>JAPXFY010000035.1:28169243-28204243 GCA_030674185.1 Monoplex corrugatus
GGGCGCGGGCAGTCGCACTTGTTTTGGATAACTAAGTACACCAAAACGTTATTAAAAAAAATCTGTCTAAATTACCAAAACCTGCTTCTGCGCATCTCGATTCCTTGCATCCAAAAATGCAGTTAACACACGTGCCCAATTATCAATCCTTAAAAAAAACAACAACAACAACAACAAAAAACATACAGGTGAATGGATCAGCAAAGCAGAAAAGACAGAAAGAGACGACAGAAAGTAAAGGAGCAAGATAGAAATAGACTGACAGAAAAAGAGGAAATTCTAGCATAGAATTTCGGAGAAGGTAGAGGGGGGGGGGGGGGGGGATACTGTTCATACTTAAAGAACCCCCGGCATCCACAAAAAAAAAACAAAAAAAAAGGAGGGGGGTTATCGAGTTACTCTGACTAACGAGGCATTCTTGCTCTTGTGTCTTAATCAATGTTGATCGAATCTGTACTTGTAGTCGTCGTCAAAATACATTCAGTCAATGACAAGTCTCTGATCAAGTGCAGACACACGTTGTCTGGGACAGTTGAGGAACAAGCAGCTGGGCAGATTCCTATATAATGGTCAATTTTCTAAAAAATTTTATTTAACCCTTTGACTCCTGCGCCCTAACCACCAACTGCAAAAACTGGACTCTATGACTCCCTCACTCTAGCTCACCCGCTTCCAGCAGGGAGCTGGTGGTTAAGGTGACAGAATCAAAGAGTTAAGTTTATACTTTGCTAACAAGGTTGACAATGCAAGATGCTGTTGGATAGGGGCAGGGGTCAAAGGGTTAAAGGATCATCGCACTCAGCGAGGTTATCTTTGTGTTCACCTTTTTTTTTTTCCGTCCCATTTTCTACGCCACTTTAATGGCCACAGAAGCTGACAGTTTTTGTTGTTGTTGTTTGTGTTTGTTTGTTTGTTTGTTTGTTTTACAATGCAATGATGATGATGTCGATGAGGATGATAATCATGATGCTATAGAGTTCCAACTAGGATCGGGACTGCATGACAGGGCTGTACTCTGCGCTATCATATTATATCCTGGCATCAACCAGGCCCGAGAGATACAGAAGATTTGAGCAACACCTTCAATGACGCATCCGTGAAGTGGATGAGACTCGACTGTGTGGTCCCAGTCTTCCCAATGAGCCCACAGCACAGGAGCCAGTTAGAGCCGAAAAATCCCACAATGATATATTTTTGAAAAGATTGATGCACATTCGAACCACACAACCTTCCCAGTCCGCAGTCTGTTGCGTTAACTACCACGCAACGGCGACGCGACTGATGTCAACCTTCTCTTAATATAAAGGGGGGGGGGGGGAGGGGGGATGTGCTTCTCCGATATCTTTGTTCTTTCTAGCAATGACAACATGTTGCTGGGCTTTGTATCGAACCTCGCAAGCAAGCGATTACACGAAGGACAGGGAATCCAAGCGACGAAGGAACGGAACGAGAGACCGAAAGGTTGGGGGATGGGGATGGGGGTGGAGGTGTCATCGCCATCTTTTAGGACCATCAAGGGGGCTGCAGGCGCCTCTGGGAATGGCCATTTCGGCGTGTCTGGCATCATCCCGTGTTTCCTTCATGGCGCTCGGCTGGCCTTCCAGACCCTCTGCCCTTCTCTTTGATCTTCTTCGCTATTTCCGTTTTCACTTGATGATGGTCCCCCGATAGAAGAGGCTGGGGATGGGGAGGGAGAGAGGGAGGGAGAGAGAGAGAGAGAGGGAGAGAGAGAGAGAGGGACGGACGCACGCACGCACTGCACTGAGCCAATTCCATATACGTTCCACCATAATCGGTCCGCAATTATGTGAAAGAGAGAGAGAGAGAGAGAGAGAGAGAGAGAGAGAGAGAGAGAGAGAGAGAGAGAGGTTCTTATCTTTTTTTTTCTTTTTTTTCTTCTTTTTCTTCCCTGGTTCCTGTTTGCTTGAACGCGGGCAGTCACGCTTGTTTTGAACTAGCTGGACGGACATTAGTACACTCCAAAGGGAAGGCGAGGAGATATAGTGTATCTATCTTCTTTCCCCGACTCTCTTGTTCGCCTTTTCCAACAATTCCTCCTCTTACATCTACTACAGTGACTATGATGAGTCTCGCTGCAGTTAAACAGACTGGCTGCAGTGTCGTCCCATCCCATTGAACTGTCTTCATTTGGAGTCTACTAAAGCAGTCTTTACGTTCTTGTTTATCAAATGGGACTACCCACAACACCAAAACACAAACTACCACACCCCCTCCACCCCACCCCCACCCGAGCTATATCTCGATTCAAATCGTACGCTCTGGGGTGGAAGGAACGGTGGAAGAGAAGAGAAGAGAAGAGAAGAGAAGAGGAGAGGACAGGAGAGGAGAGGAGAGGAGGGGAGGGGAGGGGAGGGGAGGGGAGAGAGAGAGAAAGAGAAGAGAAGAGAGAAGAGAGAGAAGAGAGAAGGAGAGGAGAGAGAGAGAGAAGAAGAGAGGAGAGAAGAGGAGAGAGAGAGAGGGCAGGGAGGGGGAGATAGGGAGAGAGAGGAGAGAGGGAGGGAGGGGGAGGGAGAGAGAGAGAGAGAGCGAGAGCGTATGCTGCTGCATTTAAAACAACTGGTGAAAAGGCCTGAAGGAATACTCTCTCTCTCTCTCTCTCTCTCTCTCTCTCTCACACACACACACACACACACACACACACACACACACACACACACACACACACACACACACACACACACACAACACACCACGTGAAGTGCTGACAGCAGCTCTTTACTGTACACAAGCTGAG
This sequence comes from Monoplex corrugatus, assembly GCA_030674185.1. Lineage (NCBI taxonomy): Eukaryota > Metazoa > Mollusca > Gastropoda > Littorinimorpha > Ranellidae > Monoplex > Monoplex corrugatus. The sequence goes on from JAPXFY010000035.1 coordinate 28,171,999, forward strand.
GTGTCTGAGCAAGTCATCTGATGCAACAAAAAAGATGGCAAAGAGGGACAAACGGGAGCGGATGATCACACAACATATATACATACATATATATACACACACACACACACCTGTCGACCACTGACGGGGCGACGGGGCGAGGGAAGGAGACAGTGGGTGTCTCAGGTGGAGAACAAGTGAAATAAAATGCCACAAGCAATACAAAAACAGCCTCACACCAGCTGTGTGTACACCTCTCTCTCTCTCTCTCTTGTATTTTACATTGAGTTCACTGGGAAGATTTTTTTAGTTTCTGAGAGAGCGAGAGAGCGAGAGAGAGCGAGAGACAGAGACAGAGACAGACGGACAGACACACACACAGCCACACACACAGGGAGTGATGCGAACTGTAGCGGTGAAAGAAAATCCTACTTTATATCGAGAGGAAACTAATCGCTGGAGAAAACTATCTGCTGCCATTCCGAGACACGAGTCGACATCGCTCACTGTTGCCGTTTCCCGACAGGGAGATAAGCGCGCAGAAGCAACAGTAGGTGGTGTTGGTAAATTACCCCCCTTGGCCCTCTCCTCGTCCTCTTTTTCCCACACGTTCCTTTTTCAAGATCTTGCCAGCACACAGGGCTTTGCGCAGGCTCAATAAGTCTGCCAGCTAACTGCAGGCAAAATTTGGTAAGAGCACACAGAGGAATGTCCGAGTGTGGTGAAGTCCCCAAAACTGTGGGAAAGACATGTCAAAGTCTATATTTTTCTCAACTCGAAAATTTCTGCCTCATCAAGATTCATTTCGCATCTAGTAACAAAACACAGAAAACTGTAATGTAATACGTTCAAAGGGACTACCAGCATTTATGTAACTAAATCGAAACCTGAAAAAGATGACACGAAAAGAGAGTAAGAACAAATGCAGGTACTTATCGACGAACAAAGAACCTAAATTTTCGGCCAACCATTCCCCAAGCGTATATAAAATTCAAAGGGAAAAAGATGACAAATCAGGTTTCTGACAAACGACTGACTGCAAATTAACCCTTTAACTCCCGCACCCTGTCCATCAGCATCCTACAGTTGGTGGATAGAGTGCAGGAGTCAAAGGGTTAATTAACACACAATTTTCTGGATCGGTTAAGTGGAAATAACTGACAAACGAACACTGTGGTAAATGGTTACATGATTAAGAACTGGTCTGAAATACCTAAAATTGCTTCTGCGATTCCTTCCCCTAGAGCCAAAAATGCACTCAATACAAGTGCCCGATTATCAATCCTAAGAGAAAAGCACGTAGATCTAATACTTTATCAAACACATACAGGTGAATGGACCAGCAAGGCAGAAAATAATAGGAAGAAATGACAGAAAGCAAAGTAACAAGGAAAAAAACAAAGAGTGACAGAAAAGAGGAAATTTCTAGCACAGAATTACCACAAGGTGGGGATACTATTTATACTGAAAGAGCCCCCGGCATCATCACGGGGGAGGGGCAATTCTGACGTTTACCCATTTGATAAATTCTGACGTTTACCCACTTGACAAATTACATTTACCCACTTGACAAATTACATTTACCCACTTGACAAATTACGTTTACCCATTTGACAAATTCCGACGTTTATCAACTTGACAAATTTCGACGTTAACCTATGTGACAAACTCCAACGTTTACCCATTTAACAAATGCATAGGCCTACCATTCAAAAAAGAGGGAAAACAAGGGAAAAGTTAAAGAAGGAAGCCGGGCAGGGAGAGGGGGGGGGGGGGGACGACACACCAAACTCTTCGATATGAAGACAGCAGTCAAATTTCACATGGAAAATAAAGTTCTGCAAGAAGGGGGAGGATGATAAAAAATCATCAATAACAACAACAAAACTAGAAATGTGCCATATGATGATGGAGAGCTAACGGTACAGCCTGGCGGCACACCTGTGCCATTGGGAAAGCAGCAGCAGCAGCAGCAGCAGCAGGCAGGGAGTGAGGGGATGTGGTGGTGGGCGCCCAGCAGACTGAACTAAGTTGAGCCACGCGTCTGCTAAAGTCACTGAGCACATCTGGACTCGTTTGCACACACGTACAAAGAGCGTGCTCTCTCTCTCTCTCTCTCTCTCTCTCTCTCACACACACACACACACACACACACACACACACACACACACACACACTCGTCTAAAAGCACAAAAATATGTGAATAGACGTTAAAAGAAATAAAACACACACACACACACACACTCACACACACACACACACACACACACACACACACACACACACACACACACACACACACACACGTCTAAAAGCTCATACGTGGACAGACGTTAAAAGAAATAAAACACACACACACACACACACACACACACACACACACACACACACACACACACACACACACACACACACACACACACACGTGTCTAAAAGCACGTATGAGAAAAGAAATAATGAACGAACGAACGAACACACACACACACACATTCACTCTCTCTTTCGTCTAAAAGCACATATGTGAAAAGAAACACACACTTTGTTAACATATTCAGATTAAAGAAAAAAAAAAAAAAAAAAAAAACAACGGCGAATACGTGCAAGTTGGCCTGAATATCAGTGTCTTTACCATTATCACTGGAAACTAAAAAACTTCGTTTCGATTAATTCCATTGCTCTCGCTCTTTAAACGAAAAACAGCGTTCCTTTGCAGGCTGGCTTGAAAACGAATTATAATACACTACAAACGCAACACTGTTGCCAGCGTACTTCCCATACACATCACAGAATAGCTTTAACCCTCTGACTCCCGCACTCTATCCACCAACTGCAAAAACTTGACCCTTTGACTCCCTCGCCCTATCCACCAGCTTTCAGGAAAAAAAAGGAAAAGAAAGTGGGGGGGGGGGGAGGGGATGGATGGCACACCGGACTCTCGACATGAAGAGAGCAGTCAAATTTCCTGCAGGAAGCTGGTGGATAGGGTGAGGGAGTCAAAGGGTTATATATATATGTTTTGTTTTTTTCTTGGCTAGCATGGTGGACAGCGCGGGATGCTGGTGGACATGGTGCGGGAGCCAAAAGGTTAAGACGAATGAATTCAGTCCACCTCTAATTCCCATCCCCCATCCTCATCCCAAACACACACACATTTCAGAGAGAAGGCGTCCTCCATCATTTCTCTCCCCTGAATACAAACCCACTGCTAAAAAGTGTAGTGCCGTTTCCATCAAACTCACAGGAACACACGGGTACTATGTTTCTTTAATGGGGACGGAATATGTAACTTGGGAAAAGGGCGAAGTGGAGGAGGGGGGGGGGGGATTCCGCTCTCCCTAACTAACCCTTTCTTGGGAAGTGTGGGTGGGGTCGACAGATTTCCAGAAAGGGGCTGTGTGTGTGTGTGTGTGTGTGTGTGTGTGTGTGTGTGTGTGTGTGTGTGTGTGTGTGTGTGTGTGTGTGTGTGTGTTTGTCTGTGTGTTTGTGTGTGTTTGTGTGTGTGTGTCTGTGTGTGTGTGTGTGTGTATCTGAGAGAGAGAGAGATCAGTGAGTGTGTCGGTGTGTGTGTGTGTGTGTGTGTGTGTGTGTGTGTGTGTGTGTGTGTGGTGTGTGGTGTCTCTCTCTCTCTCTCTCTCTCTGTTTGTGTGTGTGTGTGTGTGTTAAGGCGGGGGGAGGGGGGTTGAGAGTGGGGGGCGGGGTCTACAGGAGAAAACGACAAAAGCTTGTACAGGGGAGGTGAAGACAAAACTGTCAAATGAGAGTGAGCTTAAGAGAGAGGAATGATGACATAAATTATGAGGAATTGTATTCTTTAACCCACTGGCCCCCGCACCCTGTCCACCAGCATCCTGCACAGTCAACCACGCCAGCAAAGCAAAAACTTAACACTTTGACTCCCTCACCCTTTCCACCAGCTTCCTGGAGTCGATGGGTTAAGTTTTTGCAGTGGGGTAGATACGGTGCGGGAGTCAAAGGGTTAACCTCTGTTTGAGAAGTATACTTAGCATCGCTTAGCTCTCTGTCAGTGGCCGGGATTCATTTAGCCAGGCCAAGTAATCTGCCTTGACCATTTAGCCAGGCCAAGTAATCTGCCTTGACCATTTAGCCTGGCCAAGTGATCTGCCTTGACCATTTAACCAGGCCAAGTGATCTGCCTTGACCATTTAACCAGGCCAAATGATCTGCCTTGACCATTTAGCCAGGCCAAGTGATCTGCCTTGACCATTTAGCCAGGCCAAGTGATCTGCCTTGACCATTCAGCCAGGCCAAATGATTTGCCTTGACCATTTAGCCAGGCCAAGTGATCTGTCTTGACCATTTAGCCAGGCCAAGTGATCTGCCTTGACCATTTATTTAGCCAGGCCAAATGATTTGCCTTGACCATTTAGCCAGGCCAAGTGATGTGCCTTGACCATTTAGCCAGGCCAAGTGATCTGCCTTGACCATTTAGCCAGGCCAAGTGATGTGCCTTGACCATTTGCCAGGCCAAGAGATCTGCCTTGACCATTTAGCCAGGCCAAGAGATCTGCCTTGACCTTTTTTCCCTCTCTTTTATTGTTGTTTAAAGCCCAGCCGACTGTGCAGAGCCATATCAGGGCTATAACAGCTTCAAAACACACAAAACTTCAACAGGAAAAAAAAAAAGTAAAGAAAAGAAAATTAAGTACACATATCAATGCATTCGCGCACATAATCTAAGGACATGCCCCCGGCGTAGGACCATTCCGTCCGATTTATCGCACAGGGGAGATTTAAAAAACACACCAGAATACAAGTATAAGCATACATAAGGACACCAAAACATACATAAAAAACAGGCATAAATTACCTAAAATTGCTTCCGCATATCTCACCTCCTTAGAGCCAAAAATGCACTAATACATGTACCCAATTATCAATCCGAAGAAAAAGTACGTAAGACTTTATTGAAAAAATACAGGTGAATGGACCAGCAAGGCAGAAAATAAGTAGAAATGACAGAAAGCAAGGCAACAAGGCAGAAACAAAGAGAGTGACAGAAAAGAGGAAATTTCTAGCACAGAATTTCAAGAAGGTATTACTTATACTGAAAGAGCCCCCCCCCCCCCCCCAACCCAACAGGGGAGGCCAATCAGTTGTCCTCTCGCTCAGCGAGCGCTGAACTCTGGCCGTTTCATTCATGTTCTGGCCATCAAAAAGATCCCTCATGTCAACGAGTGATGCGAGCAAGGCTGGATGGGAGTGAATGTGGGATTTTTGATTTGGCAAGTATGGCAGTTACACTTGGACTTGGATTAAGAAAGCATCCTCATTTTAGCTTTGTATTCGCTACAGTTACACTTGGACTTGGATTAAGAAAGCATCCTCATTTTAGCTTTGTATTCGCTAACTCAAAAACCGTAGCCAGTCAAGGAGGACAACACATGCAGATCACGTCAGAGCAACGTACGCCTAAATGAACTTCGGCCAATGACAGAGAGATAATCTTATCTGTTATTGTTGTTTAACGCCCAGCCGACTGTGTAGAGCCATGTCAGGGCTATAACCAGATAAAAAAAAAACAACACAATACTTCGACAAAAAAACCAAAAAAAAAAGAAAATTAAGTACACATATCGAATGCATTCGCGTACATAATCTATGGAGATGCCCCTGGCGTTGACCACTCCCGTCTAATTTATCGCACAGGGGATTTAAAAAACTTACCCGATTACAAACTTAAACATAACTAAGGACACTAAAACAAATATATAAACGAGCCTAAGTTACCTAAAATTGCTTCCGCACAACTCATAACCCAAGAGCCAAATATGCACACAATAAATGTACCCAATTATCAATCCTAGAAGCCTTTTTTCAAACTTGCCGTTGACATGAGAGAGAGAGAGAAGAGAGAAGAGAGAGAGAGAGAGAGGAGAGGGAGAGAGAGAGAGAGGAGAGGGAGAGAGAAAGAGAGAGAGAGAGAAAGAGAGAGAGAGAGAGAGAGATCAATATTTTCTGACGGTACAGACATCATCACACAGGCCAACATACATGTACAAACATCTGCCGTTGCTTATCTACTCATATTAGAAGAAAAGAGAAACTGTAAAACAACAGATAGACTAATATGCAATACAAATATAATGAAAGCAGACCAAAAACAAACAAAAAACCCACAACAACAACCCTAACTAAAACAAATAGCGAACGAGAGAGAGAGAGAGAGAGAGAGAGAGCTAGCTCAGAACGAGAAAGAGAGCGAGCGAGCGAGCGAGAGAGACAGACAGACAGAGAAAGAGACAGACAGACAGACACAGAGCCAAAGACAGACAGAAGCGGAAGACGAGAGGAGAGAGAGGGGGGTGGGGGGAAGGGGGTTGAAGACGGAGAGAAAGGGAGAGAGGGAAAAACAAAAAAGTCAGGAAGATGGAGGATTACACAGGAATACAGAACAGACATTGAGGGAGAAGAAGCGAGAGAGGGATCTGGAGAGAAAGCAAGCGAAAAAGCAAGGAAGACAGGATGCAAGAGAGAGGGGAAGACAGAAGTAGGGGAGAGAGAGGGGATACAAGCACAAAAAGAAGAGAGGGAGGGGCTTAAAAGGCATGTGGGATTGGGGGGGAGGGGGGAAGCCGGTGGGGGAGGAGGGGGGTTAACTTGACGAGGGGTTGCAGAAGAGAAGGCGGCCTGATGGTGATTACAAACACATGGGAACCTGGCCTGATGGAATTTACGGTCTGATCTGTCAAACATTCCCACCTCCACCCCTCCCTTTCCACCCGTCTCTGTCTGACAGGCGCGCGCGCGCGCGCGCGCGCACGTCCAGAGTCCCCCTTCCCTAAACATCATTTCCGAAAACCATCCGCCGTCACAACTGTCATGAGTATACTGGTTATTGACTTTTTTTTTTGATCGATGTACTTTTTATTGTATCTATAACTGTGCTCTCCCCCCCCCCCCTCCACCTTAAAATTAAAAAAATACATGTTCATATCTGTTCAGAATCTCTCTTCTACCTCCTTCTTCAATCTTCTGCCCCCACCCCCACCCCTTTCCTACTGAGAGGAGAACGGGTTTCCTGTGTCAATGTTTTTCCCGCTTCACAGCTGTGCTAAGAAAGAAACCTCTCATAGTTTTGTTATAACGATAACAGTAACAACAACAACTACAATAATAACAACAACAACAATAATAATAATAATAATAATATAATGTCCAATTCTTGTCCATATGAATTCTGCTTTCTCTATCCTTCTCACTATATACGCATTTATATGCATACTTTTTTTTTTTGAGTTGATCAACATTCATTTAGAGTTGATCAACATTCAACATTCATTTTGAGTTGATCAACATTCAATACTCTCTTAGAGTCGATCAACATTCAATACTCTTTCAGAGTTGATCAATATTCAATACTTTTTGTTGTTGTTGTTGTTTTGAGTTGATCAACCTTCAATACTCTTACAGTTGATCAACATTCAATACTCTCTTTGAGGTGATCAATATTCAATACTCTAAAATTTTAAAGTTAATCAACATTAGATATTCTCTTAGAGTTAACCAACATTCAATACTCTTTTAAAGTCTCCATACGTCCAAAGTTCGATACGTCCCAGGTTCGTTGCGTCCAGGTTCGATCTGTTCCAAGTTCGATGCGAGTGTCTCACACACACACACACACACACACACACACACACACACACACACACACACACACACACACACACCACACACACACACACACACACACACACACATCAAAGGAGGTTCAGCGACATGAACGGCAGGGCCAAGTTTCGGATTGCGAAACGGAGGGTGGGGGGAGGGAGAGAGAGGGGAGAGAGAGAGAGACAGAGACAGAGAGAGAAAGACAGAGAGAGAGAGAGAGAGAAGAGAGAGAGAGAGAGAGAGAGAGAGATATTAATTTTCCAACAGTAGACGTGACTGGCTAAAATCCAGGAAAACAGATTCAGAGAAGGAAGCTCCGTCTATTGAGGGGGGGGGGGAGAAGGAGAGAGAGATAGAGAGAGAGACAGAGACCAAACAGACAGACAGAGAGAGGGAGAGAGATATAGATAGATAGAGAGAGAGGGAGGGAGGGAGAGGGGGAGAGAGAGAGAGAGAGAGAGAGAGAGAGAGAGAGGTAATGAAAGCAGTTCGTTAAATTCAAGAAACATCAGGAGGATGGGGTGGGCAGACAGACTCACAGACAGACAAGCAGACAGGCAGGTAGGCTGAAACAAACGGGGGAAAAAGGGAGGTAATGTAGCAGGGGTGTATGTAGCAGACAGACGAGAAAGTCTTCAATACCTACCTGTACAGGTTTCAGCTCTATGTAATCACTGTTGCCAGACTCGCCCAAAGCCATGGGGGGCCTCGCCTCCGGCTGACCACTGCTGTACATTTATCTATTTTATTTCTGTCGGTATACAGTCAACCACGTCTCTTGACCACAGACACTTTTAAATTAAACACATCCGCCTCTTTGCAGTAACACCTCACCATCAAGTTCCTTTTTTACAAAACTCGGGTTTCGATTTCATGTATAGTTGCTTCGACCCTTTCGTCTCGTCTTTATCGTTTCTGATCCTTTTCTTTCCCTCTGTGCTCTACTGTCTTTACTACTGATGCAGTATCCTGAAGTCTTTGCGTCCAAACTTCGCCATCCAGGTCCTTTTTCTCCTGCCTGTAGCCACGATTTTCGACAGGTTATTTCCAAATTATCAGTAGAGATTTTCCAAATTATCAGTAGAGATTACTGATACGATGATACGCGTGATATGATATTATTACATTGTCCAGAAACAATCCAATGCGTGTTCTGATTGGTCCAAACTCTGACAGCCTGTTATAACAATCCAATGCACCTTCTGGTTGGTCCAAACTCGGCCTAGTAAAACAATCCAATGCGTGTTCTGATTGGTCCAAACTCTTGACTGCCTGTTAAAACAATCCAATGCGTGTTCTGATTCGTCCAAACTCTGACTGCCTGTTAGTCATTGGTTAGTATAACCACAACCAACGATGGCCATAAGTCCGCAACGGTTTCATTCATAGCTTTCACTAGTTGAATTCACACCCAATCACAAACACTGGATGGTTAAAACCCAACGTTAGGTTTGTAGTCAACTCACACCTCCTCACTGGTCGAAATTCTACATCTACTACAGTTCCGTTTTTTTTTTTTTTAATCGTCTTCACTTCATATTGCTTATAGCCCAGCCGACTACTGGAGCCACATCAGGGCTAACACCACGTCAAAGTCGTCTCACTCTGCTGAACTCAATGACAAAAAAAATGTGAAGAAAACTGTAATGATCTTGAATTATTGCCACAGTTCTAACAATAACGTCAAAAACGACGGCGACTTTCTGGTTAATTTGTCTGTCCTCATCAACATCTGTGTCCACCCCCACCCCCCACCCCCTCGCCTTTCTGACAGATCAACTGGTTCTAACACAACTAACGAATATTAAATATGATGCTGTGGAGGGACGGGAAGGGGAGAAAGACACTGTACTCACCAAAAATAATATACACATGAAAATAGAAACACTATCAGCAACAACTATCAACATTTGGGCCTTCTGTGAAAACAGATAGCATAAAACAACAACAACATAGATAGCATAAAACAACAACAATACATTTCATACATAACAAAAAGACGATGCCTTTCATCCTTTCGGTTTTCTACGGTACTGTACAAATGTGAATATACAAAAACTCTTCGCATCATTGTGTCTTGTGAATGAGTTTCACTGATACTGTCTAATACTGTCGACTGCCTGCAGGAGATCTTAAGTCGAAAAAAATACTGCTATTTATATTCTTGTGTTCAGGTTCAAACGGAATATTCTTTTCTGTTATATAAACGTTCCGTTTTATACACACACACACACACCTCCTCTCTCTCTCTCTCTCTCTCTCTCTCTCTCTCTCTCTCTCTCTCTCTCTCTCTCTATCTATCTATCTATCTATATATATATATATGAAGCATCATGTGCACAGAAAAGGCAATAACCGTCTAATATCACTCAAGGTGAAAAGACGTTAAATCAAAGAACGAAAGGCAACAAATCGACGAAAAATTTTCCCAAATTTTCAGGGGTACACTCGCCTTACTCAAGGGGACTTTAGTCACTGACTACGATATGCTACACACACACATCAGAATATTTTACGTAGGCTACATTACGTAGTCTTGACTCGGTACTGTTATGACGTCAATTGACAGAGTTCAGACCTAGAGGAAATATGGTTTTCATTTTGTTTACCCAATGGATGGATATATATATATATATATATATATATATATATATATATATATATATATATATATATATATATCCATTGCATTTCATCGAGTGTTATCTGTTGAAAAAAAGTATACTTGCTGTTGTATACAAACGTACAACTCTTCTTTCATACATAACACAATCTGAAGCGATCAATTCAAAGCTAGTACATCAAACATAACACCAACAATAAAAAATTTCTTCACCAATGGAAAATGCAAATGCAAAGTTAATGTTAATGCCCAAGCCAATGCCAGAATAACAAACGATGAACAGTGTATACGAAACTTCTATTTCGTATATAATTATATGGTGTTGGCCAAAACATGAACTAGTGACAGTGTTAAAATGTTTGAAACCTTTTCCAACAAGCCAGCTGTTCTTCTACTTAGGCTGGCTTTGTAATCAACCCAACAGTGAGGGCCACACATTCTCTGCAAATGCTATCAACTTTTTTTGGATGTGCCTTGCACTTGATTCTAGATCCTCAGTTTCATACATTTAGATTTTATCACTAAAACAGGAAGAGAAAGATATGTGAAGACCGGGTTTGGGGGTGGGGTGAGGTGGGGTGGGGTGGGGGGTGTACTCTGATGCACAGTTTTTGAAGCTGGGTGGCTGTTCAAGTCAAACTAAATGTATTACCCAATAGTACAATAAACAGCGAGAGAGAGAAAAATCACGCCAAACATTGTCTCTCCCCCCTCCCCCCCCCCCCCAGCTTTTTCAACCACACACACACACACACACACACACACACACACCGTCTAATATCACTTATAGTGAAAAGACGTTAAATCAAAGAACGAACACACACACACACACACACACACACACACACACACACACACACACACACACCACACACACACACACACACACACACACACACACACACCGTCTAATATCACTTATAGTGAAAAGACGTTAAATCAAAGAACGAACACACGCACGCACGCACGCACATACACACACACACACACACACACACACACACACACACACACACACACACACACACACACACACACACACACACACACACACCGTCTAATATCACTTATAGTGAAAAGACGTTAAATCAAAGAACGAACACACACACGCACGCACGCACACACACACACACACACACACACACACACACACACACACACACACACACAAACACAGTCTCTCTTCTGGAGTCTTTTAGTTAAAACAAAACAACGTCTCTTTTTCAGGAGTCTGTCAGTCTATAAATAATATGCAGCTTGGCTGGTTTCTGTTGACAGAACCATGGGACACTAGATCTGGTAGCCTACCTCTAGCGCAAGCTTCAATCTGGTCAGCAACATCAACACTTGGCCTGTTCCCTGACAATCTTAACGTCTCCATCACTCTTGGTGGTGTCAGTTTACCGTTTCAACAGTTCTTCTCCCCCCCCCCTCCCCCACTCCACCCCCTCCCCCCAAAATTTAATACGTTGCTAGCATATAGGCTTTTGCGTCAGTTCAGGAGGTCTTCCAGATAACTGCTGGCAGCGCATAAGGAATTATTATCTGATCCAATGTAATACCTCTTAAAACATTTTCCAAAACTCCTATGACTTTTTACGGAGAACAATTTCTGTAAGAAACCAGCAGTGTGTTTTCTGGCTTGCTTGATTTGTTTTCTCGTGCCCAGCCCTCCGACACACAGGACCTGGTCCTTTGAAACTCACGACAAATCAGCTAGGTCTATGAATAGACTCGGCAAACAAATGAATCATGATCTAATGGATTATAATCCCTTCACGGCAAAACACTGACCATTGTTCAGATATGTGCAGTCTTCAGGTCTGTAACAGCTATCTGATTGGATTTATTCTGCAGTTGTTATCAACGAAAAGATATAGGGGGGGGGGGGGGGGGGATGTGGGGGACAGAGGTAGAGACAGGGATGGGAAGAAGACAGGAGGGGGAAAAAGAGGGAGGGGGAGAGAGAGAGAGGACAGGAAGGGGAAGAGAGAGACAGAGAGAGGGAGGGAAGGAGAGAAAGTCAGGGAGGGAGAGAGTCAGGGAGGGAGAGAGACAGAGACAGACATAGAGAGAGGAGAGGAAGGGGAAGAGACAGAGAGAGAGAGGGAGGGAGGGAGAGAAAGTCAGAGGGAGAGAGTCAGGGAGGGAGAGAGACAGAGACAGACATAGAGAGAGGAAAGGAAGGGGACGAAAGGGAGGGAGGGAGGGAGGGAGGAAGGGAAATAGGCAGGGAGGGAGGGGGGAGAGAGAGAGAGAGAGAGAGAGAGACAGAGACAGAACAGACAGACAGACAGAGACAGAGAGAAAGAGAGAGAGCTCCACATCAGTTTCCTCCAGAAATGTTCATATTTCAATGGCTCACCGATATCGTTTTCTGCCCTATGGCTATGTCGTTAGGTTTTTTATACAGTTTTAACTCTTCTTTCAGTGCCAATCCAATCCTTGGGAGAGAGAAATGGGAAATGACATGGTAAGGATGGGGACTGAGGCTGTAGGGTAGGGGTGGGGCAGTGGAGAGAACAAGAAACAGACACGGAGGGAAAGACTAGAACAATTCACAGAGAGAGAGCGAGAGACAGAGAGAGAGCGAGAGAGAGGGGGGAGAGAGAGAGGAGAGAGAGAGAGAGAGAGAGAGAGAGAGAGAGAGAGAGAGAGAGAGAGAGAGAGAGAGAGGTGTTCGCATCTGCGGCACCTGCATCTGTCCTTACGAAATCCAACAGGCAATGTGGATCAAAAGCATTTCGTCTTGTGTAATCTGTCCATCTTGGACAATGTGGGATGAAAAGAATTTCGTTTTGAATGGCCTGTCCATCTTGAGTAATGTGGTATGAAAAACATTTCGTTTTGAATAATCTGTCCATCTTGAACAATGTGGTATCAAAAGCATTTCGTTTTGAATAGTCTGTCCATCTTGAGTAATGTGGTATGAAAAGAATTTGTTTTGAATAGTCTGTCCATCTTGGACAATGTGGTATGAAAAGCATTTCGTTTTGAATGTCTGTCCATCTTGAGTAATGTGGTATGAAAAGAATATCGTTTTGAATGGCCTGTCCATCTTGAGTAATGTGGTATGAAAAGAATTTGTTTTGAATGGTCTGTCCATCTTGAGTAATGTGGTATCAAAAGCATTTCGTTTTGAATAGTCTGTCCATCTTGAGTAATGTGGTATCAAAAGCATTTCGTTTTGAATAGTCTGTCCATCTTGAGCAATGTGGTATCAAAAGCATTTCGTTTTGAATAGTCTGTCCATCTTGAGTAATGTGGTATCAAAAGCATTTCGTTTTGAATAGTCTGTCCATCTTGGGCAATGTGGTATCAAAAGCATTTCGTTTTGAATAGTCTGTCCATCTTGAGTAATGTGGTATCAAAAGCATTTCGTTTTGAATAGTCTGTCCATCTTGAGCAATGTGGTATCAAAAGCATTTCGTTTTGAATAGTCTGTCCATCTTGGGCAATGTGGGATGAAAAGCATTTCGTTTTGAATAGTCTGTCCATCTTGGGCAATGTGGGATGAAAAGCATTTCGTTTGAATAGTCTGTCCATCTTGAGTAATGTGGTATCAAATGCATTTCGTTTTGTATAATATGTTCATCTTGTCAGATTACCAACAAGTCTTGTATAATATGTCCATCTTGTCAGATTACCAACAAGTCTTGTATAATATGTCCATCTTGTCAGATTACCAACAAGTCTTGTATAATATGTCCATCTTGTCAGATTACCAACAAGTCTTGTATAATATGTCCATCTTGTCAGATTACCAACAAGTCTTGTATAATATGTCCATCTTGTCAGATTACCAACAAGTCTTGTATAATATGTCCATCTTGTCAGATTACCAACAAGTCTTGTATAATATGTCCATCTTGTCAGATTACCAACAAGCAAAAATACATCACTGTAAAAGATAACACAAACCTGAGATCTTTGAAATACAGCAAATACACTGGCGAATTTCACTCCTTATGGTGTTACTGATTTTGCTCACAATCCTAACATGCATAATACCAGATGGTATTAGAATACATGCAAAATTTCAGCTCAAACTCTTGTCTTCTTGAAAGTCTAACTTAACCTTTGACTCCCTCACACCATCCACCAGCTTCCTACAGGAGCCTGGTGGATAGAGTGAGGGAGTCAAAGGGTTAATTTTTTTGCAGTTAGTAGATAGGGTGTAAGAGTCAAAGGGTTAAGATTTTTTAGCAGTTGGTGGATTGGGAGAGGGAGTCAAAGGGTTAAGTTTTTAGCAGTTGGTGGATAGGGTGCAGGAGTCAAAGGGTTAATTTTTTTGCAGTTGGTGGATAGGGTACGTGAGTCAAAGGGTTAAGTTTATAGCAGTTGATGGATTGGGTGCGGGAGTCAAAGGGTTAAGTTTTTCGCAGTTGGTGGATTGGGTGCGGGAGTCAAAGGGTTAAGTTTATACCGGTTGGTGGATTGGGTGCAGGAGTCAAAGGGTTAATTTTTTGTGCAGTTGGAAGATTGGGTGCAGGAGTCAAAGGGTTAAGTTTTTTTTACAGTTGGTGGAATGGGAGAGAGAGTCAAAGGGTTAAGTTTTTTTTTTTTTTAGCAGTTGGTGGATAGGGTTTGGGAGTCAAAAGGGTTAAAGACATACTTTTCAGTCCAGCAGTGACCCCCCCCCCCCCTCTATGTGCCCACTATTTCGTTCTACTCTCCTCTTGTTCTTGACCTCTCGGTCTGTGTGTGTTTTGTAACCTTTGAGTTTCTGTCGTTTAGAGTGAATGGTGTAAACGTTGACAATGCGTGCTTTGACTTGATTTACACATATCAAGATTTGTCACCATACAAATTTCATTATTATCATCATATTATTATCATCATTATTATTATTATTATTATTATTGTTGTTGTTGTTATCATAATTGTTATCATCATCATCATCGTCATCATTATAATTATTATCATTATCATTGTTATTGTTATTATTATTATTGTTATTATCATTATTATTATTATCATTGTTGTTGTTATTATTATTATTATCATCATTATTATTATCATTACCACCATTACTATTATTACAATTTATTTATTCATTTATTTATTTATTCATTCATTCATATATCATTATCTTCTTCTTCTTCTTCTTTCATCTGCCGCTGGTGCCCTTCGGCGTCGCGGGGAGACACAGACGTCTGTCTGCAGCAAGGCGGGAGGCTTGATAGAGTGACAGGTCATGGGCTCGCAGGGTGTCAGCCACGGAGTCGCTCCATCGTCTCCGTGGTCTACCTCTGGCTTTCCAGCCAGTGTATCTGGTGGTGTATGCCCGTAGGGCCGGTTGGTCGGGCGGCATTCTGGTGAGGTGACCAAACCACCTGATCCTTTGTTGTTCGACATGGTGGAGAATTGGTGTTAGTCCGACCATGTTTCTGATCACCTCATTCTTGATCTTGTCGCGTCTGGTCTTGTTGACAGCTTTTCTCAGGCAGCGCATTTCACATGTGACCAATTTTCTCTCTAAGGCTTTTGTTAGGGCCCATGTCTGACACTGGTATGTGAGTGTTGGAACGAAGATGGCGTTGATGAGTTTTGCCTTGGTGCTCACTGGGATGCTGGGATATTTCAGAAGGGGGGCGAGTTGGTAACTGACTGCGTTCGCTTTCTGGCATCTTGTTTCTATCTCTCTGTCCAATTTTCCATCTTCAGTGAAGAGGCTGCCAAGGTATTTAAATTCTTTGGTCTGTTTCAGCTGGGTGCCGTTGATGTTGATGTCCAGCTTTCCTGGATTTCTGCTGACAGACATAACTTCTGTTTTGTTGATACTGATCTTCATATCATACTTCTCGCAGCTTGTGTTGAGTTGGTCTGTGTGTTCTTGAAGAGCTGCTTTGTTCTGATTCATCAAGGACTGGTCGTCAGCAAATAATAGTTCGTTCAGGGCCTCCAGATCTGGATTGGCTTCCTTTGTAATCTGGTCCATGTAGATCACGAAGAGAAGGGGAGAGAGTACGCAGCCTTGCCTGACCCCTGATGTAACCGGGAACCAGTCCGATGTTCCACTGGCTGTTCGGACTGCGCTCCTACTGTTGGCATAGATTGCTCTGATGTTATCAAGCAACTGCCCCTTCACGTCGTACTGCTCCAGGATCTTCCAGAGCTTGTCTCTGTTGACTCGGTCAAAAGCTTTTTCTTGATCAACGAATACTGTATGCAGGTCTTGGTTGTATTCGATGGCTCTTTCACACAGCTGTCGGAGTGCGAAAATGGCATCTGTGCACCCTCTTCCTTTCCGAAAGCCAAACTGGGCATTGCTCAGTAGGTGTTCTGCTTTGGCTCTTGTGCGCTGTTCCAGAATCTTTGCATACATTTTCCCTACATGGCTGAGAAGTGAAGTGCCTCTGTATGTGCTGCAGTCTTTCTTGCTGCCCTTCTTCTTCCAAATTGGCACCACTATTGCATTTTGCCAGTCCATTGGTACTTTCCTCTCTTCCCATGCTTTCTGGAAGATGATGGTGAGCCACTTAACTCCCGTTTCTCCGCATGCAAGGATGGCTTCAGTTGTTATGCCATCATTGCCTGCTGCTTTGCCCTTTGGGCTGGTCTTAATTGCTTTTCGTGTTTCTGCTTCAAGGATTTGGGGCTCTAACTGGTCTTTATAGCGTGGTGAGAACTGGGAGCTGGAAGCCTGGACTCCAGATGGGTTTAAAAGGTCTTTAAAATAGTCTTCCCATCTTTTCAGAATTTCCTCTTCTTTGTGTAGTGCCTCTCCATTTGCATCATTCACTACTGTTGTTGGGTTGAATGGCTCATCTCTTACTCTCATCGTCTTCACACTTTTGAAAAATTCTCTTGGGGAGTTCTTGCAAATTTCACTTAACTTCTCTCCATAGGTCGCCCAAGATTTTTCTTTGGAGGCTTTCACAACACGTTTACTATGTCTTCTTGCGATTCTGTACTTGACGTAGTCCTCTTCTATCTTGGTCTTGACCCAAGCTTTATATAGCTGCTTCTTTTTCTTGATGGCTTCCTTCACCTCTTGGTTCCACCAGGCTGTGGCTTTCCTGTTTTTACCTCTACATTTCTTTGTCCCGCAAACTTCCCTTAAGGTGTTCAAGAGAGCTGGCTTGAAGGTGTCCCAGGCTTGTTCCATGATGAGGGGGGTTGTATCAATGGGGTCAAGTTTCACTTTGATAGCACTTTCAATCTGTTCTTGCACTTCTTTCTCTTCCAGTTTGAGGAGGTTGATCTTTTCAGGCTGGTTCTTCCTAGCAGTTGTTATTTTTTCCTTCTGAGTACTGGAGGCCAGAATGACAGGCCTGTGGTCAGTGTCAAGGTTGGCATTGGGGATGGCTTTTGAGTCTTTGATGGCGTAACGTGTTCTAGATCTTGCAAGTATGAAGTCGATTTGAGACGAGATGCTGAGGTCGTTCCATTTGTACCAGGTGTAAATTTGGGAGGCTCGATGTTGGAAAAAGGTGTTGGTGATGATCAGATCATGCTCTGCACATAGTTCCAGCACGTGGTTCCCGTTGTAATTGCAAGGTGTTCTGTGGTCACTGTGGGGTCCAAGATGTTTTGTCCACGGGTTTCTTCTCTCACCAACTCTGCCGTTGAAATCCCCCATGACATACAGGTCCTCTTTGTCAGGGGTGCTGTTGATGAGGTCGGAGAGCTCTTGATAGAATGAGTCTTTCTCCTCTTCTGAGTACGAATCGTTACACGGTGCATATGCTTGGATATAGTAGACGATTTTGTTGGACTTTCTTACACCGATTTTAATCAATCTTTCTGATATGTATTCTGTACTCATGAGATTCTTTGCTATGTCTGGGTGTAGGATGAATCCCACACCATGCGTTGCTCTCTGGTCTTTCCTGACACCACTCCAGATGAGAACAAAGTTTGAATGGATTTCTTTCGTTCCTTCTCCTTTCTTCTCATTATCAACGGAGAAAAATCACTATTATCATCATCATCATCATCATCATCATCATCATCATCATCATCATCTCCTTCTTCTTCTTGTTTTTCTTAACTGGCTTACTGCAATGTGGCGTTAAACAAACTTTTTTTTTTCGTTCTATGGTTTCATCAACTTAATTAATATCTAGTGTTCTCCGTCTGCAAAATGTGCACTTTGTTCAGCATTAATTTTAACTTTTTGAGGTTTGATAATCTAAAACCTTCACATCTGCCAAATATAAGCCAACAGAAAAATGACAAAAACAACAAAAATCCAATAGCTAGACAAAAAAAAATGTAAACCTCTGATCGGGCAGTCTTACACATACGCTTCATCGACAGTTTATATATCAACGAACCCTTGTAAATATCTGTAACTGGGATGGTGCTGGGGGTGAGGCCGTCGTCATCTCATTTCCCCTCCCTCAACACAGAGAGAGAGAAAGAGAGGGGGGGGGGCAGGCAGGCTGGCGCGCGCACACACACACACACACACACAAACACGTACGCACTCGCGCGCGCACACCACACACGCACACTTATAGTGAAAAGACGTTAAATCAAGGAACGAACGAACACACGCACATGCCAGCAGCAGCAGTTGTTACATTACACCCCACCCAACCACACATTCTGAACCTGCACTTTCTTGGTGCCGGCTGGAAGCTATACACAGGTGTGTGCAGGGCACTGTTGCTGTTGGACAGGTGCTCAGGCAAGCTGTTGGAATTTTTATCTACCTGTCTGTCTGGCTGTCTGTCTGGCTGGCTGGCTGTTCGTCCGTCTGTCTGTATCTATCTGTATCGATCTGTCTGTCCGTCCGTCCGTCTGTCTGTATCTATCTATCTGTCTGTCTACCTGTCTGTCTGTCTGTGCATGCCTACCTGTCTGTATCTACCTACCTACCTATCTGTGTGTGTCTATCCCAGTCTGTCTGTCTGTCTGTATCTATCTATCTATCTATTGTCTGTCCATCTATCTATCTATTGTCTGTCCATCTCTCTCTCTCTCTCTACCTACCTACCTATCTATGTGTGTCTATCCCAGTCTGTATCTATCTATCTATCTATCTATCTATCTATTGTCTGTCCATCTATCTATCTATTGTCTGTCCATCTCTCTCTCTCTCTACCTATCCATCTATCTATCTATCTATTGTCTGTCCATCTATCTATCTACCTATCTATCTATCTACCTATCCATCTATCTATCTATTGTCTGTCCATCTATCTATTGTCTGTCCATCTCTCTACCTATCTACCTATCCATCTATCTATCTATCTATCTATTGTCTGTCCATCTATCTATTGTCTGTCCATCTCTCTCTCTACCTATCTATCTATCTATCTATCTATTTGTCCGTCTTTCTCTATCTTGTGTGTGTGTCTCTCTCAGTCTGTCTGTCTGAATCTATCTATCTATTGTCTGTCTGTCTCTATCCAGGCAAACAGAGAGAGAGGAGTTCTGACGTATGTGGTCAGAGCCGACAGATGAACCAAGCGGTATTACAGCAGGGGTATACCACAGGTGCAGTGTGTGTGTGTGTGTGTGTGTGTGTGTGTGTGTGTGTGTGTGTGTGTGTGTGTGTGTGTGTGTGTGTGTGTGTGTGTGTGTGTGTGTGTCTGTGTGTCAGTGTGTGTGTCTGTGTGTCAGTGTGTGAACTGCGGGTGGGGGTGGGGGCGGGAGCGACAGCAGTGAAAATCCAGCCTATTACACACGTGTTCAGGAGAGTACAAAAACACATCAGGGATTGCTGTTACCGTCTGCGTGCCTGTGCATGCGACTGGCTTTAAGTGGTGACCATGCGGGAGGCATGGCATAACAATGTACCCTGTGATACGTTGAGGCATGGCATAACAATGTACTCTATGTTGAGGCATGGATACGTTGAGGCATGGCATAACAATGTACTCTATGTTGAGGCATGGCATAACAATGTACCCTGTGATATGTTGTGACATGGCATAACAATGTACCCTGTGATATGTTGAGGCATGACATAACAATGTACCTTGTGATATGTTGAGGTTTGGCATTACAATGTATCCTGTGATATGCTATAGGCCTAACTGTACATTCTTCGTCCTTTGGAGCCGACGGTATCATTTCAAAAAAAAAAAAAAAAAAAAAAAAGATTTGACAAAAAGACAAATAAAAGCGAAGGTACAGGTTGTTCCATAGTCTTGAGGTCGTCAGGTAGTGATGTGGTGATACACACACATACATCAACATTTTTGCAGTCTAGAATTATGAAGGCTGTGGCGCTGCTTACAACTCTATCTTACTGCTGCATCTTCTCCAAACCCGAACAGGCTCAGGTACCCCACCCCTTCATGCAGTTTTACTTTCTGTTACGTCTTCTTTCTTATTTGTTGCATTGCTGATTCATTAACCTTTCTTTTCCATTTTAAGCTTTACATACTTTCTTTCCATTTTAAGCTTTACATACTTTCTTTTCCATTTTAAGCTTTACATACTTTCTTTTCCATTTTAAGCTTTACATACTTTCTTTCCATTTTAAGCTTTACATACTTTCTTTTCCATTTTAAGCTTTACATACTTTCTTTCCATTTTAAGCTTTACATACTTTCTTTTCCATTTTAAGCTTTACATACTTTCTTTTCCATTTTAAGCTTTACATACTTTCTTTTCCATTTTAAGCTTTACATACTTTCTTTCCATTTTAAGCTTTACATACTTTCTTTCCATTTTAAGCTTTACATACTTTCTTTTCCATTTTAAGCTTTACATACTTTCTTTTCCATTTTAAGCTTCACATACTTTCTTTTCCATTTTAAGCTTTACATACTTTCTTTTCCATTTTAAGCTTTACATACTTTCTTTTCCATTTTAAGCTTTACATACTTTCTTTTCCATTTTAAACTTTACATACTTTCTTTTCCATTTTAAGCTTCACATACTTTCTACCAAAATTGATTACTGGGTACATGTACTACTTGCTTTTAGTAGCTTTACATACTATCTACTAAAATTGATCGTTGGGTGCATTGCTAATAGCCTAGCCCCCCCCCCCTTTTTTTTTTCGGAAGGGGGGGGGGGTTGAAATGTGAATCGCTTAGTGGCTATTTGAAGTACTATATAAAGTATAGGTCAGCTTATATGTAAGCGTTTGATTCGAGTTTCTTGAACCCTTTGACTCCTGTACCCTATCTTCCAACTGCAAAAACTTAACCCTTTGACTTGCTCACCCTATCCACCAGCTTCCAGCAGAAAGCTGGTGGAAAGGGTGAGCAAGTCAAAGGGTTAAGTTTTTGCTTTGTTAGCATGGTTGACACTGCAGGACGCTGGTGACAGGGTGCAGGAGTTCAAAGGGTTAATGCCCTTAGTGATATACTCGGCAGAAATGGCCAAAGCCATGGGCATAAATCTTACACGTTTACGTGAATTCAATGACGTGTGCTCTAAATTGTGTGCTCTAAATTTTCTTTTAAAGGTGCTTTGTCCCTCACTGCTTTGCCTTCCCTTCCCTTAATACTGAACAAGGTCAGGTAACCACTCACAGATGGATGGACTGCAAGTCACGTGCACAGTGCCCCTCCTCCCCCTCCCCCCCCAAAAAAAATACCCCCAACATCATCATCATCATCATGTGCCCTGCCGCATCGCGTTGGCGATCATGGCCCTCCATACTAATCTATCCCTTGTCGCTACAAGTACACCCCTCACCCTCTCTGTCCTCAGCCACTCTGCAAGTCCGTCCAATATTTTCTCGCTGGGTCTACCTGGTGTTCTCTTTTCCCTCCAGCTTTCTTGGTGTGACCAGGTGCTCTAACTTCCTTTTCCTCAAAAGATGCCCTATACATATTGTTTGTCTTTCTTTAATCTTCTTTATCAATAATTATCTTCTTGTGTCTGACTCCCCCCAATGTCAGGGCCGAACTCGTGCATCAGACGGGAAAGTCAGGACCTTTGCCTCATGAGACCACCAGGCCTTGTTCCCTATTAGCGAGTAATGTGAAGATGGTAATACATTCAGAAACGTGTATCTGTACTTGTACATGATTTGCCATCCCACACTACAGTTATATCACCTACATTAACTCTTTGACTCCTGCACCTGCAAAAAGTTAACCCTTTGACTCCCACACCCTATCACCCTATCCTGCAGGAAACTGGAGTCAAGGGTTAAGTGTTTGCTTTCCTAGCATGGTTGACAATGCAGGATGCTGATGGAGAAGGCGTGGGAGTCAAAGGGTTAACTGAGAAAAATCTACAAACTAACCATTTTTTTCTGATCGTCGATCTCCATTTCTCCTACCACAGAAATCATCACCAATGTGAAATGGGAGGGGCGACCCAAATTACACACACACAAAAAGGAGGGGCGACCCAAATTACACACACACACAAAAAGGAGGGGCGACCCAAATTACACACACAAAAAGGAGGGGCGACCCAAATTACACACACACAAAAAGAGGGGCGACCCAAATTACACACACACACAAAAAGGAGGGCGACCCAAATTACACACACACAAAAAGGAGGGGCGACCCAAATTACACACACACACAAAAAGGAGGGGCGACCCAAATTACACACACACACAAAAGCATCCTTTGATCCTGTCCGCTTTTGACGAAATATGCTGATCACAACAAACTGAAAATTACTCTCAGCCTTTCTGTCTTCCGCACACGCGCGCGCGCGCACACACACTTTCACACATTATCCTTATAAGCTACACATACACACACTAACACACACACAAAGAGTAAAACACACACACACACACACAGAGTAAAACACACAGAGTAAAACACACACACACATACACACCACACACACACACCGAGCTGTGACACAGTTGTCTGCCTTGCGTGTCGCTGTACTGTACGAGTGTGAGAGAGTGACTCACCCTGACACAGAGAATAGCTTAGCACCACACACACACACACACACACCCCCTCCTCCCTTTCCTTCCCACACCGTTATTTGTGTGTTCTATTTCTCTAGTGCCAATAAAATAACACTACGTGATGAAAACACCT
This sequence comes from Monoplex corrugatus, assembly GCA_030674185.1. Classification (NCBI taxonomy): domain Eukaryota; kingdom Metazoa; phylum Mollusca; class Gastropoda; order Littorinimorpha; family Ranellidae; genus Monoplex; species Monoplex corrugatus. The sequence continues at coordinate 28,195,168 of JAPXFY010000035.1, forward strand.
CTTCTCTCCACCAGCCCTACACCCCCACCCCCACCCTCCAGTCTCTAAATAACACTGTGTACAGCGATGCTCTCTCTCTCTCTCTCTCCCTCTCTCTCCATCTTAACTGTGTACTGTGATGAGAATTCTCTCTCCTCTCTCTCTCTCCTCTCGTCTCTCTCTCTCTCTCTCTCTCCATTTAACAGTGTATTGTGATGAGACCTCTCTCTCTCTCTCCATTTAACACAGTGTATTGTGATGAGAAACTCTCTCTCTCTCTCTCTCTCCATTTAACACTGTGTATTGTGATGAGAATCTCTCTCTCTCTCTCTCTCTCCATTTAACACAGTGTATTGTGATGAGAAACTCTCTCTCTCCCTCCATTTAACACTGTGTATTGTGATGAGAAACTCTCTCTCTCTCTCCATTTAACACTGTGTATTGTGATGAGAAACTCGCTCTCTCTCTCCATTTAACACTGTGTATTGTGATGAGAACTCTCTCTCTCTCCATTTAACACAGTGTATTGTGATGAGAAACTCTCTCTCTCTCCATTTACACTGTGTATTGTGATGAGAAACTCTCTCTCTCTCCATTTAACACTGTGTATTGTGATGAGAAACTCTCTCTCTCCATTTAACAGTGTATTGTGATGAGAAACTCTCTCTCTCTCTCTCTCTCTCTCTTAACACTGTGTATTGTGATGAGAAACTCTCCCTCTCTCTCTCTCCATTTAACAGTGTATTGTGATGAGAAACCTCTCTCCATTAACAGTGTATTGTGATAAGAAACTCCTCTCTCTATTTTAACACTGTGTATTGTGATGAGAAACTCTCTCTCTCTATTTTAACACTGTGTATTGTGATGAGAACTCTCTCTCTCGCTCTCTCCATTCAACACTGTGTATTGTGATGAGAATCTCCTCTCTCTCTCTCTCATCTCTCTCTCTCTCTACCATTTAACAGTGTATTGTGATGAGAAACTCTCTCTCTCCTCTCCATTTAACACTGTGTATTGTGATGAGAAACTCTCTCTCTCTCCATTTAACATGTGTATCTGATGAAAACTCTCTCTCTCTATTTTAAACACTGTGTATTGTGATGAGAAACTCTCTCTCTCTCTCTCCTCTCTCTCTCTTTTAACACTGTGTATTGTGATGAGAAACTCCTCTCTCTCTCTATTTTAACACTGTGTATTGTGATGAGAAACTCTCTCTCTCTCTCTATTTTAACACTGTGTATTGTGATGAAACTCTCTCTCCCCTCTATTTTAACACTGTGTATTGTGATGAGAATCTTTCTCTCTCTCTCCTCTCCTCTCTCTCTCTATTTAACACTGTATTGTGATGAGAAACCCCTCTCCTCTCTCCTCTCTCTATTTTAACACTGTGTATTGTGATGAGAATCTCTCTCCTCTCTCTCTCTCTCTCTCTCTATTTTAACACTGTGTATTGTGATGAGAATCTCTCTCTCTCTCTCTCTATTTAAACACTGTGTATTGTGATGAGAATCTCTCTCTCTCTCTCTCTCTCTCTCTCTCTCTTACTCTCTCTCTCTATTTTAACACTGTGTATTGTGATGAGAATCTCTCTCTCTCTCTCCTCTATTTTAACACTGTGTATTGTGATGAGAATCTCTCTCTCTCTCTCTCTATTTAAACACTGTGTATTGTGATGAGAATCTCTCTCTCTCTCTCTCTCTCTCTCTCTCTCTCTATTTTAACACTGTGTATTGTGATGAGAATCTCTCTCTCTCTCTCTCTCTATTTTAACACTGTGTATTGTGATGAGAATCTCTCTCTCTCTCTCTCCTCTCTCTCTCTCTTCTATTTTAACACTGTGTATTGTGATGAGAATCTCTCTCTCTCTCTCTCTATTTTAAACACTGTGCATTGTGATGAGAATCTCTCTCTCTCTCTCTCTCTCTCTCTATTTTAACACTGTGTATTGTGATGAGAATCTCTCTCTCTCTCCTCTCTCTCTCTTCTCCTCCTCTCTCTCTCTCTCTCCATTTTAACACTGCGTATATTTGATGAGAGAACTCTCCTCTCTCTCCTCTCTTCCATTATCTCCTCTCTCTCTCATTTTAACACAGTGTATTGTGATGAGAAACTCTCTCTCTCTCTCTCTCTCTCTCATTTAACACACGTGTATTGTGATGAGAAACTCTCTCTCTCTCTCTCTCCATTTAACACTGTGTATTGTGATGAGAAACTCTCTCCTCTCTCTCTCTCTCCATTTAACACGTGTATTGTGATGAGAAACTCTCCTCTCTACTCTCTCTCATTTAACACAGTGTATTGTGATGAGAAACTCTCTCTCTCTCTCTCTCCATTTAACACTGTGTATTGTGATGAGAAACTCTCTCTCTCTCTCTCTCTCCATTTAACACAGTGTATTGTGATGAAACTCTCTCTCTCTCTCCATTTAACACGTTAATTGTGATGAGAAACTCTCTCTCTCTCCTTCTCTCTCTCTATTTAACACTGTGTATTGTGATGAGAAACTCTCTCTCTCTCTCCATTTAACACGTGTATTGTGATGAGAAACTCTCTCTCTCTCTCTCTCTCCTCTTTTAACACGTGAATTGTGATGAGAAACTCTCTCTCTCTCTCTCTCCATTTAACACAGTGTATTGTGATGAGAAATCTCTCTCTCTCTCTCTCCATTTAACACTGTGTATTGTGATGAGAAATCTCTCTCTCTCTCTCCATTTAACACTGTGTATTGTGATGAGAAACTCTCTCTCTCTCTCTCTCTCTCTCTCCATTTTAACACAGTGTATTTGATGAGAAATCTCTCTCTCTCTCTCTCATTTAACACTGTATTGTGATGAGAAACTCTACTCTCTCTCTCTCTCCATTTAACACTGTGTATTGTGATGAGAAACTCTCTCTCTCTCTCCATTTAACACTGTGTATTGTGATGAGAAACTCTCTCTCTCTCTCTCTATTTTAACACTGTGTATTGTGATGAGAACTCTCTCTCTCTCTCTATTTTAACACTGTGTATTGTGATGAGAACTCTCTCTCTCTATTTTAACACTGTATTGTGATGAGAAACTCTCTCTCTCTCTCTCTATTTTAACACAGTGTATTGTGATGAGAAACTCTCTCTCTCTCTCTCTCCTCTCTCTCTCTCTCTCTCTCCATTTAACACAGTGTATTGTGATGAGAACTCTCTCTCTCTCTCTCTCTCTCTCTCTCATTTAACACTGTGTATTGTGATGAAACTCTCTCTCTCTCCATTTAACACAGTGTATTGTGATGAGAAACTCTCTCTCTCTCTCTCTCCTCTCTCTCTCTCTCTCTCTATTATTTAACACTGTTATTGTGATGAGAAACTCTCTCTCTCCCCTCTCTCTCTCTCTCTCTCTCCCCTCCTCTCTCTCTCTCTCTCTCTCCTCCCCATTCACTGTACTGTGATCTCTCTCTCTCCTATTTAACACTGTGTATTGTGATGAGAAACCTCTCTCTACCTCCTCTCTCCATTTAAGACAGTCAACCACCACCCCTCTCAAAAGAAATATAGAAACAGTAACTGAAAGCCTCTCTCCTTCCCCCTCTCTCATTCCCTGAATAACACTGTGTATTGTAATGAGAAAATCTCTCTCACTCCCCCACCCCCTCCCCTCTCTCTCTCTCCATTAACACTGTCAACCATCACATCTCGCAATAACATAGTATGATGACCACCATCATCCCTCTCAAAAAAAGCACAACACAGAAACAGTAATGAAAGCTTCTCTCCCTCCCCCCCCCCCCTCGCCCTGAATAACACTGTATTGTGATGAGAATCATCTCTCTCTCTCTCCTTCTCTTCTCTCCTCTCCCCCCCTCTCACTCACTCTGCAATCAACATTGTCAACCATCGATCTCTCAACAACACAGTATGATGACCGCACTACCCCTCTCAAAGGAAACATAGAAACAGTTGTTGGTTCATTTTTGTTGTTATTGTTTTCTTTCACCTAATGTGCTAAGGATATGATCGTAGTGCTTTTAGCTTTTTTCTTCATTTCTTTCTTGTTTCTTGTTGGTTTAAATTTCACAAGTTGCCCGCATTTGAGCCAATAGTGTGTTCAATTGTTCTTGGGGAGGGCTAACATAAGCCATTGCTTGATGCCCTGCCCATGCTTTGCTGTATTTATGACTCTTCTTTTCTTGAATAAAAATTCTGTTTAAACCAAACAGTAATGAAAGCCTCTCTCCCTCTCTGTCCCTCCCCGAATAAGACTGTGTTTGTGATGAGAACACTCTCTCCTCCCCCCCCCCCCAACCTCCATATAACACTGTCAACCACCATCTATGTATGATGACCACCACCATCCCTCCCAAAGGAAACATAGAAACAGTAATGAAAGTCTCACTCCCCCTCGCCCTGAATAACATTGCGTTATTGTTATGACAAAATCTCTCTCTCTCCTCTCTCTCTTCTATCTCATTCTCTCATTCATTAACACTGTCAACCACCATCCCTATCAACAACAACAGTATGACCACCATCATCATCCCTCTCAAAAGAAATACAGAAACAGCAATGAAAGCCTCTTTCCCTCACCCTGAATTAAAAAAAAACAACACCCGCATATTGTGATGAGACTCTCTCTCTCTCCTCTCTCTCTCTCTCCTCTCTCTCTCTCTCTCTCTCTCTGTCTTATACACATACACAAACACATTACATGACAGCTTCTCTCCTCACTCAAACACTTCGTAACGAAATCTCTCCTCTCTCTCTCTCTCTCTCTCTCTCTCTCCTCTCTTCTCTCCATTTCTCTCTCTCTTCCCCTCTGTTGCCCTGTGTACCAGCACAAAAAGCATGATAAACTGACATGTAATACTATTGTTTCGTTGCCAAACTGAACCTCAAAACTTTCACTGCGTAGAAACTGTTCGCTATTAATGGAGATGGATAAAAAGGCATCAAACCATATTGTGAAACTTTCCTCCTTCCGAGTGAATGACTTCACACATTTTAATACTGTTCAAACCGTCTACTTCTACGGGAATAAGAATTTCATTTTAGAAATAACCAATGTACTGATTTATGGATAAATCGATATATACATCACACAAACCACCACCGGCATAAATGTGAAAAAGGGCGCTTCTCGTATTGACCATCATCATTATCATCAGGTGCCTTGCCACATGGCGCTGACGATCATGGCCTTCCATCTCTCTCTCTCTCTCTCTCTTGTTGCCTCAAGCATCTCTTCCACCCTCCCTGTCTTCTCCCTGGGTCTACCTGGTGCTCTCTTTCCCTCTAGCTTTGCTGTTGTGACCAGGTGCTGTAATTCCCCTTTCCTCATAAAATGGTCTATAAATGTTGCCTGTCTTTTCCTAATCTTCCTTATGAATGATCTTCTTGTGTCTGCCTCCATCAAGACTGTCTCATTTGTTTTCTTTGCTGTCCATGGAACTCTCAACATTCTTCTTAGAAACCACATCTCGGCTGCCTCAATCTTGTTCTGGCTTTGCGTGTTGACTGTCCACGCCTCACAACCGTAGTACAACAGTATTGGTTCTATATAACATTCAAGAACTCTCTTCCTGGTGTTAATTGATAGGCATTTGTCGGCTGAATGAACTGTTTTGGTTTGGCCGATTCTGCTGGCTATTTCTGATGTGCATGTGTTGTTGGTGAAATGATCATTCCCAGGTATTTAAATTTATCAACCTGTCTAAAGGCTGTGCCGTTTGCTGTTATTTTGCATGACAGGATTTCATGTTTTTTACTTAAATCACCATGACTTCAGTCTTCCTGCTGTTTAGTTCCAACCCCTTACCTTTGACTAAGGGGTCAAGATATTGCAAGTCTTGTTGAGTTGCATTCAACAGATTACTCTCTGTTCAACACGGTTCCAGGCTATTACTGTTTTGTTCTATCTGCCCAAGAGACATTACATTAACCTGTAATGTCATCTTCGGCACACAACATTATGTCTGTCTTGCTGCAGTCAAAAATGCTACAGACGGTCTGTGACGACCCAAACGACAGATCTGTGTAGCCCCAAAACGCTATGTGCATGTACACACTGACTGTTTACAATGATCAAGTCAAAACGGTGATTGTCTGCAAAATTCTGCGGTTGCCACTCTTCTCTATCCTTGTCTCTGGTCTGACCAAACACACACTGATTGTTTGAAATTGGTCAGTTTTGACTGTTGGTTCTTTGGGACTGTTGATTGTTTGACACTGGTCAGTTTTAACTGTTGACTATTTGACACTGGTGAGTTTTGACTTTGGTTGACACTGGCCAATTGACTGTTGATTGAGACTTGTCAGTTTTGACTGTTGATTAGTTGAGACTGGTCAGTTTTGACTGCTGATTGATACTGGTCAGTTTTGTCTGTTGATTGTTTGACACTGGTCAGTTTTGACTGTTGATTGGCTGATACTGGTCAGTTTTGTCTGTTGATTGATACTGGTCAGTTTTGTCTGTTGATTGACGCTGGTCAGTTTTGTCTGTTGATTGACGCTGGTCAGTTTTGTCTGTTGATTGACGCTGGTCAGTTTTGTCTGTTGGTTTTTTTGAGACTGGTCAGTTTTGACTGTTGATTGTCTGACATTGGTCACTTTTGACTGTCGACTGTTTGACACTGGTCACTTTTGACTGTTGATTGTCTGATACTGGTCAGTTTTGTCTGTTGATTGACACTGGTCAGTTTTACTGTTGATTGTCTGACACTGGTCATTTTGACTGTTGATTGTCTGACACTGGTCAGTTTTGACTGTTGATTAGTTGAGACTGGTCAGTTTTGACTGCTGATTGTCTGATACTGGTCAGTTTTGACTGCTGACTGTCTGATACTGGTCAGTTTTGACTGTTGATTGTTTGACACTGGTCAGTTTTGACTGTTGATTAGTTGAGACTGATCAGTTTTGACTGCTGATTGATACTGGTCAGTTCTGACTGTTGACTGTCTGATACTGGTCAGTTTTGACTGTTGACTGTCTGATACTGGTCAGTTTTGACTGTTGATTGTTTGACACTGGGAACTTTGACAGATGATCGTTTGAGACTGTCAGTTTTGACTGTCTTAACAAGTCCAAAAGAGCATAACTATAAAAACAAGAATGGGTATGGCTTGATCACCAGCAGTTTCTACTTTACTGTCAGTACATAAAATGTATTAAGCAAACAAAATTTCACATTTAAAGGATGACATACAACACAGACACACATTAGCATAATTACTGCTGGACACTTGATACATTTAAAACAAAAGTCAACTTGTTGTCTTTAAACACCGTCTATGCACCTGCGTGCTCTCTCTCTCCCTCCATTAATCTTTGTCCAAGAAATGTCAAAGCAATTCTAAACCCAATTTGTACCGATATTAGCAAGAAGGAAAACGCATGAGGTTACAGTTGAAGTGTCAAATCCAATCATTATCAGTTTCGGAGAATCTCACCCCATATCAAGTTATTCAAATACAATATGTAAATTTGTATCAGAACTTTGAAAAAAAAAAAAAAAAGTTCAAATACGCGAACAACTGTAAATCTAAAATACTTTATCTGGTTTTTAATAAATATCTTTATTTGATTTTTAACTGGGTTTTTCACTTGAAAGTGCATTTCACATTTCTCTGGAGTACCATAAGTACTGTATTTAAAAATATCACTGTTTTCCCGCCATAGTAAAGTCGTTATTTCCAAGTGTACTACTGGGTATCGCTCAATTATGTCGTTATTTCCAAGTGTACTACTGGGTATCGCTCAATTATGTCGTTATTTCCAAGTGTACTACTGGGTATCGCTCAATTATGTCGTTATTTCCAAGTGTACTACTGGGTATCGCTCAATATTCGTTTCAAGTTACTACTGGTATGCTCATTATGTACTCACAGTTATGACTCAAAAGAGCAAGGCACATCCAAAAATATAACTACAGATATGGCAGCAACATTACTGCAAACACTACACACATCTAAGTATACAACTACATGTAACCTCAACACATAATTACTGTAACCTCACTCTGATGTAACCTCAGTATATAATTACTGTAATCCCAGCACATAATTCCTGTAACCTCACTTAGATGTGACCTCAGTATATAATTACTGTAATCTCAGCACATAATTCCTGTAACCTCACTTAGATGTAACCTCAGTATATAATTACTGTAACCTCACTTAGATGTAACCTCAGAGTATAATTACTGTGACCTCACTTAGATGTGACCTCAGTATATAATTACTGTAACCTCACTTAGATGTAACCTCAGTATATAATTACTGTAACCTCACTTAGATGTAACCTCACTGTATAATTACTGTGCCCTCACTTAGATGTAACCTCAGTATATAATTACTGTAACCTCACTTAGATGTAACCTCAGTATATAATTACTGTAACCTCACTTTGAAGTAACCTCACTGTATAATTACTGTGACTTCACTTAGATGTAACCTCAGTATGTAATTATTGTAACCTCACTTAGATGTAACCTCAGTATACAATTATTGTAACCTCACTCAGATGTAACCTCAGTATACAATTATTGTAACCTCACCATGTAATCACATACAAAACAATGATAATGCCCGCCCCCACTTCCCCCTGTCCCACTACATTACTGCAAAAAAAAAAAAAAAAAAAAAAAAAAAAACTGCACAAATCTAAGCATACAGATGTAACCTCAGAGCGTCACCACACTAACAATGTGTTAACTCTTTGATTCCCGCACCCTATCTACCAACTGCAAAAACTTAACCCTCTGACTCCCTTACCCTGTACACCAGCTTCATGTAGGAAGCTGGTGGATAGGGTGAGGGAGTCAAAGGGTTAAAGTTTTGCTTTGCTAGACTGGTTGACAATGCAGGATGCTAATGGACAGGGTAAGGATGTCAAAGGGTCAAGAAGTCTCCCCCCCCCCCCCCCCCCACACTCATTTCACGTTGTTTTTTTTTTTTTTACTACCTTGATGTCTGAACAAATCAAAAACTAACTGCGCAATTATTTCACTGGAAATCAGAGTGCACGTTTTGTATAAATCTGGAAAACACAAATATAGAATACAACGACTACTTCAACCATGCGAGCATCATGACCAATGTATATGCAGCTGTTGACAAATTTCAGCAGTGT
>JAPXFY010000035.1:28216743-28224243 GCA_030674185.1 Monoplex corrugatus
ATGAGACCATCTTTTGGTTTGACGTCCCTTGCCTGCTGCACACAAACACCCAACAAGTTCTCATAACTTCCACTACCAAGACAGCCCAGTACTGATGGTATGGTTTCGGTTGTTAATACTGACACAGCCTCGCCCTTCTCTTAATCAAAATACCCACGAACACTTCCGATTTAAAATCATTCGAATCTGTCAAGCGTTTTTCAGTGCGAATTTTTGTCATTCTGTTCACTACTGCTCCCATTTCGTTTGTCATTTGTTCATCTACTGTTCCACTTCGTTTGTTTTCTGTTTCTTACTGCTATCCACTTTCTTTGTCTTCTGTTCATCTACTGCTTCCCACATTCGTTTGTCTTTCTGTTCATCTACTCTTCCCACTTCGTTTGTCTTTCTGTTCATCTACTGCTTCCCATTTCGTTTGTCATTCTGTTCATGTACTGCTTCCCATTTCGTTTGTCTTTCTGTTCATCTGCTACTTCCCATTTCGTTTGTCATTCTGTTCATCTACTGCTTCCCATTTCGTTTGTCTTTCTGTTCATCTACTGCTTCCCATTTCGTTTGTCATTCTGTTCATCTACTGCTTCCCTTTCGTTTGTCATTCTGTTCATACTGCTACTTCCCACTTCGTTTGTCTATTCTGTTCATCTATTGCTTCCCATTTCGTTTGTCATTCTGTTCATCTACTGCTTCCCTTTTCGTTAGTCATTCTGTTCATCTACTGCTTCCCTTTTCGTTTGTCTTTCTGTTCATCTACTGCTTCCCACTTCGTTTGTCATTCTGTTCATCTACTGCTTCCCATTTCGTTTGTCATTTCTTCATCTCTGCTTCCCACTTCGTTTGTCATTCTGTTCATCTACTGCTTCCCATTTCGTTTGTCATTCTGTTCATCTACTGCTTCCCACTTCGTTTGTCATTATCTTCATCTGCTGCTTCCCACTTCGTTTGTCATTCTGTTCATCTACTGCTTCCCATTTCGTTGTCATTCTGTTCATCTACTGCTTCCCACTTCGTTTGTCATTATCTTCATCTACTGCTTCCCATTTCGTTTGTCTTTCTGTTCATCTACTGCTTTCCATTTCGTTTGTTATTCTGTTCATCTGCTGCTTCCCACTTCGTTTGTCATTCTATGTTGCTAACTACTTCTCATGTGTGGCACTATCTCATCTGTGCTACTTATTCTGTGTTGGCATACTATCTGCTGTGCAACCATCTCTGTGTGATAACTTATCTCTGTGTGGCAACCTATCTCTGTGTGGCAACCTATCTCTGTGTGGCAACCTTATCTCTGTGTGGCATACCTACTCTGTGTGGCAACCTATCTCTGTGTGTGAAATTATCTCTGTGTGGCAACCTATCTCTGTGTGGCAACCTATCTCTGTGTGGCAACCTATCTCTGTGTGGCAGTGGCAACCTATCTTTGTGGCAACCTATCTTGTGTGGCAAACCCTATCTCGTGTGGCAACCCTACTCTGTGTGGCAACCTATCTCCGTGTGGCAACCTACCTGTGTGGAACTCTATCACTGTGTGGCAACCTACCTGTGTGGCAACCTATCTCCGTGTGGCAACCTACCTGTGTGGCAACCTATCTCCGTGTGGCAACCTGCCTGTGTGGTAACTTATCTCTGTGTGGCAACCTACCTGTGTGGCAACCTATCTCCGTGTGGCAACCTACCTGTGTGGCAACCTATCTCTCGTAGTGGCAAACCTATCTCTGTGTGGCAACTTATCTCTGTGTGGCAACCTATCTCTGTGTGGCAACTTATCCTGTGTGGCACACCTATCTCCTACTGTGTGGAACCTACCTGTGTGTGGCAACCTACCTTTGTGGCAACCTATCTCTGTGTGGTAACCTACCTGTGTGGGAACCTACCTGTGTATGGTAACCTACCTGTGTGTGGTAACCTATCTTGTGTGGCAACCTATCTGTGTGTGGTAACCTACTGTGTGTGGTAACCTATTCTGTGTGGTAACCTACTTGTGTGTGGCAACCTACCTGTGTGTGGTAACCTATCTGTGTGGTAACCTACCTGTGTGTGGCAACCTACCTGTGTTGTGGTAACCTACCTGTGTGTGGCAACCTACCTGTGTGTGGCAACCTATCTGTGTGTGGTAACCTACCTGTGTGTGGTCAACCTATCTCTGTGTGGCAACTACTTTGTGTGGCAACTACTCTGTGTGGCTATACTTATCTCTGTGTGGTACCTACCTTGTGTGGCAACCTATCTCTGTGTGGCAACCTACCTCTGTGTGTGTAACCTATCCTTCTTGTGTGGCTACTTACTCTCTGTGTGGCTATATCTCTGTGTGGTAACTTATCTCTGTGTGGCTACCTATCTGTGTGGCACCTATCTCTGTGTGGCTACCTACCTCTGTGTGGCTACCTACCTCTGTGTGGCTACTCTCTGTGTGGCTACCTTACCTCTGTGTGGCTATCTATCTCTGTGTGGCTACCTATCTCTGTGTGGCTACCTACCTCTGTGTGGCTACCTACCTCTGTGTGGCTACTATCTCTGTGTGGCTACCTACCTCTGTGTGGCTACTTATCTCTGTGTGGCTACCTATCTCTGTGTGGCTACCTATCTCTGTGTGGCTATCTATCTCTGTGTGGCTACTATCTCTGTGTGGCTACCTATCTCTGTGTGGCACTACCTCTGTGTGGCTACCTATCTCTGTGTGGCTACTTATCTCTGTGTGGCTACTACTCTGTGTGGCTACCTTATCTCTGTGTGGCTACCTACCTCTGTGTGGCACCTACTCTGTGTGGCTACTTATCTCTGTGTGGTACTTATCTCTGTGTGGCTACTTATCTCTGTGTGGCTACTTATCTCTGTGTGGCACCTACCTCTGTGTGGCTACTATCTCTGTGTGGCAACCTATCTCTGTGTGGTAACTTATCTCTGTGTGGTAACTTATCTCTGTGTGGCTACTTATCTCTGTGTGGCAACCTACCTCTGTGTGGCTACTTATCTCTGTGTGGCAACCTATCTCTGTGTGGCTACTTATCTCTGTGTGGCAACTTACCTCTGTGTGGCTACCTATCTCTGTGTGGCTAACTACCTCTGTGTGGCTACCTATCTCTGTGTGGCTACCTACCTCTGTGTGGCTACTACTCTGTGTGGCTAACTTACTCTGTGTGGCTACCTATCTCTGTGTGGCTAACCTACCTCTGTGTGGCTACCTATCTCTGTGTGGCTACCTACCTCTGTGTGGCTACCTACCTCTGTGTGGCTACTACTCTGTGTGGCTAACCTAGTGGTCAACCTATCTCTGTGTGGCTACCTATCTCTGTGTGGCTACCTACCTCTGTGTGGCTAACCTATCTCTGTGTGGCTACCTACCTCTGTTGTGGCTACCTACCCTCTGTGTGGCTACCTACCTCTGTGTGGTAACTATCCTCTGTGTGGCTAACCTATCTCTGTGTGGCTACCTATCTCTGTGTGGCAACCTACTCTTGTGTGGCAACCTATCTCTGTGTGGTACTTATCTCTGTGTGGCAACCTACCTCTGTTGGTAACCTATCTCTGTGTGGCAACCTATCTCTATGTGGCAACTTATCTCTGTGTGGCTCCCTTTATCTCTGTGTGGCAACCTACTCTGTGTGGAACCTACTCTGTTGGAACCTATCTCTTGTGGCAACCTTATCTCTGTGTGGCACTACTTTATCTCTGTGTGGCAACCTACCTCTGTATGGTAACCTATCTCTGTGTGGCAACCTATCTCTGTGTGGCAACTTATCTCTGTGTGGCAACCTACCTCTGTGTGGCAACCTACTCTGTAGTGGTAACACCTTAATACTCTGTGTGGCAACCTACTCTACTCTGTGTGGACATCCTATCCTCTGTGTGGCAACCTATCTCTTGTGGCACCTACTCTGGCAACCTACCTATGTGGTAACCTATCTCTGTGTGGCAACCTATCTCTGTGTGGCAACCTACCTCTGTGTGGCAACCTACCTATGTGGTAACATATCTCTGTGTGATAACATATCTCTGTATGGCAACCTATCTCTGAGTGGTAACCTACCTATGTGGTAACATATCTCTGTGTGGCAACCTATCTCTGTGTGGCAACCTACCTCTGCGTGGCAACCTACCTATGTGGTAACATATCTCTGTGTGGTAACATATCTCTATATGGCAACCTATCTCTGTGTGGCAACCCTATCTCTGTGTGGCAACCTACCTCTGTGTGGCAACCTATCTCTGTGTGGTAACCTACCTGTGTGTGGCAACCTACCTGTGTGGCAACCTATCTCTGTGTGGCAACCTATCTCTGTGTGGCAACTTATCTCTGTGTGGCAACCTATCTCTCTGTGTGGTAACCTACCTGTGTGTGGCAACCTACCTTTGTGGCAACCTATCTCTGTGTGGTAACCTACCTGTGTGTGGCAACCTACCTGTGTATGGTAACCTACCTTGTGTGGTAACCTATCTGTGTGTGGCAACCTATCTGTGTGTGGTAACCTACCTGTGTGTGGTAACCTATCTCTGTGTGGTAACCTACTTTGTGTGGAACCTACCTGTGTGTGGTAACCTACCTGTGTGTGGCAACCTACCTGTGTGTGGTCAACTATCTGTGGTGGTAACCTACTGTGTGTGATAACCTATCTTGTGTGGAACCTACTTTGTGTGGTAACCTACCTTGTGTGGCAACCTACCTGTGTGTGGTAACTTACTTGTGTGGCAACCTACCTAGTGTGTGGTAACCTACTTGTGTGGTAACCTACCTGTGTGTGGTATAACCTACTGTGTGTGGTAACCTACCTGTGTGTGGCAACCTACCTGAGTGTGGTAACCTACCTGTGTGTGGCAACCTACTCTGTGTGGTAACGTACCTGTGTGTGGCAACCTACCTGTGTGTGGCAACCTATCTCTGTGTGGCAACCTATCTGTGTGTGGCAACCTACCTGTGTGTGGTAACCTATCTCTGTGTGGTAACTACTTGTGTGTGGCAACTACCTGTGTGGTAACCTATCTCTGTGTGTGTAACTACCTGTGTGTGGCAACCTACTGTGTGTGGAACCTATCTCTGTGTGGTAACGTACCTGTGTGTGGCAACTATCTCTGTGTGGTAACCCGTACCTGTGTGGTCAACCTATCCTGTGTGTGGTAACGTACCTGTGTGTGGCAACCTACCTGTGTGTGGTAACCTACCTGTGTGGCAACCTATCTTGTGTGGTAACGTACCTGTGTGGCAACCTACCTGTGTGTGGAACATACCTGTGTGAGGCAACCTACCTGTGTATGGTAACTACCTGTGTGTGGCAACCTACCTGTGTGTGGTAACTTACCTCTATAGTACGGTGCACACGTTGTTTTCCCACCTGACATATCAGGGGACATAGGGGGCATTGTGTTTCCCATCATTCCCTGCACACACACACAATACATAAGTGCAATACTTCATGAAACGGAAGACTGTACAATTTGATATTTCATTTTAAACAAATACTAATTATAATTAATCAATTAACTGAAAAAAAGAAATATTGTTTAATGTTTTAAAAAATTGGCACACGGTACACAAACATTTCATATTTCAAACAAACATTAAATTCATACAAGTACAAAAACAAAACGTACAAACGCAGTACTAACTTAAGAAACAACACAAATGCATAATACATATTTTAACACAAATGAAGAAAACAACACACAAATATATAATTACATATGTTTTACAACAAATGATCATATATTTACATATGTTTTATGAACAATGTAGACAACAACACCAGTATGTTAGTCCTTCACCCCATCCTCCAAAACCCCTGAAGAAGTCCATGAGGCTAGAATATTAGACAAGAAAGTGTTTTCTTGAAGCTATTTAACCATGGCCCTTTACATATAACAAAACAGATGTTAATAAAATAAAGAACTTACACAAATGCTATTGTTATTATTGTTTAAAGCCCAGCCGACTGCATAGAGCCATATCAGGGCTACAACCGCTTCAAAACAGAAAATTTCAACAGGAAAAAAAAAAAGATTAAGTACACATATCAGTGCATGCACCCAAATAATCTAAGGAGATACCCCTGGCACTCGACCACTCATCCAATTTATTGCACAGGGGATTTTAAAAAAAACCTGAATACAAATATAAACATAAATAAGGACACTAAAACATATATAAAAACAGGCATAAATTATCTGAAATTGCTTCCGCATATCTCACCTCCCTAGAGCCAAAAATGCACTTAATACATGTACCCAATTATCAATCCTAGGAAATAGTAGTTAAGACTTCATTGAGCACATACAAGTGAATGGATCAGCAAGGCAGAGATGATAGGAGGGAATGACAGAAAGCAAAGGAGGCAGACAGAAAAGGGGAAATTTCTAGCACATAATTTCCAAAAGGTGGGGATACTATTCATACTGAAAGAGCCCCTGGCATCCCAACAGGGACTGAAGTACACTTATTAAATGGAAAACTGTACACAAGCGCTTATTTTTACTACAGAATAAAGCCCCAAAAAATAACACTTTATGAAATAGAATGAGTACTCCTCCACAGCACAATGTGCTCTACCTACGAAGAACTGGAGAGCAGCAGAACAAGGGAGAGCAGCAGAGCAGACCTAATTAATTAAACAGGATAAATCCATGTGACAAGAACCACACACACCATTAATGTTCAGTTGCTGCCTGAATGTCCAATGCGTTCAAAAAGCCACAAAGAACACAGGCTGCCCGCAATTAGACCAAGGTGGATAACTGTGCATATTTGTAAGGCTGAACCTTTTCCATTACAGCCCCTTGGCACTGGTGTCGTTTAGTATTATAATTATATATTTATACCGTTCAATCCTTCTTCCCTCCTTCATTCGTCTATCAATCAATTAACTAATCAAGGTAGAGGGGTGGTCTAGTAAGCATACACCTCGAAAACAAAAAACAAAATTAGATGTTTGGGGCTCGAATTCTGACTTGACAGAATTTGTCTCCCCTGCTAATAAATCCTTAAGGGAAGATCTTGGTGTTCATCTATCAGATCAAAAGATAAACTGAGATCTCCTTGCACATCCATTTTAGTTCATGCAACTGAACACAAGGATAATAAAAAAGATTGTTCCTTGCGACATTTGATAGAAAAAATCCTCTTAGTTAAGTAAAAAACCACACACACACACACACACACCACACACACACCACACACACACACACCACACACACACACACACACACACACACACACACACACACACATCACACAAAACAACACACACACGATAAAATATACAAAAAGGGTCGATTGTGTAACTGCCTGGCAACAGGAAAAAGAAGCTACAAACAAGGATATAACTGCAACAAACGCAGAAGCAATCTTACTTCTCTTACTGAACACAATCAGCTTCAGATCTTGCAAGGAAGTTTGCATCCTAAAGAGTTTTGACGACAATCATAACTTAAACACATTGAAGAAAGATAATTACACACAGTCTTCACACATAATACTTTTACCAGTATGTACAGATTAAAAAATATTGTTAACCTTCA
>JAPXFY010000035.1:28229243-28261743 GCA_030674185.1 Monoplex corrugatus
TATTTATTTATTTACTTATTTTAGTATTTATTTATCTATTTATTTATTTATTATATTTTTGTCATTTGTAATGAGATCTCATATTCTTCTTCATGTTTTGTCTCTTAAGTAAATGTGCAATGGTTTGGCTCAGCAGTTAAGGAAACACTTAGGTATTACTATCACGAACAATTTTTCTTTTAATATTACATATATGTTTTGATGAAAGGGGAATTAGAGCACCTGTTCACAACTGGAAAGCTGGAGGGAAAGAGAGCACCAGGTAGACTCCTGGCAAAAAATATGGACGGACTTTCAGAGTGGCTGAGGACAGAGAGGGTGGAAGATGTGCTTGCGGCAACAAGGAATAGATGCACATGGAGGGCCATGATCGCCAACGCCATGCAGCAGGGCACTTGGATGATGATATATATGTATGTATGAATAAAAGAAAATATCTACGAAGTTTTAAAGAATTTATTCCACACTCCGGATTATGATTAACTATATTTTCTCCGCTCCCAGAGCCTTTTTCCGAAAACCTAGCTGTGTGACGGTAATACTCCCATGTGCTCAAAGATCTGGGGTATATGGGGCTCTGGAAAGAGGTAACACCTTTGCTTTGCTTTTACTTTTAACTCTACTGTGTTCTCAGATCTTCATTTCCACAATTTTTAGTTCTTATCTTGTAAGCAACAATCTGAATAAGCAACAAGCTCTCTATTATCTTCTGTTGTGAAGATTTCTAGTATTAAGTGTTTTTATTTTCATTTTCTAAAAAACCCACTTAATACTAGAAATCTTCATAACAATAAGAAGTCGAAACAGAGAACACTTTTTCTAAAAAAAAAAAAAGTGTTCTCTGTTTCGACTTCTTATTTTGTAACACTTGTTTCAATTTTGCCTTCTTATTTCGTAGTACTTGTTCCATTATTCTATAAATACCCATACCCCAAATGTTTTTTTACACTGGAGTTGGTAATTTGCAGACATTCTGGGTCTTAATTTGTAGTAAATTCTAACAACAATTCTAACTGCGAATATTTCAGTTTCATTTTTGGGAACATTTCAAATATTTTGTGGACACTGGGAGTTGTTTCGATTCTGACACAACTGGGAAAAAACAACAATGAAATAAAGAAAGAGAAACTGAAACAAATAACCCCCCCCCCCCCCAAAAAAAAAAAAAAAAAATAAAAGGAGAAACTGTGACTGGAATAAAACACACGTGAACGCACAGACACAGACACACACACACACACACCACACACACACACACACACACACACACACACACACACACACACACATAATGAAAAAGAAATGCAGCAGACCCAGCAGGAGACGATCAACTCCATCAAACGCAGCTGAAGTCATAAGAGACAGAAATATTCACGACAGACGCAGTGGGGAAAACTGGCTAGTTCATCAACCCTTTATGAATCAAACGAGACAATATTAATGATGGAAAAAGTTTGAACTCTCTCTCTCTCCTCTCTCTCTCTCTCTCTCTCTCTCTCAAACGTGACAATATTAATGATGGAAAAAGTTTCTCTCTCTCTCTCTCTCTCTCTCTCTCTCTCTCTCTCTCACACACACACACACACAACACAAACGAGACAATATTAATGATGGAAAAAGTTTCTCTGTGTGTGTCTCTCTCTGTGTCATACACACACACACACACACACACACACACACACACACACACACCCCTCTTATTTTATTAAACAAGAGAGGGAAAAAGTGACAATGAAAAATATAAAGGGGAGCTAATTTAGCTGGCCAGTGATGACACTGCGGGAAGGGAGACCACTCACAACTCCTCCTCTCGGCCAGTGGGCCCAAGGGGACTAATTACCGCAGGTTACCTACTCGCCCGCCACCTGCGTCTCCTTCTTGCCACAAGACGGGGCGCCAATAGAACATGACTGGGGCCCGGCAAATTGTCATCACACTATTCCATAAATAAAATAGCACACTCACAATTTGGACACCGCACCGACGCTCACTCTAACGGAAATGGGTGACAGGAAGCCAAACGGAAACTTTTTTCCCCCGTCGCCATTTTTCTTCGCTCTGCTTTTGTTGTTTTTAACCTTGTAATAAGGATAATTTGAGAAAGTCAAAGATGGGACAGTGGTCAGACTTTTTTTTTAAAGTTGTTATTCCGATCATATTGCAGATGGGATTTTTTTTTTAAAGATTCAATATTATTCATACTAAAGGGTTTCTCTCCTTCCCCCCTGTTTCCCTGCCTTTCGTCTACGTTCCCCTTCTAATTATTCAACTGTTTTTAAGAATTTTACACTTTGAAGATGCTGTGGTAGGTGGTGTTATATACATATACAGATCGATGGACATTATGATACCATTAACGAAATATTAACATTTAACATATTTCCGTAAGCTAGATATACATGTTATTTACTACACTTTTAAGATAGTGCGGTAGATGGTGTTATTATACACTAATCTATGGACGTTATAATAACATTAATGAAGTATAAAAGGTTTGGGCAGCGTTCTTTTTCCTATCAAGCTCCAACCATCTGGAATCAGTTACCTCGCTCTCTTAGATACTCACCCTCTCTGTCCACATTCAAACGCTCCCTCAAAACTCACCTGTTTCCCAAAACTGGTAATCTCTGCCCCCTTCCCCCCATGTAATGTAATGGTGACATTATAGTGTCTTAGTGTCAATGTGTCATGTATTTGCATGTCATGCTGTGTGTGTGTTTGTGTGTGTGTGTGTGTGTGTGTTTGTGTGTGTGTGGGTGCTTCTGTGGGCGTGTGTGTGTGTGCTTGTGATTCTGGTTATATGTTTTGCCATTGTAAACGCTTAGGGCATTAATTTGATTAGGCGTACTAAATGTTCATAATAATAATAATAAAATAATAAACATTTAACATATTTCTGTATGCTAAGTATACATGTTTTGAAGTTGATTAAACATTATTCACTGTTTTTAGAGCACACCTCTCATGTTTAACACACGGAACTACTACTAAACATGACATCTTACAACGAAAGCAAGCAAGACGACAATGCAATCCTAGACTTCAGACAAGCATTCGACAACATGCCCCATACAGAAGAACCCATCAACTTCACAAGTTAAATAAATAAAACTTATGGAATAACGTAACTGGTTCCACCCTGACTTGGCGACAACTCACTTCATCAAAAGAAAAATTACGGAGTACTCCAGGTAAAACCTCGTCTGAAATACATGACAAATCTGACGTACCTCAAGGCACAGTTCTAGGACCACTTCTTTTCTTGTACCGTAAATGACTTTCCAATATCACTAAAATACTAGCCCGCCTATTTACTAATGATTGTCTCTTATGCATAAAATAATAAAACCATCAGTATCACTTAAATTTCCAACAGGGTCTAAGAAAATTATATTCAAAAATCACTAAAATTTGACCTACAAATGGGGGATGCCATTCACTTGGAGGGAAAAAAGCTACATCCTTAGTACTAAAATAAATCATCCCGCTTACACGTGTTAAAACTATTCTTCAACATTCTTCAACACATTGCCTCTTATCAATATCTTCAAGAACAAATCTCAAAACAATTCAAGTGGTGGTTAAGGGACTGACATCAGCTATTCCTCCTAACATTTTCTTTACACTGGAAGACAGGAACAAAGAAGAGTACCACCAAAGTTATTTGCCGATAGTATGACGGGAAAATGAGGATTTCTTTTAAATCTTAAATCCCTGTTTAACAAACACACTTACAAAAGAGGTCCATGGCTTTCACGTGATCTGCATGTGATCCACTCCGACCAATCAGTGGTCTTGCTGAGCAAGTGCTACATCCTGTTCCTAATATTTTATTCTTTGGACCTCGAAAAAATCTCGTATTTCACACACACACACACACTCCACACACACACACACACACACAGATACTTGAAGTTATAGAAACAGCTGCAGCCAGCACCGTTCAAATTTGCTTCTGTTCGAAATACTGCTATCAGTTTATCGATTTATAATCGCGTTTTGAAAAAGAAAGGCAACTTTATATTTGGAGAGGGGTTGAAAGACATCACTACTGTTCGACCAAATCATAAGCCGTGTTGTGTCTTCTGCCTCGAGTTACTACTGAAAACATTGCAGAGACGCAATATGCAAACCCAAAACGGACGCAAAATATATCTGACACTTGCCGATAGGGGCCATTTTAATTAAAAAGTTAAATTCCTGCCAGTCTTTCTTACCAACGGAAGATATATAATTTCATACAAGTAAACAAACGATTCCAACCAAAACTGCTTCATAAGATGTGCCAAAAACACAAACCAACCCCCCTCACCCCCTAACAATGCCTGGAAACATCCACACGCAAACATACGTACGTACATATAATGGCACTGTTTGCCCTCCTTGACCCCTGTCACACATACATACTGAAGCATGCTTATATGCACTGCATGCGCAACAGCACACGCACACGCACACGCACACCCCTCACGGACACATTGCCTCTTTGAGTCTTTCTCTCACACACTCTCACTCTGACCAATCATGATTTATGGCTGCGAAGCCTGGACTCTGAGAAAAACTGATTGCAGAAGAAGTGGTTGTATTGGACACTACTACGTGTCAAATGGACAGATAGAAGAACTAATGAAAGTGTCCTGGAAGAACTTGATACCACCAGAAAACTACTAGCAGACATCAACACGAGAAGACTAAAATACACTGGCCATGTGTCACGCAACAAGAACACAGACCTCATGGCAACCATCTTTCAAGGAAAAACAGTGGTAAAAAGGGAAGAAAGGCAGACCTCCAATCTCATACATCGAGAACATAACCAACATCAGTGGCCTAAATATTCAAAAAAAAATTGTCCACAAAAGTCAAGACAGAGCGGCCTGGAGGGAGATGGTGGTGACGAATTGTGCAGCGGCCGACACCGAATCCGGTGACGCAGACGGGGAAACAAGGAAAAAGTCTCACTCACACTGCAGCATGCATGTACAAACACAGCCCTCAGTCCCCCCCCTCCTCTCTCTCTCTCTCTTACACACACACACACTAACTTATCTCCTCCCCAACCACACCACACACACACACACACACTAACTTACCCTCCCCCAAAACCCTCCACACCACACACACTTATCCTCTTCGACCCCTCCACACACACTTATCCTCCCAAAAACCCTCCCCCCCCCCCCCCCCGAAACACACAACTCTTCCTCCCCCCCAAACACACACTGACACACAGTAACACACACACACACACACACACAACACAACCTGACACACAGTAACACACACACTAACACACAACACACAACAACTTATCCTCCCCAACCCCCACCCCACCCACATACACACAAACTTATCCTCCCCAACCCCCACCCACACACACACACACACACACACACACACTAACTTATCCTCCCCAACCCCCACCCCACCCACACACACACACACACATACACACTAACTTATCCTCCCCACCACCCACCCACCCCCCAAACACACACAGAGGGAACATCATAAAAAAAAAATAATTAAAAGAAAAGCAGTCTGGCACGGCTCCAGAAGTGATGGGAGATTAGCTGGGTATTGGGGCGGTGAAGCGTGGTCTCTGCCAAACAGTTTGTCTGCTAATTAGTACTCCCATCTAAGGCTGTGAAAAGTACGGGTGGCTGGGTGGGTGGGGGTAGCTGCAGATCTCTCTCCTCTCTCTCTCCCCTCTCTCTCCTCCTCTCATACACACACACACACACACACACACACACACACACACACACACACACACACACACACACACACACACACACTCACTCACTCTCTCTCACACACACATTTTCTCTCTCTCTCTGTCTCTCACACACACTCTCACTCACACATACATTCTCTCTCTCTCTCTATCTCACACCACACACACACACACACACAATTCTCTCTCACTCACAATCACACACACACACACACACACACACACATTCTCTCTCACTCTCACACACACGCATTTTCTCTCTCTTTCTCACACACACACACACACACACACACACTCTCTCTCTCTCTCTCTCATCACACACACACACACACACACACACACACACACACACACACACACACTCTCTCTCTCTCTCTCTCTCTCTCTCTCTCTCTCTCACTCACACACACACACACATTCTCTCTCTCTCTCTCTCACACAGTGCACACACTCTCTCACACACACACATTCTCTCTCTCTCTCTCTCTCTCTCACACACACACACACACACACACACACACACACACACACACACACACACACACACACACACACCATCTTAACCACCCAAACTTCTATCCCATCCTCTCCACCCATCAAAAAAAATCGGTCACTAACAAAATAACATGAAAGAAAGCACCTCCTCCAACGTTTCCTCTGTTTTATCATTCAGTCTTTCTCGTGTTAATTCCTTCTTGCTCTGCTTCTTCATCCTTCCCACTTCCACAAACATTTGCCAATTTATTTCTTTGTCTTTTTGTGTACGTCTGACAAAAGGCCAGTTGGCCGAAAATTTGCACCTGTCTTGTTTAAACCCTTCGACTCCCTCACCCTGTCCACCAGCATCCTGCATTGTCAACCATGTTAGCAAAGCAAAAACTTAATTAATCCTTTGATTCCATCACTTTATCTACCAGCTTCCTGAAAACAGAAGTTGCAGAAAGCTGATGGATAGGGTGAGGGAGTCAAAGGGTTAAGCTTTTGCTGCTGGAGAATAAGGTGCTGGAGTCAAAGGGTTAATAAATCAATACGCCTTCTCATGATGTTTTTTTTTGTATTCCTGGTTTCTTTCTCCTTGACCGCTAGCAGTTACTTTGTTTCAGATAATAATGATGCTACGGAGTTCCATCCCGTCAGTTGCGTTCTTCTGCAGACACACGACTCTTTCGCATCCCCCGCATTCGAACAAAAACATACGGACAACGAGCATTCTCCTATCAAGCACCCCAAACATGGAACAACATCCCCAACATCCTTAGGCACTCAGACACAATCACCTCATTCAAATCTGGCCTCAAAACACATCTGTATAGAAAAATGTGAAAAAAGTTTCTGTCTTAAAATATTGTTTGGGCTGTTGCGTTTGTGCGTATGATTCGTGTATTATATAATGTGTATTGTGGATGTGGTTGTTTGTGTATTTTGGATAACTTGTGATGTAATATCTATTATTGTCTGTCCGATGGCAACTATTGGTTAGATTTGATAGACATGTTTCTGTTTGTGTTGATGTCATTGTAATTATAGTAGACTTGATTGATATGTATGTATAACTGCTAATGTTGAAGTGGCGAATAGGGGTGGTAAAGATAGGGTGAATTGTAAAGCGCTTGGAGCAGAGTTCTCTGGATCTTGCGCTTATAAGTACTCATTATTATTATTATTGATACTGTGTGACAAAGATATAGTCTATACCGCCTTTCATGAAAATTAACCCCTAGACTCCTGCACCCTATCCACCAACCACAACAACTTAACCCTTTGACTCCCCTCACCCTATCCACCAGTTTCCTGCAGGAAGCTGGTGGACAGGACAAGGGAGTCAAGGGTTAAGTTTTTGCTTTGCTAGCATGGTTGACAATGCATGATGCCAGTGGACAGAGCGCGGAGTCAAAGGGTTTTAATTACTATACTCTGGAATTCACCAGGTCCTTGTGATAAGATACAGACACCTGTAAGGTCGGTCAGGAAAAATTTTTTTAGCAACATCCTTAACCCTTTGACTCCCGCACCCTATCCACCAACTGCAAAAACTTAACTCTTTGACTCCCTCACCCTTTCCACCAGATTCGTGCAGGAAGCTGGTGGATAGGATGAGGGAGTCAAAGGGTTAAGTTTTTGATTTGCTTGCATGGTTGTCAATGCAGAATGCTGGTGGACAGGGTGCGGGAGTCAAAGGGTTAATGATGCATCCGTAAATGAGTGAGACTTGACCGTGCGGCTCCAAGTGTTCCCAATGAGCTTATAACAAACTCAACCCAGAACGGGAGCCTGTTAATGTTGGACCCAAAATATCTCACAATAATTTATTTTGGACTAAAGGAGGTTTAACCCTTTGACACCCGCACCATGTCCACCAGTGTCCACCATTGTCAACAGTACTAGCAAAGCAAAAACTTAACCCTCTGACTCCATCACCCTTTCCACCAGCTTCCTGCAAAAAGCTGGTAGATAGGATGAGAGAGTCAAAGGGTCAAGTTTTGCAGTTGGTCGATAGGGTGCGGGAATCAAAGGGTTACACCAACGATCTTTGCATAGAAATCCTTTGTGCTAAGACTGAATAAAATTAGGAAGGTTTGAACACAGGTATGGAATGAAAGAATTAAGAAGGCAAGAACACAAGAATGAATACAGACAGGAAGAATGACAAGTAAAAGAAAGAAAGAAAGACAGCAAGACAGACTGAAAGCAAGAAAACAACGCAGAAAGTAAGTCACACACACTATTAAAAAAAAAAATAAAAATAAAAATAAAAAAAGCACCCAAGCAAACAAGAAAGAAAGAAATGAAAGCAGCAAAGAGAAGGCGAGAGAAAATGAATGACAAAAAGACAAGCATTAAAAAAAACACTTAGCATAGGAAAGCAAGAAAGAAAGGAAGCAAAAGAAATAACACACACACACACACACACACACACACACACACACACACACACACACACACACACACACACACACACACACACAAATCAAACGGAAAGGAAAGTTGTGAGCAACCAAGCAAACGAGGAAAGGAAGAAGACACCAGAAAGCAAAAGAACAAGCAAACAAGACAAGACAGAAAATGAAAAATAAAACAAGAGAACAAAAACATGAAAGACAGTCAAAAACAAAAACAGACGGTCACACACCATTCTAACAATCTCCCCTTTAACATAAAAAAAATTATTACAGAAAATCTAGTTTGTACTTCTCAAGATCACTGTGACCTTAAAGAAGCTTCACTTCAAATAAAACCTGACAAACACACAATACTGTCAAAAGCTCCTGGTGTCCAACACCTTCCATTAAAAAAAGTAACGATTTTTAGGCACTTTTTTCTTTCCACAAGACCTTGACCTTGACACCTTGAAATGTACACATTTGTGACTCCTAAAGGTCCAACATGACCAAACTTTGCTAAAGATCCATACAGACACAGCCAAGAAAAACCTGGTAATACCTTTTGGTTACGCACACACACACGCATGCATACACACACACCCCAGTAATTTGAAACAATCTCTCTTATAAAAAAATTTTTTTTTTAATTAAAATCTTGAACAGCGGAGTGGGGATGGGGGGGGGGGGGGTGGGATTACACGTACACAGAAAGATGAGACAAGAGGAAGAATGAACAAAAGACAAAAGGACTGACTGAATGATTGAAATAATGAACAAAAGACAAAAGAAGAAAAAAAAGTAAAACACACACACACACACACACACACACACACACACACACACACACACACACACTACACACACACACATACACACACACACACACAAACAAAATAAAGGCAAAAAGAAAGGAGAGAGAAACAAGAGGGGACAAGCGAAGTGAAGAGAACGTCTGATGACATTTGGAAGGGAAAGCGGGGAAAGCTATGGGGTATGACCTTTCCCTATCTGACATTTTCACAGAGGGTGAGAACCATGCGATACCTTCAACATCGTTCTGATGGGGTTCAAGTCTTTCTTTCTCTCTCCCCTCCCCTTCCCCCCTCTGTATGCCCGTCCGTCTGTGCAAGTATGTGCATAAGTGTCTGTTCCTGTGTCTGTGTATGGGGTATAATCACGACCAGGCTGATGGCACCCAAATTTAATGTTCTTCTTGCATGATAGATTCCAAATCTGCTGACTTACGTCAACCATTCAGAAAATTCATTTCCACCTGTGTGCTGGTGATGTTATTTGCCCGAGGTGTCAAATGTGTGTGTGTGTGTGTGAGTGAGTGAGTGAGTGAGTGAGTGAGTGAGCGAGTGTGTGTGTGTGTGTGTGTGTGTGTGTGTGTGTGTGTGTGTGTGTGTTGTGTTGTGTGTGTGTGTGTGTGTGTGTGTGACTGTGGTCTTCATGTTACTTAAATGTTTTTCTTTAGTTTAAATATTCCATTTTACACTCTTCAAAAAAAAAAAAGAAAGAGAACTGTATGTTGTACGGGTGCATGCACGTATGCATGTGTTGTGTTCATATTCACGTATGCATGTTCACATGTGTATATTCAATATGCACACCTACAAGTTATATACAAGCTGGGTTGTTCCCTTTTTGCGATTATGTTTCTTGAGAGATATTCTGTTAGTTTGTTTGTGAACATGTCATTTTTACTAAGTGCGACACCCACCGGAGACGACTCATTAATGCAAATTCACTTTAGTGGTGTTAAATGCTAGCTGTTTTTAGATTCAGCATACATATACATAGGACCTAAGCCTTCAAACAACAATCGTTTCTCACTTGCACAGTCAAATCAGACTTCACTTATCATCAGCCCCCTTTCTTTGAGAGAATGTTTGTATGTGGCTTGACCATGTGTCTGTTTTTTTCTCTCGCCTGTCTGTCTGTTTGTTCTGTCTTTTTCTGTGCAGTGTTTGTTCTTTCTTTTCTGTGCACACCTGCTAGACAGTGTTCGTAATCTATCTATCTGCAACAGAGCTCAGACAATCAGAGGGTGCGTATATAACTGATCAAATGTAGACACAACTCAGACAATAGCGGAATCAGATCCCTTCCCTCTCTCCGGTATCAAACCATTTTATCTCTTTTTTTTTTTCTCCTCCTGTTTTAAGTTATAACACACACTCTCTCTCTCTCTCTCTCTCTCTCTCTCTCTCTCTCTCTCTCTCTCTCTCTCTGTGTGTGTGTGTGTGTGTGTGTGTGTGTGTGTGTGTGTGTGTGTGTGTGTTGTGTGTGTGTGTGTGTGTGTGTGTGTGTGTGTGTGTGTGTGTGTGTGTGTGTGTGTGTGTGTGTGTGTGTGTGTGTGTGTGTGTGTGTGTGTGTCATTGCACGCGTGTGTGCGTGTGCGTGCATGCGTGCATGTGTTCTTGGTTTCGGTTTCCTCTTTTTTCTCTCTCTCTTTTTCTTTTTCTAGATGTTAGCTATGCTCTGTGAGAAAAATCATACTACCTACTTAACTCACTTATTTACTGAATATACTGCTACTTAACCCACTTATTTACTGAATATGCAAACTGTTTAAAAACTGTTGTTTTGGTTTGGGTTTTTTTTGTTTTTTTTTAATATAAGGTCACGGACTAATTTTTGTCACGTGAAATACATCACTTTGCAAATTTTGTTCACCTAAAGTCTGCCATTCTGAGTGACGATTGCTGTTAAGTTTTGTTTCGACCTGTTGCCACTGCATCTACCAGCCACTCATCCACACCAATCTTAGGATTCACTTGCGTGCATATCAAAATAAGGCATACGACTTGTTAACTGAAGTTGTTAGCAATGCTAGTTTACATTTTGAGCAACATTTCTTCTGTCAAGAATTCATAATCAACTATCACCTTCAAAACTTTTCTGCTTCAACTTGCAGCCAAAGTCAAATTCACGGCTTCCCAGTCTGACTCGTCACAGCTTTTATTAAGAAATGTTTCCCTTTGTTTAGCAGGGGGGGGAAAAAAAAAAGAGAGAGAGAGAGAGAGAGACATCCACTGATGTCATATAACCGCTATAAACTATTCACTTAACAGCTAGTCTGTGAGTGTGCATGCATTCCATCTTTATACTGCAGTCCGAAGACAGTAAACATCTTCAAACCGGAACTTTAGTCAAACATCAACACTCCAGCCCCACCCATCCACCAGCACCCCCCCCCCCCCCCCACAAGGGCTTATTATCTTATTTTTCACTAAGTGATCATATAACTGTACTCAGATCAATTTATGCTTATTATCATATTTTTCACTATGTCAATTTATGCATATTATCGTATTTTTCACTAAGTGATCATACAACTGTACTCAGGTCAATATATGCTTATTATCATATTTTTCACTAAGCGATCATACAGGTGTATTCAGGCGAAAATATCGGGTCAACACAGTGAAAGAGTATGGTAGGCAGGTCAACGACAAGACAAAAGCAACAATGGCAAAGTAAAATTATGAATTCTCTTACCTGAGGTGCTGGAGAAGAGAAACCTGATGGTCTGTTGTACATATCAGCAGGACTCTTGTCTGCAACACACAGCAATAGAGGAAATGTACACAACATAATTACAGTTTACCGATTATAACACAACTAGCGCTTAGGCTGGCTGGTATAAAACTTAGCCCTTTGACTCCTGCACCCCGTCCACCAGCATCCTGCATTGTCAAGCATGCTACAAAAACAAAAACTTAACCCTTTGATTCCCTCGCCCTATCCACCAGCTTCCTGCAGGAAACTGGTGGATAGGGTGAGGGATTCAAAGTGTTAAGTTTTTGTGGTTGATGGATAGGGTGCGGGAGTCAAAGGGTTAAGCTCCCTCCTTCCAGGTAGCTGAGCTCTGAGCCTGGCCCCTGCTAAAACTCTGTATGCAAAGCCTCCCTCCCACGCTACTCAGTTGTAAACGAGTACCTGATCCTGTTTACAGTTTTAGAATGAAAAGTAGTGAGAGAGGGGGAGGGGGGGCCCTGCCCTCACACTGCTGGCACCAATTAAAGGTAGGTCTTCACACCTCTCTCCATGAAGGTCTCAGGGTGATTTATTTTTCAAAGGCTTCAACCCTTTGACTCCGGCACCCTGTCCACCAACATCCTGCATTGTCAACCATGCTAGTAAAGCAAAAACTTAACCCTTTGACTCCCTCACCCTCCTCTACACCAGCTTCCTGCAGGAAGCTGGTGGATAGGGTGAGGAAGTCTAAGGGTTAAGTTTTTGCAGTTGATGGACAGAGCGCAGGAGTTTAAGGGTTAATCAATTAGGGCAACACGCTAGCTGTGAAAGTATCATTTAAAAAGAAAAGAAAAATAAACAAGCATAACCGACTAACTCAACCTTTCTGAAATATGACCAAAAAAAAACATTTTTAAAAAGACTATATAATAATAACAAAAGATACTCAAAAGAATCGGCTTTAGTTTCCTCTTGGTTAATTAACCCTTTCACTCCCACACTTTGTCCACTGGCATCCTGCATTGTCAACCATACTAGCAAAGCAAAAACTTAACCCTTTGACTCCCTAACTTCACGGAGTAAGCTGCTGGATAAGGTGAGGGAGTCAAAGGGCCAAGTTTTTGCAGTTGGTAGATAGGGTGCGGGAGTCAAAGGGTTAAAGAAACATCAACTGACTCACTGTGAGCACCCTTGATCCTATTCAAACATGGCAAAATCTGGCACTACTCTAAAAGGTAAACAGATGAATGTACAGCTTGTCACATAACCCAGAGAACACAGAAGAGGAATGAGGAATGAGGTAGTAGAGACCGCAACTTTCCAGAAGCCAGCATTATAAAGGCAGCACCATATTCTCTCCCTAAAGGCTTCACATTCCATAACCTTGAACACGGTCAGGTACCCATTCGCAGCTGAGCGACCAAGAGGCCAAAGGCATTAATTTTTTTTTCAAACCACAGCTGAACTCACACAGTCTGAATGTAAGGCAAGAAGTACAGCTTTTACCTATATGTAATGTAAAAGTCTGCATTTTCAAACATTTAATCAACAGGATGTTCAGCACACACTCCAACTGTTGCGACTCTACTATCGATGCACACTTCCCTGGTGTTGTTGAATGTGAGTATGTGCACAACCTGTGCACATGCATAAATTCATATAACCTGAGCTACGAGCATAAGACCTTCAGATTCATGTACATGTATGCACGGGTGCTCACAGTTAATGATATACACAGTCAAACTGCACATACCACACACATACACATACACACACACACACACACACACACACACACACACACACACACACACACACACACACACACACACACACACACACAC
This sequence comes from Monoplex corrugatus, assembly GCA_030674185.1. Taxonomy (NCBI): domain Eukaryota; kingdom Metazoa; phylum Mollusca; class Gastropoda; order Littorinimorpha; family Ranellidae; genus Monoplex; species Monoplex corrugatus. The sequence goes on from JAPXFY010000035.1 coordinate 28,243,190, forward strand.
AGCACGCACACACACACACCAAAAACACCCCCACCCTAACCAATACCGCCTCAAACTTTCGAGGCGACAAACATCTCCCATCTCGCGTACCCCTAAAAAGCCGCCTGGGCACAACACGATAGATAACCCTTCCAAGCTACACCGTGGGATAACAGCAGTTACCTCCCTTGACTCACACAGCCCGCCAAACAAGACCTCTCACAATAGGGAGTTGTGTGTGTACTGGGGAAATGAATTTAACTCCCCCTTCCCCCCTCCCAATTGCCTTTCATTTTTTTCCCCCATTTTGTTTCTTTGTAAGCTGATTACAGACGCGCTCTGAATAAAAGAAAGGCACAGAAAATAAAAGAATGGCACAGAAACGATCTTATGCATCTTTCTCAAAACATATGTTGAAGTAGAAAAGACATATAACCTTTTGACTCCCGAACCCTGTCCACCAACTTCCTGTACTGTCAACCATACCAGCAAAGCAAAAACATGACCTTTTGACTCCCTCACCCTATCCACCAGCTTCCTGGTGGATACGGTGAGGGAGTCAAAAGGTTGTTTAAGAAAAACAATTATAATGACTTTTTTTTTTTTTTTTTTAAAGCATTTATCGTGCAACTTGTTTCTTTTCTGACCTTCATGGCCTGCCATGCACGCTATAAATTGAACAGAATAGAAAGGGGCTGGAGTCTGACTAAAACTGAGAACATCAATGTTAGAGACCTCAGCCTCGGGGGAGCATATGCACGCATGCACATGCACTACCCCCCCCCCCCCCCCTTCCACACACATACACAAGCACTCACTTCAGTCTTAAATTCTTAAATGGGTGAGTTTTCTTCACAAAATCTGATCATCATCATTATCATCACGTGCCCTGCTGCATGGCGTTGGTGATCATGGCCCTCCATAATCTGATCCATGTACAAATTAGGAAATGGTCTGTACTGAAGAGAGCTGCCTAATCAAATTTCAAGATCAAAAGAAAACCAAATTCATTCTCTTTTTTTTCTTTCTTTCTTTCTTTCTGTCTCTACAATACCTACCTCTTTTCGAAATCATTTCAGCAATACAGTCAAAAGGAAATGATAAATGTATGCACATTCACATCCAACAAATGGTGATCTTGCACGCATGCACACACACACACACAAATTACACACACACACACACAACACCACACACATCACTCACCTTCTCTCTCACACTCTCTACCTCTCACTCATCTCTCTCTCTCTCTCGCATGTCCTCATCCTCTCCCTCTTCTTCCATCCCCCTCATCCTCTACTCCTCATCTACCCCCTCCCTCCTCTCTCTCCTCTCTGGGCATGTGCCACACTGTAACGCACGAAATGCACTATACCACTCTCTCTCTCTGTCTTGCAGTGTCACACACGACATCGCACAGTCACACACACACACACTCTCTCTCTCTCATTTCTTTGTTCACACCACAACACACTCACACATCCACACACATGATACAACACACTACACCACACACAACACGATTCAGGCTAAATACTCACTCATCATTGGGCTAGGGTGACCATCAGACTGTGGGACCAGAATGATCTAACTCTCCTCCGCTGGTACGTTATACGGGGTGTCCCTCGTACATCTGTCACAGTCAACAATGATGTAATATACATTATCCTGTTGGTGTCCCTCGTACATCTGTCACAGTCAACAATGATGTAATATCAATAATCCTGTTGGTGTCCCTCATACATCTGTCACAGTCAACAATGATGTAATATCAATCATCCTGTTGGTGTCCCTCGTACATCTGTCACAGTCAACAATGATGTAATATACATTATCCTGTTGGTGTCCCTCGTACATCTGTCACAGTCAACAATGATGTAATATCATAATCCTGTTGGTGTCCCTCGTACATCTGTCACAGTCAACAATGATGTAATATACATTATCCTGTTGGTGTCCCTCGTACATCTGTCACAGTCAACAATGATGTAATATACATTATCCTGTTGGTGTCCCTCGTGCATCTGTCACAGTCAACAATGATGTAATATACATTATCCTGTTGGTGTCCCTCGTACATCTGTCACAGTCAACAATGATGTAATATACATTATCCTGTTGGTGTCCCTCATACATCTGTCACAGTCAACAATGATGTAATATCAATAATCCTGTTGGTGTCCCTCGTACATCTGTCACAGTCAACAATGATGTAATATACATTATCCTGTTGGTGTCCCTCATACATCTGTCACAGTCAACAATGATGTAATATACACTATCCTGTTGGTGTCCCTCGTACATCTGTCACAGTCAACAATGATGTAATATACATTATCCTGTTGGTGTCCCTCGTACATCTGTCACAGTCAACAATGATGTAATATACATTATCCTGTTGGTGTCCCTCGTCATCTGTCACAGTCAACAATGATGTAATATACAATATCCTGTTGGTGTCCCTCATACATCTGACACAGTCAACAGTACATAATAAAATATAAACAATGAGGATCAAGAAATATAGCACGAAATACCATCATTACCACCTCACTGTGTAGAAGTAGAGCTCCTTCTTCAAAATCTGATGCAAGATTAGATTGGGCAATCTCTGTGTGAAAAACTGAGAATGCAGCCTTAAATCACCCAGGTGCAAACGGACACCTGGCCCTATTAAAAGCTGAATCTGGGGGTAATGGGAAGGGGATAAAGAGAGGGAGAGAAGAACATTTCCATGTAACGCTGGCCTTCAAAAAGTTGAGTTCTCTACCACCTCACTCACTTTCCTACGATCCAGCTTATGGAGGAATCTGTATCATCATCAATAATTGATCAGTAAAGAATCCCCCCCCCTCTCTCTCTCTCTCTCACTCTCTCACTACTATCTATCTATCTAAACCTGAGATGCCCGTTAATTCAGCCAAAGTACTATACTATAAACCAAATGTAATGCTCACTGCTTCAAAAAAAAAAAAAAAAAAAAAGAGAGCACAATTACAAATCTGGCTACATATGTCTATATACCTTTTTAAGAGAAGAGAAGAGAAGAGAGTTTGCCTTATCATAAAGTTAAATTTTTGTGATGTGTATCTGTCAAACCTATTCCTGTTGTATTTTTTTAAGTTTGGCTGCGGGTCCCATTATTGTAAATTATTCAAAAAATATTTGAAGTAGGCATTATCCAAGAACAACTATGTGTTACATTTTATGTTCTTATAATGTTTATAACGTGTTCACACCCTTTTCAAATGTGGCTTTGGCCTTACTGGACAAATTTCTGATTCTGATTCTCTCCTCCCCACCCACCCCCCACCCCCAAGACCCTGAGAAATGTGGGTGTTTGTCTTTAAATTGAGATGGTGAACTGAAGTCCCAAGTACAGCATGCATTTAGCTCTGATAAAAGAACCTACAGCAACAATGGAGGAAGAATCCGGAGAGGAGGTGGGGGTGTGGGGGGACAGTTGCACAGAGAAAGGAAAAAAACAAAAAACAATGGTGCAATTCTCCCCATTGTGAAACAAGTCAAATTTTGCATGGTAAATCTGATGCGATCAGGCACAACAAAATCAAATCAAACAAAATTCGAGCACAAAAACAACACTCTCTGGGTGTCATTGCTGTCACCACAGGGTCATGATGAATAATCAATAATAATAATAATAAGATTAATTACAGTATTTAGATGGTGCCAAATCTTGACAATTCAAACCAAAGCGCACCCACGCATTAGACACACGCATGCGATCAATGCAGATCACCTTACAACACACGGGAAGAAAAGAGAGAAAGAGAGAGAAAAAAACCAACAACTAGTAATTACAGTGGCATGTATGTATCACTTCACCATCAGGTTTAATGTCAACTTGTCCACAATTCTCGTGATCTTCACGTCTAGCTTGAAGACATACATTTTTGTCCAGCAGTGATTTCCCCTTCTACATGCTCACTCTTTTGCCCCACTCCCCTCCTGTCCTCCCCCTCCCAGTTTGCCCTGGAATTTTGGTCGCCCTTGGGCGAATGATGAAAGTGCGCACTTTGTTTTGATTATTGTATGAAGACTTGGTGCCTTATAAATGTCATTAATAAGCAGTAGTAGTAGTAGTATCATTACTATTATTATTATTACTACATCATCATAATCGTCATCACCCAAAAAAACAAATGTGTGTAAATACAATCCAACGTGTGCATGCTCATACACACACACACACACATGCACGCGCGCACACACACACACACCACACACATACACTACGGACAGACTGACACATGCACGGGCATGCTCAAACCCGCACACACAAACACAAACTGCCAAAGACAGACGTACACATATATACACATATAAAGTACGCAGAAGTACTTCCCCCAATATACAATTTTTTCATAGCATTCATTTTAAAATTATTCAGAAAAATGTGCTTTCACCAATTTTCGTACATTATTTATACTGGTTCTGGAAAATACGTATTACTTATCACATGTATAAAATGCAGGGTGTTTTCAAGTACAGATCATCCCCCTCCCCTTCCCTTCCTGCCCCCTCACCCCTCTCCCCATCCTCAAACAATCCAAGTGCTGACAGACAGGCATTCTGTGATTCATAGCTGTTGACGCACGTAATGTCAAAAGGGTCAAAATACATGAACATGTGCACACACAGGGGCACGCATGTGCACACACACACACACAAACACACACAACACACACAACACACACACACACACACACACACACACACACACACACACACACACACACACACACACACACAAGCGATCAAGTTTAACCCTCTTTTTGTTTTCCACGCTACCAGCACGTACAATGTGCAACAAAGATTTTAAGAACACAACCAGTCGCTGTGGTATTAGTGGTTAACACAACGGACTACACGACTGGACGGTTTTAGGTTCGAATCCCCATCAGTCCCTTCAAAAGATATATCATTGTGGGATTTTTTGGCTCAAACTGACTCCTACCCGGCGTTGGGCATGCTCTGGGCTCAATGGGAAGACTGGGACCACACAGTCAAGTCTCATCCACTTCATGATGTGTCATTGAGGCTGCTACTCAAATCTTCTGACCCAGCACCTGTATCTCTCGGCTTGGTTGATGCCAGGATATATTATGACAGTAAGCGTAGAGTACAGCCCTGTCACGCAGTCTCAATCCTAGATGGAACTCCACAACATCATGGTTATCATCCTCATCATCATTGCATTGTAAAAACTGTGCCAGCTTCTGTGGCCATGAAAAGGTGATCACAAAGGTAAGCTCCCTAGGTGCGATGATCCCTTTAAATAAAATTTTAAAACACACTTACCTCCTAAATATTTACACAGTAATGACTATTTGCACATAATCTTCATTATCCTGAGTCAAAATGTACACAATAATGAGGACTTGTGTTCTTACAGCTTTATTTATGATTATTGTGATCCTGTGCATAAAATTTTGACAGTAATAATAACTTGATAGTTTGGAGCATTATAACTACTTGGTGAGATTAAGAAGGTAATGAAGACTTAGTAAGTTTTACAGCTTTATTTACAAAAACAATTTAATATAGACAATGTCAAGTAGTTTCAGACTTTTAGTTATGATCACTGCATGAAGAAAATAATCTAGATGTTAATGCAAATACTTGTACAAATTTTGGTACGATTACAGAGTGAAAACTGATTAGTAAGAAGCACTTATATTTGTACAAATTTTGAATACTGCATCAAAATTTTGACAGTTTGAATACTGCATCAAACTTTTGACAGTTTGAATACTGCATTAGAGTTTTGACAGTAACAAGTATTTGTACATTTGCAGAACTTTGTAAAGTTTATTACCAAGGAACAAACATTTCAATAACATAATTACTTGTATTTCTACTGACTACCATACAAAATTATGACTTTCTTTTAGCTGATGACTACTTGTCCTTTTTTTTTTTTTTTTAAATTAAACTATTCATATGACTCATGTTTAGAATCAGAGATTGTTATTATTGTTATTGTTATTGTTGTTAAAAGCCCAGCCGACTGCGTAGAGCTATATCAGGGCTCTAACCGTTCAAATATTCAGCATACTTTAGCAGGAAAAAAAAGGAAAAGAAAATTAAGTACACATATCAATGCATTCGTGCACATAATCTAAGGGCATGCTCCCAGTGTTGACCATTCCATCCAATTTATCGCACAGGGGATTTAAGGGGAAAAAACACTGAATACAAATTAAACATAACTAAGAACACTAAAACATATAAAAACGGGCATAAATTACCTAAAATTCCTTCCACATATCTCATATCCCCAGAGCCAAAAATGCACTTAACTCATGTACCCAATTATCAATCCTAAGGAAAGTGCTAAGACTTTATCAAACACACACATATCAATGGACCAGTAAGTCAGAAAATGACAGGAAGAAATGACAGAAAGCAAAGCGGGGAAGAAAAAAACAAAGAGAGGGACAGAAAAAGGAAATTTCTAGAACAGAGTTTCCAGAAGGTGGGGATACTAAAAGAGCCCCCGGCATCCCCACGGAGGGGAAGAATCAGAGGTGAAAGGAAGAGCTAGACTGGGAGCAAACATGACTTACTCTGACTGAGGGAGGAGGGGGTCCACCTGGCTGACTGTTGTTCCACCCTTCCCCATTGTTCATGCCTGCAACAAACAAAACATCAATACTCATCATCACCATCATGACTGATATGCTGGTAGTATTCACTTTCGTCATTTACAACATCGACTTCATTACCACTTATGTAGCACATTTTCAACTACATTATTGTCGTTCGTCACCATCGTCATCATCAGTAGCACCGTTCCCATCTCACCATCTGCACGCCATCATCAACTATGGTCATCTTTACTATCATTATTATTATCATCATCATCACAAACTACACAACAATCATCATTTCCAACATCATCAACATTTCACTACTTAAGTATTATTTCCATTATCATCATCATTACAATCATCAGTATCAAAATTAAAGGCATTATCAATATCATCATTACCACCATCATTATCATCATAAATATTATATCACACCTTAAAGTATTATCAATATCATCATTACCACCATCATTATCATCATAAATATTATATCACACCTTAAAGTATTATCAATATCATCATTACCACCATCATTATCATCATAAATATTATATCACACCTTAAAGTATTATCAATATCATCATTACCACCAATCATTATCATCATAAACATTATAACACACCATCACCATCATCACCATTATTATCACATCAGCAGCACACATGATTCAGCAGCAGCAACAATGATTTCAACCACAAATTATCATCATCATCACCACCACCATTACCATTACATCATCATCATCACCACCACCACTGTCATCATATCACCATCATCATCATCATCCTTGTGGTTCTCGGCAAAACACAGGGTTATATTTTGAATTTTGAGGTCGGGCGTGACCAGATTGTGCTCTATGCTTGCTTTCATATCCTGCTGTCAACCAGGTCCACGAGATACAGACACCCGCAGTATTTGTAAACAAATCTGAGCGTCACTCTCAATGATGCATCTGTAAAGTGGATGAGACATCTGTGAAAAGTCACCATCCAGGCCTGGCCATAGTACGTTTGACTCTACTAGATTGGCGCTCATATTCAGGGCCATAACACCCCACAGTAATTCTGGACTGAATGACAGTTGAACCCATGACTATCCCACACAGCAGACGTTGTTGTGCTCTCTCACTCTCTCTCTCTCTCTCTCTCCTCTCTCTCTCTCTCTTACCACACACACACACACACACACACACACACACACACACACACACAATGGTGCAACTTAGAAAAAGTTTTTTTTTTTTTTTTTAAAACCTGAAAGGGGTCCAGGGGCCGGCAGCGCCCCGTATGAGGGGGGGGGGGGGTCTGAGGCATAGCCCCCCAGACGCTGAAGCTTTTTCAAAAAACGGATTTTCCGTTTCTGACTCTTTTGAAAAAACGGATTCCGTCCTCAAACGGAAAAAAGTTGCACCCATGCACACACACACACAACACACGCTTTTTTTTTTTTTTTTTTTCAAACTTCTTTTTCTCTTCTTTAACTACAATCAGCTTTAAATATACAACAACAAATTCAAATGTTCACGTTGTTCTGCATTCCTTTTTCAATCGCGCGCGCGCGCGCCACACACACACCCCGCGCGCGCACACACGCACAAAATCTTTTTGCTGTTTCTCCTTTTTTTCTTTTTAACTACACTCGTTTAGGTATTTCAAAAAAATTCTAAATGTTCACACTGTTGAGCATTCCCATTTTCAATCTCTCTCTCTCTCTCTCTCTCGCATCTCACGCAATCTCACTCACTCACTCACTCCACACCCCACAACACACACACACACACACACACAGGAAGGAGAAGAGGGGGTGACCGGAAGAAGGTAGGAGGGGGGGTGTCTAGCAGCAGCGGGAGGGTGAAATGGGCGCTGTATTAGATGCTAATTGTCTTCCCAGGCTACATACCCAGGGAGGGACCCACACATACACCTCCCTCCCATCGATCAGCCTGTGGAGCTGGGTTCACAGACACAAAAGACTTGTAGGGATAGGGGGGGGGGGGGGGCGAGGCACAGGCGTATGAAGGGTGAGGGGTGGTGTGGGGGGACAAGGGGACACACACAGTGAGGATGAGGAGAAACGTGACCTTCGCGAAGGCCATGGGAGGTGCCTCTTGAGCTAAGGAGAAGGACAGTTACTGATGAACCCTAGGGTCAGTGATAATTACGACGTTTTGCGTTGGCTTCGTTTGCGCCAGTGCGTGCGTGCGTGCGGTTCGTTGTGTGCGCGCGCATGTGTGTGTGTGTGTGCTCTCTCTTCTCTCTCTCTCTCTCTCTCTCTCACACACACACACACACACACACACACAAAACAAAAAAACAAAAACCACATGTGCGCGCGCCCACAAAGAAAGAGAGAGACAGAGAGAAACTGACAGAAACAGGGAGGGAGGGAGGGAGGGAGAGGGAGAGAGAGAGACAGACAGACACAGAGAGAGAGACATAGACAGAGCACACACACAGACAGAGAGAGAGAGAACCGAGACAGAGAGACAGAGAGACCGACAGACAGAGACAGAGAGAGAGAGAGAGAGAGAGAGAGAGAGAAGAGACAGAGACAGAACAGACAGAACAGAGACAGACAGAGATTAGTTTGCAGTTTCAAACAGTGCAATCGCGTCCCTCTTTGAAATGGCTGTAACTGCACAGAGAGAGGAGGGGAGGGAGTGTGTGTGTGTGTGTGTGTGTGTGTGTGTGTGTGTGTGTGTGTGTGTGTGTGTGTGTGTGTGTGTGTGTGTGTGAGAGAGTAGAGGAGTGAGAGAGACAGACAGACAGACAGAGAGAAAGAGAGAGAGAGACAGAGACAAAGAGAAAGAGACAGAAAGACAGAGTCAGGTCAGAGACAGAGAGAGAGAGACAGACAGACAGACAGACAGACAGACAGACAAGACAGACAGATAGACAGACAGACAGAGAGAAAGAATTAGTATGCAGTTTCAAAACAGTGCAATCGCATTCCGCTTTGAAATGGCTGGAACTGCAGACGGTAGATTTTAAGACCTTCCTTTCCACCAGTCTCCTCCACCTCAGCTCCTGCAGTTTCCAACGGATTGTAAAGTTCTTAACCGACCCTCAGCCCTCTCCTGTCTCTTATTATCTCCACCACCACCCACCACCCCCACTTAATTATTTCTTTTGATAGTCTCTGTTGGTCGGTTGGTCAGTCTGTCTTATTGTGTCTGGCACCTTCTTATAGTCTGACCGCGTCTTCTTAACCCTTTGACCCCCGCAGTCTGTCCACCAGCGTCCTGCATTGTCAACCATGCTAGCAAAGCAAAAACTTAACCCCTTGACTCCCTCACCCTATCCACCAGCTTTCTATACGAATTGGTGGATAGGATGAGGGAGTCAAAGGGTTAAGTTTTTGCATTTGGTGGATAGGGTGCAGAAGTCAAAGGGTTAATTAAAGCAGACCACCAGGGCACTGCAGTAAAGCACAGAATGACACAACTCGTATTCAGAACGCAACATGCAGGACGTGAAACAAAATCACAGCATAGCATTAGTCAGTCAGTCAGTCAGTCAGTCAGTCAGTCAGTCATCACACACACACACACACACACACACACACACACACACACACACACACACACACACACACACACACACACACACACACAACATACATTCACGCACACACACTCTCTCTCTCTCTTCTCTCTCTCTCTCACACAAACACACACATATATAAATACATATACAACACAACACACACACACACACACACACACACACAACCAACACATGACACACACTGTGGCACATACATATAGACACTCTCTATCTCTGTCTCTGTCTCGTCTCTCTCTCTCTCTCTCTTCTCTTCTTTCCCCTTCTTCTCCTTCACCTCTTTCACACGCTTCACTTCTTTCTTTCGGAATTTGAACCAGTCCACATAACAATCAGTACAACCGACAGATTAAGCGAAACGGAGCAGGTGCTTAGACACAATACCACACCAAAACATTATCACACTTCGTTGCCCATTTTCACAAACAAAACCAAAATCAATACGCTTTCTAAGAAACCTGATCCACTATCTTCTGCAAGACACTGCGCCAAGGTCTACTGAAGAATACTGATGCAGCTGAAATAGAGAATAATGGCAAGTAGAGCTTTTCTATTCTATCCTTCCATTTCCTCCATTCTTATTGTTGCTTAAAGCCCAGCTGACTGCGAAGAGCCATATCAGAGCTATAATCACTTCGATACACACACACAGTAGCTCAACAGGGGGAGGGGGCACCACACACACACACACCACTAAAAAAAAAGAAAAGTAAGTACACATATCAATGTATTCGCTCGGAGGGGGAGGGAGGGAGAGAGAGAGAGAGAGAGAGAGAGTGTGTGTGTGTGTGTGTGTGTGTGTGTGTGTGTGTGTGTGTGTGTGTGTGTGTGTGTGGTGTGTGTGTGTGCGTGGTGTGTGTGTGTGTGTGTGTGTGTGTGTGTGTGTGTGTGTGTGTGTGTGTGTGTGTGTGTGTGTGTGTGTGTGTGTGTGTGTATACGTGTGTAAGTGTGTGTGTGTGCATGCGCATTACAAAATGAAGATTTCTTTTGGTCTTAAAATTCATTTTTACTAGTATACATACCAAATAAAAAGCACAATGTAGTTAACCTGACCAGTTTATCCCTCGTCAATGGCCAAAATTCATAAAGTGTCCTTGACTCTCAAGTGACTTGCATGTGATCTGCTTTGCACAGACAGTGATCTTCCCGCTTAGCGGGTGTTTAACACTGGTCGTATCTTTCATTCTATGGCCCTGAGTGAGAACCACAGTGACGTGAATGGAGATGGATGAGCGGGAATCTGAGATTCCGATTTGGAAAGTATACTAAGAAAAAATGCTAATTTTAAATGCCTATACACCACATAAAAAAATTTGCTGATTTTAATGGTGGAGGGATGTCATCCCTTTGGCTCAAACTGCAGAGCTAACGGGCAGAAATCTAAGTTTCTGATTTGGTAAGAATATTAGTTACATAGGATTTCAACAAGAACAACAACAACAAATCCTAACTTTAAATGCACATTACACCACATTAAAAAAAAATCAGCTGATTTTAAATAATGGTGGAGGGATGCCATCCCTCTGGTTAAAACTGCAGAGCTGATGGGCAGAAATCTCGAGTTTCTGATTTGGTAAGTTTAGATAGATTAGTTAAACAGGTATTGAAGGGGGGAGGGGGGGTGTGGATCGAGTTTAACCCTTTGACTCCTGCACCCTATTCACCAACTGCAAAAACTTAACCATTTGACTCCCTCACCCTATCCACCAGCTTCCAGCAGGAAGCAAAAACTTTTAGAGTTTTTGCTTTGCTGGCATGGTTGATGATGCAGGATTATGACAGACAGGGTGCAGGAGGGTAAGGCAGGTGGATCAGGGCTTAAAACAGGAAGAAGAAAAAACCACTGAAACTAAGGGGGTCCGGGGGCAGATCAGGGGCCATAACCTGCGCGCCGTTGCTATGAACGCTTGCAAGCCGATCACGGATGCCTTGCTTTTTTTTTTTTTTTTAACAAACCGAAATCGCGGAATTCCGCCCAGACGCGGAACGTTTTAAGCCCTGGTGGATGGAAGCATCCTGATGAGAGGCGATGCCACTGTGTGAATTGGGAGAGGGAGGGGATGGGGGGAGAGCTTGATGCAAATGGCGCCAGCTGCTACTGTTCAAAAACAAGGGGTGGGGGGTGGGGGGCCAAAGAATTGGGCCTAAATGTGTATCAGTGTGTTGGACAGCGCCCATCGAGGTAACTGAGCGCCAAGACACTTCTGATTTTTTATTTGTGGCCATAAAAGCTTAGGTACCCATCAAGCAAGATCCAACAGTTGGAGACAGGCTGCTGAACTCTGTGCAAACAAGACTTGATGCGAGGGCGAAACTAGTGCCTCCACCACAAAATGGGATAAGTTCCTGCTGTAGGGTTTCCTCCATTTGGAATATGTGGGACGACCTGATCAGAAAGCCTGCTTGGACATTCGCTTGTTTCTGCTATCTGTCGTGCACACAGGAAGAGTTCCTGTTCATAACACCACAGGAGAAGGGCTTCAGCTCACAGACAGAGGTTTACCAAGTCAGGCCCATTTCTCATCAAGCCTGAAAGTGACAGGCCAGGTTCCGGCCAGACAGCGGAGGAGGCCAGAGGTGCTGGAATGGGAACCAGACACTGGGTTGGTTTTTTTCTGGGATGCCCCATGAGCACGGAGGCAGGCGTCTGGTGAGTGGAGATCCTATCTCGTGGAAGGTGGTGGTGGTGGTGGTGGTGGTTTCGTGATGTTCAGGTCTCAGTGGCCCAAGTCCTGGATCTGGCCAGGATCAATCCTGAAAAGGGTAGGGCCTACATGGTGAGGTAGGTCAATCCTCTTCCTAGGGCAGGGGAGTGCCCCGAATCCCACTGAAGGTCAGCCCATTTGGACAGGAAACGTTGGGCTACGTCCATTAGGGAGTAGCCTTGAAGAGGGCTAGCACTTAGGTTCTCCTTGTCAATGACAGAGAAGAGGGAGGAAATCAGTTTCCTGCTGTACGGTTTCTTCCATTTGGTTCAGCCATGTAGCCATTACTTCAGTTTCTTATTTTACCCGGCAAAGATGGTCATGGGGTGGAGCAGGGTCAGGGAATCAGCAGTGTGGGCCAAGGTGTCCACAATACAGTACCCTGTGGTCAGGTTGCAGTGGTCGCCTGCTTGGTAGCTTGGAGTCCTGGCTGCAGGTCTCCATGCTTCCAGCTGTGGCTCGATGACCAGTTGCCACCTTGATGTACCCCAAAGGCAAATTGGACCCACCTTTACGGACTGCAGCCTCTCTCTTACTCTTGCCTGACCCAAACACCACCTTGGCAATGCTGGCTCACTCACAAACACTGAAGGGTGGAGGCATTCCCCTCCCCTCATCGGCGCCTATTCCATCCCCCCAATATTTTGTTTTGGTGTGTGTGTGTGTGTGTGTGTGTGTGTGTGTGTGTGTGTGTGTGGTGTGTGTGTGTGTGTGTGTGTGTGCGCGGTGTGGTGTGGCAGTTAAAATAGATCTAGACTGGCTGTATACTCTCTCTCTGAATTTAGGAATATTAGAAGAGTGCGGCGGAGAAGGAGCAGTTTCTTTTAAAAGAAATTTCCTCTGAAAAATTGGGGAGGTGGGGGGTTGAATTAGAAAAATATATTTTGTTAGCTGCAATTGTTTGTTATTTTAATGAAGTTAATACAGAAAATGATGCTCCACATTTCTCTTCTCCTTACTTCTGGCCACTTTGTTTTTACTCATTCCCAGTCTGGTTGCCAAAAGACGTGTACCCTGACCCAAAAAGAACTTGAAGACAAAATCATAAATGTCAAAGGCGCTGTAAATGTCCCTGTGAACCACCTCCCTATCACAATTTGTCAAAACACTTGCGAAATCAGCTTCACAAAAACAAAGGTGTGACAAAAAAAAAAAGGAAATTTCTAGCACAGAATATCCAGAAGGTGGGGATACTATTTATACTGAAAGCGCCCCCAGCATCCCCAAGGACGGTTTTTTAAATAAAAAATCAATCCTAAGAGAAAGTATGGAGGTTTTTTTTTTAAAAACGTGCACATGAATGAACAATACAGAAAACAAAGGAAAAGATGACGGACAGCAAAGGAGGCAAGCTGAAACAAAAGAGGGAACCAACCAAGTAACATAACTCTTGAGAGTCACGGAGTTATCTCCCATGTAGAATTTCTCAAACCCAACACAGTTGTGCGCTACCCATTCAGCTAGCATAGACGCAGCCACAAAGCATAAAGTGTAAGTAAGCTCAGAACAGATTTTCCACAAGATGGAGATAGTACAGATCTACACTGAAAGAGCCCCCTGCATCCCTATGAAGGTAATTAAAAGCAAACTGAATCCAAAATGAAACAGAAGCGAACAGCAGCAAAACTTTCAGAACTGCAACAAGTTTTGGGAGGGAAAAACAGAATAGAAGAGAATCATATTCCCTGAAATCTGATGCCAGACATAACTGAAAAACAGGAGGTTTCTTTGTGCGAAGATGACATTAATGTTACTGACAGGTGTTGATCATTTGTTGATGATTTTTTTTCAAGTTTCAATTCTTTTTTATGTTGGATGCACAGACATTTACAACCGTTTTGACAAGATTTGAACATCATCATTCGCTCTCTCTCTGCTCTTCCCCCCCACCTCTGTGACAACTTCTTAGCACGCGCATTGTGTGTGTGTGTGTGTGTGTGTGTGTGTGTGTGTGTGTGTGTGTGTGTGTGTGTGTGTGTGTGTGTGTGTGTGTGTGTGTGTGTGTTGTGTGTGTGTGTGTGTGTGTGTGTGTGTGTGTGTGGTGGTCATTGGTTTAATGTCTATTCACTTAAGTGATTTTAGACAAATAAACAAAAAAAAAAGTAAATAAATAAATAAAAAATAATAAATGCTAATAACAATGATAATAATGATAAATAAATAAATAAGTAAATAAACAATTGAATAAATGAAAAATTAAGTACGTAAAAAAAGCGATGTGGGGAAGGGGAATAGAAACCGGAAGAGCAAATGCAAATGTTTATGTGTAGTTAGTCGTGGTTAAAAAAAAAAAAAGAAATTTAAGTTCAAATTCATATCACTTACAGCCCACTCGAGCAGCAAAAAAAAACATATTCGGGCTAAAACCAAGTGAAAAACAAGTATGAAGCAAGGACAAGGCAAATGTCAGAGGGGAGCGTAAACATAACAAATGAAGTAGCATACTACAACAAATATTTACAATAAACTAGCTAACTGTAACCATGAACAAGAAGATGAACGAATTACAAATATTGAACTATTGGACTTTTTGACAGGCTAACAAAAAATTCGTATGTTAATAATGATGATTCAAATATGTCGGAAATTGTGTGAGTAGAAAGTACCGGAATGAGTCGCTTTATACTAATGCAAGAAAGTAAATGACTGGTCGTTATTTTCTGTCCACAAAGACAGACAATATTTCTGGTGTACTTCGTTTTTAATGCATCGAGTTTCCACCTATACATAAGGGACTGCATAGTTCTATTTATGGTAAACTGTTTACTTATTTTGCTGATTATAATATTCACGCTATTTGTATTGTACTTTTTCTGATTATCTTGAAACAGTTTCCAAACATAGGCATCCACTAAGTTATAAGATTCATTCAAGGAGAGAGAAAGCTTTATGTTGTTTGATTCTGGTGAACCCTTAGCTCCTCGTTTGGCGGCCCTGTCAACCACATCGTTATGATGAAACGAACAATGAGATGGTATCCAGCAGAAAGTAAGATCAGTGCCTCTTAAGAAATGAATTAAATGGCTAATTTCTATTACCATTTCAGATCTAGTGTCTAACTTCATTAATTCAAGGGCCTGAAGCACTGATTTCGAATCAACGCAGAAAAGGATTTGTGATATATTCCGAGGATAGCTTACTAAGTAATTCAAAGCCATCAGTATTGCAAAGAGTTCAGCTGTAAATATTGATTTGTTGGGTCCAATATGGAAAGATTTCTCTATTTTAAGAGCTGGTATTAAAAACGCAGAACCAGCTTTTTTCTCAATTAATGATCCATCTGTGTAGATTTTTAAATGATTGGGATAAAAGTGTTCAATATGACATTTAACTCGACTCGCTAATAAGTTGATATTATCTTCTTTCTTTAAATCAGTGTGGTGTATGTCAAAGTTTGCTCTTAAGAGTTCCCAACTGGGTACTGGTGAAAACGAAGGTCTTATAGATATAGGATCCGCTTCTAGATCAATTCCAGAGCCATTCATGATATCGTGTGTATACGTTGCAAGTGTGGCCTGTGAAGATATTGATCTAGCTCGTTTCGGAAAATCAATGTCTGATCTTAAAGTTATATCAGGTCTCAAAACATTTTCAACGGTGGTATTCCTTAGCAGAAATTTGGTAGAGACGAGTTTCCTTTGTTCATCAAGCGGCAACATATTTATCTCACCGTATGTTCGGAGATTGGAAGCATGCATCGGAAGACCAAGGGCAAGTTTAAAACTTTTGCATTCTGTACTTTGTAGTTTTTGCAGTAAGTGTCTCGGTGCGCTAAAGAATATTTCCTGGGCATATGTTAGTTTAGATCTAATGAGAGATTTACATAAATGTACAAGTGTTGATGGATCATGTCCCCATGGTTGCTTGCACACTATTTTCAAAAAATTTAGACTCTTTTGGGCTTTTGTGAGTAAGTAGTCGATATGCAGATTCCATGACAATTTTGCTGTAAGGAAAACACCTAAGAATTTAATGGTTTGGTTATACTGAAGAACGGAATCTCCTAGTTTAAAGGTGGGCATTTTGTCCGGGTTAGACCCACTATTAAATAAAATTATCTTTGTCTTCTCCGTAGATAGATGGAGCCCATTTTCTGCCATGTATTGTGCTGTTTTGTCAAGTTCTAATTGATAAAGTTTGCGTGCATAGTTGATACTGCGAGAAGGAGTGTTCTTCTTCATGTTTACCGGCATCCACATGCATAGATCATCAGCATACTGGACTAAAGTGACAACTTTAGATATTCTACTTGGTAAGTCATTCATTAGTATCACAAAGAGGAGGGGTGCTAAAACTGATCCCTGTGGGATACCCATCTGAAGGGTTCGTTTTGTTGAATACACGTTTCCAATTCTGGTTTGAATTACTCGGTTTTCCAACAGACACTTCACGTAGTTATAAACGCGACCTGTTAGCCCTATGCTTTTTAATTTAAATAGTAATCGGGAGTGCCACACTTGGTCGTATGCTTTGGTTATATCAAAAAATGTGGCCAATATACATTTACGTCTTGCAAATTGTCCCTTTATGTCAGTGGTAAGTTTAGTTAAGAGTTCCACTGTTGACCTGCCTTTTCGAAAACCAGCCTGATTGACAGGTATAATGGTATTTTTTTTCACAATAGTGTAGCAACCGCTGTACAATAATTTTCTCCATCAGTTTACAGACGTGAGAAGTTAGTGCAATTGGCCTATAGTTTTTCAGATCAGTGTTACATTTACCCGCTTTTGGGATAGGAACCACTATTGTTTGTTTCCAATAGTCGGGTATTTTGCTACTATTCCAACATTTTTTAAAGATAGTATGAAGCAAGATTACAAAATTTTCGGGTAAATTTTTCAACATCTGATTAGAAATGGCATCTAATCCTACTGACGCTTTTTTATTTGAGATAGACTTGATGGCATCTTTTAATTCTTGAAGTGTAATTGATGCGTTCATGTAGTGTGTATTATCTGGGGCAGGATCCTTATAAACTTCTGTCTTTTCTTCTCGTTCCCTATGATTTTGACTGGAAACAGGAAGGCCGCCAGTATGGCATACTTCAGCAAACAAATCTGCAAAAGCTTCTGCCTTTTCCAACGAGCTTGGGAAAGGATTATTGGCTAGCTTTATCGGAAATGACGGCAAACTGATCCCATTTTTCATTACTTTTAGTTTCTCCCAAATTTTATGCATGTCTTTGTGATTATTTATTTCAGACTTACAAAATGTCGTCCAATACAGTTCTTTGGCTTGTTCTATGATTCTGTTACAGTTTATGTTGGCACTTTTCATCGCTCTATGATTTTCAGGTGTCCGATTGTGTATGTATGTTTTAAAATTTTTTCTCTTTTCGTTAACTGCTTTTTCACAATCCTTATTCCACCAAGCATTTCCGCGATGTTTTCCTGTATTTGATGCCTTTAATTTTGGGATTGAAATGTTGGCAGCACTTAAAAGTGAGTCACAGAAAAATGTATACAGGTCGTCTATGTTGGCAGTATCAGATAGATCTATTTTTGTATTATGAAGGATTTCTTTAAATTTGGTCCAGTCCGCTTCTTTATAATTAAATCGTGGTAGACTTTCATGTAATATTTTGCTATCTTGCAAGATATTTTCTGTTTCAGGACTATGGTTTAGGCTGAGAATTATGGGGATATGATCTGATCCTAAAGAGTCTACAGCTGTTTTCCATGTGGCGTTTACTG
>JAPXFY010000035.1:28266743-28282841 GCA_030674185.1 Monoplex corrugatus
GGTAGCAGAGCTCTCACCTTCCATGGCATAGTGGTAGCAGAGCTCTCACCTTCCATGGCATAGAGGTAGCAGAGCTCTCACCTTCCATGGCATAGAGGTAGCAGAGCTCTCACTTTCCAATTGACTGCACAAGTTCGAATCTGGTTTTAGACAAACTATGAGTGTGGCCACCAATCCCCCTAGCTGTCAAACAGCATCAGCTGGGTTAAAAGTTTAAGTTAGGTGAATGTTTTTTCAAGACTAACTCAAAACACTACCCCTAGATTTCATTCAAAGTGTGTCATAAAATGACAGCCAATCAGAGCGTGTGCCCATCTCAGTTGACAGTTTCTGCTTTTTTAAACAGAACTCCTGATACTGAAAAGATGTTGGTCCTCTTCACCTACTTGGGGGGGGGGGGGGGGTGAGGGGGAGGGGAGGGATCTTGTGATGTGACGACCTGATTTTTTTCATGTGCTGGCATGCGCATGCGCGCGCGCACACACACACACACACACACATATATATACATATATATATATATATACACATCACTGGAAAACTATCACCGCCTCAATAAACCACACTAAGCTGTACATTATCACCTGACGACAACTATCAATGTTACTCTAGCTCTGCGAATACTGCTACTGACACCTGGTGACAGGTTGTTTCCCGCCCCCGCCCCCAATTACTGTTGGTTTTTTTTCTTCTGTCATTATGTCACATGCACTCATTGCCATGTAACACGATTTTCAATAAATCGTCACTGAGCATAGAAAAATAAAAACGTTTCAGTGTTCTGTGTGCATTACCGTCAAAGTGCAAAAGACTGAAGTAGGCACAATGTTATTTGTTTGTTACTTTCTTCATTCATTTATTCACAAGTTAAACAAACTGACAAGCATAATTTTGTCCACACTAATAAAGTAACGCCACGTATGATGAACACGTGCAAGTCAAGGAAAGTTCGGTCACATGTTCATAAATTCAACATGTTTTTTCCGAAAGTATTACTTAAAAATTACTTTTAACTGATTTTCAAACTAGTTACTTTACCAGATTTTTTTTAAAAGTGTAGGCATTACACTAATATACACTACATTTGCCCAAAATCAAATAAACGATGTTCGTAACTTTGGTCGCTCAAGATCTGCCAAACCTAACTGTAAACAAGTAGACTTGACAGAAACTTACATTATGTTATCGCCTGAAATTCATGTAAGCTTAAAACTACTCGGCTGTAAACCACAATGTCATTAACTGTCGAGGAGAACTACACTAAAATCAAGTTACCGATCCCATTTAAAGGCGACTGTATACAAATGATGACTGTACGGCCGCACATGACGTCAAATGTAGATGACGTCACCATGACTTGTAGCGCGTCAAACGATTAGGCTAGGTGGTTTCTGAAACTTGCGCTCCAGAGGAAAGACGAAATTTTTCAAATAACCGTTTGTTCTCAACAGTATTTACGGCACATTTGCAAGAAGCACTGCAAAACATCAGATGCACGAGACGGAAGTTGCAGTGGGATCCCTTCACTATGTGGTATCCCAGAAATGAGGAGGCGGACAAAATGGCGAAGCTGGGAGCAGAACAGTAGTAGTAGTAGTAGTAGTAGTAGGGACTGGCTTTCTATGGCCTAGGCCTTGCGGCCTATTTACGTCCCCTCTTTCTCAACTATTTCTAATACAGGTGTTAAATGCGCATTTTCTTTTGTTTGCATAAGCCTAATCAAGAACAGGAACAGAAAGACACAAACATCCACCTCACAGAGATGAAAACCGTCATCAAATCTCTGCAAAGAGTGCCCCACCAGCTACACGACAGTTATCATCAGTTGTCCCGACAAGAGCAAGTCAGTATCCTCCGCCTTACTGAC
The DNA here is from genome assembly GCA_030674185.1 of Monoplex corrugatus. Lineage (NCBI taxonomy): Eukaryota > Metazoa > Mollusca > Gastropoda > Littorinimorpha > Ranellidae > Monoplex > Monoplex corrugatus. The sequence goes on from JAPXFY010000035.1 coordinate 28,268,611, forward strand.
CAGGCACAGCAGACTGAACCATCACAATCATGAACAAGCGCTTCTGACTTATACTCATTTTTGTTTAAAGCCCAGCCGACTGCAGTGAGCCATATCAGGACTATAACCGTTTCAAAACATACACCATACTTCAACAGGGGAAAAAAAAGGAAACGAAAATTATAAGTACACACATCAATGCATTCACGCACATAATCTAAGGACATGCCCTGGCGCTGACCACTCCATCCAATTTATCGCACTGGGGATTTTAAAAAAAAAACTGATTACAAATTCAAACATAACTTAAGACACCAAAATATATATAAAAACAGGCATAAATTACCTAAAATTGCTTCCGCATATCTCACCTCCCTACAACACACAATACATGTACCCAATTATCAATCCTAAGAGAAAGTACGTAAGACTTTACCGAACACATACAGGTGAATGGACCAGCAAGGCAGAAAATGATAGGAAGAAATGACAAAAAGCAAAGGAACAAGGAAACTCCAGAGTGATGGCGAACGAGAAGACGACTGAATACAAGACCAACACTAAACATTTGTGACAATGACGCTCTAAAAACTCTTGGGTCTCATTTACGTGGATATGCTCTCTATAATTTTCCATTGCTTTTATTCTTTCTCCCCATTTATAGCCGTGCGTGCGTGCGTGTGTGTGTGTGTGTGTGTGTGTTGTGTGTGTGTGTGTGTGTGTGTGTGTGTGTGTGTGCGCGCGCGCGCGCGCGCGTGCGTGCGTGTGTATGCGTGCGTGCGTGTCTGTTTTAGCGTTTAGATTTGATTTTATCAAGATTTTGCGCTATACAAAATAAAATATTGTTGTTGTTGTTGTTGTTGTTGTTATATGTTTCTTTTAAACAGTTACGCTCGTGGTGATGTTTTCTTCATAAAGCTTTGCAAACCACCACCACCCAACAACTATTTACAGACTGGTTTTTCCCTCTCTCTCTCTCTATCAAAAATGTCATACTTTATCTTCTGGGCTAGTGTGGCGGTAAAGATTAAATCAAATCTCTGACCGTACAATTTTTTTATCTTCATAAAAATCATCTCCCATCTCTTGCTGTCAAGTTTGTCTCCCCTCCCCTCCCCACCCCAGCAAAATTTTAAAAAAAACTTTTCACAATGTTTAAGCAGGTATGTTCATTTTTTCACTCCCACAATAAATTACAAAGCTTAAAATTTCAAAGTTTTCATACCCTCCACAAACCACAAAATCCTAAAAGTTTCTACACGCTTTTAAAACATTCACAAGTCTAAAAGTCAGCAAAACTATTTCGCTTCCAAAGTTATTTATGTATGACTTTATCAACAAAGTCGTCCAATTCATCTGCTGGTTTACATTTTAACGGATATTATTATATTCTGATTTGCACTTGGGACCCAGGTCTCTTGGTGACGTTGTACCGCCATCTGGGCATCAGACAATGTCCAACCATTTTGAGAGAATGCATTACAGAAATTGCTTCACGTAACAAAATACAATAAATCATGAAGAGATGTCAAAACAGAAGACTGACTGAACGAGTGACACAAATACTTAATAAATAGATCACGAAGAGAAGTGAAAACAAAAGATTGACACAAATCATACAACTACAAATGCACACGCACATACTCCTGTTTCCCCCACCGCTAAAATTTTCCATGCAGTGAATAAACATATTCGATCGTGACATTTTTCCTCTCCTCACTTTTTATATTGTGATTTTACAATCGTTTGATTTACTTTACAATAAACCAAACAATACAGTGCAATTCCTCTTAGGGTTTTTACAAAACAATTTGATGTTTTGTCTTTTGACCTACTTTCTGTTCACGATACCATGCTTTTTACTCCTATGAATTTTTACAAACATTTTAATTATATATGCATAAAAAGACGGCAGAACTTACAGAATAAAAACGGAAAAAAAACAACAACAAAACAACACATTTCTCCACATCTTACATGCAACCGAGGATTAGAAGGAAGGAGGAGGAGAAGACAGGGGAGGGAAGGGAAAAGAAAGAGGAACACGAAAATAATGACAGAACGACAAAGAGACACACTGCCAAATCAAGTGCGAGTGTGTGATGTGTTCTTTCGGGGGTTGTTTTTTTTTTTTTCTTTCTTTTTGGTTTTTGTTGTTGTTGTAGTTGTTTTGCTTTTGTTTTTGTTTTGTTTTTGTTTTTTTAACGTAACGTCTATTCGAGAGAGAGAGAGACACACACACACACAGAGATAGAGAGTGTGTATTTCTGCGTGTGCACGGGCGCATGCATGCATGCACGTAGGTACATATACATCTATCATTTAACAACACATTATAAAAAAAAAAAAGCCTGATACCGATGAATAAAGAGAATGAGACAATATAATGAATACCAAAAGGAAAGAAAACCAGGTAAGGTTTGGGGCGGGTTACACAAAGCAGAGACAAAACAGACGAAAACAGGCGGGCAGCAGAAAGACTTGGAACAGACTTCCACTCAGCCTTCGCCTAACCTTCCTACTTTTTAAATCCAGTTTAAAAACCCACCTTTTTTCCTGACAATGAATTCTACAACTACATATTTCCCTCAATTTATTTTTTCCCTCAACATATGTACAAGTCTTTTTTGTATATTGTATTGGTCTGCATTGGACTCATGCATATGCCCGGTGCATGAGTGCGCTTTGATTTCAATTATCAAGATTTGGCGCCAAATTAAACATTATAATGATGATTATTACTGCTGTCATTATTATTATATAATATTACTACTTACATTATTTTATCATCATCATCATCGTCGTCATTATTTCATTATCATTATTATCATCATCATTATCATCATTATTATTACCAAGACAGTAAGGTAAAGAGACAGATTCTTTCTCTCTTTTTCCCCTAAAAGGTATAATCAGAGAACACAGTTCATTCGACAAATGAATATATCAAAATCACTGTTAATGTAGGCTTGCTTTAATACAATCATAAATGAACGAAGAAAACGAAAAACAAAAAAATTACATGGTGTTTATTCCTACATTTACTGCTTAAAGCCCAGTCAAACTTACAGACCCGTATCAGGGTTATAACCATTTCAAAACACATACCACACCTCATTGGAGGAGGAGGGGGGAAGAGGGGGTGGGGGTGGGGGACTGAAAAAGAAAACTACACATATCAATGCATTCACGCGAAAACTCTGAGGCTATGCCACTGGCGTTGACCGTTCTGCCCAAGTTATCACCAGGGGTTACATACATATTTTGGGGGGGAGGGGGGGGGGGAATGAATACAAATGTAAATATAATTAAAAGGACACTACAACATACATTAGCCTAAATCACCTAAAATTTCTTCTGCACATCACATATCCTTGGAGCCAAAAATGCAGTCAATATGTGCACTCAATTATCAATCCTAAAAGAAAGTATGTAAGGTATAAATGTATAGAACACATACAAGAGAATGAGCCAGCAAGGCAGAAAATAACAGGAAGAGACGATAGAAAGCAAAAAGGAGCAAGGCCAGCAGAAACAAAGAGAGCGACAGAAAACAATGTATTTCTTGAACAGATTTTCCACAAGAACCAGATACTATTTTTACTGAAAAGAGCCCCCGCATCCCTACTACGGGACATGGCATCTAAAATACGGAATACTGTAACAACATAATCACTGTATGCATGGAAGTGTAGTTTTCATAGTTTTCATGTTACCCCCCCACCCCACCCCTATTTTATTTCTGAGGGGCCATGGCCTCTCTCTCTCTCTCTCTCTCTCTCTCTCTCTACTGAGGGAACAGAAACTTGGAAAGAGAGCAGGGTGACAGGGCGCGACAAGGGTCCCGCACGTGACATACATCTGCGACTGACAGCTAGCTCCCTCCTCTGTTTTCACCCTCCTTTCCCTACCACAACGCAAGTCTCCCCCTCCTCCTCCCCCCCCCCCCCTTTACCAACCTCCCATTTCGTCGTTCCACACCACTCAAGTCTTTTGGCAAGTCACTAAATCGTACTACTTGTAGCCAACGTGTTCAAAAGGACTTCTCCGATACTGAAATATAACTGTTACTGAATTTCAGGTTTCTTAGCTTATTCAGTACTTTTATCATCTCTTTACAAATTTCTTTACTTATTCACTTGGATACTGGCTGGATACGTATCCGCAACCTTCCTGAGCCGCTAAAAGCGAAATATCTGAGCCGCAATTGCTGTTACTACTTTCATCATCATCATTATGTGCCCCGCCACATGGCGTTGGTGATCACAGCCTTCTAGATTTATACGAATCTATCCCTTGTCGATGCAAGTACATCTCCCACCCTCTCTGTACTCAACCACGCTGCAAGTCCGTCCAATATTTTCTTCCTGGGTCTACCTGGTGCTCTCTTTCCCTCCAGCTTTCCTGTTGTGATCCAATTTCTCTGACCTCATAAAATGTCCAATTAAATTATTGTTCGTCTTTTCCTAATCTTCTTCATTAATGTTTTTGATGTGTCTGCCTCCTTCCAAGATCGTCTCGTTTGTTTTCTTTGCTGTCCATGGAACTCTCAACATTTTTTCTTACAAATCACATTTCAGCTGCCTCAATCTTGTTCTGACTTTTGAGTGCTGACTGTCCACGCCTAACATCCGTACAACAGTATCAGTTCTATATAACATTCAAGAATTCTCTTCCTGATATTAATTGATAGGTATTTGAAGGAAAGAACGTTTTTCATTTTCTCGAATACTGTTTTAGCTTGGCCGATTCTACTATTTCTGATGTGCATCTGCCATCTGATGAGATGACTGTTCCCAGATTTTTTAATTTATCAACCTGTCTCAATGTTGTGCCATTTGCTGTTATTCTTAATGACGGGATTTCTTGTTTTTTGTTTGTTGTTTTGTTTTTTGTTTTGTTTTTTTTTGTTTTTTTTTTATTGATTACCATGACTTCAATCTTCTTATTAAGCTCTAGCCCTTTATTTCTTTCTATTTGTATCGTATTCACAAGATTTTATAGGTCTTTTTAATCCCTGCAATTAGAACGATGTCATCTGCATAACGAAGATTGTTTATCCTCCTCCTTTTATCACAGGGCCTTCTTCTACATTTCTCATGATAGTTCGTTGTAAAGTGAAAACAAACCTGGTAACAGAACACAGAGAGAGAGAGAGAGAGAGGAGAGAGAGAGTAGAGAGGAGAGGGGAGAGACAGACAGACAGTCAGAGACAGAGAGACAGACAGACAGACAGACACAGAGAGAAAGAGAGAGATTCAGAGAGAGAGAGAGACAGACACCGAGAGACAGAGAGAGAACACACGCACTCACACACATACAGAGACAGACAGACAGGAGAGAGGGGGGGGGAGTAGGTCGGGGATGGAGGGGCGACAGAGAGAGGACAGAGAGGAGAGGGGGGAGAGAGAGGAGGGAGAGAGGGGAGAGAGGAGGGAGAGAGGGGAGAGAGGAGAGACACAGTAGAGAGAGAGGAGACAGAGATGAGAGAGAGGGGAGAGAGAGAGAGAGAGAAAGAGGAGAGAGAGAAAGAGGAGAGGAGAGGAGAGAGAGAGGAGAGAGAGAGAGACAGACAGACAGAGGAGAGAAAGAGTGAGAGGGAGATGGGGGGAGAGAGAGAGAGGAGAGAGAGAAAGGAGACAGCGAGAGACAGAGGAGAGAGAGAGAGAGAGAGAGAAAGGAGAGAGAGACACAGAGAGAGACAGACAGAGAGAGAGAGAGAGTGAATAAGTAGGTAGGAAAATAACTAGGACAGGGATAAAAACCTAAGGGAGCTGATACACCCTGGCTGAATCGCCACCAGTTGACGATTATAGCTTTCGCTTATTTAACGCCAGAGACTCACTTTGTGTCTCTTGTAAGCCCCCCCCCCCCCCCCCCTCATCCACCCACCCCCACCCACCCCCGTCATCTCCTCCCAATGGCCCCTCTCCCTAAGCTCCTCCCAGGAGCGATCTGGCAGAGTGATAAAGCACCAAGCCCCGTCTTCAATGTGAGAAAGTTCCAGCTAGCCGTACAGGGAATTTTTCTCTGTTCTCCACGTACTAAACCTTGAATGTGGTCTGGGTGTCAGTCTTTCGAGTAGGACTATAAACCGAGGTCCTGACTGCACCATGCACTTAACCCTTTGACTCCCGCACCCTATCCACCAACTGCAAAAACTTAACTCTTTTGACTCCCGCACCCTATCCACCAACTGCAAAAAAACAACCCTGCACGAAGCTGGTGGATAGGGTGAGGTCGTCAAAGGGTTAGGGGTTTTGATTTGCCAGCATGGTTGATAATGCAGGATGCTGGTGGACAGGGTGCGGGGGGGGGGGGGAGGTCAAAGGGTTAAAGCGTGTAAAAGAACCAATGGCAAATATGTCACTGGCAAAAACTCAAGTTTCAATGATCCTCTTCTGTAGCCATAGGACCTCCCAGTGAAAAGCAGTCGGAATTTTACACGGTAATTCATAAATGATGGTTGGAAGTCCATGGTCGCCAACGCCATGCGGCATGGCACCTGATGATGATGATGATGAAATCATAAATCTATTGTAACAACATACAACATAAATATATAAAAAAAATATACAGATAAAGGGGACACATACACATGAACCCTCTCCCTCTCTTTCTATCCCTCTTCATGTACACACACAAATGGCGTATGCACACAATATAAAAAGAAAAACAAGACTTTCAGTCTGTGTATATTAATAATAAACTGCATCATCCCTTCCGGCACCTATCCCTATCTTTCATGGTAAACAGTTTTTGTTTGTTGTTTGTTTGCTTGCCTGCTTCCTTTTCAGTGAAAGATACGTTTTCTTCCTCCTCTTCTGTTTTTAACACGGAACTCAATTTTTTTTTCACCCAAATAGTGAAAATTAAATACCAAAGCTAACTGTAACAAAAACATTTATTATCATTCTGGTTTAAATGATTTTGAAGTGTGTGTGTGTGTGGTGTGTGTGTGTGTGTGTGTGTGTGTGTGTGTGTGTGTGTGTGTGTGTGTGTGTGTGTGTGTGTGTGTGTGTGTGACTGTGTGTGTGTGTGTGTGTGTGTGTGTCGCGCGCGCGTGCGTGTGTGCGTGCGTGCGTGCGTGTGTGTGGTGAGCGAGAGAGACAGAGACAGAGAGAGTCATGAAGAATGCGCTTCTTCCCCCCCCCCCCCCCACCCCCACGCGTTTATTCAAGAAAATGTGACACAAAACAGAAGAAAACGTTCATGTTTATCAACACGTTAAAATTTCCCATACAAACAATCCAATCACCTTTTCTTACATATGCTCTTTGAGACAATTCCATTGGAGACAGACAACAAAAAAAGAGTTCAGATCCGACAATGAAAATTACTTAAGGGGCAGACCTACCCAGATTTGGTACCAAGATTGTGTGTTCACTGTTTCAGTTCTAATTAACCAATCACCATGATATTTGGCAAGAAGATACCTCAGACAGTATTCTTTGGATTGAATATCTTGTTGGGGTCTGTGAGATATGAAAAGTTGACAAAAATTAATTAATTAAATATTTTCTCGCAAAAATGAAAAAAATATAATACATACTGTGACATATATAATTACACATATATTCGTGTTAGGAATTTGATATTTAGTGAGCAAACACATCTGTATAGTATGTATGGCATGTAGTAAAATCTTAGCTCTACTATCATTATTTTCTGTACAATCATCACACCAATGTTTAGAATAATTTTAATAAAAAAAATTATAATACAACTTTTGATAAAAGTGTTTCTTTCAAGCAGAACTGCAAGATTTTACTATCGGCTATAGGTGCTTGTTCCTGCTATATGTGTGCCAAATATCAAGGAAATCGGATAAAAACGTTTGAACATATTATGTCTGATGTATACAATCTCGCGAAAAATCGCAATTAATTAATTAATTAATTATTTTTTGTCAACTTTTCATAATTCACAGACCCCAACAAAGATATTCAATCCAAAGAATACTGTCTGAGGTATCTTCTTGCCAAATATCATGGTGATTGGTTAATTAGAACTGAAACACTGAACATCACAATCTTGGTACCCAAATCTGGGTAGGTCTGCCCCCTTAACATGAACAAATTTTAAGTTAATGCCAGAATGTGGACTGATAACCAACTGGTTCGATTTCCCAGTCACTGTGTCTGTTGCCCAATTGTCTATGTCTCTCCTATTCCATAAAATATTCGTCAGACTCAATGGTTGTATTTTCATCGTTGCTGTTCGAATCTCAGCCTGCTTGGTCTGTTGGTTAGTTTGATGTTTTGTTCCTGTTTGGCTATAAGCACTGTAGTACCCTCATATGGGGCTTCACATGCTTTTTGTCAATCACAATCAGAAATTACTCACACAGTCATGTATAATTCTCACAAAACTATTTACCACAACCGTGATACAGTATGCAATGGAGAACAAATCATGAGACAGGTGTGGAAAATCTTCAAGCCCAAAAGTTGCCTCTGAAGTGACGGACATAAATATTTTCCATAACTCTCTTTACCAGTAGTAATGGCTTGAACTAGATGAAGCACAGATTGGGTGCCTTGCCCCTGATATGATGACCCACGTCACCACCACCCTACCACCACCCCACTCTCTCCACTTAATTAGCTTCTTCTTCCACAGTTTAGTAAAATGAGGATACTGATTAAACTTTAAAGACATGGCGAAGCCTCGGTATGTGAAGAGGCACGCGAGATTTCTAGTCAGACGACTTCAAACGTGCGAGAAAGAGGCGAGTTAATTACTCTGGATAGTTTGGTGGCAGAGGCGTCCATGCTTTTGAAATTTCTTGTACATATTCCTGGGAAGCTACATGCGCTGGCTGATTTCTCCTGAAATCCATCCTGTACTTATCTAATTTCTGCAAAATTTACACCCTAATCTTAACCCACTAGAGTGTAAATGATTCATCACAGTCCAATCATTGTAAATTATTTACCCCTGCATACTGATCAATCTAAGGATATGTGATACATATAATTTAATCTACTGACCCATTTCCTTTTAACGTATCTAATTTGTGCATATTTAATACATCTTTAATCCACCAATCTGTTGCACTTAAGCTTAGCCAATTTATTAGTGTGCACACTTGGCACCCTGCCCATCGAAACTCCGGTTAACCCTTTGACTCCCGCACCCTGTCTACTAGCATCCAGCATTGTCAACTATGCTAGCAAAGCAAAAATTTAACCCTTTGATTCCCTGACCCTATCCACCAGCTGTCAGTGGGAAGCTGGTGGATAGGGTCAGGGAATCAAAGGGTCAAGTTTTTGTTGTTGGTGGATAGAGTGCGGGAGTCAAAGGGTTAACTATCAGTATTACGCATGATACGCGTTTCTAATTCTATACCATACACAGCATCCTGACAAATGATTTATCACAGGTCCTTGATTTCCTTTCCATGTTATTAATAATATTATGATTAAATGAACCCTGCTCCATTACATCCAGTTTCCGCCATGGGGATGCCGGGGACTCTTTCAGTATGAATAATATCCCCACCTTCTAGAAATTCTGTGCTAGAAATTTCCTCTTTTCTGTCACTCTCTTTGTTTTTCTGCCTTGTTACTTTGCTTTCTGTCATTTCTTCCCATCATTTTCTGCATTCCTGGTCCATTCACCTGTATGTGTTCGATAAAGTCTTCCGTACTTTCTCTTAGAATTGATAACAACGCTAACAAAGCAAAAAACTTAACCCTCTGACTCCCTCACCTTATCCACCAGCTTCCAGCAGGAAACTGGTGCGTAGGATGAGGGAGTCAAAGGGTTAAATTTTCTCATTTGGTGGATAGGGAGGGTGCGGGAGTCAAAAAAGGGTTAAACTTAAACACCCAGGGAATGAAACTGCAAATCTTGCGGCGGGATAAGAGGAGGGAGGAAGAAAGCTGACCGCTCTTTCTATTTCTACGCTGAGCGCAGAGGCCCAGATTTGCGGCAAGAGACGGGGGCAAATAGAAGACGGGGCAGGAATCAATAAAGGAACAGCTGCACCAATCTCACAGGCTCATTGACAGTGGAGAGCCGGCAGAATAGATTATTCATCTGTCATTGCGACACGCTATTACCTCTTGACTTGCTTGCTCCCTGCGTTTTTCCCTCCCCTGAACGAAGGGGAGCTGGAAACCCGGATTGACGGAAGGGGCAAGGGAGACAATCATATCGCCAAGACTTACAGACGGGAACCCCGGAATTCATTCACAAACAATTCATCGCACTTGTATAATTTTTCTTTCTTTCTTTCTTTGTCATCATAGATTTACCGTGTGGAGTTCTCATACACCGGATACACTGTGTTAAATTCAAACAGCACTTCATCCGACAGACTGTGTTAAATTCTGCTCTTTATCCGAAAGACTGTGTTAAATTCTGCTCTTCATCGGGGAGACTGTTAAATTCTGTTCTTTATGGGGCGATTACTGCCGGGGACAAGCCTAATGAAGACATCCAGTCCCGCACAGCAGCCAAGCATGAAGGTTTAGAGCCTCTGGATTGCCGTGCAGAATGCCTGACCTTAGTGGAAGCAAGGACCAGCCTGTCACAGTGAGTTTTATCAGAGGCACATGGAACAGGTGCAGCAGTTCCCGAAACCATGTTTCGGCGGGCCATCGAGGCGCCACGAGAATCATCGTGGCCGAGGCTTCCCTCACCTTCCGCAGAACTTTTCCAGTTTGGGGAACGGAGGAAAGGCACAGCCCGATAGGACTGACCATGGAATGGACGGATCATCCACAGACCAAGCCGAAGGATCCGGGACTGGAAAAACATACAGATGAAGGCGGCAGTGGAACCTGGTGGCAAACTGGTCCACTTGTGGTTTGAACCACGCTGCCCACACTGGCTCCAGAACTGCACAGACCAGTGCCCGTTCTGAGGGAAGAATCCTGTGGGAGCTGCTGAGGGAGGCCGCAAGTATGTTGATCTTTCCCGGGACATGCATCGCTGAGATCCGAATGGACTGTTCCTCGCACCAGAGTGGAAGCTGTTCCGCTCTCCGAGACAAGGAGTGGGAGCGGGCACCCCCTTGCTTGTTGACGTAACAAGTCACGGTAGTGTTGTCTGTGTTGATGCGAACATGTTGTCCCTTCAGAAAGAGGAGAAAGTCTCTGGAGGCTTGAAAAACTGCCTCCAGTTCCAGCATGTTGATGTGACAGGAAAGGAGATGTTGTGACCATTGACCCGTCGCTGTCAGCGAGACTGTGTTAAATTCAGACTACGCTTCATCAGAGAGACTATGTTAAATTTACGCTCTCTGACCTGCATCAGATTGTTAAATTTGACGCTCTTCATCAGAGAGACTATGTTAAATTCTGACCTTGCTTCATTCAACGCCAAGAGAGACTAATGATTTAAAAAATTCTGACTGCTCTTCAACAGAGAGACTGTGTTAAATTCTGACTGCTCTTCAACAGAGAGACTATGTTAAATTCTGACTGCTCTTCAACAGAGAGACTGTGTTAAATTCTGACTGCTCTTCAACAGAGAGACTGTGTTAAATTCTGACTGCTCTTCAACAGAGAGACTATGTTAAATTCTGACTGCTCTTCAACAGAGAGACTGTGTTAATTCTGACTGCTCTTCAACAGAGAGAGTACTGTGTTAACTTCTGACTGCTCTCTCAACAGAGAGACAAATGTTAAATCGACTGCTCTCAACAGAACTGTTAACTTCGACTGCTCTTCAACAGAGAGACTGTTAAATTCTGACTGCTCTTCAACAGAGAGACTATGTTAACTTCAGACTGCTCTTCAACAGAGAGACTGTTAAATTCAACTGCTCTTCAACAGAGAGACTGTTAAATTAACTGACTGCTCTTCAACGGAGAGACTGTTAAATTCAGACTGCTCTTCAACGAGAGACTGTTAAATTCAGACTGCTCTTCAACGGAGAGACTAGTGTTAACTTCAGACTGCTCTTCAACGGAGAGACTGTTAAATTCAGACTGCTCTTCAACGACTGAGAGTTACGACTGTTAAATTCAACTGCTCTTCAACGAGAGACTGTTAAATTCAGACTGCTGTTCTTGAGATACTGTTTAATTCAAACTGCTCTTCAACAGAGATGTTAACTTCAGACTGCTCTTCAACGGAGAGACTGTTAAATTCAGACTGCTCTTCAACAGAGAGATGTTAAATTCAGACTGCTCTTCATCGAAAGACTGTAAATTCACTGCCTTCAACGAGAGACGTTATTCAGACTGCTCTTCATCGAGAGACTGTTAATTCAGACTGCTCTTCAACGGAGAGACTGTTAAATTCAGACTGCTCTTCATCGGAAGACTGTTAATTCAGTGCCTCAACGAGAGACATGTTAAATTCTGACTGTCTCACATGTCTATCAGAGATACTTATTTTTTAACTTATGATTGTGGATCCTTCCAAACAAATTTGCCAAGAACTCAACTGCTTGTGCTACTGGTTCTCGGAAGTATACTGGGTGCATGCTGTACAAGGGACCTGAATTTATCATCATATCGAAATGAAAAGCAGCCATTCCACCTCTGAAGTTTCACTTTTAAAACTGGCGCTTTCAAACCAAAAGATCTAGACTACCAGATCCAGTTTGAATTAACACACTAACAATCAGAAACATGCAAGACATCCCAACACAAGCATTACTTCAATTACACTTATGGCTATGGTGACAACACCCCCTCCACATCCTCCATGAAGAAAGCGGGAGGGGGTGGGTGGGTAAGGAAGGCATGGGAACTAGTAACACTGAGTGTGTGTGTGTGTGTAAGTTAAAAAGATGGTGGACACAATTATAGACTTGTGCAGACCCAAACTGAGAGATGGAGGGCAATTATAGACTTGTAACACCCATACTATCTCACTGTCACAAAACAGGCAATTTTGCCTCTAATCTATGACGTCAAAATCCCCGGGTTCATCCTCTCTCTCTCTCCTCTCTCTCTCTCTCTTCATCTCTCTCTCTCTCTCTCTCCTCTCTCTCTCTCTCCTCTCTCTCTCTCTCTCTCTGCGAGCACGTGGGGTGGGTGAGAGAATGGGAGAGGAGGAGAGTGGGGAGGGAAAAACGAACATGGTAAAAAAATAAAAAATTCCACTGACAGAGAAGACCCTGCGCTCTGCTGCTAACCAAGCTTGCTTGCTTGCTTGTTTGCTTGCTTGTTTGCTTGCTTGTTTGCGTGCTTACTTGCTTGCTTGATTCGTTGTGTGTGTGTGCGTGCGTGCGTGCGTGTGTGTGTGTGTGTGTGTGTGTGTGTGTGTGTGTGTGTGTGTGTGTGTGTGTGTGTGTGTGTGTGTGTGTGTGTGTGTGTGTGTGTGTGTGTGTGTGTGTGTGTGTGTGTGTGTGTGTGTGTGTGTGTGTGTGTGTGTGTGTGTGTGTGTGTTGTGTGTGTGTGTGTGTGTGTGTGTGTGTGTGTGTGTGTGTGTGTGTGTGTGTGTGTGAGCTTCATACTGACCTGTTTTGTAGCCTTGGTGATGATAAAGCTGTGAACTATCCACATTGGGAGGTCCCCCTTTCATGGCCGCTCCACCGCCAGAATTTCCTCCCACAGGTGGGGAGAACATCTGCAACAACACATACAAAAACGCAAACCAAATTAGATAAATAACAACCATCTGTCAAAACATCACAAAAACAAATCACAAAAAACACCAAAATATATCAGTTCTTTTTAATGAACATCAAACAACCACCTAAGCCCCAAACTCTTCTCTCTCCTGCTCCCTCCCCCCTCCCCCCTCCCATGTCCGTCCCCCTCTTCTCCCTCATGTCCTTTCTTGTTTAAATGATGGTATCATAACTCCGCCCCCCCCCTCCTCTCTCTCTCTAGCATCCTCTTATTAACCCTTTGACTCCCGCACCCTACACACCAACTGCAAAATTTAACCCTTTGACTCCCTCACCCTATCCACCAACCTCCTGCAGAAGGAAACTGGCGGACAGGGTGAGGGAGTCAAAGGGTTAAGTTTTTGCTTTGCTAGCATGGTTGTCAATGCAGGATGCTGATGGACTAGGTGCAGGAGTCAAAGAGTTAAGTTATTAGAATGATGGTAGCATATAACTTTTCAAGTGGAGCTGGGCTCTGTTGATCTTCCCCTCATTCCCCTGAGAAAACGAAACAGAATAAACAAACAAAAAGAAAAAGCGAAAACACAACACTTCCTTTTGTCTGGTCAATGTGAAGTAATCTGCTCTCTTCTAAAAACGGAGATTAAAAAACAACAACAACAACAATAACAAAAAAGCTTCCATGTGAATAAAGGCATGTCTGTCTCAGAAGTCTG
>JAPXFY010000035.1:28282941-28292941 GCA_030674185.1 Monoplex corrugatus
AAAAAACAACCCTGCACGAAGCTGGTGGATAGGGTGAGGTCGTCAAAGGGTTAGGGGTTTTGATTTGCCAGCATGGTTGATAATGCAGGATGCTGGTGGACAGGGTGGGGGGGGGGGGGGGTCAAAGGGTTAAAGCGTGTAAAAGAACCAATGGCAAATATGTCACTGGCAAAAACTCAAGTTTCAATGATCCTCTTCTGTTGCCATAGGACCTCCCAGTGAAAAGCAGTCGGAATTTTACACGGTAAATCATAAATTGTTGATCATGGCGCCAAGCCATGGCACGATATAAGATAAATATAACAATGTAACAACATACACATAATAATAGAAAAAAATATACAGATAAAGGGCAATACACATGAACCCTCTCCCTCTCTTTCTATCCCTCTTCATGTACACACACAAATGGCGTATGCACACAATATAAAAAGAAAAACAAGACTTTCAGTCTGTTATATTATAATAAACTGTATCATCCCTTCCAGTACCTATCCCTATCTTTCATGGTAAACAGTTTTTGTTTGTTGTTTGTTTGCTTGCCTGCTTCCTTTTCAGTGAAAGACTTTTTTCTTTTTTTCACAACTCAATTTCACAGAAGTGAAAATTAAATACCAAAGCTAACTGTAACAAAAACATTTATTATCATTCTGGTTTAAATGATTTTGAAGTTGTGTGTGTGTGTGTGTGTGTTGTGTGTGTGTGGTGTTGTGTGTGTGTGTGTGTGTGTGTGTGTGTGTGTGTGTGTGTTGACTGTTGTGTGTGTGTGTGTGTGTGTGTGCGCGCGCGCGTGCTGTGTCGTGCTGCGTGCGTGTGTGTGTGTGAGCGAGAGAGACAGAGACAGAGAGAGTCATGAAGAATGCGCTTCTTCCCCCCCCCCCCCCCACCCCCCACCCGTTTATTCAAGAAAATGTGACACAAAACAGAAGAAAACGTTTCATGTTTATCAACACGTTAAAATTTCCCATCAACAATCCAATCACCTTTTCTTACATATGCTCTTTGAACAATTCCATTGGAGACAGACAAACAAAAAAGAGTTCAGATCCGACAATGAAAATTACTTAAGGGGGCAGACCTACCCAGATTTGGGTACCAAATTGTGGTGTTCACTGTTTCAGTTCTAATTAACCAATCACCATGATATTTGGCAAGAAGATACCTCAGACAGTATTCTTTGGATTGAATATCTTTGTTGGGGTCTGTGAGATATGAAAAGTTGACAAAAATTAATTAATTAAATATTTTCTCGCAAAAATGAAAAAAATATATACATACTGTGACATATATAATTACACATATATTCGTGTTAGGAATTTGATATTTAGTGAGCAAACACATCTGTATAGTATGTATGGCATGTAGTAAAATCTTAGCTCTACTATCATTATTTTCTGTACAATCATCACACCAATGTTTAGAATAATTTTAATAAAAAAAATTATAATACAACTTTTGATAAAAGTGTTTCTTTCAAGCAGAACTGCAAGATTTTACTATCGGCTATAGGTGCTTGTTCCTGCTATATGTGTGCCAAATATCAAGGAAATCGGATAAAAACGTTTGAACATATTATGTCTGATGTATACAATCTCGCGAAAAAATCGCAATTAATTAATTAATTAATTATTTTTTGTCAACTTTTCATAATTCACAGACCCCAACAAAGATATTCAATCCAAAGAATACTGTCTGAGGTATCTTCTTGCCAAATATCATGGTGATTGGTTAATTAGAACTGAAACACTGAACATCACAATCTTGGTACCCAAATCTGGGTAGGTCTGCCCCCTTAACATGAACAAATTTTAAGTTAATGCCAGAATGTGGACTGATAACCAACTGGTTCGATTTCCCAGTCACTGTGTCTGTTGCCCAATTGTCTATGTCTCTCCTATTCCATAAAATATTCGTCAGACTCAATGGTTGTATTTTCATCGTTGCTGTTCGAATCTCAGCCTGCTTGGCTGTTGGTTAGTTTGATGTTTTGTTCCTGTTTGGCTATAAGCACTGTAGTACCCTCATATGGGGCTTCACATGCTTTTTGTCAATCACAATCAGAAATTACTCACACAGTCATGTATAATTCTCACAAAACTATTTACCACAACCGTGATACAGTATGCAATGGAGAACAAATCATGAGACAGGTGTGGAAAATCTTCAAGCCCAAAAGTTGCCTCTGAAGTGACGGACATAAATATTTTCCATAACTCTCTTTACCAGTAGTAATGGCTTGAACTAGATGAAGCACAGATTGGGTGCCTTGCCCCTGATATGATGACCCACGTCACCACCACCCTACCACCACCCCACTCTCTCCACTTAATTAGCTTCTTCTTCCACAGTTTAGTAAAATGAGGATACTGATTAAACTTTAAAGACATGGCGAAGCCTCGGTATGTGAAGAGGCACGCGAGATTTCTAGTCAGACGACTTCAAACGTGCGAGAAAGAGGCGAGTTAATTACTCTGGATAGTTTGGTGGCAGAGGCGTCCATGCTTTTGAAATTTCTTGTACATATTCCTGGGGAAGCTACATGCGCTGGCTGATTTCTCCTGAAATCCATCCTGTACTTATCTAATTTCTGCAAAATTTACACCCTAATCTTAACCCACTAGAGTGTAAATGATTCATCACAGTCCAATCATTGTAAATTATTTACCCTGCATACTGATCAATCTAAGGATATGTGATACATATAATTTAATCTACTGACCCATTTCCTTTTAACGTATCTAATTTGTGCATATTTAATACATCTTTAATCCACCAATCTGTTGCACTTAAGCTTAGCCAATTTATTAGTGTGCACACTTGGCACCCTGCCCATCGAAACTCCGGTTAACCCTTTGACTCCCGCACCCTGTCTACTAGCATCCAGCATTGTCAACTATGCTAGCAAAGCAAAAATTTAACCCTTTGATTCCCTGACCCTATCCACCAGCTGTCAGTGGGAAGCTGGTGGATAGGGTCAGGGAATCAAAGGGTCAAGTTTTTGTTGTTGGTGGATAGAGTGCGGGAGTCAAAGGGTTAACTATCAGTATTACGCATGATACGCGTTTCTAATTCTATACCATACACAGCATCTGACAAATGATTTATCACAGGTCCTTGATTTCCTTTCCATGTTATTAATAATATTATGATTAAATGAACCCTGCTCCATTACATCCAGTTTCCGCCATGGGGATGCCGGGGACTCTTTCAGTATGAATAATATCCCCACCTTCTAGAAATTCTGTGCTAGAAATTTCCTCTTTTCTGTCACTCTCTTTGTTTTTCTGCCTTGTTACTTTGCTTTCTGTCATTTCTTCCCATCATTTTCTGCATTCCTGGTCCATTCACCTGTATGTGTTCGATAAAGTCTTCCGTACTTTCTCTTAGAATTGATAACAACGCTAACAAAGCAAAAAACTTAACCCTCTGACTCCCTCACCTTATCCACCAGCTTCCAGCAGGAAACTGGTGCGTAGGATGAGGGAGTCAAAGGGTTAAATTTTCTCATTTGGTGGATAGGGAGGGTGCGGGAGTCAAAAAAGGGTTAAACTTAAACACCCAGGGAATGAAACTGCAAATCTTGCGGCGGGGATAAGAGGAGGGAGGAAGAAAGCTGACCGCTCTTTCTATTTCTACGCTGAGCGCAGAGGCCCAGATTTGCGGCAAGAGACGGGGGCAAATAGAAGACGGGGCAGGAATCAATAAAGGAACAGCTGCACCAATCCCCACAGGCTCATTGACAGTGGAGAGCCGGCAGAATAGATTATTCATCTGTCATTGCGACACGCTATTACCTCTTGACTTGCTTGCTCCCTGCGTTTTTCCCTCCCCTGAACGAAGGGGAGCTGGAAACCCGGATTGACGGAAGGGGCAAGGGAGACAATCATATCGCCAAGACTTACAGACGGGAACCCCGGAATTCATTCACAAACAATTCATCGCACTTGTATAATTTTTCTTTCTTTCTTTCTTTGTCATCATAGATTTACCGTGTGGAGTTCTCATACACCGGATACACTGTGTTAAATTCAAACAGCACTTCATCCGACAGACTGTGTTAAATTCTGCTCTTTATCCGAAAGACTGTGTTAAATTCTGCTCTTCATCGGGGAGACTGTTAAATTCTGTTCTTTATGGGGCGATTACTGCCGGGGACAAGCCTAATGAAGACATCCAGTCCCGCACAGCAGCCAAGCATGAAGGTTTAGAGCCTCTGGATTGCCGTGCAGAATGCCTGACCTTAGTGGAAGCAAGGACCAGCCTGTCACAGTGAGTTTTATCAGAGGCACATGGAACAGGTGCAGCAGTTCCCGAAACCATGTTTCGGCGGGCCATCGAGGCGCCACGAGAATCATCGTGGCCGAGGCTTCCCTCACCTTCCGCAGAACTTTTCCAGTTTGGGGAACGGAGGAAAGGCACAGCCCGATAGGACTGACCATGGAATGGACGGATCATCCACAGACCAAGCCGAAGGATCCGGGACTGGAAAAACATACAGATGAAGGCGGCAGTGGAACCTGGTGGCAAACAGGTCCACTTGTGGTTTGAACCACGCTGCCCACACTGGCTCCAGAACTGCACAGACCAGTGCCCGTTCTGAGGGAAGAATCCTGTGGGAGCTGCTGAGGGAGGCCGCAAGTATGTTGATCTTTCCCGGGACATGCATCGCTGAGATCCGAATGGACTGTTCCTCGCACCAGAGTGGAAGCTGTTCCGCTCTCCGAGACAAGGAGTGGGAGCGGGCACCCCCTTGCTTGTTGACGTAACAAGTCACGGTAGTGTTGTCTGTGTTGATGCGAACATGTTGTCCCTTCAGAAAGAGGAGAAAGTCTCTGGAGGCTTGAAAAACTGCCTCCAGTTCCAGCATGTTGATGTGACAGGAAAGGAGATGTTGTGACCATTGACCCGTCGCTGTCAGCGAGACTGTGTTAAATTCAGACTACGCTTCATCAGAGAGACTATGTTAAATTCTGACTGCTCTTCTGACTGTACGCTTCATCGAGATGTTTAAATTCTGACTGCTCTTCACAGAGAGACTGTTTAAATTACTGCTCTTCAACAGAGACCTGTTAATTCTGACTGCTCTTCATCAACACTGTTAAATCTGACTGCTCTTCACAGAGAGACTGTGTTAAATTCTGACTGCTCTTCACAGAAGACTGTGTTAATTCTGACTGCTCTTCAACAGAGAGACTGTGTTAAATTCTGACTGCTCTTCACAGATAGACTGTTTAAATTCTGACTGCTCTTCATCAAAGACTGTTAATTTGACTGCTTTCAAGATACTGTTAAATTCTGACTGCTCTTCAACAGAGAGACTGTGTTAAATTCTGACTGCTCTTCAACAGAAGACTGTGTTAATTCTGACTGCTCTTCACAGAAGACTTGTTAATTCTGACTGCTCTTCTCAAACAGTTAATTCGACTGCTCTTCATAGATAGACGTTAAATTCTGACTGCTCTTCAAACACTTATCGATGCTTCACAGAGACTGTGTTAAATTCTGACTGCTCTTCAACGAGAGACTTGTAACTTCGACTGCTCTTCACAGAGAGACTGTTAAATTCTGACTGCTCTTCATCAGAGAGACTGTGTTAAATTCAGACTGCTCTTCATCAGAGAGACTGTGTTAAATTCTGACTGCTCTTCAACAGAGACTGTGTTAAATTCTGACTGCTCTTCATCGAAACTGTTATTCGACTGCTCTTCAAAGAGACTATGTTAAATTCGACTGCTCTTCAGATAACTGTTAATTCGACTGCTCTTCACGAGAGACTTGTTAAATTCATGACTGCTCTTCATCGGAGAGACTTGTTAAATTCGATGCTCTTCAACAGAGACTGTTAAATTCTGACTGCTCTTCATCAGAACTGTTAATTCGACTGCTCTTCACGGAGAGACTGTTAAATTCGACTGCTCTTCACGAACTGTTAGTCTGCTGCTCTTCATCGAGAGACTGTGTTAAATTCGACTGCTCTTCAATCAGAGAGACTGTTAAATTCTAGATGCTCTTCAACGAGAATGTTAAATTCTGACTGCTCTTCATCAGAGAGACTGTTAATTATGCCTTCATCGAGACTTTTATTCCAGAACATGACTCTCTCATCGGAGAGTAGACCTGTTAAATTCTGACTGCTCTTCAAGAACTGGTTAATTAGACTGTCCATCGAGACTGTTAACTTCAGACTGCTCTTCAACGGAGAGACTGTTAAATTCACACTGCTCTTCAACGGAGAGACTGTTAAATTCAGACTGCTCTTCAACAGAGAGACTGTTAAATTCAACTGTTCTTCAACGGAGAGACTGTTAAATTCACTGCTCTTCAACGGAGAGACTGTTAAATTCAGACTGCTCTTCAACGGAGAGACTGTTAAATTCAGACTGCTCTTCATTGGAGACTGTGTTAACTTAGACTCTTACGTGGACTTAAATTCAATCTTTCCAAGAATTAATTCAACTGCTCTGCATCGGAAGACTGTAACTTCGAGTTAAGAAGACTGTTAACTTCAGACTGCTCTTCAAACGGAGAGACTTAAATTCAGACTGCTCTTCAACAGAGAGATTTAAATTCAGACTGCTCTGCATCGGAAAGACTGTTAACTTCAGACTGCTCTTCAACAGAGATTTAAATTCAGACTGCTCTGCATCGGAAAGACTGTTAACTTCAGACTGCTCTTCAACGGAGAGACTGTTAAATTCAGACTGCTCTTCAACGGAGAGACTGTTAAATTCAGACTGCTCTGCATCGGAAAGACTGTTAACTTCAGGCTGCTCTTCAACGGAGAGACTGTTAAATTCCGACTGGTCTTCCCATGAAGACTGTGACGTCACACCGTAGCGCCATCTTCTTCTAACTGTCATGTTTTTTTAACTTATGATGGGATCCTTCCAAACAAATTTGCCAAAACTCAACTGCTTGTGCTACTGGTTCTCGGAAGTATACTGGGTGCATGCTGTACAAGGGACCTGAATTTATCATCATATCGAAAATGAAAAGCAGCCATTCCACCTCTGAAGTTTCACTTTTAAAACTGGCGCTTTCAAACCAAAAGATCTAGACTACCAGATCCAGTTTGAATTAACACACTAACAATCAGAAACATGCAAGACATCCCAACACAAGCATTACTTCAATTACACTTATGGCTATGGTGACAACACCCCCTCCACATCCTCCATGAAGAAAGCGGGAGGGGGTGGGTGGGTAAGGAAGGCATGGGAACTAGTAACACTGAGTGTGTGTGTGTGTGTAAGTTAAAAAGATGGTGGACACAATTATAGACTTGTGCAGACCCAAACTGAGAGATGGAGGGCAATTATAGACTTGTAACACCCATACTATCTCACTGTCACAAAACAGGCAATTTTGCCTCTAATCTATGACGTCAAAATCCCCGGGTTCATCCTCTCTCTCTCTCTCTCTCTCTCCTCTCTCTCCTCTCATCTCTCTCTCTCTCTCTCTCTCTCCTCTCCTCCTCTCTCTCTCTGCGAGCACGTGGGGTGGGTGAGAGAATGGGAGAGGAGGAGAGTGGGGAGGGAAAAACGAACATGGTAAAAAAAAAAAATTCCACTGACAGAGAAGACCCTGCGCTCTGCTGCTAACCAAGCTGCTGCTTGCTGTTTGCTTGCTTGTTTGCTTGCTTGTTTGTGCTTACTTGCTTGCTTGATTCGTTGTTGTGGTCTGCGTGCGTGCTGTGATTGCTGTGTGTGTGTGGTGTGTGTTGGTGTGTGTGTGTGTTGGTGTGTTGTGTGTGTGTGTGTGTGTGTGTGTGTGTGTGTGTGTGTGTGTGTGTGTGTGTGTGTGTGTGTGTGTGTGTGTGTGTGTGTGTGTGTGTGTGTGTGTGTGTGGTGTGTGTTGTGTGTGTGGTTGTGTGTGTGAGCTTCAGTACTGACCTGTTTTGTAGCCTTGGTGATGATAAAGCTGTGAACTATCCACATTGGGAGGTCCCCCTTTCATGGCCGCTCCACCGCCAGAATTTCCTCCCACAGGTGGGGAGAACATCTGCAACAACACATACAAAAACGCAAACCAAATTAGATAAATAACAACCATCGTCAAAACATCACAAAGAACAAATCACAAAAAACAAAAAAAAAACAGCATCACAAAAAACAAATCACAAAAAAAACACCAAAATATATCAGTTCTTTTTAATGAACATCAAACAACCACCTAAGCCCCAAACCTTCTCTCTCCTGCTCCCTCCCCCCTCCCCCCTCCCATGTCCGTCCCCCTCTTCTCCCTCATGTCCTTTCTTGTTTAAATGATGGTATCATAACTCCGCCCCCCCCCTCCTCTCTCTCTAGCATCCTCTTATTAACCCTTTGACTCCCGCACCCTACACACCAACTGCAAAATTTAACCCTTTGACTCCCTCACCCTATCCACCAACTCCTGCAGAAGGAAACTGGCGGACAGGGTGAGGGAGTCAAAGGGTTAAGTTTTTGCTTTGCTAGCATGGTTGTCAATGCAGGATGCTGATGGACTAGGTGCAGGAGTCAAAGAGTTAAGTTATTAGAATGATGGTAGCATATAACTTTTCAAGTGGAGCTGGGCTCTGTTGATCTTCCCCTCATTCCCCTGAGAAAACGAAACAGAATAAACAAACAAAAAGAAAAAGCGAAAACACAACACTTCCTTTTGTCTGGTCAATGTGAAGTAATCTGCTCTCTTCTAAAAACGGAGATTAAAAAAACAACAACAACAACAATAACAAAAAAGCTTCCATGTGAATAAAGGCATGTCTGTCTCAGAAGTCTGCACATCAGAGGAAAGTTTCCCTCCCTGATAATTGCCACACTTGTCAAAAGAGGATTTTCCTAAATAGTAAGCGACAGCGCTTTTAAAAGTATTGTGCCGTGAGGGGAAAAAAAAACAAACACAAAACACACACACACACACACACACCACACACACAACACACATACATACACAGAGAGAGAGAGAGAGACAGAGACAGAGACAGAGAGACAGACAGATAGAGAGACCAAAACAAAGAGAGAGAAAACAGAGACAGACAGACAGAGACCAAGACAGACAGACCAACAGAGAGAGAGAGAGAGAGAGTGAGAGATAGAGAGAGAGAGAGAGAGAGAGAGAGATGTACAACTACTCTTCTGAAAACACATACAAATATACACACAAGCATGTACACTAGCAGTCATTTTAACCCCTTTGACTCCAACACCTTATCCATCAACTGCAAAAATTAACCCTTTGACTCCCTCACCCTATCCACTAACTTCCTGCAGAAGGAAGCTGGTGGATAGGGCGAGGGAGTCAAAGGGTTAAGTTCTTACTTTGCTAGCATGGTTGACAATGCAGGATGCTGATGGGCAGGGTACGGGAGTCAAAAGGTTAAGTTATCAGAATGACGATAGCATATAAAAGGGCTCTGCTGATCTTCCCCTCATCCCCCTGAGAAAACGAAACAAAATAAACAAAAACAAAAAGCGAAAACACAACACTTCCTTTTGTCTGGTCAATGTGAAGTCATCTGCTCTCTTCTAAAAACAGAGATTAAAAACAACAACAACAACAAGAACAACAACAACAATAACAAAAAGCTTCCATGTGAATAAAGGCATGTCTGTCACAGAAGTCTGCACATCAGAGGAAAGTTTCCCTCCCTGATAATTGCCACACTTGTCAAAAGAGGATTTTCCTAAATAATAAGCGACAGGGTTTCTGAAAGTAGTGTGCCATGAGGGAAAAAACACACGCACACAGCGCGCGCGCGAGAGAGAGAGAGAGGGGAGAGACAGACAGACAGACAGATAAAGACAGACAGACAGACAGAGACAGAAAAATAGAAAATGTACAACGCATCCTTTGAAAATGCTTTCGTAAATAATGCAGAAATGAACTAACTTCATGGATGCTGTCAGTCTCCCCCCCCCCCCCCCCCCCCGAAACACACACGCGCGCGCGCGCCACACACACACACACAAAAAAAAAACGTTGTCATACCCCATGACCTTTCTTTTTCAATTTACGTCGT
>JAPXFY010000035.1:28297941-28317941 GCA_030674185.1 Monoplex corrugatus
GAAGGCTCGTGGACCATAGGTATTGAGCTTAGTACATGGAAAGCGAAAAGTGCGTGTGTGTGTGCGCGCGTGCGTATGTGTATGTTCAGCGCTTAGATTTGATTTCTATCAAGATTTTGCGCCATATAAATATTGTAATTATTATTATTATTATTATTAACATAGATCTCAAGTAGGCTTGACAGGTAATCGGGGGCTGCATTATTGAGGCTTTTGTAGCACATGGTGTCTAGTTTGTACTGTATGCGCTTTGATACAGGGAGCCAGTGAAATCCATCTTCCACATGTGAAACAGCCAAGAGCATTACCTTGACATGGGGGAAGGCCGCATCCTGCTGGAGACAAGGTCCAACATGTATCACCTCGACATCTACCTGCCTTACAACCTAGTGCAAGAACAGATAGGCGCTCAGTTTGACAGGTCTACCAAGATTATACCTGCCTTACAACCTAGTGCAAGAACAGGTAGGCGCTCAGTTTGACAGGTCTACCAAGATTCTACCTGCCTTACAACCTAGTGCAAGAAGAGGTGGGCGCTCAGTTTGACAGGTCTACCAAGATTCTACCTGCCTTACAACCTAGTGCAAGAACAGGTGGGCGCTCAGTTTGACAGGTCTACCAAGATTCTACCTGCCTTACAACCTAGTGCAAGAACAGGTAGGCGCTCAGTTTGACAGGTCTACCGAGATTCTACCTGCCTTACAACCTAGTGCAAGAACAGGTAGGCGCTCAGTTTGACAGGTCTACCAAGATTCTACCTGCCTTACAACCTAGTGCAAGAACAGGTAGGCGCTCAGTTTGACAGGTCTACCGAGATTCTACCTGCCTACAACCTAGAGCAAGAACAGGTAGGCACTCAGTTTGACAGGTCTACGAGATTCTACCTGCCTTACAACCTAACACTGACAATGCCAGTGCAGCCAGAGTCCTGATCACATGCCAGACATTGATGTGTGATTTGTGTTGTTTGAGAAATACCTGATACAGGAAAAAATCGGAAGGAAGAAAGAAAGAATGTGGGGAAAAAGAGATTTTGTTTCTTGGTGTGTATTGTTCGATTGTGTAGATGTTTCTACATGAGCAAATCGTAAACTGCCGAGAACTTTCAAGTTCCCATGATATATGACAACTTGGGTCAAGGGTATCTCGCCTATCAGGCTTGAGTGTACCCTACCTCAGCATCTTTGTGTGTATGCGTGTGTGTGTGTGTGGTGTGGTGTGGTGTGGTGTGTTGTTTGTTTGTTTGTATCTTTGTGTGTATGTGTGTTTGTGTGTGTGTATGAACTAATCAATGTAAAGCGCAGTGAGTCCTTACTATGTGTGGGAGAATAGCGCTATATAAATGATTTATTACTTATTATTATTATTATTACTTGCGGAAACACAAAATTACCCTGCATCTATGCCCGTTGAAGATGGCGCACGCAAATTGTGCAGCAACATACTGTATTATTATTATGCACAATGTGGGCCACAAAACACAGTGCATACACACACCTTGTAGAAAATCTGAACTTTAAAAAAAAAAAAAAAAGAAGTAGTTTTGCATAATCTGGCACAAACTGTTGGAATGATTTACAAAATGCTTTTAAGGTCCATCAGTATAACAACGACAACAACAACAACAATAATAATGATAATTATTATTATTATCATCATCATCATATTATTATCATTATTATTATTTTTTTTTTTTTTTTTTTTTTTTATTATTATTATTATATTATTACATATTACTACAAGCATGCTGTGTCCATAACTAAAACAAAGTTTACTAATACATGTGTTTCATTTCACTTTTTCACTTTTCAGTTTACTCATGTCTGTACATTTGCATTTTATATATGGATAGACAGATATATAGAGATGTCTATCAATCTATCTACTATTTATCATATAGAGGGAGGGAGGGAGGGAGAGGGGGAGAGCGAGAGAGAGAGAGAGAATGTTGCAGGCAGTGATAGTGTCGATTTCTGTCACAAAATATAAACTTGTTCATTTGTAAATGATACAAAATGATTTGTATCTGTTCTTTGTGCATGCACACACACGCGCGCGCGCGCGCACACACACACACACGCGCACACACACACACTAGAACAATTGTTCTAGTTTCATTTGTCTGTTCATCCATATCCTTTTTTCTTAAGACCTTGCCGCTTCCTTTTAATTTTTTTTCCCGTTTCTTACTCTGTTCCCCTCTGTTCCCTCCCCTCACCCCCCCCCCCCCCTTAATTTCATCCTCCATGCCATTTTTCCCGTCTAATATCACTTATAGTGAAAAGACGTTAAATCAAGCAACGACGAACGAACACACACACCACAACACACCACACACCCCACACACACACACACACACACACACAAATATAGGTGTATAAATATTTATGTACTCATGATCAAATGCCTTATTTGACACACACACACACACACACACACACACACACACACACACACACACCACACACCCCCATCCTGTTATCCCTGATGTGGCCCTAGTAGTCGGCTGGGCTAAAACCAATATGAATTTGACCCACCCATATCTATTTTCTGTTAACTGGGTATAAGTAGATCAGCAATGGCAGATATAATAATTATATTTGTCGGCGTTTGTGCTATACAAAGTTGTCTCTCTCTTCCCACCCATCTCTGCCTCAAAACAATACAAGGAAATTAAAAGTTACTTCACTCTCATAAACAAAAGGCATATTTCAGCCGTTATTCGGGGCGAGGGGGGGGGGGGGGGGGGGTAAATCAGATTCAAGTCACAACTCAGATGACGATGACATAAGTGATGATGACGATGATGATGATGATGATGATGATGATGATGATGGTGATGGTGGTGGTGGTGGTGGTGAAGGTGCTGATGATTAACTTATGAGGTAAGCATCAGTGACAATTCTGTGCGCTTGAAATGTCATATTTGTATGGCACTGGGTGGTCGATCAGCTTCATCATTAATTAAAACATAATTGTTTAAGTTAACCCTTTGACTCCCACTACCTGACTACCAACTGCAAAATCTTACCCAACCCTTTGACTCCCTTACTCTATCCACCAGCTTCCAGCAGAAAGCTGGTGGACAGGGTTAGGGAGTCAAAGGGTTAAGAATGTTGCTCTGCTAGCATGGTTGACAATGCAGGATGTTGATGAACAGGGTGCGGGAGTCAAAAGGGTTTAAAGAAAATAAGATGCACACGTATCAATGCATTTGCACACAAAGTCTACGGATTGCCCTGGCATTGACGACTTTGTCCAGTATACACAGGGGGGGGGGGGGGGGGGGGTTAAAAAACAACAAAACCAAAAACTAAACATGAATATACAGACATACGTACACTAAAACAGATATACAACTGACCTTAATTACCTGAAAGTGCTTCTGCACATCACATTACAATTTACATTACCTTACAGCCCAAAATACATTTCATAATGCATCCAATTATCAATCCTAAGAGAAAGTATGGAAGACTTTGTCGAAAACATACAGGTGAATGGACCAGCAAAGCAGAATATCCCTTTGACCCCCGCACCCTATCCGCGAAATGCAAAAACTTAACACTTTGATTCTCTCAACCTATCCACCAGCTGCCTGCATGATGCTGGAGGACAGAGTGAGGGTATCAAAGGGTTAAGTTTTTGCTTTGCTAGCATGGCTCACAATGCAGGATGCTGGTAGACAAGGTGCGGGCGTCAAAGGGTTAAGACAGGAACAGATGACAGAAAGTAAAGGAGCAAGGACGAAACAAAGACAGTGACAGAAAAGATTGAATTTTCAGCACAGGATTTCCAGGTGGGGGGATAACATTTACACTGAAAAAGCCCCCGGCATCCTCAGTGGTAGAGAGGATTAGCTAAACAGTACTTGAATAAAAGTGGTGGGGGAAGGGGAGAAGAAGAAAGGCCCATGATATACACATCCGCATTTCAAATACAGCGTTCACCTTCAACACTATTATACAAACACAGATTGTGAGACAGATTCTGGAATAAATAATTCATGAACCACAGCAAATCTTTTAGAAAGTCTTCAGGAGTCATCATTTTCTGACACCAAAAGTACACATAAAAAGTCACATACCCTTACAAAAATAAATGATAGTAGTTAGTACACGTATGTGTTTTTGTTTTTTTTAATTTTCCCTTCTAAATCCAGTTATGTCAACATATTTGCCTCTCCAACCACCCCTCTCTCCAACCACCCTCTCTCTCTCTCTCTCTCTCTCTCTCTTCTCTCTCTCTCTCTCTCTCTCTCTCTCTCTCTCTCTCTCGTGTGCGCGTGCATAGTACATGTATTCATTCATGAACACATACACATAGAACATGTATTCATTGACAGACTTTTTTTTTTAAACGTACTGTATCTATCACCTTGCCTCCCCAGCCATGTTAATCTTAGTATCTTTTTGTCACAGGGCTTTCTATCTTACTTGTTCCACCGATCAGGATTTGACATGGACTACTTTTTAACCCTTTGACTCCCGCACACTGCCCACCAGCATCCTGCATCGCCAACCATGCCAGCAAAACAAAAACTTAACCCTTTGATTCCTCACCCTATCACAGCTTCCTTGCAACAGGAAGCTGGTGGATAGGGTGAGGGAATCAAGGGTTAAGTTTTTGCAGTTGATGGATAGGGTGTGGGAGTCAAAGAGTTAAGTTTTTGCCATCGGTGGATAGGATGCAGGAGTCAAAAGGGTTAAGTTTTTGCAGTTGGTGGATAGATGTGGGAGTCAAAGGGTTAGTTTTTGCAGTTGGTGGATAGGGTGTGGGAGTCAAAGGTTAAGGTTTGCCATCGGTGGATAGGATGCGGGAGTCAAAGGATTAAGTTTTTGCAGTTGGTGGATAGAGTGTGGGAGTCCAAGGGTTAAGTTTTTGCAGTTGGTGGATAGGGTGTGGAGTCAAGAGTTAAGTTTTTGCAGTTGGTGATAGGGTGTGGGAGTCAAAGGGTTAAGTTTTTGCAGTTGGTGGATAGGATGTGGGAGTCAAAGGGTTAAGTTTTGCAGTTGGTGGTTAGGATGTGGGAGTCAAAGGGTTAAGTTTTTGCAGTGGTGGATAGGATATGGAAGTCAGAGGGTTAAGTTTTTGCAGTTGGTGGATAGGGTGTGGGAGTCAAAGGGTTAAGACGAAAAGGGATAGAAAAGTTGCATGTGCCCAAATGTGGCTCTGAAGAACTTCAAGTACTGAAACACTCAATACATTCGAACATTTTCTGAACACTCCTGTAAATGAATTTCCTTTTTCTTTGTGCAAATTACTCAAGCTGATGTTATTATTAATTAATACATAAGGGATCTGACAGGAAGTCACTAAAGAATTTTTTAACCAGTTCCATATTGGTTATAAAAAACACATCTAAACTCAACACATAAAAACTGGAAGAAAGTTTGGAGGAAGTTCAATTTCATACTGCTTACACTTTTACAGTCAAGCCGACTACTACAGCCATACCAGGGATAACACCACGTCAAAAACGACAACCCGATTAAGATAAAAGACAGTAGTTAAAAAAAAATGCTCACCATTAAATTTGCAAGTCAAACATGCAGTTAAAGAAAAACAGACATAACATCATACAGGCAAAATCTATTGAGCTCTTGTAAAACATGGAAAATTGTAGAGTCTATCAGGAGGGACGTCTCGAAAGAGGTTCTGTAATTTTTGAAGTGTAGTGCTTTTGTCTCACATCGTACAAGTCCCAGAAATCAAGGAGGAGGTGTCTGATGCTCAATGGTTTGTCCATCATATACAGCATGGTGCTTTTCATTTTTTAAAAGGTACGAATGAGTGTAGGATGTGTGACCCGTGCATAGCCTACATAACACTGTTTCTTTCTTACGGTTTCCTGCAGCAGATGTGAGAATTTAAGTCTAGAGGAACGCAGCCGGATTTTAAAGACAGGAAAAACCCATTTCTGTGGACATACAACCTAGTTGGAAAATCGCCCAAAGACGAAAGATTCCCAGCCCTGTCTGATAGATATGATGCCTTATAACTGCCAAATAAAGCCCTTCCCATTCCAATCAACACCTACTCGCACACACACCCTCAATTCGACCCCACACCCTCAATTCGACCCCCTCAACCTAACACAAAACCAGGGAAACGCACACCCTCTCTCTTCACTCTCACACACATTCACTCTCTCTCTCTCTCTCTCTCTCTCTCTCTCTCTCTCACACACACACACACACACACACACACACTCTCTCTCTCTCTCTCTATCTCTCTCAATCACACACACACACACTCGCTCTCTCTCTCTCTCACACACACACACACTCTCTCTCTCAACACACACTCACACACACACACAGAGGGAAGAACAAATAGGTTTAGTGGACAAAGCCTGAGTCAATCCTACCCCTCGTCAAACAAAGGCAATTTTCCACCTCTCCCTGTCATCTGTGGCCCCACAGATCTCTGGCTTACTGAAGCGGGACCTGGCTAAAACGATAATAACAACATATGGAAGACACCTTTCATCCCAAAACTGTAATATATTGTTCTCACAGTAGGTGACTCAGTCCTTGACCAGCTTAATACAAAACATAAACGGTGGACGTTTTTTTTTTTTTTGTTCCCCCACCCCCACACCACCCACCCAGCAGTCTCGTCACATGCAGGTGCGGTACTGTACAAACGCAAAACACATGTATTAAATAAAATGTATCATCAACCTTTTACCTGCAGAAGCAAGCCACATTCAATAACATGTAAACATTATACGCTGTAAATGAACTCTTTCATAGGAATTGTTAGAATTATTCTTAAAAAAAGAAAAGCAAAAGAAAAGAACAGAAGAAAAAGAAAAAGAAAAAAAAAGGACTCATGTGTTTATGTTTGTTCAATCTGTTTGCTTGTTTCAGGCCTCAAACCCAAATATAATCATGGCTATATCATTATATCATTAATATTATTATTACCTTTTTTATTTCATTTCATGTTTGTTGGTCTGTTGTTTTCTATGAGAATGATCAAGCCATAATCAAAATCGCACATTTCTTGCACCTTCATTAAAGGTTTTATGCCCACACACGTAGTTTTAAGCGTTTTTAGTCTTTCTCTTTTTTTCTCACAAGTAGTTCAAGTGTCACACAGGTAGTTGTATAATTAAAACAGAAATAAACTGAAAATAAACTCCAAAGTAATATAACCTGTACATTCTTACCTCATCATGGGTCTTCTTAAAAGCAGTTTTACTCCCACAAATATAAACTACAATAATATAACCTATACATCCTACTCATCAGGGTACTGTTAAAAGTAGTTTTACTCCCACAAATACAACTATACAATCATTAACCTATACATCCTTACCTCAACATGGGTACTGTTAAAAGCAGTTTTACTCCCACAAATATAAACTATACAATCATATAACCTATACATCCTTACCTCAACATGGGTACTGTTAAAAGTAGTTTTACTCCCACAAATACAAACTATACAATCATATAACCTATACATCCTTACCTCAACATGGGTACTGTTAAAAGCAGTTTTACTCCCACAAATTAAACTATAAATCATATAACCTGTACATCTTTACCTCACATGGGTATGTTAAAAGCAGTTTTACTCCACAAATAACTATACAATCATATACCTATACATCCTTACCTCAACATGGGTACTGTTAAAAGCAGTTTTACTCCCACAAAGGTAACTTTTCAGTCTTTCAATTATTACTCTCTCGCCACACAGTTTTACCCTCACATAAGACTTTTCTCTTTGCCTATCATACACATTCTTTATACTCAAAAGTAATTTTCCCTGTCACACAACTAGTTTTATGGCCATATAAGTATTTTTACAAAATTACTTAAAAGCAGTTTTACTCCCAAAAAGGTAACTTTTTAGTCTTTCAGTTATTACTCTCTCACAAGCAGTTTTACTTTCACATATTTTTTTTCCTTTGCCGATCATACGCATTCTTTACACTCACGAACAATTTTCCCTGTCACACAACTAGATAGTTTTATGGTTATAAGGTCCAAAGTACTTTTTACAAAATTACTTCAAAAGCAGTTTTACTCCCACAAAGATAACTTTTTAGGCTTTTCATTGTTAATCTTCTCACAAGCATTTTTACTCTTGGGTGTTTTTTTTTTTTTTTTCTTGTTTTTTTTTTCCCTACCATACGCATTCTTAACACTCACAAATACTGGTTTTATGGTCATATAAGTACAAACCACAAAATTACTTTAAAAGCAGTTTTACTCCCACAAAGTCTTTCAGTTATTACTCTCTCTCACAAGTAGTTTTACTCTCACATAACCTCCCCCCCCCCCCCACCCCAACGCATTCTTTACACTAACAAATAATTTTCCCTGTCACACAACTAGTTTGATGGTCATATAAGTATTTTTACAAAACTACTTAAAAGCAGTTTTACTCCCACAAAGGTAACATTTTAGTCTTTTATTATTGCTCTCTCACAAGCAGTTTCACTCTCACACAAAGAGGGTGTTTTTTTTCTTTGCCTACCACACAAATTCTTTACACTCACAAATTATTTTCCCTGTCAGTACAAGTACTTTTACAAAATTACTTTAAAAAGCAGTTTTACTCCCACAAAGGCAACTTTTTAGTCTTTTAGTTATTGCTCTCTCACAAGCAGTTTTACTCTCACACAATTTTTTTTCCTATCAATATCATACATATTCTATACACTCACAAATGACTGTCCCTGTCACACAACTAGTTTTACGGACATATAAGTGCTGTTACAAAATTACTTTAAACTCCAAAATAATGCAACCTTACAGCCTCACCTCAACATATATTGTTAAAAGCAGTTTTACTCCCCACAAAGTTAACTTTTAGTTGTAAGTGCTGTTACAAAATTACTTTAACCCTTTGACTCCCGCACCCTATCTCTCAACTGCAAAAAAAAAAAAACTCTTTGACTCCCTCACTCTGTCCACCAGCTTTCTGCAGGAAACTGGTGGACAGGGTGAGGAAATCAAAGGGTCAAGTTTTTTTTGTTTTTTTTGTTTTTTTGCAAGCATGGTTGACAATGCAGGATGTTAGTGGGCAGGTTGCGGGAGTCAAAGGGTTAAACTCCAAAACAATACAACCTATACAGCCTCACCTCAACATGATATTGTTAAAAGCAGTTTTACTCCCACAAAGTTAACTTTTAGTGGTTACTCTCTCACAGCAGTTTCACTCTCACAGGTTGTTTTTTTTTTTCCTTTGTTTATCATATGCATTCTTTACAATCACAATTTTACCTGTCACACAACTAGTTTTATGGTATTATAAGTACTTTTACAGAAATGTTTTTAAAACAGTTTTACTCCCACAAAGTCTTGTTTATCACTCTCTCACAAGCAGTTTTACTCCCAAGTTTTTTTTTCTTTATGCCTATCACATGCATTCTCTATACTCACAAATAATTTTCCTCCACACGACTAAGTTTCATGGTCATAATATATGATGTACTTTTACAAAATTACTTTAACGCATTTTTACTCCATAAAGGTAACTTTACAGTCTTTTAGTTATTACTCTCTCACAAGCAGATTTGCTCTCATGCAAGTTTCCCCCCCCCCCCCCTTTGTTTATCATACTCATTCTTTACACTCACAAATAATTTTCCCTGTCACACAACTAGTTTTATAGTCATATAAGTACTTTTAAAAGCAGTTTTACTCCCACAAAGGTTACTTTCTAGTCTTTTATTTATCACTCTCTCACAAGCAGTTTTACTCTCACACAATTTCTTTCCTTATCATACACATTCTTTACACTCACAAATAATTTTCCCTGTCAGTGTCACACAACTAGTTTGATGGTCATATAAGTAAGTACTTTTACAAAATTACTTTAACAAGTTGGGTTTGACACACACACACCACCCACAACCACAACATTGCCGTCTCACACAAACACTCAACCAAACCCCCTAGTGGGGGTAACAATAGTCAGTTCATATTTCCAAGTGTGTCCAGGGCAGAAGAAAAGAAAAAAAGAAAAAAAAGAATGAGAGTGGAGAGCCCTCCAGTTAGCTGAGCGGCCCCACCACCACACAACAAACAGCTGTTACACTCTCCACAGCCGGCTGGGATGCTTTGGAGTGAACCGGCACTGACCATGTTTAACCCTTTGACTACTGTACCCTATCTATTAACTGCAAAAACTTAACCCTTTGATTCCCTCACCCTATCCACCAGCTTCCTGCAGGAAGCTGGTGGATAGGGTGAGGAAATCGAAGGGTTAAGTTTTTGCTTTGTTAGCATGGTTGGTTATGCAGGACGCTAGTGGACAGAGTGTGGGAGTCAAAGGGTTAAGTGGCCCTGTCGGTGTTGCTAAGCTGTCTTTTGTTGGGCATGGTAATTGTGTTGGTTTTGGTGACTCAACATCACGGGTCCACGGTTAGTTTTAACTGTTAGGCTTGTTTTCTGCTCCTCTCTGTATAAAGCCAACGTTCTTTATGTGCTCTCTCTCTCTCTCTCTTCTCTCTCTCTCTCTCTCTCTCTCTCTCTCTCTCTCTCTCTCTCTCCCCCCTCCCTCCTTGATTTCCTTTTGCATTATATTGTTGAGTTTTTCACAGTCGTATTTGTTTCCAGACAGCAAGTTTATAAAATGGTTTTTAGCTAGTGGGTTCTACCGCTTGAAAATAGGTGTGTGTGTGTGTGTGTGTGTGTGTGTGTGTGTGTGTGTGTGTGTGTGTGTGTGTGTGTGTGTTGTGTTTGTGTGTGTGTGTTGTGTTGTGTTGTGTTGTGTTGTGTTGTGTTGTGTTGTGTGTTGTTGTGTGTTGTTGTGTGTGTTGTGTTGTGTTTGTGTTGTGTTGTGTGTGTGTGTGTGTGTGTGTGTGTGTGTGTGTGTGTGTGTGTGTGTGTGGTGTGGTGTGGTGTGGTGTGGTGTGGTGTGGTGGGTGTGGTGTGGTGTGGTGTGTGTGGTGTGGTGTGGTGTGGTGTAGTGTAGCGTAGTGTAAGCAGGTGTATTTACAAGTAATTCTGTTGTTGGTTTTTCAAAAAGCTTCAGATTACTGTATTTAAGTACTAATGTGATTTCGTTTGTTGGGATTTTTTGTTTTGTTTCTTTTTTTTTTTTTTAAATATATCCAAGGAACGTAAGAACACTTTTCTCATGTTTAAATTAAAATGAAATGAATGAGCAAATTAAGTTCCATCTTCTTCTTTCAATCTGTCCGTTTATAATATATGAGTACGCCATCATGGGTGTGACAACGATCGACAAAATAATAAATAAATAAATGAAATGAAATAAAAATACAATAAAATAAAATAAAATAAAATAAAATAAAATAAAATAAAATAAATTCTTTAATTCTATGAAGAATAAAACATTGCACAGATTCCAATCCTTCATTATCACACAAACAGTGCTAACAGTAACAGCGATCACCTGATGAATTAACTCTTTGACTCCCTCACTCTATCCGCCAAGCGCAAAACTGTAACCCTTTGATTCCTCACCTATCCACCAGCTTTCTGCAGGAAGCTAGTGGATAGGTTGAAAGAATCAAAGGGTTAAGTTTTTGCTTTGCTAGCTTGGTTGGCAATGCAGGATGCTGGTGGACAGGGTGCGGGAGGCAAAGGGTTAAACAGACTGATAATTCTTTATGATTGGTACAGCCTTCCATCACCTACATGCCACTCGGGACCAGATATTAATATAAATTTAAATCAAAAGAAAAATGTCTTACAGAAAAATAATGACATATGACACACACACACACACACTCACTCTCTCTCTCTCTCTCTCCACTCACACACACACACACACCACACACACACACACACACACACACATACACACACACACACTACAACACAACACAACACAACACAACACAGCACAGCACAGCACAGCACAGCACACCACACCACACCACACCACACCACACCACACCACACCACACCACAGCACCACACAGCACAGCCTACCACTACAGTGTTCCCTTACCTGTGGCCCATAAAAGCGATACATGCAGCTCATCTGCCGGGGGTCGGGGTACATCATGGGATAGGGTGGGCTCCTGGGTCCGGGATACATGGCCACAAGTTGTTACCAGATGACCCTTACCCACACCAATCTAGCCACTACACCTGGCAAATCCTGCAGATGGGTCACTTCCTTCTTCCCCAGAACAGTCCGTCTCAATTTTACTCCAGCCAAGCACAAAATAAATCCACTGCAGTCAGCATTTACCGATCACATTCAGTCACCAGGTCATCAACAATAATCCACTCCAGTCACAATTGAGACTTTCATCAGTCACCAAGAAAAAAAATCCAATCGTTTCATCCACTGCAGTCACCAAAAGTTAAATCCGGTGGAGCACTCCATTACACAAAATGGTACATCAAATCAGGTGATTATGGTGAACCCACTTGTCATTTTAGTTTTCAATGCGACCAGTATTTTCACATGTCATGAATCAAATGATCAATGTATACTCCTCACATTGCTTTTGTGAATGTTTTCGTGGTTTTTCTTTTCAATAAAATTTCATCTTCAAATTCTGCAAGTATCAGCTGCACAATAAAATCAATTCTACTTTTGTTTTTGGGTGTGTGTGTGCTCTCTCTCTCTCTCTCTCTCTCTCTCTCTCTCTCTCTCTCTCTCTCTCTCTCTCTCTCTCTCGCTGAAAATTTTCTCTATCCCAACAGATACTGTGGTTTTTTTCTTAATGCATACTCATATCTATGCAAAGCACCCTAGGAAAAGCTTCATTTAAAAATAACTCTGAATAACAATTTATTTTGCTTTTTTTTATTCACTTTGTGCTGTCTGGTTTAATTTCAACAGAATCAAAAATTACACACACCTGTATTTTTAATTTTTAAACAATGATTTTTAAGCTAATATCAGGGCAAACAAGACTGTATTGGTCTTACAAGTTGCCTAATTTGCAACAAAAATAAACAATCATCATTCATTTATTTGCAATCAGAACCAAAAGCATTTGATGATGGACTTTTTGACTGAAAGCACATTCCTTAACAACATTACCAAAAAAAAAAATGTTCTGAGCTTGAACAGCAAAAACGAATTCCATACAAAAAAACTGACAAAATGATTAGGCCTAATTTTTTTTTCCCTTCAGCTGTTCTATGATTCATAGAAAAGAGTCAGAAGGGCGGGGTTGAAACACGGCAACAGTCACAGATTTGGAGGAGAGAATGGGAAAGAAGGGGGGGAGTACTGAGGTTCAAAATTACACACACACAAAAAAAAAAGTCTTCAACTGTTCAGTGACTTGGAAAGAAGAGAGATCATAGGATGGGTATATGGGGGGGGGGGGGGAGTGCTGGTCGTAAGTTAATCACCAAACCACATTCTTTAATTAGCTTCCCTAACCTTTTTAACGATAATACATATCACAACAAATAACAAAAAACAAAACAAAAAGATACTAGGTATCACTACAAATAACACTTCAAAATAAAAAAAATAAAAAAAACGTGAAAAGGGCTATGAATACAGTAAGCTAAACATTCTACACAGCAGTTTACGTAATCCAGTTCACAGAGTTCCTGGGTGTACTGTACTTTGAAGTAGAATCTAAGTCATCGTGTCTGAAAATACACCTACTACTAGACAGAGACTGAAACAAACAAAACGACAGGCACAATGGCACAGTAGCCCTCGTCCCCCAAGTGACGGAGAATAATGTCGCCTGCTGTAAACATAATGCGTGATGTATGGTGGACGATCCATCAAAAGTGAACTGTCAATCTATCAGCTTAGGGCTAGGTCCAGTGTACCACATGCACAGCATGAAGCCTCGCCTCCCTGCAGTCTGCGTTAACGGAGAAGTACACTCGTTCTCAATTCGAAGTACTGTACAGGCTATTTGTAACTAAGTAACATCGAAGTACTGTATAGGCTATTTGTAACAAAGTAACAGACTAGGAGCTGACGGACTAGCCTCGTCACACTACACATCATCACCATCATCATCATCACCACTATTTTCCATTTCCACACAAGCATCCTACCAACCATTTTCATTATCTCTCCAACCCTACACTATCTCCCATCCCTCCTCCCAGGTTCCACCTCATTGTCATCCAGCTCAACGTGCTTTTTCATTAAGGTACTACCATCACGAGGGCGAAAAGTGGAAGTTGATAATTGAAGAAAAACTTGCTCCTAGTCAGTCAGTCTGATCAGACGGCCCCCTCAAGCCTGCTTCAGTTGATTCGATTAGCCAGCCTCGTTCTCGACTAACTTTCTCAACTAGGTCACTTCTCTCCCCAAAATCGTGATCTGGGGGGGGGGGGGGGGGGGGAACAAAAACAAAAACAAAAAACACTCCCAAAACTTCATTCCACACCTCACTCAGTATGAGCTTTCATATTTCTCCATGCTAGAAACGCGAGAGACACAACACGTACGTCAAGGGAAAAGCGAAAAAGCACTTGAGCGAAAAGTATTTCGAGATGCTAACGAAACAGCAGACTACTGTTTTGAGTGATGATAATAACGAAAATTGTCTGAAGCAATCTCTTGCATTTTTTTCTCTCCCATCTATCGATGAAGGTGGGGGAACTAGACGGTCAGGAAATTAAAACCCACACGTGCATATTACGCCGGCGTCGACACAGAAGAGAGAAAAAAAAAGATGGAATCACAAAAGCACAGAAACAGGTCCAACTTAGCTCAATTCACCAACACCCCACCTGCAGGAGAAGAAACGATTGGTTTCCTGTTTCATTAATTTGTCGTTGTTGCAGTGAAGAAAAATGTCGGAACTCCAAGGGGTGTCTTTTCGCTGAGTAATTTCCTTCGCCTGCCTCTGTTTTCCGAGATCCCCCCCCACTTGGCTCTGATCAATCCGATCACATTACACAAACATTTCCACCAGTCCATCCGAGTTGATTACTGCGGGCAAATTTTCCAGCCGGCAACTAATTCCAGCGCTTGGAAACCTAGCCCCGCACCTCACTTTCTCTCTCATCACTGCCACCATCTCAACTGCTACCAGCAATCTCTTACTCTCTGGACACAAAATTGAAGATTTTCTTCTCAACTCTTTCTCTCCTTCTGTGCTTTCCAAGACAGACACACACACACACAAATATTCCTCGCGATTTCTTTCAGTTGACTGGGCTTGGCGATAGGAGGGATACCACAGTCGACACTCTGTAAGCATGCAGGCACGTAAGTCGGAGGGGGCACACCTACCGTACTCCTGCCCATAAACCGCCCGCCTCTTTCTGCACAACTCGCTTTTTCTCATCTCATCCCACCTTGCGTTTCGGTCTCCTCCTCTTCTTCTGTATTTCATCCTTTTGACTCCCTCACCCTATCCACCAACTGCATAAACTTAACCCTACCCTTTGACTCCCTCACCCTACTCCACCAACTGCATAAACTTAACCCTACCCTTTGACTCCCTCACCCTATCCACCAACTGCATAAACTTAACCCTACCCTTTGACTCCCTCACCCTATCCACCAACTGCATAAACTTAACCCTTCACTCCGTCATCCTGCAAGAAGCTGGTGGATTGAGTGAGGGAGTCAAAGGGTTGTTTTTGCTTGCTAGCATGGGTTGGCAATGCAGGATGCTGGTTGCCTGGGTGCGGCAGTCAAAGGGTTAAGCATGGTCAGGACTCGAAATGGTCAGTAGGCCTACAATCTACGAGTCATATTCAGCGTGTAAGCGTCTTTAACCCTTTGAATCCCTCAGCCTGTCCATTAGCATCATCCTTCGTCAACCATAACAGCAAAGCGAAAAAATTAACCCTTTTGACTCCTTCCCCTATCCGCCAGCTTCCTGCAGGAACCTTGTGGATAGGGTGAGGGAGTCAAGGGTTACATTTTTGGCTGGTGGTGGATAGGGTGCGGGAATCAAAGGGTTAATACAAGTGCAGCGTGAAATTCCCCGTGCAAGGTGAAGCCGTCCTCAGAAAACTAAATCTGAAATGTTAGCTCGAGTGATCGTATGTATACACATTTTTCACGCAGGTCGGCCTACAGTGTGCAGACAACAAATGCTGCTGCGTAGACCCATACTAAGAATTAACTGAGTTGAAGACAGACAAAACATAGGAAATTTTCTGGGTGGGGGAAAAAAAAAGAGACGGATGAATGGATACGCAAAAAAAAAAAGTGAAACCCTGAAAGGATGCGACAAAAAGGTTTTTGTTTGTTCGTTTCGTTTCGTTCCGTTCCGTTTCGTTTTATTTTGGTTTCATTTTGGTCCCTTTTTATCCACTGGATGAGGCGGCAGGGAAGTTTTAGTCTTTTTGTTATTATCCGTTGTTTGGTGTCTGTTTGTGATCGTGCATTCGCGCTTGACAAAGGCCGGTTGGCCGAAAATTTGCGCTCGTCTTGTCTTGTTGTATTGAATACGCGTTCTTTTTGGTTTACTTGTTCTTCTGGTTCCTGTTTGCTTGGACGCGGGCAGTCGCACTTGTTTTGGGTCTCGTTTTATTTATTTTGGGGTGGGGGGGGGGGGGGGAGGACTACAGAAGTAATGAGTGACAGAAAAGTGGTAATTTTCAACACAGAATTTCCAGAAGGCGGGGATACTATTCATACAGAGTTCTCCGGTATCCCCAAAGAGATTTCTTTATTCCAACAGATCGCCATGACCTTATTCTATCAATCAATAAATCATTTGGGATTCAGACTCTGCCGACCATATGGGACCAATTTCAGGGTTTTATAGTATCAAATGAGCCAACAGAATCTTGCATTCGTCAAAGCGGTAAAAGTAATCCCTCACAACCTTTTGTATATATTCAAAACACACCGCAATAGTCTGTCAACTGATCGATCAGTTTGGTTTAAAACTGAAGTCAACCACAAGGGCCATTTCTGATGGGGAACGGGGAGGGTGGGGGTTCTGAAACGGACAAACAAAATAGTGCAGACATCAAACCCTAAAATACCTGCACTATGCTCCTCTCTCTCTCTCTCTCTCTCTCTCTCTCTCTCTCTCTCTCTCTCTCTCTCTCTCTCTCTCTCTCCTGTATGTTAAAAACTAATCTAATAAAACCAATTATATTACCGTGCTAGCTCACCTGAAACAATGAGATACGGCAAAATCTTGCCATTTTAGAACTTGGCACATTCACACTGCAGGTGTGACCAAACCTATCACTAATTGTGAAAACCCGTTGGTTAAAAGGCTATCCTTTCTTTTCTTGACTGAAAATGATACTGAACTTGATTAGTGGTCAGAAAATGGATACTGAACTTGCATAGCGTCAGAAGATACCCTTGCTTAGCGGTCCAGGAAAATGGATACTGCACTTGCATCAGCGGTCCAGAAAATGGATACTGCACTTGCATTAGCGGTCCACGAAATGATACTGCCTGCATTAGCGGTCAGGAACATGATATGCATTGCATTGCGGTCAGACTGGATACTGCCTTGCATTAGCGCGAGAACATGGATACTGCACTTGCATTAGCGTCAGAACAGGATCTGCATGCATACGGCGAGGAAATGGATACTGCACTTGCATTAGCGGTCCAGGAACATGGATATTGCACTTGCTAGCGCAGGACTGGATATGCACTTGCATTAGCGTCAGGAACATGGATACTGCACTTGCATTAGGTCGAGGAACATGGATACTGCACTGTAGCGTGGGAACATGGATATTGCACTTGCATTAGCGGCAGGAACATGGTATTGCATCATTAGCGGTCCAGGAACATGGATACTGCACTTGCATTAGCGGGCGAGGAACATGGATACTGCACTTGCATAGCGTCCAGACATGGATATGCACTGCATAGCGTCAGGAACATGGATACTGCACTTGCATTAGCGGTCCAGGAACATGGATACTGCACTTGCATTAGCGGTCGAGGAACATGGATATTGCACTTGCATTAGCGGTCCAGGAACATGGATATTGCACTTGCATTAGCGGTCCTTTTCTCACACTGCACGAAGCTGAAGGGAAGTTTCGGTCTTTTTCTCCTAATTTTTGTATTCGGTGTTTGTTTGTTTGTGATCTTACGCTTGGCAAAAGCCAGTAGTAGGCCGAAAATTTGCGCCTGTCTTGTCTGGTTGTATTAAATTAGATATTAATTCTGATTCTTTTTCGTGTTTTTCTGTTACTGACACGTGTGCAAAGCAGTCACATGATAAATGATAACGCTGTGACCACTTCCTCTTTAACCCTTTGACTCCCGCACCCTGT
Source organism: Monoplex corrugatus (assembly GCA_030674185.1). Lineage (NCBI taxonomy): Eukaryota > Metazoa > Mollusca > Gastropoda > Littorinimorpha > Ranellidae > Monoplex > Monoplex corrugatus. Next base: position 28,316,097 of record JAPXFY010000035.1, read on the forward strand.
CCACCAGCATCCTGTATTGTCGACCATGCTAGAAAAGCAAAAAACATAACCCTGTGACTCCCTCACCCTATCCACCAGCTTCCCACAGGAAGCTGGAGGACAGGGTCTGGGAGTCACAGGATTAAGTTTCTGCAGTTGATAAAGAGTGTGCGGGAGTCAAAGGGTTAAAATGGTTTTAGGGCTGTACTCTTCTACTGTTTCTGTCTGCCAGTGTGAAGACAACCGGCATGTACATTGCGGAGTTATTAGAATTACTTCAAGAGAGATTCACCACGCTCAGACAATTCCATATGCGCTCCACCAAATCTACCAGCAATTATCTGACAGATTTCCCGAGCCTGCAGAAAACCCTATGCGCGGAAGGTCTTGGAACGGGGAAAGGGGAGCGGGACCTATCAAACGCCAAGCTGACATCACCAGAATGATGGAAACATAAGATGGGCAGCGAACAGGCCAGTTTTTGATGTTGCGGGATAGGATTGAACTCAACATACCAGATCTTGAGTCTATGGCTCTGCCAACTAGCCCCCGTGTTAACAAATTTACATCGAACGGGAAACAAACCCGGGTCATCCATGGCAGGCGAGTATTCTACCACTAGACATTACAGTAAGGGTGTGGAGTCTTCGGTCATGTAATTTTGGCAGTTGGAAATCACGCAGCAGTCAGGTCACGCAGCTGGTCTTTCTGGAGATGTACTTCTCAGTTATGAAGGCGGCTGCTATATTTTGAATTGTTTCGAGGCAATCAATGTCTTGTTTTACGGCAGACGGTAGGGATTCTACTACACCCGTAGCTCCATGTTAGATAAGCGATCTATCGAGTGTAATGTATGCTGTTCATTGGAACCCCAATGGGACAATGGTGTACGTTATAACCAGTGTTTTCCTTGCCCTTGTGACAATTGCGGGCTGTCTGAAAGTCCTCTTAACCCTTTGACTTCCGCACCCTGTCCACCAGCATCCTGCATTGTCAACCATGCTAGCAAAACAAAAACTTAACCCTTTGATTCCCTCACCCTATCCACCAGCATCCTACATGTAACTAGTGGCAAAACAAAAACTTTCTTTGAATTCCCTCACCCTAACCACAGCATCTACATTGTCAGCCAATTGCTAGCAGAAACAAAACTACTTTGATTCCTTCACCCTATCCACCAGCATCCTACATTGTCAACCCATGCTAGCAAAACAAAAACTTAACCCTTTGATTCCCTCACCCTATCCACCAGCTTCCTGCAGGAAGCTGGTGGATAGGGTGAGGGAGTCAAAGGGTTAAGTTTTTGCAGTTGGTGGATAGGGTGTGGGAGTCAAAGGGTTATGGTCATCTGACATTTGTATGCTCAATGGGGGTGGGTGGCGATTTGAAAAATACAGAACTTCGGCATATTGGTGGGGGTGAGTGGGATGATCCGTCCTCTGTACTGAGGATTAGCATTTTCGGGTACTGAATTTGTCTTTAAATTAAGATCTTGGAGAAGGATAAGCACTGTTAGCTTCGCTACACTACCATCCCACAGTCCAAGAAGCCAAGAAGCACCTCTCACGGCTTCAACCTGTTCACAGCTGTGCTATCCGATCACATAACGGGGTCACTTTCCTTCCTGTACTGTCTGTACTGGCGTTGTACTCCTCCTGGTGCCAAGAAACTGAAAGTTGGGGACCGGGGAGGGGGGATGCTGTTATCTAATTAGATGGTCTTGGTAAAACTAGAAAGAAACACATACACACACCCCACACACACACACACACAACACACGAAGAGAGAGAGAGAGAGCGAGAGAGAGAGCGACAGAGAGAAAGAGACAGAGAGACAGACAGACAGACAGACAGAGACAGAGAGAGA
>JAPXFY010000035.1:28325441-28342941 GCA_030674185.1 Monoplex corrugatus
AAAACATATACAAAGACAACGCAGCACGCATGCACGCACGCACAGATAGATAGATTGATGTAGATAGATAGAGATAGAGAAATAGATAGATAGACAGACAGATTAGATAGATAGATAGATAGATAGATAGATAGATAGATAGATAGATAGATAGATAGATAGATAGATAGATAAAGATAGATAGAGAGAGAGAGAGGGAGAGAGAGAGAGATATCAGTCTTACAGGTCTGTCATAGATAGATAGATAGACAGATTAGATAGATAGACAGACAGATTAGACAGATAGATAGATAGATAGATAGATAGATAGTTAGATAGAAGATAGATAGATAGATAGATATCAGTCTTACAGGTCTGTCATAGATAGATAGATAGATAGATAGATAGATAGATATCAGTCTTACAGGTCTGTCTTAAAGCAGGCTTTTCCCAGCTGTTTTCCCACTGACCACATCATCATCATCATCATCATCATCAGGTGCCCTGCCGCATGACGTTGGCGATCATGGACTTCCATCTGTCTCTATCTCTCGTTGCCCCTAGCATCTCTCCCACCCTCGTCCCCAGCCACTCTGCAAGTCCATCCAGCAGTTTCTCCCTGGGTCTACCTGGGTGCTCTCTTTCCCTCCAGCTTTCCCGTTGTGACCAGGTGCTCCAAATCCCCCTTCTTCATAAAATGGCCTATAAATGTTGCCTGTCTTTTCCTAATCTTCCTTATGAGTGATCTACTTGTGTCTGCCTCCATCAACACTGTCTCGTTTGATTTCTTTGCTGTCCATGGAACCCTCAACATTCTTCTTAGAAACCACATCTCGGCTGCCTCAATCTTGTTCTGGCTTTGTTTGTTGACGCTTCGCATCCGTACAACAGTATTGGTTCTATATAACATTCAAGAACTCTCTTCCTGGTGTTAATTGATAGGCATTTGTTGGTAAGAATGCTTGTCATCTTCTTGAATTCTGTTTTGGCTTGGCCGATTCTGCCGGCTATTTCTGACCACATACAAACACCTTTTCCAATAATAGGGTCATATTTGGACATACCGTCTTTACAACGTCCCATCTCCTCTCGAGACGATCACCATCATCACGACACCCCTCCCCCCACTGCCCTTAAAAAAAAAACACACAATAAACAAATCTCGCTGTCATTACATTATGTTCCTTTTTCCTATTGTGTGCAAGTTTTTCACACACAAAAAGGAGACTGTTACGATGGATTGACTACAATCAGTGTTTATGGACTATGTGTGTCATGCTTCCGACCCTGAAACGGCATTTGTGGTCGGATAAGTTTGAAAAAAAAAGAAGAAGAAGAAGGGGGAGGAGAAGGAGAAAGAAGAAGAAGAAGAAGACGAAGAAAAAGACGACGAGAAAGAAGAAGAAGACAACAACAACAAAGAAACAAACAAAACAAGACGGGAGGGGTGTGAAACAAGAAAACCGGGAGGGGGGAGGGGTTCGATTTACTTTTTAACTAAATGAAATAAATAGGGGGAGGGGGAGGGGGAGGGGGAGGCTGAACAAAAAAATGACAGGTGGAATGCGTTATTCTTTCAGCCTGCTCATTTTATAATTGAGGAAAAAGAAATGGGGGGGGGGGGGGGGGTGTGAAGAGAGGCAGAGAGAGGGGTGGAGACAAGGAATTTAAGAAAAATATTGGGGGGGGGGGGGGGGGAGCAGACCCGCACCCCGGATGCCTGCGTTTCTTGATCCGGTCAATCGTATGCTAAATGAAAGCAACCAATTTTGTTGTGTTTTTTTTGTGTGTTTTTTGTTGTTGTTTTTTAATAGGATTATCGCACTTAGGGAGGTTACCTTTGCGCTCACCTTTTTTTATTTTCGTCCCATTTTCTACGCCACCTTCAAGGCCACAGAAGCTGGCACACTTTTTTTTTTTAACAATGCAATGAGATGATGTCGATGAGGATGATAGTCACATCACGATGCTAAGGAGTTCCATCTAGGATCGAGACTGCGTGACAGGGCTGTACTGTACGCTTACTATCATAATATATCCTGGCGTCAACCAGGCCCGAGAGATACAAACACCTGCGGTGTTGCAACCAAGTTAAGTTTGCTTAGGACCTTGTCTTCCCTACCGCCACAAACAAAGTTTGATGATGACTTGCCTTTTTTCCTTCCCGAGTCCTCGGCTAACTTGTCATACTCCTTTCGGCAACGGAAAGTTTGGAAAATGGCTTTAACCCTTTGACTCCCGCACCCTGCTCACCAGCATCCTGCACTGCCAACCATGCTGGCAAAGCAAAAGCTTAACCTTTGGACTCCCTCACCCTATCCACCACCTTCCTGCAGGAAGCTGATGGATAGGGTGATGGAGTCCTAGGCTTAAGTTTTTGCAGTTGGTAAATAGGGTGCGGGAGTCAAAGGGTTAAGGTAATAATTTCTACCGTCCGAAAATTAAGTAACACTGTCGTGGTTAAATCTTTTGTTGTTGTTGTTGTTGTTTTGTTGTTGTTGTTGTCCACTTTGCTAAAATTCTAATTCTTTTCCTTTTCATACACTGGACGAATCAGCATGGAAGTTTTAGTCTTTTTCTCCTAATCTTCGTATTTGGCGTTTGTTTGTTTGTGATCTTACGTTTACGCTTGAACAATTTGCAACTGTCTTGTCCGCTTGTATCAAATACGCGTTCTGATTCTATTTCCGATTGTTTTTTGTTTTTGGGTTTTTGGTTTGTTTGTTTTTTGTTTGTTTTTTTTTTGTTTTTTGTTTTTTTGATGGGGGGTTTGTTGTTGTTTTTGTGTGTGTGGTGGTTTTTGTTGTTGTTGTTCGTTTTTCTTTACTACTGTTTGCTTGAAACGCGTGGCGGTCGCACATGTTTTTAAGATTAAGAAACATTTTCTTTTTCAAAGAGTTTGCTTACGCTAGTATTTGTTCCAAGTATGACATAATTTTGCAATATTTCTCACCATGCAGATATGAATGCAGTCTTTTCCTTACTGAGAGCAGATGACGACAATATATCGGTGTTCACCTGATAAAATTTGTTTCTGACACTTGAAATAAACAGAATTCAAGTTTAATCAACAACAGACCGCATGTTGTCTTCTAAGTTCTTTGATGACTACTTTGAAATGTTACAAACTGTAAATTGTTAATTAAATAATTCTGCAGAACCACGGCTCTATTTCACATTTTAATGGATTTAAAAATCCAACAACAAATGTGACTGCCCGCGTTCAAGCAAACAGAAACCAAGGGAGAAAAAAAAAACACGAAAAAAGAATCAGAACGCGTATTTAATAATACAACTAGACAAGACAGGCGCAAAATTTTCGGCCAACTGGCCTTTGTCAAGCGCAGATTAAGACCACAAACGAACAAACACCAAATACAAAATTTAGGAGAAAAAGACTAAAAACTTCCCTGCTGTTTCGCTCAGTAGGAGAAAGGACTTTTTCTCCTGATTTTTGTATATGGTGTTTGTTCGATTGCGTTTCTTAGTCTATGCTTGACAAAGGCCAGTTGGCCGAAAATTTGCACCTGTCTTGTCTGGTTGTATTAAAAACACGTTCTGATTTTTTTTTTCGTGTTTTTGTTGTTGTTGTTGTTGTTTTTGGTTTTTTTTTTTTCTTTTTTCTTTTTCTGGTTCCTTAAATAGATTTAAGTTTGTATAAAAATATATGTGAGCATATTAATTTTCATGTCGTTACCTGTGGGTGGTTTCCGTGTCTGTATAATGTGGGCGTAGGGCAGGTGTGCGTAAGTGCATGCATCCTTTATCTGCAGTAAGCTACATGCTTGCTAGTGCGTAGAATGATAACAGATACGAGCTGCATGATCAGTTTTGACTGCGGTACATGTGACCTCAAGTCGTGGTTAACGTGTCGGTAACCGAATATTGTATTTTCGATGTTATTGTGTCTTATTGAAATCACCCCTGGTGAATGCTTCAAAACATCAATATGAAATAATCAAATTTTTAACACCCACCCTCTTGACAAACGCCATCTGTCAAAATATGTGCCATGTCTTGTTCTCCATTACTCAACATATTATCTTGTCATGTGCTTCTGATTTCACACGACAACAAAGACATCCATATTAATAATAATAATAATATAATGTATAATAAATCACATTTATATACGCTATCTCCCCATAGGTAAGGACTCACTGGCTTTACATATAGTTCTACACACACATACACACACATTAACCCTCATCACATCATCAGGTGCCCTGCACATGGCGTTGGCGATCATGGACCTCATCTCTCTATCTCTCGTTGCCTACATCTCCCACCTCTCATCCAGCCACTCTGCAAGTCGTCCAGCATTCTCCGGGTCTACCCGGTGCTCTCTTTCCCTCACTTTCCTTGTGGCAGGTGCTCCAAATCCCCTTCCTCATAAAATGCTAAAATGTTGCCTGTCTTTTCCTAATCTCCTTAGAGTCATCTACTTGTGTCTGCCCATCAACACTGTCTCGTTGTTTTCTTTGCTGTCCATGGAACTCTCAACATTCTTTAGAAACCACATCTCGGCTGCCTCAATCTTGTTCTGGCTTTGTGTGTTGACTGTCCACGCCTTGCAACAGTACAACAGTATTGGTTCTATATAACATTCAAGAACTCTCTTCCTGATGTTAACCGATAGGCATTTGTTGGTAAGAATGCTTGTCATCTTCTTGAATTCTGTTTTGGCTTGGCCGATTCTGCCGGCTATTTCCGATGTGCATCTGCCGTCTGAAGAAATGATCGTTCCCAGGTATTTGAATTTATCAACCAGTGTCAAGGTTGTGCCACTTGCTGTTATTTTGTATGAGGGGATTTCATGGTGTTGTTTTTTTACTGATCACCATGACTTCAGTCTTCCTGCTGTTTAGTTCCAACCCTTACCTTTCCTTTCTCTTAATACACCTATTGTCAAAAACCCACCAGTCCCTGTCATTACTGTCCCCCAAGCCAGCAGTTTCCGATGCTATAAATTATTGTCACAAATAGCGGCAGTCCACAGACACTGTTTTGTTTTAAAAGTTAGCCCAGTGCACAAGCCAGTGTACGTACGAGGAAGTGAGTACTCTTAAAATCCGTCTGACAAATTGGTTTCATCTGCCCAAGCTTAATTTAACGAGCAGGCAACAGGTTACCGCCAACTCTCTCTCTCTCTCTCTCTCCTCTCTCTCTCTCTCTCTCTCACACACACACACACACACCACACACACACACACACACACACACACACACACACCACGCACAGACACACATACACCACAGCACGCACAGACACACATACACACACACTCTCTCTCTCACACACACTCTCTCTCACACACACTCTCTCTCTCTCTCTCTCTCTCTCTCACACACACTCTCTTTTCTCACTCACACACACACACACACACTCCTCTCTCTCTCTCTCTCTCACACACACACACACCTTCTCTCTCTCTCTCACACACACACACTCTCTCTCTCTCTCATCCACACACATCTCTCTCTCTCTCTCACACACACACTTTCTCTCTCTCTCTCTCTCTAACTCTGTCTCTCTTCCTCTCTCTCTCTCTCTCTCACACACACACTCACTCTCTCTCTCTCTCACACACACAGACACTGTCTCTCTCTCTCTCACACACACACACTCTCTCTCTCTCTCTCACTCACATTCTCACACACACACGCACACACTCTCCACACACAGCACACACACACACACTACCACACTCTCTCTCTCTCTCTCTCACTCACTCCCTCTCCGTACTCTCACACACACACACACCACACTCTCTCTCTCTCTCTCTCTCTCTCTCTCTCTCTCTCTCTCTCTCTCTCTCTCTCTCACTCTCTCTGCCATTCTGTTCCCACCCATCTCTCGAATTTTCGCCATTCTATTCCATCCCTCCTCTCACCTTCTCCCGCCCACGGGGCCAGGCCAACTCGGTTCTCGTTGCAGAACACCGCCCATTTTAATTCCACAGAGGGGAACATCCCCCCCCCACCCACCCCACCCTACCCTACCCACCCACCCACCCCCCAGGAAAAAAGGAAAAACAATCATCTTGCTCCCTTCCCATCCATCCAACTCCTTTCTTCTTCTTTCTTGTTCGCATGTTTTCTTCATGCAAAACCAAACCCCCAAGATCTTGCTTATGAATAGCATGATACTTTTTTTTTTCCTGTTGGGGACCCCCCCCCCCCCCCACCCCCCTCTCATACCCCTTCCCTCTACCCTCCCCTGCTCGCGGTTGGGAAGGTAAACATCTTTTAATACGTTCTGCAGCCTCACACGTGTTTGTGTACGAACAGCGGTCTATCCGCGCGCCTTCACGAAAAAAACACATGTCCCTATCACACACGACACAAGTCGGTTGTAGATATGCGGGCTGTGTTATGTATGAACACACAACCTTACACAGCGATGATCGAATCCTTCCCACTCTGAACTGATGAACAAATGCAAGCTGACCGACCCACTACAACGCAAACTGACCGACCCACTACAATACAAACTGACCGATCCACTACAACGCAAACTGACCGACCCACTACAATACAAACTGACCGATCCACTACAATACAAACTGACCGATCCACTACAATACAAACTGACCGACCCATTACAATACAAACTGACCGACCACACAATGCAAATTGACCGACCCACAACAATGCAAATTGACCGACCATTACAATACAAACTGACCGACCCACTACAATACAAACTGTCCGACCCACTACAATAAAAACTGACCGACCCACTACAATACAAGCTGACCGACCCACTACAATACAAACTGTCCGATCCACTACAATAAAAACTGACCGACCCACTACAATACAAACTGACCGACCCACTACAATACAAACTGTCCGACCCACTACAATGCAAACTGACCGACCCACTACAATACAAACTGACCGACCCACTACAATAAAAACTGACCGACCACTACAATACAAACTGACCGACCCACTACAATAAAAACTGACCGATCCACTACAATACAAACTGACCGACCCACTACAATACAAACTGACCGACCCACTACAAAATGTGTACAATACAAACTGACCGACCCACTACAATACAAACTGACCGACCCATTACAAACAAACTGACCGACCACTACAATACAAATTGACGACCCACTACAACGCAAACTGACCAACCCACTACAATACAAACTGACCGACACCTACAATAAAACTGACCGACCCATACAATACAAACTGACCGACCCACTACAATGCAAACTGACCGACCCACTACAATACAAACTGACCGACCCACTACAATACAAACTGACCGTACAAACTGACCGACCCACTACAACACAAACTGACCTACCCACTACAATACAAACTGACCGACCCACTACAACGCAAACTGACCTACCCACTACAATACAAACTGACCGACCCACTACAAACGCAGTGGTCGAACAAAGCAGCAAAAGCCCAGATGAGCGGTCTCTGTTATCCACAAATCTCAAACTCTAATGACATCAACTAAGTAACATAACTCTTGAGAGTCACGGAGTTATCTCCCACGTAGAATTTCTCAAACCCAACACAGTTTAGCGCTACCCATTCAGCTAGCATAGCCGCAGCCACGAAGTATAAAGTGGTAAGCTCAGAACATTCCTACATGGGAGATAACTCCCTGACTCTCAAGAGTTATGTTACTTAGTTGATAAAGATAACTCCCTGACTCTCAGAGTTATTTACTTAGTTGATATTTAAAATTCTCCCTTCTTCCCTCTTATTTCCTTTGGTATTATCTAATGACATCACAAAATATGTGTCTTATTATAGCACAGTTTAATCCTTTAGCTCCCACACCCTATCTACCAACTGCAAAAACTTAACCCTTTGATGGATACAGTGAGGGCATCAAAGGGTTAAGTTTTTGTTTTGGTAGCATGACTGGCAGCGCAGGATACTGGTGGACAGGATGCGGGAGTCAAAAGGTTAAAGGTGACCTGAGGATTTATTTCATAAATCTCTGTTTTATCAAATCAAAAACCTGCATTATCCTGACCAGTGCAGTTCTCTGTGGTTAGCCAAAATTCAAGTAGCTATCCATGGCTCTAACGTGATCCTCCTTGACCACTCGGTGATCGCTGTCTAGCCCTCACGTGATCCTCCTTGACCAATCAGTGATCGCTATCTATAGCCCTCACGTGATCCTCCTTGACCAATCAGTGACACCCATTCCCCGCTTAGCGAGCCCCTCCTCAATTACTTACGGCTTTTGATTTGGTGCATATGAAGTTAAAAATGTTTGTTAATCCGCATTCTTCGTTGCCATCAGTGTCACGTGACGGCTAACAAGACTGCCCATATTTGTTTTCAAATCTGATCAGCCTAAGATTCTCCATCTCTACCTATTTTTCTATGTCGTTATTTTCTATAGTCTTACATCTAACAACTATTCTTCCTCATCCGACTCACGGTACAAATCAATACTTGCACTGTTTGATGACGGTTCCCAGTCAGAAATGTTACGCGAATCGTGGCCATTTTTCTGTTGCCAAATGGTGACGCCTACTGGAAAAAAAATATCTTTTCTCTAAAAGTGAACAATGAATGGAGCAACAACAAAAAATAATTTTCCAAATCCCTTTTTCATATCATACCAGTCTCAAAAGCCATGTAAACAAGGCCAACTAGGTGCGAGGACTCATTCTATCAGATTATCATGAATTAGGACGATATGAATGACAACAAATACACAGTTAATACGACAGCGCACAGAGAGAAGCTGAACAGCTGGTCGCCAGCTGACGTTCAACACGTGTTACACTTTCATTCACCAACTCTGTGCACTTGCCATATTAAAAAAGAAAAAAAAAAGACACCTGAACGAAAACATGCCAGCATAGTGCTTTGATACATATTCTTTTCATTCTTTTCTCCAAGAAATAATTCATTTTGATTTAAACCATAAGTGACGGGAGCGATGTCAAATCTTAACACTTTCTTGCCCTAAAAAAACAACAACAAAACAACAAAACTGACCAGTATCGATTTTCACAAATCAGCATCAAAGATACTACTTAAATATGATTCAACTTCAAGTCAGTAAATAAGTAGCAGAGACAGCTGTACAACTGCTGAACACTTCATATATTTTTCATTGCAGCTCCTCAACCACGGACCAGGTTTCTTCCCCCACCCTGGTGGTGGTGTGGTGGTGGTGGTGGTGGTGGTGGTGGTGGTGGTGGTCTTCTTCTTCTTCTTCTTCTCTCTTTCGCATTCTTCTTCTTCTATCTTCTTTCTTCTTCTTCTTCTTCTTCTTCTTCTTCTTCTTCTTCTTCTTCTTCTTCTTCTTCTTCTTCTTCTTCTTCTTCTTTTTGGGGTGGAAGGTTGTTGCTGTTTTCTTGTTTGATTGGTTGGTTGGTTGGTTGGTTAATTGGTTGGTTGGTTGATTGGTTGGTTCTTGTTTTTGCTTTTGATTGTTGGTTGGTTCTTGTTTTTGCTTTTGTTGTTGTTTTTGGTCTTAATTTTGGTTTGGGGGGTTGTTTGTTTTTTGTTTGTTTGTTTGGTTTCACTGGATGTTATGGTCTAAATTTGGTCCAGTTCTGTCAATAGCTGACCGCCAAATCTGTGCTGACATCTGTACAAATTTCTGCTTTGTTGCCACCTTGACTTCTGACCAGCTGTACGAATTGAATACATTTGTCTCCAACCCATTATTAAATATCCGTCATCAAACAGATGTGCCATCTCCATATGAATCTTTCATATTTTGGACAACCATCAACCAGTCCTGACTACATAAATATCTTTTTAAATAAGAAAAAAAATGAATAAAAGATGCCCCCCCAAAAAAATATTTTCAGAACTTTATATTAAGTGTGTGTCCACAAATGTCTCAAGTATGTGCTGGTTTAAAAGAAAACAAAATGAAATAAAAAGTATGATCAAATAATTTTACGTTTCAGCAAGCAAAATAAAACAACAAATGAAATCAATTCACAAAGATTAATAAAAAGCCGAGAAATATTACAGACAAATTGAAATAAAAGTATAATCAAACACTTTTACATTTCACAAAGCAAAATAAAAAAAATAAAAAAATCAAACCAATTCACTAACATTATTAAGCTGTGAAATAGTAGCTTTCCGAACTGGAGTTTTAAGGTTAGAAGCTGCAGATTTAAATAACGTATTTTCTTTTTTCAAATGACTTAAGTTCATTGAAGCTGATATTTAAATTACTGAAGTTCACATCTTGTAAGCTACACCCCCCCCCCCCCTTCCAACTCCCGTTATTTAATACCGTTACTTACGTAATGTAATAATAATACACTGCTACATAAATGCACCGAGTATTCTTTCGACATGGAATTTTTGCAGGGTAGAACTGAAATTATTGTAATGAAACAACAAAAAGTTTGGTGTCAATTTACACAAACGTAAACAAAACAACAGCCAAAAACTGCAAACACTGGCAGCAATAAACAAACTGTGACTGGTAGTGGGTGTAGTGGGTGCTTTCATTGAAGTGTCGAGACGCTTTTCACACTGGGACAATGGCATCCACGCTGTTCGCGATAGTAGCTTATTGTACCATATTGCAATTATAATCTGATATGTAATGTACTGCCTTATGTTATATTGTATTGTACTGTAATTATAGTGTACACTACTGTTCTCATGCTGTGTTGTGTTGCCAAGCACAACGCTGCATTGTCCGCATTGTAAATATTCGTATCGTATCGCTGCCTTTTGCTTTTCTGTTTTCTGCTTTACAAGTCTTTGAATTGTTACGTTTTTCCAGAGAGCTCGTGCTCTTGCTCTCTCTCTCTCTCTCTCTCCTCTCTCTCTCTCTCTCTCTCTCTCTCTCTCTCTCTCTCTCTCTCTCTCTCTCTCTTGTCGCAGTTTTCCTAAGATGCGTTTCCATGCTCGGAAAGTTCCATATGAGCTAACACTGTTGATGTCACATAATGGAAACGACAATGTCTTAAGTCTGCATATAAACCTACCAACAACAAAAAATTCACCGACACCCGGGAAAAGAAAGAGTATGCGAATTATGCAGCAACATGATTGTGTAGTCAAAACATATACAGTGCACAAAACCCCAAAGACATACATGTACAGGCATGGAGACAACACTGCTGGCGTGCAGAAACAGTCAACCCTTTTGATTCCCGCACCTTTTCCACAAACTGCAAAAATTTTACCCTTTGATTCCCTCACCCTATCCACCAGCTTCCTGCACGAAGCTGGAGGTTGGGGTGAGGGAGTCAAAGGATTAAGTTTTTGCTTTGCTAGCTTGGTTGACAATGCAGGATGCTGGTGGCCAGGGTGCGGGAGATAAAGGGTTAAGTACTCAAAACATTCAACCACACACACACATTTGGGCATCGCATAGTCATGCTGGGCTGCATTGCATAAAACTGTACCGTACTGCACTGTACTATACTGTACTGTACTGTACTGTACTGTACTGTCATTTTGTGGTTGCTTTGCAATGTACAGTCATCAATGTACAGGTTTCCACTAAAGGACAGTATGACCATATAATAATCACCACGTATACAGAACATATAACTAATACATACTTATTCACGCAAAAGAACAGTACAACCATACAATAATTGCCATCTTTACAGAGGCATATAATTAATACATATTTCTTCAAGCAAAAGGACAGTACCACCATACAATAACTTGCAATCACCATGTGTACAAAAACATATAACTAATACATACTTCTTTATGCAAAAGAACAGTACGACCATACATCATCATCATCAGTTGCCCTGCCACATGGCGTTGGCGATCATGGACTTCCATCTTTCTCTATCTCTCGTTGCCCCTAGCATCTCCCCCCACCCTCCTCGTCCCCAGCCACTCTACAAGACCGTCCAGCAGTTTCTCCCTGGGTCTACCCGGTGCTCTCTTTCCCTCCAGCTTTCCCGTTGTGACCAGGTGCTGTAATTCTCCTTTCCTCATAAAATGGCCTATAAATGTTGCCTGTCTTTTCCTAATCTTCCTTATGAGTGATCTACTTGTGTCTGCCTCCATCAAGACTGTTTCGTTTGTTTTCTTTGCTGTCTATGGAATTCTCAACATTCTTCTTACAAACCACATCTCGGCTACCTCAATCTTGTTCTGGCTTTGCTTACTGACTGTCCACGCCTCACATCCGTACAACAGTATTGGTTCTATATAACATTCAAAAAAGAACTCTCTTCCTGACGTTAATTGATAAGCATTTGTTGGTAAGAATGCTTGTCATCTTCTTGAATGCTGTTTTGGCTTGGCCGATTCCGCCGTTCCAGGTATTTGAATTTATCAACCTGTGTCAAGGTTGTGCCATTTGCTGTTATTTTGCATGTGGGGATTTCATGTTTTTTACTGATCACCATGACTTCAGTCTTCCTGCTATTTAGTTCCAGCCCCTTACCTTTGCTTTCTATTTCTAGTATATTCACAAGGTTTTGTAGGTCCCTTTCATTTTCTGCAATTAGCACCGTGTCATCTGCGTATCCAATGCTGTTTATCATTTTCCCTCCAACCTTTAATCCAGGGTCTTCTTCTAGGTTTCTCATGATGTTTTCGCTGTATAGTGAAAACAGATCTGGTGACAAAACACAACCCTGTCTGACTCCTCTTTTGATGTTTTGGAAAAAGGTTACACTGTTTTCTATTCTCATTGCTGCTGTTTGTTCCCAGTACATATTTCTGATTATTCGTAGATCTTTTCCATCAAAACAGAGTCTCTCCAGTTGGTTGATCAATTCATCATGTCGTACCCGATCAAAAGCCTTGGTGTAGTCAACAAAGCATAAATACAAATCCTTATTCATCTCAATTAACCTCTCTATGATAGTTCTTAGGATGTATATGGCATTAATAGTTCCTTTCCCTTCCACAAAACCACACTGTTCTTCTGCTATTTCTCTTACGATCATACAATAACTTGCAATCGCCATGTGTACAGAAACATATAACTAAAACGTATTTCTTTATGCGCTGTCGCACTGTAAGTCTTATGCGCCCGATTCAGACGATTGTATTCTCACACACACACACCCATCACGGACGATCATGCGAATCCATTTAAACAACACACACACACACACACACACACACACACACACACACACACACACACACACACACACACACACACACCACACACACACACACACACACACACCACACACACACACACACACGGAGCAAGGCCATACTATGAAGAAAACAAGACGGAGACAGAAAAAGACAGCAAAACGAAAGGACACGGAGCACGGGGGAACCAAAGGGCACACAGACTCAAGACATGTTCAAGAAAGGGGGAGAGCCTCGTGGGAGCGAGGAAAGGGGAGGATATATAAGATGAGAAAGTACGGGGGGGGGGGGGGTTGTTGTTGTTGTTGTTGTTGCTGTTGCTGCTGCTGCTGCTGTTGTTACAGATTTTTTTTTTGGGGGGGTAGGCGTGAATATTTATGTAAAATACACTGACAGTTATGCTCCTGGGTCAATGGCCTCACATTTCAATCCGTTTATGCCAAAGCCCTCCTCGAGTGCAGCCTCGACACAAGTGGTGTTATATTTCGGCATAAAAACTGTTAGTACCCCTCTATAACCTGCAGAAAGTGAACGGAATGGGTACTAAAACGAGCACTTTAAATATACTTCACAGGTCTATTTTCAAACCATGCTCACAGGAAATAAGAGGGAAGCGGGGAGAATTTTAAATATCAACTAAGTAACATAACTCTTGAGAGTCACGGAGTTATCTCCCATGTGTTGGGTTTGAGAAATTCTACATGGGAGATAACTCATACTCACAGGGCATTTTGCCATCCGCTTCTTGAAATGACATCAAGCATGAAGCCAAGACATACATAGATATCAAATATGTAAATTACGACTGACCCAGTAGCGCATATATTAACCCTTCGACTTCCACATCCTATCCACCAACTGCATAAACTTTTAACCCTTTCATTCCCTTAACTATCCACCAGATTCCTGGTGGATAGGATGGGGGAATCAAAGGGTCACGTTTTTGCTTTGCACGCATGGTTAACAGTGCAGAATGCTGGTAGAAAGTATGCGGGAGTCAAGGGGTTAACTGCTATATCCTGTTGGCCAGATTTACAATATTCCTTTTAAGAAACACACTTCTCCATCGCAAGCATCGCTCACACTCGCTGCCTCCACAAGGGTTTGTTCCAAAGCATTTCAGTAGCTTGCAAACGCTTGCACAGTGAAGGTCGTCGCAAAACGTCGCAGCTAAGAAACGTGCTGCTGATTCAAGACTGAAACGGACTAATCCCACGTTTAACACTTTAATCTTTTATCCCCCGCCACAGATCTGCAGTTTCATTTCATGGGTTTGTTTAACCCTTTGACTCCTACACCCCATCCACCAACTGCAAAAAAATTAACCCTTCGATTTTCTCACCCTATCCACCAGCTTCCTGCAGGAAAGGTCGCAGTAAAGAAACGCGCTGAAGGTTCAAGACTGAAGTGGACTAATCCCATGTTCAACCCTTTGACTCTCGCACCCTATACACCAACTGCAAAAACTTAACCCTTTGACTCTTTCACCTATCCACCAGCTTCCTGCAGGAAGCTGATGGATAGAGTGAGAGAATCAAAGGTTACGTTTAGTTTTTGCTTTGCTAGCATGGTGATAATGCAGGATGCTGGTAACCAGGGTGCGGAAGTCGAAGGGTAAATTAAACGCTATACGAATTAAGAGATCTATACTTTTTTTTTTTTGGGGGGGGGGTTAAATCACCATCGGCCATGCTAGGGACACGGGACAAGGCATACTCCACAGGTACAAGACTTACTCCACAAGAACAAGACATACTCCACAGGGACAAGACATACACCACAGGGACAAGACTTACTCCACAGGGACAATACTTACTCCACAGGGACAAGGGACAATACTTACTCCACAGGGACAAGACTTACAAGACTTACTCCACAGGGACAAGACTTACTCCACATGCCACACAGACGCAAGGTAAGGCTTCATACTCATAACTCACTCTGTCATTTTCCATCATGTCAACCTCTCACTGATGAAGAAAGTGAGTTGAGAAAGAAGGAAGGTCGAAAGCGACATAGGCTGTGGGGGTGGGGGGAGAGGGTTGAGGGTGTGGGGTAAGGGGAGGGGGGGTGTAAAGAATAATGGGTTGTACGTCGACTTCACCACATTCGTTCGATGCCACTCATCATCAATCGCACTACATAAACATAACGCCCCTACCCCCACCCCAATTTTTTTTCCCTCATACGTGTATGCACAATACATACTCGAGCGCGCGCACTCCCGCCCCTCTCTAACCCCCCCTCCCTTCCACTAACACTCCATTTTCATGTCTCTCGAAGTCGTCCGTCCCCACCCCCACCCCACCATCCCCCCCCTTTTTTTTTTTTGGTCTCTCTCTCTCACCCCTACCTTGTCTGTTCCCTCCTCTCTCCACCTTTAGAAAAAGGTGCGAATGCAATTACTCCCGTGGCACTTACCGCCCGTGTGCCTTCCATTCTTTACAAGCCTTTAGTAATCCTTGCGCCCCCAACCCCCAACCCAGCACACCTCTCTCTCTCTCTCTCTCTCTCTCTCCCACACACACACACACACACACACACACACAACACACACACACACCACGTGGTATGGTGGACTAGTGGTTAAAGCACCAACTGGCAAGTAACGAAGGCTGAGAACCGACAAGGATTTTTCTTCCCGGGAATCGGAAGGGATCTCATTCATTTCCAGGGAATCGGCAGGTATTTTCCTTCCAGAGAATCGGCAGGAATTTTCCTTCCAGGGAATCGGCAGGGATTTTCCTTCCAGAGAATCGGAAGGGATCTCATTCACTTCCAGGGAATCGGTAGGTATTTTCCTTCCAGGGAATCGGCAGGGATTTTCCTTCCAGGGAATCGGTAGGGATTTTTCTTCCCGGGAATCAGCAGGGATTTTTCTTCCAGGGAATCAGCAGGGATTTCTCTTCCAGGGAATCGCCAGAGTTTTTTCTTCCAGGGAATCGGCAGGGATTTTTCTTCCAGGGAATCGGCAGGGATTTTCCTTCCAGGGAATCGGAAGGGATCTCATTCACTTCCAGGGAATCGGCAGGTATTTTACTTCCAGGGAATCGCCAGAGGTTTTTCTTCCAGAGAATCGGCAGGGATTTTTCTTCCAGGGAATCGGTAGGGATTTTCCTTCCAGGGAATCAGCAGGGATCTTCCTTCCAGGGAATCGGTAGGGATTTTCCTTCCAGGGAATCGGCAGGGATTTCTCTTCCAGGGAATCGCCAGAGATTTTTTCTTCCTGGGAATCGGCAGGGATTTTTCTTCCAGGGAATCGGCAGGGATTTTTCTTACCACCACCACCCCTCCCGTCCCACAACTGGGAACGCCTATTTGGGCGATACTCTTTTAGATGAGAAGATACAGTGCAAAGTCTAGTACAACAGTACACATCCAGCTCACGTGAAAGAACACGAGAAGGGAGAGGGAGACAGGGAGACAGGGGAGATAGAACCGCTTTCATAGGCAAACTAAACCCTCAAAACACACATATGTAACATACATGTATATATACATATATGCAACAACAACAACAGTAATAAGCTAGATGATCGTTTTGTTGCATAAGTGAAAAAGGAAGAATGCATTCTACACTTCCTACTGAAGACACCTTTAGAAGGAAATTGGTGACAGATAAGCAACACAGTAAGCATGCACACATCCCAAACACTCAAAATCACCCCACCCCCCTCTCTCTCTCTCTCTCTCTCTCCTCTCCTCTCCTCTCTCTCCTCTCTCTCTCTCTCTCTCTCTCTCTCTCTCTCTCTCTCTCTCTCTCTCTCTCTCTCTCTCGTGGCCGTGAGAACGTATTAACTCCCCACCCCTTCCTTCATCCACCCAAGCTAAACTCTGGGTATGTGTTCGATATACCAAGTGATACTATCAAAATAGCACAGGACATCCACCACTGATGGCAATGAACAGTTAGCTGTGTCAGTGTTATTTCCGTCAGCTTCAGAGTTGTTTTCAGCAACAGACTGTAGTCATCATCATAAGAATAAATAAATAAATAAATAAGTAAATAAATAAATGAATGAATGAATAAATAAATAAATTCATTCATTCATTCATTCCTTAAAACAATAAAATAAAACAAAATAAATAAATAAATAAATAAATAAATAAACGAACCGTTCACGTGGCGGCGTAACACAGATTACTCACACCGAACTCTGGGGGCCGCTATGTTCTTAAAACACACTGACCTAACCCTCTGACTCCTTGACTCCCTAACCCTATCCACCAGCTTTCCTGCAGGAAGCTGGTGGACAGGGTTACGGAGTCAATGGGGTCACGTTTTTGCTTTGCCAGCATGGTTGACAATGCTGGATGCTGGTGGACAGGGTGCGGGAATCAAAAGGTTAAATTAAACATGATCGCTGGCCGGAATACACCGGTTGAGAGAGACAGTGGGTTTGGTTAGAGGCCATAGAGGTTGTCTACGACAAGTCGTCTAGTTCAA
>JAPXFY010000035.1:28347941-28350441 GCA_030674185.1 Monoplex corrugatus
TGTGTGCGTGCGTGTGTTCGTTATTTCTTTTAACGTCTATTTACATTGTGCTTTTAGACGAATGTGTGTTTGCGCGCCCCGCCCCACCCCACTCCCAAAATGGATGGGGGCGGATAAAAGAAAGAGACTAGGAGAAGAGTCAAAAACTGACTTGCCACCTAACTACCAAAACGGCCAAAGAATTGCTTACGACTTTTCAGCCAGCCACTGAAAGGTCGAATCCTCAAAATACCGAAGACGATGAACAAGACTTTAGAAGAAAACTCAGCAACAGATTGAAGCTGGCTTGCCACCTTAAAGGGGCTAAACGGTCAGAGTCTTCGCAGGTTTGGTATTGACACAAGTGTCGGAGAGTGGACGAGGGCGGGCTATCAGACTGATCTTGCTGTCAACATGTTCGCTCTTTCTCTTCTTCCCCGCCAGTCTCCCCCCCCCCCCCCCCCACCAACTCGCTCATTCCTATTTCTCACCTGCCTTGGGTCACACGCACACAGTCCCCTGGAATGCCGGAGGGGTTTTTCCCCCCTATCTCCTTCCCTGTCCACTCTTCGTCTTGACATCCTATTGGATAAGGTTTAACTTGCCTAGGACGAGACAGTCCCTAGTTTGATTCCTGGGCAAACAGCGATTTGTGTGCGTGTGTGTGTGTGTGTGTGTGTGTGTGTGTGTGTGTGTGTGTGTGTGTGTGTGTGTGTGTGTTGTGTGTGTGTGTGTGTGTTTGTTGTGTGTGTGAGTGTGTGTGTGTGTCTCTCTCTCTCTCTCTCTCTCTCTCTCTCTCTCTCTCTCTCTCTCTCTCTCTCTCTCTCTCTCTTTGTAATGTTATCTTAATTTTAGTATTCAGCATGTATCTTCCTTGAGCTGTACATTTGTTGCTGTAAACGAATGTCATGTGTATAGAATAGCAACGGCAAGTTTGAAAAATGGCTTCTAGCCAATAACTTTTACCGTTGGAAAATAAAGCATCTCTCTCTCTCTCTCTCTCTCTATCTGTGTGTTGTGTGTGGTGTGTGTGTGTGTGTGTGTGTGTGTGTGTGTGTGTGGTGTGTGTGTGTGTGTGTGTGTGTGTGGGGTGTGTGTGCGCGCGCGCGCGCGCGCGTATATGTGTGTGTTTCCTCCCCTACCCCTCCATTACAAATTTAACCCTTTGATTCCCCCCTCCCCCGCCTTTTCCACAACTGCAAACATTCAACCCTTTTAACTCCTTCAACCTATCCATCAGCTTCTTGCAGGAAGCTGGTGGATAGGGTGAGTCAGAGGGTTAAGTTTTTGCTTTATGTTGAAATCGTCTGTGGGGAGAGTCCAAGGTTAATGTCGTTGGGTGACTCATGAGACATAAACCAATCGAGCGCACATAACACCACGATAAATCTATAGAAATCTGCTAAATCCTCACCGATAAAAAAGTCTATAAAACTCTTAAATCCACTCACCGATAAAAAAGTCAGCGAAATCTGCTAAAATCCACTCACCATAAATAACGAACTTATCTCGAAAAAATTCCGATGTTCTTCACTTCTTACAGCGATTGAAATATGCTAGATGCTGTTCACGGGTAAAAGTCTAAGGTAAATCTGCTGTAAATCGTTCACACGATAAATAAACCAGTCACGAGCGACAAAATCGCTAACCCACCGATAAAAAAGTCTATAGCGAAAAATCTGCTTAAAAATCCACGTTACACACCAGAAAAAAAAGTCTATGTGAAAAATCTGCTTAAAAATCCACTTCACCGATAAAAAAGTCTATAGCGAAAAATCTGCTCAAAAATCCACGTTCACCGATAAAAAATACACGCAGACTTTGGCGTGGGGGGGAAGGGGAGAAGAAATGGGTGGCGCGATCATTGTGGCATTTTTGGGCTTCAACTGGCTCTTACCCCGAGTTCAGTATGCTGTAGGCTTGTCACTGGAAGACTGGGACCACAAGTCAAGTCTATCCACCTTACCGACGCGTCATGAGGATGTTCAAATTGTCAAACCAACACCTTAAGTGTCTGTATCTCTCGGGCCCGTTGACGCCAGGATATATTATGATTGTAAGGTAGAGTCTCCTGTCATACAGTCTCAATCCCACGTAATACTCCCACAGCATCATGTTATCATCATCATCATCATCATCATCATCATCATCGCACTGTGAAAACTGTGCTAGCTTCTGAGGCCATTCACGTGGTGTGTGCGTGTGTGTGTTGGGGGGGGGGGGGAGCATAATCTCCGTACGCGCGATGAAAAAAATGAAAGAAACCGATGGCACTGCAACATGATGACGTGTCCTCTCCCTTCGACAATTTCACGGGTAAAATCCACTGTGATAAATCACGAAACAAAATACTAGCATCTCTTTCTTACTTTTTTCCTTACGAATCTGATAAAAACAAATAATGTTCTTTTGCGGATTCGATGACATAATGTACTCTCAATCCTAATCAGTCAAATTTAGTTCATATTTCATTCTCTCAATTTATTACGTTTTTGAACAGAAGAAAATGATAGCGCTGAAA
>JAPXFY010000035.1:28355441-28357941 GCA_030674185.1 Monoplex corrugatus
CAAATAACAATAACAGAAGAGAAGCATGCGAGGCCTGGTTTGTGAAGGGCATGTGGAGGTCTGTGTTGTGTTTCTATGACTGTGCACACGTGCCACTCGTACAGACGTGACAGACAAGGTCAGTGCACAAGCTTGACTGCTTCTGTTTCTATTTTCTTTGGGTTTGTTGGGCTTTTTGTGACAGGAAGCTGGTGGATAGGGTAAGGGAGTCAAAGGGTTAATTTTTTTTTTTTTTTTTTTTTTTGCAGTTGGCGGACAGGGTACATGAGTCAAAGGGTTAAAATCCACAAATGGCACAAAATATTTCTGCAGTTTATAAAATTAAAAGAAAAAGAGCAATTATACAGGTTCGGAGATGCTACCATAAAAACCACCCGCAAACCAAATAAATAAATAAATGAATGAATAAAATTGACCTATCCTATAAATAATGAATAAAACTGACCTATCTACAATAAATGAATAAAATTGACCTATCCTATAAATAAATGAATAAAACTGACCTATCCTACAAATAAATGAATAAAAGTGACCTATCCTATAAATAAATGAATGAATAAAATTGAACCTGTCCTATAAATAAATGAATGAATAAAATGACCTATCAAATGAATGAAAACTGACCTATCCTATAAATGAATGAATAAATGACCTATCCTACAAATAAATGAATAAATTGACCTATCCTATAAAAATGAATAAAACTGACCTATCTACAAATAAATGAATAAAGTGACTATCTATAAATAAATGAATAAAACTGACCTATCCTATAATAAATGAATAAACTGACCTATCCTATAATAAATGAATGAATAAAACTGACCTATCCTATAAATAAATAAATGAATAAATTGGCCATCTATAATAAATGAATGATGAAATTGCCTATCTATAAATAAATGAATGAATGAAATGACCTATCCTATAAATAAATGAATAAAGTGACCTATCCTATAATAAATGAATGAATAAACTGACATCTATAATAAATGAATGAATAAAAGTGACCTATCCTATAAATAAATGAATGAATAAAAGTGACTATCCTATAAATAAATAAATATAAAAGTGACCTATCCTATAAATAAATGAATGAATAAAATTGGCCAATCCTATAAATAATGAAAATAAAACTGACCTATCCTATAAATAAATGAATGAATAAAAGTGACCTATCCTATAAATAAATGAATGAATAAAAGTGACCTATCCTATAAATAAATAAATGAATAAAAGTGACCTATCCTATAAATAAATGAATGAATAAAATTGACCTACCTATAAATAAATGAATGAATGAAATTGACCTACCCTATAAATAAATGAATGAATAAATTGACCTATCATAAATAAATAAATAAATTGACCAATCCTATAATAAATGAATGAATAAAATTGACCTATCCTATAAATAAATGAATGAATAAACTGACCTATCCTATAAATAATGAATGAATAAAGTGACCTATCCTATAAATAAATAATGAATAAAAGTGACTATCCTAAAAAATGATGAATAAAACTGACCTATCCTATAAATAAATGAATGAATAAAATTGACTATCCTATAATAAATGAATGAAATAAATTGGCCTACCCTATAAATAAATGAATGAATAAAATTGACCTACCCTATAAATAAATGAATGAATAAAATTGACCTATCCTATAAATAAATAAATGAATGAATAAAACTGACCCATCCTGTCCTTGAACTGCCGGGATTTCTTCAATAATATCCTTCAAACAGCAATAACTGTCCGCTCTCTTGGTCTTCGTGTTTTTGTCGTTTTCTACCACTTTTGTATGACGTTTAATTCACTTGTATGTTTTAAATCAGTTCACACACGCACGACCGCAACGCGCGCGAATGCACACCCACGCTGAAGAAGAAGAAAAAATCCTACGACCAGATCAGATCAGCCACCGCAAACGGAGAGCCACCACCACACCAGTTTAACAGCAAAACGCGCACAACGTACATCTACTACGTATAGCTTCCACCAATAAACAGGGTTTAAAACAGGAGGAAAAAACCATTGAAACTAGGGAGGTCCGGGGCATGCTCCCCGGGAAATTTTTTTTTAAAAACCAAGTGTAAATCTATGCCATTTCGCGCTTTCTGGACATAATTTCAAGAGGCATTTAGTGCATAAAAATTGCTGTAAACACATACTTATTACGTCTGCGCGCTCCGCCATTTTGTTTTTTCCAAGAAGTCCGACCGGAAACTTCTTCCAAGAAAAATCAGGGGCCATAACTTGGGCGCCGTTGCTATGAACGCTTGCAAGCCGATCACGGATGCTTTTTTTTGTTTGTTTGTTTTTGTTGTTTTTTGACAAACCGAAATCGCGGAATTCCGCCCAGACGCGGAACGTTTTAAGCCCTGAATGAATTGTAGATCTACTACGTAATAAATTCCACCAATTTAACGTCGATCTACTACGTAATAACGTCCACAAATTTAACGTAGATCTACTACGTAATAACTTCCACC
>JAPXFY010000035.1:28365441-28367941 GCA_030674185.1 Monoplex corrugatus
ATACTAGGTTGGGGAAGTACGTGCGAAAGAGAAATGCACTTGTACGAAAATTCCATTTTTTCATTCCCATCTTGACATACCTAAGCCAGACCTGGACCCTGACCAAGGCCCTGGCATCAGTGACGTTAGTGCATATGGAATTCGTTCCGAGCGCGGAACGTCGTCATCTTGAGAACTGAAACTGAAAACTGAAACTGAAACTGAAACAAGGCCCTGGAGAAAAAAAATGACCATCCACGAGACGCGTTGTTTGGAAAGGATGTCAGGAGATTAGACACAACATTAACAAAACACCAAGGTCAGAGACATAGTGTAACAACAGTGTCTAGTCCACTGTCGTATTCATCAGCAGACAAATCAAGTGGTTTGATAATCCGATCACAATGCAACTCGACCAGCTGGCTCAACAAGCATGTCGGCGACGAAAGGAACTATTGGTTCAACCCTTTGATTCCCGCACCTGACCATCAGCATCCTGGACTGCTAGCCATGGTAGCAAAGCAAAAATGTAACCCTTTGATTCCTCATCCTATCCACCAGCTACTGCAGATCATGAAGTACATTGCGAATTTCCAGAAGATCGGGATACTGTTTAGACTGGAAGAACCGCCAGCATCCCCAAGAGAGAGAGAGAGAGAGACAGAGCGAGAGTGAGATAGAGGGAATGAGAAGCGAGTAAGAAGAAGTGAAAGAGCGCGCGTGCGTGTGTGTGTGTGTGTGTGTGTGTGTGTGTGTGTGTGTGTGTGTGTGTGTGTGTGTGTGTGTGTGTAGATAGATTAGTCAGACAGGCAAGCAGGTAGATAGATAGACGGACAGACAGATGGGCGCGAGAGAGAAGAGGACAGAGAGATGAGAGTGTGAGTGTGTGTTGTGTGTGTGTGTGTGTGGTGTGTGTTGTGTGTGTGTGGTGTGTGTGTGTGTGCGCGCGCGCGCGCGCGCGTGTGTGTGTGTATGTTGTGTCACATTTCTGTCAACAATGTACTAAGTCTGATTCTGTTCATGCGGAAAACAAACGCAAGAAAAGAAAATGGCGAGCAAACAGTATGTTTTAAAGTGCAGTTAACCAGAAAGCCTGGCTCATTATTCAAACATAGGAATCTGCCCTTGGTTGATATCTGCACAACATCAAACTACGAACGACGGAACTGATAAAATTGTCCTCCATCCACCCCACCCCACCGCCAACACCGCCAACACCACCAACACCAACCTCCCTCCTTGCGCTGGCAACTAGATCTATGTGGTTCTGTTCTGTTCTTTTCCGACAGCCCTCGGTTCTCCTAGGTCCATTCTCTCGTCTTTTCTTCTGTGGCAAAAATTTTCAGAACAGTCACCAAGAAACGAGGCAAGGCAGGCAAGCTGGAGTGTGGGAAAATACCATCATCTGCGAGAAGAGTCGACAGGAAGGGGGTGGGGGTGGGAAGGGGGTGGGGTGGAGGGGCAAGTAAGAGCGAGAGGGATATGAGAGAGAGAGAGAGAGAGAGAGAGAGAGAGAGAGAGAGAGAGAGAGAGAAATGAGTGAGAAACCAATACCGACTGCAGCCCGACACTATGAGACCGAGCGTAGGGGTGGAGAGAACAAGAGGGACACACAAACAGACACAGCAACGAAACAGAGACAGAGACTGACAGACAGACAGAAACAGAGACAGAGAGACTAGACATAAGAGAGCATCACACACACACACACACACACACACACACACACAACAAAACGACACACACACACACACACACACACACACACACACACACACACACACGAAGAGACGAGCAGACAGCAGAACAAGACAAGTAAATACCAGTAGTGAGACACAGAACAGACATAGAAGAACGTGAACACACACACACACACACACACACACACACACACACACACACACACACACACACACACACACACACACACACACACACACACACACACACACACACACAAAGTTTTACACGCTGAAACACAACGAACTCGATCGAAGAAGGCAGACAGAAGACACAGGCAGGCAGAGGCAGACAGACAGAAGGACACAGCAGACAGGCAGACAGACAGGCAGGCAGGCACAGGCAGACAGACAGACAAACAGAGTGGATAGAGTTCTAGACTGAGGGAGGTTCTCCAGTCGCGAGGTTGTTTCCCAAAGTCTGGTTCCATCTGTCAATGGTGTTGCTTATTTTGTGGGCGCTCCAGGACTTGGAGCCCCCCACTCTCACCCCCGTCACACACCACCACCATCCCCCTCTCTCTCCTCTCTCTCTCTCTCTCTCTCTCTCCTCTCTCTCTCTCTCTCCTCTCTCTCTCTCTCTCTCTCCTCGTACTAATTTTGTACTCTCCTGAACTGACAGTGACTGTGCGGTTCACACACCCCTCCCACCCTCACGAATGTGTGCTAATGTTATCGGTCTCTCAGTGAGCTTATAGTATAACTAGTATTTTAAGTCCGTGTCTGTCTATGTGTTCTGTCTGTCTGTCTACATGTCTGTCTGTCTGTATGTAATGTATGTA
>JAPXFY010000035.1:28372941-28410441 GCA_030674185.1 Monoplex corrugatus
TGAGTGAGGGAGTCAAAGGGTTAAGTTTTTCGCTTTGCCAGCATGGTTGGCAATGCAAGATGCTGATGGACAGGGAGCGGGAGTCAAAGGGTTAAATCCCAGGACCTTACATAATTATTACTCTTGAACACTAACGTCGCCATTCTGTCAAGTCGGACGCCACGATACGTGATTCATCATCATCATCATCATCATCAGGTGCCCTGCCGTATGGCGTTGGCGACAGGACTTCCAACCACCTCTATCTCTCGTTGCCCCTAGCATCTCCCCCACCCTCCTCATCCCCAGCCACACTGCAAGTCCGTCCAGCATTTTCTCCCTGGGTCTACCTGGTGTTCTCTTTCCCTCCAGCTTTCCCGTTGTGACCAGGTGCTCCAAATCACCCTTCCTCATAAAATGGCCTATAAATGTTGCCTGTCTTTTCCTACTCTTCCTTATGAGTGATCTACTTTGTCTGCCTCCATCAAGACTGTCTCGTTTGTTTTCTTTGCTGTCCATGGAACTCTCAACATTCTTCTGAGAAACCACATCTCGGCTGCCTCAAATCTTGCTCTGGCTTATACGAGATTCACTCATAGAAAATTTACGACGAACTTAGTTGAGGAAACGAGTGAAATATGGCAACACAACCGGATGAGTTAATGGCCGACTTTGCGTAATTTACGAGTCGTGTGGGGGTGTTAAGATCAGCTGAAAACGTAACCCGACCAGTTTGTATCTGTTGACTAACGGTGATTACGAATATGTACACAGTAAGCGAGCACCTCGATCTGGCTGTATTATTAGACCCGTGCCCTCCCCTCCCCTCCCCCTTCTCCTCCCTCCCTACTCTTGCCAGGTCTTTCTTTCAATCTTTGAAAAGATAAAAAGAAAAAAGTAGACTAGCAAAAGATGAGAGGAGAAGGAGAAGAAAATCTTTGAAAAGATAAAAAGAAAGAAGTGGAATAGCAAAAGAAGAGAGAAGGAGAAGAAAATCTTTGAAAAGATAAAAAGAAAGAAGTGACTAGCAAAAGAAGAGAGGAGGAGAAGAAAATATTTGAAAAGATAAAAAGAAAGAAGTAGACCAGCAAAAGAAGACAGGAGGAGAAGAAAATATTTGAAAAGATAAACAGAAAGAAGTAGACTAGCAAAAGAAGACAGGAGGAGAAGAAAATATTTGAAAAGATAAAAAGAAAGAAGTAGACCAGCAAAAGAAGACAGGAGGAGAAGAAGTGGGAAAAAAAGAAGAAGAAAAGTGTAGAGAAGAAGAACGGGCAGCTCTCTATTTCACCAACCTTTCCACGCTTTTTTCGCGCGGTTATATTTCGAGGCGTACTGTTAATGAATCTTACCTTCAAACAGTACTTCGGGTCAGCGCTTAAAGCACTTTTATCGATTTTTACGGCAGTTTACAAATGGAGGCTGCGGAGAAAGAGTAGCAAAAGAAATAAAAACTGATGATGACGACAACAATGACGAGAATGGTGGTGGGTGGTGGGACGACGACGACGACGACGCCCGACGACGATGGTGATGACGATAATGACGAAGAGGAGGAGGAGGACCATCTGGAATAATCTCCGCTAGTGATTTTTTTTCTTTTCAGTAAGACAGAAACAATGACTGACGAAAAACGACAAACACAAAGGAAGATTGGACGAATGAATGAACAAAGAAAAAGAGTAAAAGACAGAAAGAAAATGACAAAGAGACTAGAGGGGTTCGGAGACATACACACCAAACAGCGCATGAATAACAAAAAAATACATTATTCAGAAAGGATGATGACTATACGGGACTTCCACTAGACAGCAGCGTAATTACTAAGTACCGCACCTCGGTGACCGACCAGTACACACGACAGACAAAAATTACGTCAATTTATTCAACGGCAGCAGATCATTAAATCACACAAGATGTCAAAACATTCAGAAGGCCAAGCAATATATGCAAAGCACCATAATTTTCTCCCGAGGTCCCCGACACCAGCTTCCAAGCAGATGGGACAAAATTGCATGGATTCTACTGCAGCTTACACACATCAATAACAAGAAGAAAGTGAGTGTCGTCTAGGGTAATTTACAAACAATCAAAGCATCCTATAGGTCACGCTCCCACCCCTCACCATCCCCCCTACCCCCCACCCCTTACCTCAACATTTTTTTTTCTTTTTCGTTCAACTGTTATTGTTGTTTCTGTTTAAAGCCTAGTTGATTGCGTATGAGCCATATCAGGGCTATTACTGTTTCAATACATACACAAAACTTCAATAGGAAAAAAAAGGGAAAAGAAAATTAAGAACACCTATCGATGCATTTGCGCACATAATCTAAGGACATGCCCCTGGCGTTGACTGCTCCGTCCAATTTATCGCACAGGGGATTTAAAAAAAAAAAAACAATTCTGACTACAAATTTAAACATAACTAAGGACACTAAAGCATATATATATATAATATAAAAAAAAAAAAAAGGCCTAAATTACCTAAAATTGTTTCCGCATATTGGAGAAAAGACCAAATGTTGGAAAAGATGACTGACTATCTTGTAAAAAAAAAAATCGTATTAAATGTTTGGTTAGTTGGTTTCTTTTGAAGAGTTTTCCCTCTTTCTTTAGCTTTACGTTTTGTAGGTAACACAACACTAGAGGACGACTAATCATAAATCATCAAACGAATACACTTTTTGTTTGTAGGTAACACAACACTAGATGACGACTAATCATAAATCATCAAACGAATACACTTATTGTTTAAAGCTCGCAGACTGCACAGAGCCGTATCAGGGCTATAACTATGTCAAAACGAACACAACATCTGACTGTGGAAAATTTTTGGGAAAAAAACTTAAGTACGCCTGTCATCAAATAAATACACGAATGAAAATCATCAAGTGCCATGAAAGTGAAAACTCCAAATATGACACGCTATCAAGTAGCTGCCCCCAAAAATGTTAACCTTTACTGCTGTGCAAGAACAACATGGAAAACTCTTTCAAACACTCCTTTTGTAACAAATTACAGTTCACTTTCCATATAGCTGGGGAAACCGATTTGCTTTATTCCTATAGATAATAAAAAATTGTGTGTACACATGCGTGTGTCCATGCATGCATAATATACGTATTCATATGTGTGTGTGTGTGTGTCGTGCCTTCTCCTCCTCCTCCCTCTCGCCCCCCTCCCCCCCCCCCCCCCCAGCCATTTCTTTTTCTTTCTTTTTTTTTTTTATTTCCCCTCAATATCGTTACAGAAAAAATTACAATTACAAAATCGTTATTCTTATTGTTATTTAAAGCCCAGCCGACTGCGTAAAGCCATATCAGGGCTATAACCGCTTCAAAACATACAAGTACAATTACAAAAATAATGTACGGAAGAAAATTACTCGTTCCCAACCGAGACCAAAATAAAAACTACTGAAAAAAATACTAAAAAAAAAAAAAAATAGCCAATAAAGTATCTTTAACCACCACAAAAAATACTATTTAAAAAAAAAGCCAATAAAGTATTTTTAACGACCACAAAAAAGACCCAAAAAAATAGCCAATAAGGTTGGTTTGTTTGGTTTTTTTTAACCACCACAATTCTGACAAACATAACTGATCATAACTAGATCTATGCCCCCTCGCCCTCCCCCATCCAACTTCGCCATGCCCGAGTGCCTAACCTAAGTAAAGTAGGCCTAGTAGTAGCCAAGGCCAGTAAGGAAGGCAGCCCTAGGGAAGCAGATGTTGAAAACGGGACGCTGCTGCCAGACTGCCGTCTGCGCGAGATGCAAATCAGGTGTGCCAGACCTGATGGAACAAACCTGTGCTTTCTCACAACCTTCACCTGTTCTTCCACCACCACTTCCACTCCCTCCCCTCCCCTCCCCCCGTCGCCTGCCCCCCCCCTTCCCTTTCCCCTTCCCCACCTCACTCGTCTTGTGGTGGTTCATGGGATAGGACTTCTCGCCCCGCTCGAACTTGCATCCTGCTGGCCAGACCTTTCCCCGCTTAAATCCGTACTATAGAAAAACTTGGTTGAAATTCATATCCCAAAAATGTCCACTTTTTTTTTTCATGAAAACTATGGGACCAGCTCAATCAAAAAAGTACCAGATCCAAAAAACAAAAAAAAAAAAAAGCACCAGCTCAATCAACAGCACCAGCTCGACCAAAACAGCACCAGCTCAATCAAAAAATGCACCAGCTCAATAAAAAAAAAAAAGCACCAACTCAATCAAAAAAGTATCAGCTCAATTAAAAATAGCACCAGCTCAATCAAAAGAGACCAACTCAAACAAAAAAGTACCAGCTCAATCAAAAAAGTACCAGCTCAATCAAAAAAGTACCAGTTCAATCAAAAAAGTGTCGAAAATGACAGAATTCTGACTGCAATCCTGGTAAAAAGAATATGAAACAAAGACTCTAGGGAAACAATATTCCGAACTCAGGCAGCAGCAGCGTATTTACAACAACCTGATCAAGGAGTTTTGGTCTTAACCCTTTAGCTCCCCCGCACCCTGTCCACCGGCATCCTACGTTGCCAACCATGTAAGCAAAGCAAAAAACTTTAACTCTTTGATTCCCTCACCCTGTCCATTAGCTTCCTGCAGGAAACTGGTGGATAGGATGAGGGAGTCAAAGGGTTAGATTTTTGCAGTTGGTGGACAGGGTGATGGAGTCAAAGGGTTAAAAACTTCCAAAAAATGCACACAGCTAGCAAGTAAGCCAATTTGCTCTCAAGGACTGTACCAGGTATCGGGGAATCTCGTCAAGCAACGTCTCACCCGAGACATCTGTACATGGAATGATTCAATCATCTATTCCGCTACACTAGTCCACATAATTATTTGCAAGCAGCCTTGTGTTCAGGCAAACCCTGATCGTATGGATATATAACAGTTTGCTTCTGACCCAATTTGATAAGTTTTTATCATTATTGTTATTATTGTTGTTGTTATTATCATCATCATCATCATATTATTATTATTTTATTATATTATTATTATTATTATTATTATATTATTATTATTATTATCATTATTATTATATTATTATCGTTACTATTATTATTATTATCATTATGTTTTCGCATTTTGTCAGTATCCACTTGCCGGTTTCTCGGCAGGAGTAATTAATTTGCCGCCAAATGTTCACCATCTACTTCTTGGGTAAGTTCGTACGCAAAGTAAAATGTTTCACTCCCTTGCTCAAAGTGGAAAAAGTTTCACTGTCAAGCTCGTGAGAAGTCCGTGTCAAAAGATTTTGCGTCTATCAATTTATTATAAAAATGCAAAAAGGTATATAAACTATAAAGCAAACTCTGTTCTATCAAGGATGCAAATTTAGCAGCAATTTCTCCTATGTATGGATTGTCAGATTTAAATAAAACATTCCGTTAGCAAAGCGCCCCCCCTGATTCTACGCTGTGGAAGAGAAGAGAAGATTGGGGAGGGGGGGAGGGCAAGAAAAAAAAAAGGAACTCATTCTTGCAAGCTTCTTCTCCCTCCCCCCCCCCCCCCCCCCCCCCCCCCCCCCCCCCCCCCCCCCCACGTTCAGCAGCGTGTGTGATTCGGTGCACTGTTCTGCCAACATATGTTGCTGTACACTGTACACTTCGACTTCGGTGGTGGGTAGGAGAGATTACAAATTTCTGAGGAGGTGAGGTGGGTGGGATGTGGGGGACCAACCGTTCAGTTCAGTTCAGTTCAGTTCATATTGCTTATACTTGTTATAGCCCAGCCGACTACTAGAGCCATATCAGGGCTAACACCACGTCAAAAAAAATAAAAAAATAAACCGTTAAGAAAAAAAACAATTTAAAAATCCTGCTCACCGTGGGGGACCACCAACAAACACATGAGAATGGACCAACAAAGCAGGAAAAAAAAAGTACAAGCGTAGGAAATGGGAGAAGGAGATGGCAATGAGAGACAGAAAACGGAGAGAGAGAGAGACAGACAGACAGACAGACAGACAGAGAGAAAGACAGAGACAGAGAGACACAGACAGAGAGAGACAGAGAGAGAGAAAGAGAAAGAGAGAGAGAAACTTAACAATTTCCGGAAGGAGGGGAGATATTATATTATAACATTAACCGAAGGCGTCCTATCCCGGCATCCCCCCCACAAGGGAAATAAGATTGGTGTCTAATCTTATGTGGCAGGGGACGGCAAAACTGAAGTGATGAGATGAGAGAACAGCAGAGCTGCCGACACATCTTTGCCTGGCTGCATGCAGCAGCTGCCCCCAAAGCTGTGCTGCCTCCGGCCAGGGTGACTTGAGGCCACCAGCATGAAGGCTGACACAACTACAACAGCAGCTGTTGCAGCAGCAGCAGCCAACACACATCCCTCTACTCCACACCTACACCTTCTCTATACAGTCTCTCTGCATGTTGAGTTCAAGACGTTGTTCGTTAATTTAACCCAGACAAGCTGTGTCACGTCTACAGACTTTTGCTCGCTTGACAACACTTGACGTACTTACTTCTCTCCCTTTTTTCCTGTACGGGTTGGTGAGCTGCTTACTACTACTATACTACTACTACACTAGTGGTACGCTTCGTAGCCGGCTGTGCGTGGGTACAATATACACTATACTGGCCTAATTTAAACACACTGCACTAACCTACATTTCTCCTTTTTTTACTGACGAGTACTCTGTGTCCCTTCTGACTCCCGCACCCTGTCCACCAGCATCTTGCATTGTCAACCATGCTAGTAAAGCAAACACTTAACCCTTGGACCCCTCACCCTGTCTACCAGCATCCTGCATTGTCAACCATGCTAGTAAAGCAAAACTTAACCCTTGGATCCCTCACCTGTCTACCAGCATCCTGCATTGTCAACCATGCTAGTAAAGCAAAAACTTAACCCTTTGACCCCTCACCCTGTCTACCAGCATCCTGCATTGTCAACCATACTAGTAAAGCAAACACTTAACCCTTTGACCCCTCACCCTGTCCTACCAGCATCCTGCATTGTAAACCATGCTAGTAAAGCAAAAACTTAACCCTCTGACTCCCGCACCCTGTCCACAAGCTTCCTGCATTGTCAACCATGCTAGTAAAGCAAAACCTAACCCTTTGACTCCCTCACCCTTTCCACCAGCTTCCTGCGGAAGCTGGCTAGATAGGGTGAGGGAGTCAAAGGAAGATGGTGGATAGGGTGAGGGAGTCAAAGGGTTAATTTTTTTCTAGTTGGTGGATAGGGTGCGGGAATCAAAGGGTTAGTACTTACAGCATCACTATGAGTACTTGGTTTCGACGCATCGTTCAGTGTACACACAGTAGGCCTACACCCCTACCTTGACGCTTTGTTGAACCAAGCCTATATTACTGTTGCCTCAATCACTGACGGGGGGCATTTCGTGTACAACACACATGCGTGTAGTATATATTACCTCTTCCTCTTTTCTTTCATGCTCCAAGTAGGCCTACGTTTCTCGTTCAGCTTGCTGATGGAACACGTGCATTCAATGTATTTGTTGTACTGTACAGTCTGTGTGATTCGGTACGACTCATTGAACGCTGACAAAGTGTCCAATGTATTTGTGTACTGTACCACTCCCTGTGTGATTTCGTGTACGACTGTATTTCTGCTTTTGGTCACTGATCAACACTAGGTGAATCAATACAGGAACATGATTCACAGGCATATACACTTCTCTGGATGTTTTGTCCGGTTACACTTCTCTTCCACTAACTGATGGGCACTTATCGTACAATGATGTACTCGTATATATATTCTTTCCTCTTTATGACCGACCTCTTACGCAACTAGAGTGTACATTTGATATCCGCTTGTAATCGATGGATACTTCGCATACAATGCAGGCACTCGATATATACAAACACACATCTACCTGAATATTTAACACTTTGACTCCTGCACCTTATTCGCCAATAGCAAAAAATTAACCCTTAGATCCCCTCACCCTATCTACTAGCTTCCCGCAAGTATGCCCTTCCCAGGATGACATGGCCAACATAATATTTGCATCACTGATCGATCAGGGCCTACTGTACAGTATTACGAAATCCAAAACAAGTGTGACTGCTCGCATTCAACGCAAATAGGAACCAGAAAAAAACACGAAAGAAGAATACGAACACGTATTTAATACAACAAGACAGGACAGGAGCAAATTTTCGGCCAACTGGCCTTGTCAAGCGTAAGATTACAAACAAACAAACACCAGATACAAAAATTATGAGAAAAAGACTGAAACTTCCCTGCAGTAGGTGTTTGTTTGTTTGTAATCTTACGCTTGACAAAGGCCAGTTGGCCGAAAATTTGCGCTTGTCTTGTCTTGTTGTATTAATTTAAATACGCGTTCGTATTCTTCTTTCGTGTTTTTTTCTGGTTCCTACTGTACAGTGTTCTATACACTTCCTTCGATGCCTTTGCTCTTTCCTGTGAACTGTAACTCTGTCCCCGGACACACGTACGTACGTAACTTGTGTATTTTCATATAGCTGAACATACATGAGCAAAACATAAGCTGTGGAAACAACAGCCCCGTGCCACATGCCTACTCGTGGTCGAATTTGGGCGAAAATCTCTCTCTCTCTCTCTCTCTCTCTCTCTCTCTCTCTCTCTCTCTCTCTCTCTCTCTCTCTCTCTCTCTCTCTTTTTTTTTTTTTCTCTCTCTCTCTCTCTCTCTCTCTATATATATATATAAAATAGGCCCTACACACACACACACACACACACACACACACACACACACACACACACACACAACACACACACACACACCACACACACACCCCACACACACACACACCACATAACACACATACACAACACACACACACATACACACACACAAA
The DNA here is from genome assembly GCA_030674185.1 of Monoplex corrugatus. Lineage (NCBI taxonomy): Eukaryota > Metazoa > Mollusca > Gastropoda > Littorinimorpha > Ranellidae > Monoplex > Monoplex corrugatus. The sequence goes on from JAPXFY010000035.1 coordinate 28,381,741, forward strand.
CACACACACTTAAAAATAGAGAGAGACACACACACAAGATAGAAGACAGACACACACACGATAGATAGGTAGCATGATAAACAAACAGAGAACAGACACAAGACAGACAGATAGATAGATTAGATATAGATAGATAGATAGATAGATAGATAAGATAGATAATAGATACAGGCAGACAGGCAGGAGGCAGAATGAGCAGCAGACAGACAGACAGACAGACAGACATAACTGATATTGTAGATATAGATATATACATGATAACTGATATCGTCTTCAGAACAGATCTGTTTAACAGACAGACGACCGACCAACGAACAGACTGACAAGAGAGTGAGCAGACACCTGTTTCCTGAGCTTCCATCAGTGACATTACTCTCACAAGTCCTCCCACCTCTTTGCCTTGTACAAGGCAACAGCATCATAACCAGCCCACCAAGCACAATATTAATCCCCACAAACATACACGCACAAGCTGAGAGCATAATGTGACAGGCCCACTATCGCACCTCTTATCTCTAACACAGTTATGTACCTTCATCACTACTTTCATGTCGCTAACAGATGGACAAACAGTGAAACATGCCAACCAACCCACCATCTGACACAAGGCGCAACCTTCTTTTCACTTTCAACCAGTTCTAGCATTACTTGGCTCCACTTTTTTTTTTAACCTCATGCTCAGTTTCAAACTTCATACTTTGTACTACACATACGAACATATTCTTTCTCTAACAGTAATATAAATTATACAAAGCGCTGAAATACCTCATCAGTAAGCATAAAATAGTATTGTGTCAAATTGTCCAGAATCTTGGAGTGTTTAAAAGCCTCTGTAATGAATTTTTTTTTTAAAACTTCTAAAAATTAAATTTATGCTCAAGTTTCATTTTTAAATGTGAAGTGTACGCATTAAAACTCATATTCAATTGTTTTCCGTGTTTGTTCCACAATCTAAATGCTGATCACATTTATGTCGGGCCTATTCATAAAATATTTTGTTATACACGTTTCAAATGTTTCTAGTGCTTTTGATCTGTACCATTTGCACTAAATATAATGAAATCTTTATAATAATTACAATTATTATATACTATTATATTATATTTATCATTATCATCATCATCATCATCATCTATAATTTATTATTGTATATTATATCATCATCATCATCATCATCATCATATATCATCTATTATTATTTATTATTATTATTATTATTATTATTATTATTATTATTATTATTATTATTATTATTATTATTATTATTATTATTATTATTATTGCTATTGCCATTGCTATTATCATACTGTCATTTTCATCATCATCATTTGTCACAAAAAAAGACACAGCACACAGGAGGCCAAAAGGTCTGTTGTCCTCAAACTTCACTTTCAACATTTAATTGACTCTTTGGGGTCACAATCAAACAAATCATACCAAAATGGAGGTTATTACAGTTATCTGTATAATACAAAGCACTTCTCATTTTGATGTTACACTTTACAATTAAAACTTTTATAATTTCTTACTATACTGAGAGTTATTATACATATCATAGTGTGTTGGTATGAAATAGGAATTGCTGATTTGCTGTAACACTAATAGTATAAATCCTGTGTTGTTATGAAATAGGAATTGCTGATTTGCTGTAACACTAATAGTATAAATCCAGTCTTTTTTTAGTTTTGATTCCTTCAGGCCCCTCCACAGCAATCTGTTTCCAGACAGCTTACAAGTTTGTATTTATGTGTAAATTTCATATGTTATGTATCATACACGTTTCATCTTCTGAAAGTCCTAGCTTCTATAAACAATGTATAATTATCTAATTCAATATAAAATATAAAAGTACTTATCTTTTGTGAAAGCACACTAGCTAACATTCATAACGGATATATATGTAATGAAGAAATCAATGGCTGAATGCGAGTGAAAAAAAAAAATTATTGTATGTGCAAAGCCTGTATGTAAATGCATGCATCATTTACACGTGTAGTTTGTTTTTGTAGATCAGGGGCGAGCGGTGAACAATAGGGAATCGGGCAATGGGTATGATTATATAAATTGTGTATTTTGACATTTTAGAGAGCAGAAGGGATAGTGTGTTGGGCTCTGGTAGGGTTATTGTGTACATTTGCACTCTTGTGGAGGGAGTCTTAAGAATAGCAGTATGAGCCATTCATTTTGTCACAAACGGGTACAACATAATCTAAACAGTTTCAATGACAAGACTGACACAATGTGGAAATGGTCTTAAGGACAGCAGATGAAGCAATACACTTCACCACAAAGTACCATATAATTTAAACAGTTTCAATGACGAGATTGACACAAGAGTAGACACAGAACCCATCAGGGCTCCCACTGAGGAAAAGCAAAAATCCCTGAAAATCAGGAGGGTGCGGGGGGTAAGACCCCAAGCCCCCCCACCCCCGGAAAATTTACGTTTAAAATGGCACAATCTGACACATATATGAGCTTCATTTATAGTTTTTTATAGTTTTTTTTTCATGGAAAAATTGTTTTTTCGCAGATTCTCAGTCTGGTTTTCGCAGAAATCTGCGAATTTGCAGAAAAGTGGGAGCCCTGACCCATATATATATATATGCTAAGTAAGATCTCAAGACCTTGGCATCACAATGAGCTTATGCACAGATTTGCGGCTAATGTTGTGATCATTTTGGATCCTCTCCATCACATGGCTTCTGAGACATCAGTGCATACAGAATTCATTCCGAGCACACAGATGCCATCTTAAAAAAAAACTGCAGTGAAACTGAAACTCCGACTTGCAAAAATTCTGCTGTATGTGTGAAGCATATCAAGTCATAACAAAACATTTCTAACAACAGATGAAAACCAATGGATAAAGAATTAATAACAAATCTCAGAAAATGACAACAAAAATTACTTACATGTCTGCAAGAAAAGTATACATGTACACAAAAACACCTGTGTTGATTGTAGCACTTACCTTCATCAGCCAAATTAAGAGTTTTCACACAAGTTACAGCAAAATATGTGAAAATACAAAATGTTAATCCTGTGAAACACACAAATCCTCATACTGGTGGTAAATACTGGTGCAGTAATAGAAATATCTATCATTCTATGCAGTGCAATACTATTTTAGTATCAAGCTATCAAGTTACAAGACAGAAGGCGAGATGGAGTTGGTCAAAACAGCAAAAGTGAGGATTACATTCACAAAATACGGCAGCACAGAAGTTAGTCAACAACAACATGGTTTAGTCAAAATCAACATGGTTTTGTGGATCACAACACAACATTTCAGTTTCTATACTCAATATGCTCAAAGCCAACACACACTTCATACAAACAATACAAGGACACAAGAGACATTTCATTACAGGTCTGTCTTACTGTCCCTATAAGGAAATTAACTACAAAATTAATGTGATCGTCTTCTTACACAGACAGAAGTACCATCACACATCACAAGGCACACAACTTGAGCTATAACTCCAGCTGAAGGAACTTAAAGATGCAGAAATTAAAGGCAATGTTATAGCTGTTAGTAACCAAGTACATGACACTTACAGCCATGTTTAGTCAAAGTAAGTAACAAAACAGGCCGTGCTCAGTTCTAGAATGTCTATTTTATAAACAGTTGCTGTGCTTTTCTTTGCAGCCCCAACATCTCTACACCCACTGAAATTAACAGATTGCAGGAAAACAAAACAAGCTTAAAAGTACTTTCTGAACAGATATCATACTGACCACAAGTATAGTCACTCATTTCTTGTTCATAGTCCTCCAAAAATATGAATTAAAAACAGTTTTCGCAAATGTAGCTAAACAGTTTACTGTAATCACACTGCAAAGTGAGGCGTATGAAATCATCAACACTTAGTCCTGAAATACTATAACAAAGGTCTTGGTCCAGAGTCAGCCTCGGTGAAATTGTCTTACAGTTAAACTTATTCAGCCAAACAATGAGAATCTGTAGTCTGCCAAAATGTTGAATGAAATACAAATTTTCCAAATTAATATGGGCACAAAGAGATACTCTTTTTCTAATTGCAATGTATATGTGTGCACTTAACAGAACCTAAACCTTCAAACAAGTGCAACACATGCACAAACTAACTTGCAAAGCATCAGAAATATGGATACAATACTTTAATCAACAACCACAACAAACAAACAAAAACAAATAAAATGAATTAAATGAATAAAATTCAAACCAAAACACCATAAAAAGAAATAAAAACCCAACAACAAAAAGCCAGCCCAACAAAATGAAATATAAAAAATACAGCTGACAACACTCACACAGGCAGAAGGAAGAAGAGGCTGGGGCGGCCGTACCATGGGTTGTCCCCCCGTGGGCACCGAACCCAAGTAGTGTGCGGGCATGGGACCGCGTGCCCCCAGCGGCTGTCCGCCAGATAAAAAGTTGCTTGGAGGTGGGCCCACAGGGGAGGAAGGCGTAGGATAGACTGGATAAGGTGGCAGATAGCCTGCACTGTGACCCGCATGCATCATGCAGAAAGATGGGATGATCTGCTACTTTCACTTTACACTTCTTTCTTTTAGGCCCACTGCCGTCGTTCAGCTTGCTACAGAAATTTAATGATTCCAGAAGGACTACAACTCCAAACAATAACACTGAAAAGTAAAACAAGGACAGAAATCATTATTATTATTATTATCATTATGATTACTGACAAGCGACTTCTGGCATGAATTTTAGAAAAGAAAAAAAATCTCACAGGGAAAAAAATCTAGGGACATGTTTGATGCTTTGGAGTTTAAAATTGCAACTAATGTATGGAATGGGCTTTATCTCTTTCTTTAACATGATGCTGTATCTTTAGACTATTTGTGAAATCCTTAATAAGTCCAAAGTCCAAGCTGGCTTTTGCTTGATTTACAGTTTGTTTTCAGTTGCTATTTTGAACAGAATCGCTTTTCCCTTTATTTAAACTCAATTTTACAATTGCAACTTCTTATCTCAAGATGTTTCTCACCCCATCTTCCAATGCATGATAGCAACTTTTTATTTCAAAATGTCTAGAGAGCTCACCCCATCTTCCAAAGCATGATCAGCATCTTTATCTTCGTTCATGACTTCAGCTTCAGACGTGATATTAATTTGATTAAATGATTTGATAATACTCAAGTCACAGGTAGAAGTAGAAACTTTATTTTTAAATTAATTCTATTTTCATTGTTTAACACTGCTTCAAGCACATCTTGTGAAATGTCCCTTTCATCATACAGTAAGGGTTGATTTGTGTTTGATTCACGTATGTCCACCTCTGGCATTTGTGCTTCTGAAACAATATTATCAATTCCAAAGGGCTTTTGTGAGATGAGGCACTGCACAAGTAGGCCTATTCATTATTATTATCATAATCAATTATTTTCATTACTGTAGAGTTATTATTATCATCAACATTATAACCATTTTATGATTCACTTCTTTCATACTACTGGATATTAGTCACATTTTTTTCCTACTAAGTACTATCAGGATCATCCTTGCATTCTCGAGCCTTGCCTTTCAAATCACTTTCAAGAGGATGTGAAACAGGGAAAGGCGTAGCTCGGGAGGGTAATCCAATCCAATGAGACTGCCTCCACTGCTTCAGTCTCTGCATTGAGGACTACATTGAGGAAGAGACATTTTGCTTAAAGTCTGTTGTACATAAACATAAATGTTGTATGGGAGCAAAACCGTTGGTTCTATAATTCATGTTCCATTCTGTTTGGGAAACAAAGTGTGGCCTGCTGAGGGAGTTGAAGGGAATGTTCAACCTGCCCACTATCTCGGACAGACAGGTCGACCGAGTGCATCCCCCTCCCCCCTAGAAAGTTATCATGATGCTGTCTGCAGACAAATCCCCTTCCCCTGGACTTCGGGTTTCAGAGGTCATGATGGCTTTGCAGACAGCCTTGAGTGCCAGTATACTGATGTGACAGTATAAGTCTTCAGCAGACCACAGGGGGAACACCCTGCATGGACACCACAGCTATTCAAGGTGTCCATGTAGAGGGCAATCTCATGCACTGGAGTCAAGATGGGAAAACCAGCCAGTAGAGGTACTGGGACAGCCCAGGGAGCTGTAACCTCCAAGAACCACAGTCTCAGTGATATGTCCCAGGTGTGAAGGGATTGATACCATGTCTCTGAGGAAATGTTGTACTGGGTGTTTCGGGGTGCAGCCTAGGGGTATGACTGGGGCAAAGGATTCCATCATACCCTGTGGGGACGAGATGGATCTTGCTGTGGCTGTTCCCTGGAAAAGGCCGACTTCCAATTCAAGCAGCAGGGCAACCATCCCCAACCCAGGCGGGTCACAGGTGGCAGATAGTGAAGCCCTTCAGATATGGAGGGTGGCTGTGAATAAGCTAGTTTGCTAGCAAATAAGCAGTCCCGGACCAAACTGGCAGTGTTCCTATCAGGACAGGGTGGGGTAGCAGGTTGACGAGTTCATCAGCGGGTAAGGGCCGCTATAACCCCTAGCTACGGGGTGGATCCCCAGAGAAACAATCCCTCCTGTGCTCCCAGGGCAGGACCTACGAGCCAGGAGCTAAGGGCGGGGCAACCCCTACAGAAAACCTAGAAGGCTGAAGACAGAGATACCAGGCCAGCGTGCACCTTCTAACAAACCACGGTACTATGCACTTATTGCATAATGGCTACACACTCATCGAGTTCAGACGAGACATCACCCGGACTCAGCTGATTGTGTAGCAGCGTACACAAGACGAAGAAGAAGCTGTGGCTGTCCTGTGACTGTCGCAGATGGGCGAATAGGGCATCCAACTATGCCTGCCAGAGTGGTGGCAACAGGAAGGAAAGGAAGTCATTGGGGATGTAGTTTTTTGGACGCCCCTATTTCGTTTTCTTCTACTCTGTAGTAGATTACTGATTAGTCAGGATGGTTTCTTATTTGGTGGGTGATCAAGGTTTTGTCGTCTCTTGAGCTGCCATCCAAGGGAGTCACTCCTCCTTCCTCATGAATAACAATTAGAGAGTGTCTACTGTAGGCACATACATCACAGCCCTGAAGTGTTGGGCATTTTCTATGTCTGTTTTATTTTTTTGAATGTTTGGATGTTGTTGGCCTTCTTTTAATGCTTTGTTCATGGCTTTGGTTTTTATAGCATTCAGTTCAATCCTGCCCTGCAATCTGCTGCATCTGCTCTCCGTAGAGAGTTCTCTTCACGCTTGTGGTGTTATCTGCAGTTAATGCACTTTTTGTTTCTTTAACCTCATCTCACAGTTTTTGACAAAAATAAAACCAGTGGTTTGTCATTGTCTTCTGAAATGGCAGTGCACATACTGTGCGGAGGCTCTGTCCAGTGTTCCCATTTGGTACAGGAAGTTATATTATAATTCTCCTTCAGGTTCAGGCAGCTTTTCTTTCCATGTGAATTTTCCTTTAGTCTTAGCACCATGAGAATTATTTTTCACATATATTTTCAACACAAGTTTTATTTCTTTTTTTTTTCCCTAACTGTTGTTGTTTTGTTTTGTTTCTGTTTTAATTCTCTTTGCTTGGGATTCCTATAGAAGACTTGAAAACTGTAACCCATGCAGTATTTAGAAACAGTATGCTCTGTTTTTAATTTGTTTTGTTTTTGCTGTTTTCGGTTAGTTGGGAACTTTTTCCTTTTTTCTTCTTCTTTGTTGTTGTGTTGTTGTTGTTGTTGTTGTTGTTGTTTGGTTTTGGTCTGGGTTGGGTTTGGTTTTGTTCATATTTAGCTGGGCTTTTTCCTCTTCTATGTTCCTTCCTTTTCCAAAATCAAATTTTAAAAACAAACATAGAACAGTGGATGGTTCACAGAATTGTGACCATACAGTAAAGTTGTTCGTCCAATGCCAATTTAGCAACATGGTGTGTATAATTTTAAGTTTTTGAAATATGAGTGATACCATCCTATCTTCAAGTTTGACCATGTTTTAAAAATTACTATAACACTCGCAGAAGCAAATGTCTTTCACTTTTGTTTTGTTTTGTTTTGTTTTGTTTTGTTTTGTTTTATTTTATTTTGTTCCCCTAGCCCCCAACCTCTAATTTTAATGTTACCTGACTCAAATTTATATGTTACACTCACAAACACTGACCAGACTAACTTCCATTTCCCAGAAAAATAAGGCAGAGGGAAAAGTACATGCCAGTGCCCCACAAACATATAGTACAAATGTCCAAAACTGAAACTTAAATGCAGCAAACCCAAAGGGGAAACAAGCAAATTCTTACAAATGAACAACAATGACAAATAAATCACAATCATGCAAGCCACTTAGCTCATTTTTCGGAATATACGCAGATTTGCAACAAAGAAGTAGAAAACCTTTCGAGTTTGAGACATGGACAAAAAGCTCTATCCCATCACATTCATATGTCTAACACAGTATTGTCAATAGTTAACACTATAAACATAAACTGTGATGATTTTAATGGAGCAATTCATTTTATCAGTCAGTCTACTCAGCTGTGTACATGTTGGTCAACCTTCACACGATTATCTTTCACAGCGTGCATTTTTATAAATTCATGACACATTTTCTTCAAAACTGATTTAACATTATCCATGACTGAAAACATTATCCAATGTAACAAATCACAAAGTACAGTACAGTCCAACTCAAAAGGTTTTGAGGCATACACGCATTTTGACAGTAACACAGAAAGCAATTTGCATGCAAAAACACTGAATGACAACAATTATGACAGTATATGACAAAATATGGAACAGCCAGAATGACGAGAGGAATTTATTTACTGATTTAGTCTGAAACATTGAAAGTAACACAATAAAGCGCATATGAACATCCATAGAAAGCAATGGACATGAACATAAATTGCAACCAGCAACATGGTTATCTATTGATCTATTGTGACATTCATATATTATTATATAAAGTAAAAACTAATCTCAGGCAATGAACACAGGATGAAGTCAAGCTATCATACATACAAGAGTTACACGAACTCTGTGATTCAAAAATCACATTCATATTGCACAATTATGTTACAATTATTGAACTTTGAAGCCATGAAATATATAACTGACACATTACTTCTTTTTTTTTCTTTTTCTTTTCTTTTTTTTTTTACATTAAAACATAACTGTATTCACAATGCACAATTATGTTAAAACTATTATTTAAAGCCATGAGATATACAACTGCCACATTGACACATTACTTATTTTTCATGTAATGTTCGCAATTTTGATTACCCATTGCTCACATCTTTGTTCCAGTTTCAGATTAAGAACTGATATTGATAATCAAAAAGGAAAAAAAGTTTACTAATATAACTTGCAATGACCCAGTTTCCAAACTTCCAACTGAATTCTATTCTACCAAATCGAAGCACTTCCCGTTTCCCAACTGAACAGGACTGAGGTACGGATGGGTAGAAGAAAGTGTGGGGGGACAGGCACCACGCATTATAATTTCAGACTCACAACCCACCCACGTTACTGGATTAAAACGAATTTTTGAAAACCTTTTTTGGTACAAGATACAAACAGTGCTAATTTAGTACAGATAACAAGTTTTGCTGACAATGGAAGTAACCATAGGTACTGTACTGGACCTGTGCATGCATGCAACGATAATCAGTGCTTCACAAAGAAAGCAAAGAGAGAGGACAGAAGAATGACAAACAAGATATGGATACATATAGATATATATATATATACAGACTGACAGGCCAACAGTGGTAATCACTCACCGCACTGAAATCCAATAAATCACTGAGCTCTTTATCTCCAACATTCATCCTTGCCCCAAAGGACACAGAGCTGCCGGACCTGCGAACCCACAACATGACAGTGTTGTGAATGAAACTTAAAAGACCACACAGGCAAAAAAATTTTAACCCTTTGATTCCCACACCGTATCCACCAACGGCGAAAACTTAGCTCTTTGACTTGCCTACCCTATCCACAAGCTTCCTGCAGGAAGCAGGTGGATAGGGTGAGAGAGTCACCGGGTTAAGTTTTTGCTTGCTAACATGGTTGACAATGCATGATGCTGGTGGACATGGTGTGGGAGGCAAAGGGTTAAAACCACAAATAAAAATAAGATATTATTATAAATCAACCAATCTCGACATCTATCTATATGTATTATATAGATCTATCAATGTATAGATGTATATATATCTATCTACATCTATCTGTCTGTCTACCTATCTATCTATCTATCTATCTATCTATCTATCTATCTATCCATCCATCATCTATCTATCCATCCATTCATCCATCCATCCATCCAACCATCTATGTATCTGTCTGTCTGTCTGTCTGTCTACTCATCCATCCATCCATCCATCCGTCCGTCCATCCATCCAACTGTCTGTCTGTCTGTCTGTACGTGTGTGTGTATGTCTGTCCATCCATCCAACCATCTATTTATCTAGTTAACATTAAAGAACAACGTGCTTACATTGATTATTAAAGCATAATTTGTGGCTTACTCTCAGAAAGGGGGGGGACCAAATAACTGTGTCAAGCCAGGCAACAAGCCCAGAAAACATGCTGAAGGTTTTTAATCTGGTCAAGTTTGAGATTTTTGTTTCACTTTACTTTTTGTTTCTAATATCGCTATTATATAGAACATTTATCACAGTGAGAGTTCAAGATAAACTTTGACCAGGAAATAAACATGTTAAAATCATGTTCTAAAATCATATCCCCTTCAAAACAATGCCGTTTTTTTGTTTTGTTTTTGTTTTGTTTTTTGTTTTGTTTTGTTTGGTTTGGTTTGGTTTTGTGTTTTGTTTTTGCAAAAATCAGAAAGCTAGCGGATAGGGTGAGCGAGTCAAAGAGTTAAATTTTTGTTTTGCTAGCATGGATGACAATGGAGGATGCTGGTGACAGGTTGCGGGAGTCAAAGGGTTAATTATTTGACTCCCTCATCCTTTCCACCAGCTTCCTGCATGAAGCTGGCCGATAGGGTGAGTGAGTCCAAGAATTAAGTTTCTGCTTTGCTAGCAGGGTCGACAATGCAAGATACTGGTGGACAGGGTGCAGGAGTCAAAAGGTTCAACCTTTCCAAATTTGGTCCCACTAGGTCTCTTCTGATCCAGTAACTACACTCCGCTGTCGCCGCCTATGTACATTACGAGCTTCCGAACTAGGCCAACAAGCAGGCCGGCCTGTCCTGCCCCTTTCCCGCCACACAACCAAAGGCCCCAAAGCGCCCTAGGGAGAGGTGACACTTCAAGGTGTCACGAGTTACACCCCTTCAACTATACATACCAAGGTCCCCTAACTCTATATCGCTGGACTGTAACTAACTGGCCGTGACAAGACTCAGATAAGGGTGGATGGAGAAGGAGCAAATTGCTGGAAACGAGAGAGTGTTGTAATGGCCAGGAGGGGGAGATGTTACAAGTGGATGAGGTGTGTGCAGACCTAGCCATTGGTTATGTATTTGGGGGGGGGGGTGGTGTTTTCTTGTCGTTGTTAAAACTAGGAGGAAGTGTGAGGTTTCTAAAACCACTGTGCAAGACAGTTGGTTAATTAAAACTGGTTACCTATTCTCCATTACTATGCTCTTTACAAAGATACTAACCAGCAGAATTTTGGACAGTTCTATTTACTTAACAATACACAAAGCCACAAAATAACAGCACACAAAGAAAAAAATTGCAAGCTGCCTCACCGTTTACTATTCTCAATTACTAAAGCAAAATAACAACCTACAAACACACAAAGGAGAAATAAAAGCTGCCTTATATGTATTTTATTGTTCTCAATTACTAAACTCAATACACAATATCAAAAATAAAAAATTTAGTATATTTTTACTCAACTCTTAGCTACATCAGCTGAAATCGGTGCATTTTTTTTTCTTTACACATACTTTGCATTTCATTCACCAAATCAGTCATTGGTCTTTAAAATTCTGATTGACTCTGAACCAGGACTTGGATTTGATTCAAATCAAGTGTGTGTGTGTGTGTGTGTGTGTGTGTGTGTGTGTGTGTGTGTGTGTGTGTGTGTGTGTGTGTTGTGTGTGTGTGTGTGTGTGTGTGTATGTGTATGTGTGTGTGTGTGTGTGTGTGTGTGTGTGTGTGTGTGTAACTGTAAGCATATACATATGTGCAAGCACATGAGCATATGTATAGCAAGGAAGAGAGTGAGAAAAATACAGAAACAAATTAGTGCTGACAGAAGAGAGGAAAACTTTCTCAAGTTTCAAAAGCACTTAGACTAATCAGTGTTTGACATGCCTTTGTGTGTGTGTGTGGGGGGGGGGGGGGGGGGGGGGAAGGTAAGGAGTTGTTGTTGTTCTTGTTTTTTGGTTTTTTGGTTTATTTCAGTTTTTGTTTGTTTGTTCATTTTGTTTTGTTTTTACATTGGGGGGGGGGGGGGGGGGATGGACCAACTGACATCCAACTAGACCAACTGTCCCTTTTCACAACTGCCAATTTAAATCATTCCACGAACCAGAAAATCATGTGAATGACAAACTATTAAAAGAAATTTCATGACTCTCTGATCAGATTTCAATTAGGTGTGAATGAACTGGATGTAAACAAACGATTTTTAATAGAAAGTTATGCTAGGGAAAAAAAAACTGCCCTTTTATCCCAACATACCAGAAGATGAATCCCATTTTCTGTTTGACTATCCAGTCATTAAAAACATCACACATAAGCCCTTAAGCATCTGCAAGGAATCACTGGAAATAGCTCTGATCCCCTCTTATAGTGTAATCCAAAATTGTAACAGTCCAAAACAGTCCAGAAAAATGTTTATAATATATTCTATGCTGTAAAGTCCTCAGTTTAGGCAACAATCTAAAATTATTTGTATGTATCCCTATTACAAAACAGAAAAGTATCACATTGGTGTAATTATTAATGGTGATGCTGTGACTAGGAACATCCATGCCTCTTCATATGTGTATAGCGTGGGTGTGCGAGACAGTATGATCAACAAAAAAGTATTTACACCCCCCTTTGGATACCCCTATCCTGATAATTACTAATCATCCTCAAATGCTGGCAAGATAGAAAATAAGGTAAGCATACCTTAGAAGCTCTTCTGACCCTTGTGAATCCTCTCTCTCTCTCTCTCTCTCTCTCTCTCTCTCTCTCTCTCTCTCTCTCTCTCTCTCTCTCTCTCTCTCTCGTTTTCGTTGGGTTGGTTGGGTTTGGGTTGGGTTGGGTTTGGGTTGGGTTTGGGTTTGGGCTGGGTTGGGTTGGGTTGGTAGGCTGATCTTTTGGTGTGTTTTTTTTGTGTGTGTTGTTGTTGTTATTCTTTTTAAGTAATACCCCAGAAACATACAATCTGACAGTTCATGATTCCCTTCAAACAACTACTGGTTAACTTATACACAAGGGAGTTAGTTAACATTTAACATCATCATGATTTAGTTATTGATGCAGCATCAACACATTAATCTCTTTATTCAACATGTCAGAGAACAATAATGTTGTCTCTTCAATGATCAGTTTCTCTTTTGATCAATGACAATGTTATCTCTTCAGCCCAACTTAGTTTAGTACTGATCACTTTCTTTTTTGATCAATGCACTGTTAATTTATTATCTATTCATAGTGTCAGTATTTGATGATAAGCACATATTCAATTTCAAAAATATTCTTTACAGATGACAAATCAATCAAATCAATGTATCAGACTGTAGATCACATCATGTGATCAGTGAACGTAGTTTCAATTTGTGTTATAGATCATCTATGATTAATCTAAAATATTCAATGCCAAGTCTAGTGATTAGTGATAAATGCTCTGAAAATTGAAATGCATCTCTTTAGTAATCAATTACAGATTAGTATTACTAATTGTCACAAGTAAAGTATGTAAGTGACTGGCAGTGTCTCGCAGTTTATGCAGGTTCGTGAAGATCTAGCAGTCGATTGTTCTTCTCAGAGACAGGATACACCAGTCCAGGTTAAGTGAAAATGATCCTTAATTTGAAGAACGAATGAAACACAACAGGAACTGGGTAAAAACTTCACACACCAATGCACCACTCCTGGTTTGCAGAATTAATTTTCTTCAGCCCTCAAATCTACACGCAGCAACTCCACAAATCTACAGCAACTTTTCTCTCTCTGACAGCGGGCTTACACATCAACTCTTCCAATCGCTCTCCCTCTCTCAGTCACGCTTTATTTATAACATCATGGAAAGTTCTACAATATTCTCGGCTTTTCCCTACATTTGCAGCCAATCATAGCACATTCTCGAACCTTCCCTTTCTGGAATGTTCTGTAGTTCTAGCCAATCATCGTACAGATTAAACGTCTAGCCAATCATTGTACAGATTAAATTTGTTTACAATTTCCGGAACATTCTAGAAAGATCTAAGGTATTCTACGTTTTTTCTTGTCATTTCTAGATTGTTCCAAAGGATTCTACATATTTCCATACAACGAAATTGAACTTAAACATGTTTTCAGTGTTAGCATAAACCAAAACAAATATTCTCGATTCATTATCCAGTGAATCACAAAACAATCTTCAGGAACGAACAGCGGACAGTAGCTGAATCAACAGACACATTCTGACATCACACTTCTCTTATCGCATTGGCACTTTCACATTGAGTTTCTCTTTTTTTTTTAATGTAACACTACTTTATGTCTGCTTACTTTTCAGGATTTATTGTTCTGCAAAAGCTGTGGTTTAGAATTCAAATTTGTCCATCAACAGTGGAGAATCTTTTAGTTTGCAGACATACTTTTTTTGGCAAACACAAATCCTCCCCCCCCCCCCCCCCCCCCTCCCCCACACACAACTGATGATAGACTCAAACCCTCTGCCTAATTCTTTTAAACTAAAAAAATATATGCCGACTGATCTATTAAGCTGAAGACAGTAACTTGAGTAAGGTCTTGTAGAATTGAAAACAGCACGCAATCTGACATGGACAAGTGTAGGATTCTTTACTTCCCACCTGTTCACTGGCAAAGCTTTCGTTTAGTTCACCAGCACAACACTACTTTGCAATGCCGTGACCTTCACTACATTTGATCTAAAGGGGTATTCTATGAACATTTAGATGTCTGGGCTAATGCAGTATCAACCATCAATTGATACATAAATAGTTAATAAAAACTAAACAAGTCTTACTCCCTTTGCCAAGCATGCTAACAAAGGTTTTGTTCACTTTTTGATTCATTCACTCACAGCAATCGCAGAAAACATCATTTACTGATTCAGAAAGGCTATGCCCATCTTTGAGAAAGACAGGTAGTCATCCTCTTAGTTTTACATGCCCTCTATGTTCTCCAAGCCCAGGAGAATGTCAAACTCCTCCACCTCATCAAGGCTTCCCAACAAGTCAGAAGACTCAGAAGAGTAGTCTAGTCTTGCAGTGGATCAAATCCTCACTCACAGCTGGGATACCACAAAACAAGAACGTAGATGAGCTCAAGTTCAAGTTCATATTGCTTACAGCCCAGCCGACTACTAGAAGTGTACATATATATATGTATGTCAACCACTATTTGAGTCGTACCACAGTAACATGCCGTTCGTACCATAGTACCAGACCAAAAACCATAGCATTTTTTTTTACGTGGAGAGGGGGGGGGGGGGGGGGGGGGAGGGTGTTCTGGGAAATACAGTTTACTCATTGTTTTTTATATTTCATTAACCATTTGACTCCCAAACCCTGTCCACCATGTACCAGCATCCTGCAATGTCAATCATGCTAGCAAAGCAAAACAACCCTTTGACTCCCTCACCCTATCCACCAGCTTCCTGCAGCAAGCTGGTGGAAAGGGTGAGGGAGATAAAGGGTCAAGTTTTTGCAGTTGGTGGATAGGGTGCAGGAGTCAAAGGGTTAAAAATTAAAGCTCTCTCCTTTAGAAGAACTAGACACAGGAGTGGGAATTTGACATTGAATATACTAATTGTTACCTACACTTTGATCAATGAAGGAAAAATCAAAGAAATGAATGGTAAACTATACAACTTGACATATGAGAGGGACACTAAGGAAGACCAACCAGACAATTACATCAGCTACTCTGAAAACAAGAGCATCCTCGAACCACTCCTTAAAGCCACGGTAGGACTATAAAAGCGCCATGTGCTTGAGATATCAGCTTCATTTCTAACTGGTGTAATAGCAGATATCACATCTTTCCAACATTTTCTCAAGTAGCTTGACGCAGAAGCAATACCACAACTTTAGATTTGGTAGAATGGAAGCTATTATTACCTCCTAATACTTCGTTAAATACAATGTTGCATTAATGGAAAATGTTATGACAAATTAATAGTAGGATCATTTGAAATCAGGACAGATTTGAACTTTGATGGCTGGAGCTAGTGTTTAGCGCATGCATCCGGCCTAGCACCATGGACCTAAAAATAAATGTTTAGGTCTGTGGCACGTTTCTGGGGTCACAGTAGGGCTGCAAGCATATTTTGTTTATATATATCACTTTCAGTTTCAGTTTGACCAAACTATGATAACAGGGCCTATCTAGTTTCTTCATGTGTGTCTGAACCCTAACAGTACCCCACTCTGCATGAACACCAGCACAGTGTGCATGCTGGATGAAAATCTGCAAACTAGCTCTTCTCACCCGATCTGTCAGATTTTTTGCTGGGCCTTTTAACTCTTATTGTCCGTTAGGGGTTTTAAGTCTGGCCGAAGGATTTGCACTAGATGCGAATTGTCAAAGAGGGGGTCATGTCAGTAAAATGATGAGAACTTTTTTGTATCCAGCCTACAGCAAACATTTTGGTATACTCATGTTCAGAATGAAATTGTGCATCTTGTGAGTAATGGTACATTGATATCATTGTCATATTGAGATAATTAGAAATGTTAATTACAGACACACATTTTACAGCACGGACAAAAAACAGTTGTATGGTTGATAATCAAAGCACTATAGCTGACCAGGTAATCCTTGTACATCCAAACTCTAAGAAAAAAAGATGTTCCTTGACATCTTAGTAATAAGTTCATTCCCACAAAAAATGTCATTGTTGCTTTATTTTGATGCTTTTCACCCCTAATTGACTTCAGGTCACATCCCCGAAAATGAGAAAAACCAGACACTTTAGCTGTTACACATGTCACAACTTGTTCATCAATTTTCTTTTCTATAGTGGCTGCAAAGTTTCTAGTGTAGAACTGTTATTTGATGCAAAAATAAGTAAAAACCACTGAAAACAAAGTGTGTGCTCATTGTGGACTTTTTCACTGATCATATGATGTCAGGTGAGTTTCAGAAAGTCGTCATTTCTTTGAATAAGGCCCTGCTGCAGTTTTAACACCATCCAAAGAAACCAACTCATCATTTGAGTGTCAAAAAACTCTCATCACTGTCATTGATGATATAATTGCTATTACTATCGTCCAGTGCTTCTTGAAAAAATTTATCGCCTGCTCAGCGGTCAGTCTGATAGGTCACTGCCCACCAGATGCCATAACAAATCAAAACACAGCACAAGATGCAAAAAAAATCCAACTTCAAACTACTTCACCGGTACAGAAAAGCGTAAAACGAACATGGAAGTATCTATTGCCATAAAGAAAACCGTAAAGCCAGCTGTGTGTCGGAAAAGTAGTGATTGTTGCAATCAAGATGTTTGGTAACTGAAAAAGCCGACTGAGTCGGCTTGCTGTCCATTCAGGTTTGGACAATAAGAGTTAAGCCACAGACAGAGAGGGATACCTACCACCATCTGTACAGAAAGCAGTATATCATTATTTACCATACTGTCATAATGAGGCTCCACACCAACTAGAACAGGTAAACCCCACAAAGATGAAGAGATCACAAATTCAAATTGATGCCATCACCAACTCACACCTGCAGTCAAGAAGACGTACAACCACACACACACACACAGCAGCGTGTCATGTCTAATAACTAAAATAACAGGTGACATGCCTGGCTATATCTCCTCTGACCACCAAGTTGAGTCACAATGACAATAAAGAACTCGTAATGTATAATATGAGTTGTTCTCCAATGCTGGTCAACAAATATTGCAAAATGGAGATATTTTTGAAAAAATAAAGCGAGAATCTTGTAAGTGTGCTCAATAGAAAGCTTAATGATTGCAAATTATAAAACTGCTTATAAGGTAACCATGGCTTTCGTAAAATTTAAAAATCTGAGATTCAAATAACAAAACTGGAAAAGATAATCAGCATGACATCGACACAACTGTCTTAGGCAATCTGACAGTGTTAGATAATCAGCATGACATCGACACAACTGTCTTAGGCGAATCTGACAGTGTTAGATAATCAGCATGACATCGACACAACTGTCTTAGGCGAATCTGACAGTGTTAGATAATCAGCATGACATCACACAACTGTCTTAGGCGAATCTGACAGTGTTAGATAATCAGCATGACATCGACACAACTGTCTTAGGCGAATCTGACAGTGTTAGATAATCAGCATGACATCGACACAACTGTCTTAGGCGAATCTGACAGTGTTAGATAATCAGCATGACATCGACAAGGCGAATCTGACAGTGTTAGATAATCAGCATGACATCGACATAACTGTCTTAGGCGAATCTGACAGTGTTAGATAATCAGCATGACATCGACACAACTGTCTTAGGCGAATCTGACAGTGTTAGATAATCAGCATGACATCGCACAAGGCGAATCTGACAGTGTTAGATAATCAGCATGACATCGCAAGGCGAATCTGACAGTGTTAGATAATCAGCATGACATCGACACAACTGTCTTAGGCGAATCTGACAGTGTTAGATAATCAGCATGATATCGACACAACTGTCTTAGGCGAATCTGACAGTGTTAGATAATCAGCATGACATCGACACAACTGTCTTAGGCGAATCTGTCAGTGTTAGATAATCAGCATGACATCGACATAACTGTCTTAGGCGAATCTGACAGTGTTAGATAATCAGCATGACATCGACAAGGCGAATCTGACAGTGTTAGATAATCAGCATGACATCGACAAGACGAATCTGACAGTGTAAGATAATCAGCATGACATCGACAAGACGAATCTGACAGTGTTAGATAACCAGCATGACATCGACAAGACGAATCTGACAGTGTTAGATAATCAGCATGACATCGACCAGATGAATCTGTGTTAGATAATCAGCATGACATCGACAAGATGAATCTGACAGTGTTAGATAATCAGCATGACATCGACAAGATGAATCTGACAGTGTTACTGTTAGATAATCAGCATGACATCGACACAACTGTCTTAGGCGAATCTGACAGTGTTAGATAATCAGCATGACATCAACAAGACGAATATGACAGTGTAAGATAATCAGCATGACATCGACAAGATGAATCTGACAGTGTTACATAATCAGCATGACATCGACAAGGTGAATCTGACAGTGTTAGATAATCAGCATGACATCGACAAGACAAATCTGACAGTGTTAGATAATCAGCATGACATCGACAAGATGAATCTGACAGTGTTAGATAATCAGCATGACATCGACAAGATGAATCTGACAGTGTACTGTTAGATAATCTGCATGACATCGACAAGGCGAATCTGACAGTGTTAGATAATCAGCATGACATCGACAAGGCGAATCTGACAGTGTTAGATAATCAGCATGACATCGACAAGATGAATCTGACAGTGTTAGATAATCAGCATGACATCGACAAGATGAATCTGACAGTGTTACTGTTAGATAATCAGCATGACATCGACACAACTGTCTTAGGTGAATCTGACAGTGTTAGATAATCAGCATGACATCAACAAGACGAATATGACAGTGTTAGATAATCAGCATGACATCGACAAGGCGAATATGACAGTGTTAGATAATCAGCATGACATCGACACAACTGTCTTAGGCGAATCTGACAGTGTTAGATAATCAGCATGACATCAACAAGATGAATCTGACAGTGTTAGATAATCAGCATGACATCAACAAGGTGAATCTGACAGTGTTAGATAATCAGCATGACATCAACAAGACGAATCTGACAGTGTTAGGTAATCAGCATGACATCGACAAGACGAATCTGACAGTGTTAGATAATCAGCATGACATCGACAAGATGAATCTGACAGTGTTACTGTTAGATAATCAGCATGACATCGACACAACTGTCTTAGGCGAATATGACAGTGTTAGATAATCAGCATGACATCAACAAGACGAATATGACAGTGTTAGATAATCAGCATAACATCAACACAACTTTCTTAGGCGAATCTGACAATGTTTTACAGTTAAAGATAAAAACTGTATCTACTATTGTAGTCACTCTTAGAGAGTAGTTCATTCAATCAGTAGGACATAAAAAGATTTCACACCATTTAGAACCAGAGTCAAGCAGTCACTATGATGCCATATTGCTGAACCCCAAGGGTTGTAAACATTTCATAAAACCTTCAAAAGGCTCCCCTAATTCAAGTAATGCCTTGATAGCCATTCCTTCAGTATCATAGCACACTAGAATGATGAGAATATTTTTGGTTCCAAAAATGTTCTACTTAAATGTAAGAACACGATGTGACAATGCACACCAACACCTAAAAAAAAAAAGCACACACAAAAAGATAAGAACACAATGTGATCACACAAAAAACCAAAAACAAAACAACAACAACAACAAAAAACAACCAGAATTACACAAAACATCAGTGAGCTCTGACATACAGTTTACTGCTGTTTTAGCAATTTAAACAAAATCAAGTGAAGAAAGTAAAACACATTTTTTTTTTTTTTTTTTTTTAACTGATTTCACTTTCCAATCCCTCAGAGTCCATCACCCAAGTTGTTAGAGTGCCGTGCTCACAATGCAGGGACTGTGACTCCAAAGCTTATAATAGTTATATAGGGCAATGGTTAACAGGCTGGTTGGTTGATAGAGCCATGGACTCTAGGTGGATATCTCAAGTTCAATCCCAGCCCACAATACTGACCCTTTGACTCCTTCACCCTATGTGCTAGCATCCCACATTATCAGATATGACAGCAAAGCAAAAATCAAATGTAACCCTTTCACTCCCTCACCCTAGACACCTGCTTCCAGCAGGAAGCTAGTGGAAAGGGTGAGGAAGTGAAAGAAGGTTTTGAAAGTGGTGGATAGGATGCAGAGTGGAAGGGTTAAAAACTGGCCAATTCGATGCCCGTCTTAATCAAGTTAATGTTTCCATCATGCTGGTGGTTTCAGCTAAATGTTTTATACTGGGTCACTCTCTCCCCCTCCCATGTGGAATTGTACGAGTGCAATGAATGTCCTGAACAAATTCCAAACTCCTGTCAGCAGTTTCAGCAAAATCTAGCTGACGTCTTAAGAATCTCCCCTCTTGACATGGGCTGCCTTCATTACTATTTTTGAATTTTTCCATCGAAATTTGCTCACAACTTGCACAGAGAAAGCAACTTTGGGCACACAGTTCTAAATAATTGTAACAAGGGAAGCAACAACTGCTGCAAACGGTCTGTATATTGAAAGCAAACACAAGGTTTCTCCTTATACCATTAACCCTTTGACTCCCTCAACCTGTCCATCATCATCCTGCATTGTCAACCATGCTAACAAAGCAAAAACTTAACCCTTTGACTCCCTCACCCCATCCACCACTGCAGGAAGCTGGTGGATAGGGTGAAGGAGTCAAAGGGTTAAGTTTTTGCAGTTGGTAGATAGAGTGCAGGACTCAAAGGGGTTAAAATGACCATAAGTGCTGACAAATCAAGATGGACAACAGATACACTGGGGAGATCAAATTCAAACTGTATTGTCCATTCCAATTTTATACCTGAGACTTACTTCAGTCAGTTACAAATTTCTATTTGATCCATTTGGTGTTCTACTGGTTAAATTGTACTGCTGATATATAGGAACGATCACATCACAGAAATGCTGTTTTGAACATCTTGGATGGTGTTTGAACATCCTGGATGGTGTTTTGAACATCCTGGATGGTGTTTTGAACATCTGGATGTGTTTTGAACATCCTGGATGTTGTTTTCAACATCCTGGATGGTGTTTTGAACATCCTGGATGTTGTTTTGAACACCCATGGATGTGTTTTGAACATCCTGGATGTTGTTTTAACATCCTGGATGTGTTTTCAACATCCTGGATGGTGTTTTCAACATCCTGGGTGGTGTTTTCAACATCCTGGATGCTGTTTAGAACATCCTGGATGCTGTTTTGAACATCCTGGATGTTGTTTTGAACATCCTGGATGTTGTTTTCAACATCTTGCATGGTGTCAACATCTGGATGGTTTGCTTACAAAAACAGGTAAAAGACAACTTGCACAAGTCTGCCTTGTTGAGCACTCAAATTTACTTCAGTGCAGCATGTGGTACACTCTTGAAACCATTCCATCTGGCTGAAGAGTCTAGGCTAACTAGTTGAGTTAGGATTCAGAGCCTGCACTGAAGTGGTTTATAAATTATCTCTATCATCAATGAGGGTTCTGGATCCCTCACTGTTAATCATAATAGTAAATCTGCTCCTGGTCCTCTCCTGGCTTTACGGTGTACCACAAGAGTGTGTTCTTGGTCCCATTTTGTTTACACTGCATTCACAGGCAGAGGTCCCATTTTGTTTACATGTATAGTACGTTCACATCCTCTGCCTAACATAACAGCTTTACATCAGTACAATACTGTTTGTGATCATGAAAAATAAGCAGATGACAATAGAGTGCCAAATGTTTTTTACCTAATAATTTTCTTCTGTTCAGAATAATACATATACATTTACAAAAATGTATTAACTATTATCATGCATTTAGCAACAACAAACTAAAGTTAAGTAGTTGAACAGATGTGATGCCTGTGGCACCACTTCTCAACAACCTGTGTATTGCTATTTCATTCCAAATCTAACGTATGAATTATATTTTAGTCCTGAGCAAGATATGTCTGTAGATGTAAAACACATCAGGAACATCTGTCATGGTTCTTAACACAGCTTATAAGGATTGCTTCTATCACACTGCATGTCTACAGGACTGCTTTCTATCACACTGCATATCTACAGGATTGTTTCTATCACACTGCATATCTACAGGACTGCTTCTATCACACTGCATATCTACAGGATGCTTCTATCACACTACATATCTACAGGACTGCTTCTATCACACTGCATATCTACAGGACTGCTTTATCACACTGCATATCTACATGACTGCTTCTATCACACTGCATATCTACAGGACTGCTTCTATCACACTGCATATCTACAGGATTGCTTCTATCACACTGCATATCTACAGGACTGCTTCTATCACACTGCATATCTACAGGATGCTTTATCACACTGCATATCTACAGGATGCTTCTATACACACTGCATATCTACAGGACTGCTTCTATCACACTGCATATCTACAGGACTGTTTCTATCACACTGCATATCTACAGACTGTTCTATCACACTGCATATCTACAGGACTGCTTCTATCACACTGCATATCTACATGACTGCTTCTATCACACTGCATATCTACAGGACTGCTTCTATCACACTGCATATCTACAGGATGCTTCTATCACACTGCATATCTACAGGACTGCTCTATCACACTGCATATCTACAGGACTGCTTCTATCACACTGTATATCTACAGGACTGCTATCTACAATGCATATCTACAGGACTGCTTCTATCACACTGCATATCTACAGGACTGCTTCTATCACACTGCATATCTACATGGACTGCTTCTATCACACTGCATATCTACATGACTGCTTCTATCACACTGCATATCTACAGGACTGCTTCTATCCACTGCATATCTACAGGACTGCTTCTATCACACTGCATATCTACAGGACTGCTTCTATCACATTGCATATCTACAGGACTGCTTCTATCAAACCATATCTACAGGACTGCTTCACTACATGCATACTACAGGACTGTTCTATCAAATGCACATACTCTACAGGACTGCTTTGTATCACACTGCTTAACTATCAGTGGACTGTTTATATCAAAGGTGCTTACACATCTAACTCTTCATCACAGTGGGAATCTGGATGTTTATCAAAGTGCTTACACTACTTCTACAGTGAGACTGTTTATAATCAAAGGTGCTTACACTACTTCTACAGTGGAACTGTTTGTATCAAAGTGCTTACACTACTTCTACAGTGGAACTGTTTGTATCAAAGTGCTTACACTACTTCTACAGTGGAACTGTTTGTATCAAATGCTTACCTACTTCTACAGTGGAAATGTTTGTATCAAACTGCTTACACTACTTCTACAGTGGAACTGTTTGTATCAAACTGCTTACACTTAACTTCTACAGTGGAACTGTTTGTATCAAACTGCTTACACTACTTCTACAGTGGACTGTTTGTATCAAACTGCTTACACTACTTTCTACAGTGGGACTGTTTGTATCAAACTGCTTACACTACTTCTACATGGAACTGTTTGTATCAAGAGTGCTTACACTACTTCTACAGTGGAACTGTTTGTATCAAACTGCTTACACTACTTCTACAGTGGACTGTTTGTATCAAACTGCTTACACTACTTCTACATGGAACTGTTTGTATCAAAGTGCTTACACTGCTTGTACAGTGGAACTGTTTGTATCAAAGTGCTTACACTACTTTACAGTGGAACTGTTTGTATCAAAGTGCTTACACTACTTTACAGTGGAACTGTTTGTATCAAAGTGCTTACACTGCTTTACAGTGGAACTGTTTGTATCAAATGCTTACACTACTTCTACAGTGGAACTGTTCATATCAAAGTGCATCTATTCAAAACAAGCCATACCTGTCCAAAGCAGCATGTCAGACATCTACACCTCCTACAATAAATTCCTGCCCAAACCAATAGGCCTATATATTTTTTATTATATAATTCTGTGCTAGCACAGTAGGCTTCCCATCAGAACAAATTTGTTATTGGATTAATCAAAGGACAGAACTCTTGAGAATTATCTCCCATGTTGCACTTCTCAAATCTAACACAGTTTGCGCTACCCATTCAGCTAGCATAGAAGCAGATACAAAGTACAAAAACAGTAAGCTCAGAACACTCCTCCTTTGTTATTGGAGTTATTTCAAGAGGGATTCACCGCGCTCAGACAACTCCATATACGCCCTACCCAAAATCTGCCAGCAATATGATTTATTATCTAACAGATTTCCTGAGCCTGCACAAAACCCTATGCCTGGCAAGATCTTGAAACGGGGGAAAGGGGAGAAGGGACTATCACTAGTATCAGACACTAAGCTGGAGCCACCAAATGATGGAAAGATTAAGATGGGCAGCGAACAGGCCAGTTTTAATGTTGCAGGCTGGGACTGAACTCGAGATATTAGATCTTGAGTCCATGGCTTTACCAACTAGCCCATCTTAACAGCAATTCTAAAAAATACGGCACACCTCTCATCATGACGAAAAAGAAAACATGATTGTGTAACACTACTGCTCAAGTAAGTCCACTATCTACCAATAAATACTACTGCCAGTATTAAATAACACACCTATAATACTAATTTACAAAGATCCACCTTTCTGATACCTATGGATCTTTACCACCATACATTTCAGATCGCCTATGTACATATCAAACATCTTTCTTCTACCTGCTACTCGAAAGTTCCTCATCATCATCATCATCAGGTGCCCTGCCGCATGGCGGTGGCGACCATGGACATCCTACCATCTTTACCTCTCGTTGTCCCTAGCATCTCCCCCACCCTCCTCATCCCCAACCACTCTGCAAGTCCGTCCAGCATTCTCTCCCTGGGTCTACCTGATGCTCTCTTTCCCTCCAGCTTTCCCGTTGTGACCAGATGTTCCAAATCCCCCTTCCTCATAAAATGGCCTATAAATGTTGCCTGTCTTTTCCCAATCTTCCTTATGAGTGATCTACTTGTGTCTGCCTCCATCAAGACTGTCTCGTTTGTTTTCTTTGCTGTCCATGGAACTCTCAACATTCTTCTGAGAAACCACATCTCGGCTGCCTCAATCTTGCTCTGGCTTTGCTTTTCTTTGTCCTAACATGTTCCTAACATGCCAAAAGAACCTTAAAGGGGCTACACGGGTATAAAAAGCAAGGGGCAGTTTCAAAAACCACTTAAATTCAAACCATTAACTAAGTAACAGTTTGGCTATTTGCTGTCAAGTATTCTGATTTCTGAAGCTGTGGATAAGATACATTTTATCATTATATGGCTAATATTTGTCACAGACAGACTCACTGATAGTTTTAATCTAAAAGTTTTACCTAAGAGTGCACAGGTGACAGACTCACACATGGTTTTAATCTAAATGTTTTAAGAGTGCAAACATGAATAAATATTTACTAGAAAAATAAAATCTGTATTGGACGAACTGAGAGGTGAAACTACAGAATATGGCAACACATCTGACAGGGACACATCTGACAGAAACAACTCACACACATAAAAAAAAAAACCAAACAGAAGCTTGCAATCAATTTAGAAAACAAAACTATCTCACCACAGGGTGAGAGAGAGAAGTGGGGGGGGGGGGGGGCAGAGAGAGAGAGAGAGATTCACACACAATGAACCACATGCAAGTTTTAAAATCAAATGATCAGTGTTTCTGGGTTTGATCTGAAATGTCAAAAGCTTAGGACACATATTCTAGCTCAAGAAAAATCAGACATTTTCAAAATTTGTAGGACAAAGTGTCTGGATGCTCAGGGGGAAAAAATCTTTTTCTGTGTGTATGTTTTTTTGATTTTTTTTTGTTCAGGTACACTTTATTGTAGACCAACACTTTACTAGTTTAGTGTTAGTTTGGAAAAGAATACCAGCTCTGTACAAAGATAAACATACACCCAAAAGCATCAAACTGGAAGGATACAGACACACACAAACAAAATTATTAATAACATTTAAAAAAAAAAAAAAAGGATAGCTCCTCTTTACTGTGGATGATATGAGAAGCGACTACTGAAATGACCAAAGCTTGTCAACTGGTGAAAAAAGCACAAATCTGATTTCGTCTTCGATTCAATGCAATCTGCATTAACACCCCCCCCCCCCCCCCCCCCCCCCCAATCCCCATATCATAGCCGTTTCAACTGACCTGACCAGTTATGCTGAAATATTGTGTTTTTCATGGGCCTATTTCTTCTGAAATGAAGATCAAAACTAAATCAGCATCAGACTAAGGTTTAATGCTCAAAGAACAGAAAGACCTGCAATAAGGACTGCAGCTGGACACATGATCAGTTGTCTGCACACTATCGTTTCTCATTACAAAGAATTACCATGGTAACACGCAGTGCCAACACAGTACAGAGTGTGAGGAATCACTCGTATACTCAGGCATCTGTATGACTATGACCCAATATATATATTTATGCATTATCAATCATTTTTCTTCTTGAAGTTCTTCCATCCACACAACAATCTCAGTGATACACTGACTGGGCCACAATGACGCACTGCCTGACCAGCCAACAAAGCTTAGTGTGTCTGCTCCACGTTCGCCGTGTGTATCAAACTTTCTGGGACGCAATGGTCAGTTATGTTGTGCGTACAATGCTCAAGCAGAGCGTTGGACATAGACTGTGTTTTAATCATAACGGGCAGTTGTGACATACAACAGCCATACAGACTTTCTGATCACATTCAGCCAACATGCTTGCTTCATGCGTAATTGCCAAGCCCAGCTCAGTGGATACTTCACGAATTTATCAAAACTATAAAACAAAAAACATCTTTCTGTATTCAGTAAAAAACGATTTTATAACCAGTTATGAAAAACTGACACATGACTTGGGATAGATCGTTGATTTTAGCGTGACTGCCAATTACGGAACTTGTGAAAGATTGTTGATTTTAGTGCAAATGCCAATTACGGAACCACTTTTCCATGGCCAAAAGATTGTTGATTTTAGTGCAAATGCCAATTAGCAGAACCATTTTTCCATGGCCAAAAGATTGTTGATTTTAGTGCAAATGCCAATTACAGAACCACTTTTCCATAACCCAAGCTATCCACTATAAACCAGGCTTACATGTGTTGACAATTGTCATAAAATTACAACAATGCTAAAAAACGCAAAGCACATCAAGATCACAACAGTCAACAGCACTTATTACTCATACAAATCATCAAAGATCATGGAAATAGGGTTAATCACTGTGACAGCTGTGATCATATAAGCTGTCAGTTATTGGAAAGCCACTGAAACCTGTGACCAATAATGACACAAGTGTCTGTGGCTAGTCGTAAAACAGCTCTGTTGTGAAACAAGACACCTTAAAACGGCAGCACAAGACTCGGCCTTTAATAATCGTGCACGCCAGATGTGCCGCCACATGTGCACATTTTGCTCACACGCGTACACACACATGTGTACGTTGGGACAGGTGTGCTGGACACAGACAACAACTGCAGGCAGCAGATGTCTTGCTGCAGCCAGCCAGATTTGGAGCCAACAACCAAACGGCAGCGGGATTCTGCGACCCGGCAACAAGTTAACCCACATCTCGTCAGGTCAAGGAGCAAGCAGGAACAACAGTTTTATTGGGGACTATGTATGAGGCCGCCAATTCCTTTTCCCTTCTATGCTACCTCCCCTTCCCACTCACTTTCCCCCCACAAAAGAAAACTGCTGCTCTCTTTCGCTTCTCTCGTGTCGAAGAGAAATAAAAACACGCATCGAACTATGTTGATTGTGAAATCGACCAAAACCAAGCATGGACCCAAATATGATTTGGGCAAAAT
>JAPXFY010000035.1:28417941-28550441 GCA_030674185.1 Monoplex corrugatus
TATAAAAGTTTCATATTTGATGCTGGATAGGCGTTAAGTTACATTGTGCTCTTACTTTGTTTTGTAATTGTTTTTTTTTCTCGTTTAAAAGTTGTGGCCTACATTATTTTTTTTTACTCCTCCATTTCTTGCTGCTGTTTTTACTAGTCTGACAGACAACCTTCCTCATTAGGCCGACATAAAATGCCACAGTGGGATGGGACCGAATGAAAACTGACTTGTGTATTATTTGTTATTAAAAAATGAATCAACCCTCTGACTCCTGCGCCCTATCCACCAACTGCAAAAACTTAACCCTTTGAACTCCCTCACCTTTTCACCAGCTTCAGGGTGAGGGAGTCATAGGGTTAAGTTTTTGCTATGCTAGTACGAACGATGCTAATGGACAAGCGCGTGAGTCAAAGAATTAAACACTTCATCTTACATATCAAATCGTTTTGTTTTATTCGTTTTTGTTTATTCTTGTGATTTTCCAGGCCTGTGATGCAGATTTCGAATATACATTTATCAAAATATTACACGAAGGCACTGGAAGCTCTACTGTATACTTCAGTACCACTAGGATGGCAACTAGAGATTCAATGTCCCCTTCACAAAGAGTAAACTTTCTCTGCTTTCAATTTTGGAATTACAAATCTAGTTACTGCTTCGCCATTATCTAAACACACAGTTACCAGGAATTTTCAAACAACGGAAATATTGTTCAGTTAGATGTGATTAGACCTCAGCCAGTAAAATGAGTATGGCTTGAGTCCTTTCTAAGTTTACATTTCTGGTAATCTATGGGTAGCAATACATCATTTTAGGTGAAACCGTACATGTTTGTTATCCTTGATAGTTCCAGAAGTTTGTTATCATCATTATTGTTATCATATCATCATCATCGTCGTCGTCGTCATTGTTATCGTCGTCGTCGTCATCATCATCATTGTAATAATAATGCTAATAATAATAACAACAACAACAAATAATAATATTATTATTATTATCATCATTATCATATTTTATCATACTATTATATTTTGTTGTTGTTGTTGTTTCTTTTGGAAACGTGTATGTCAGATCCGATTTTAAGTGCCGCGTCATCTAACAACCTAGTTCCGGAGAAAAAAGAAGACTGGTTATGGAAACAGTAACAGAAGAAACTAAAACTACTGCTACATGTGTAGGGCTGCCAGAGTCTTCGGGAGACACTCGAATTAATGACAGCGATAGTAGTGAGAGCCAAAAGACAGACACTGACAAACTGACACTGACAACGCAAAACTAAGATAGGAGACTTGAACGTGAGAAGCTTGTACGCAATTGGTGAGCTTGCTCATAGCTGAGACGATACACTCTACACGTACTTGGAAACAGCAAAAGTGGAGGACACGTGTTTCACGCAGTTCATGGTTCAATTTTTTTTTTGTTCTGCTTGGTGATTTCAGATCTACAGTTGAATCGGACCACAGCTTATGGCCAGACTGCCTTGGACACTTTGGCTTTGGCAAGATGAATGACAACGGCCAGAAATAGCTGCAGTTCTGTTCCTACCGCA
The DNA here is from genome assembly GCA_030674185.1 of Monoplex corrugatus. Taxonomy (NCBI): domain Eukaryota; kingdom Metazoa; phylum Mollusca; class Gastropoda; order Littorinimorpha; family Ranellidae; genus Monoplex; species Monoplex corrugatus. Next base: position 28,419,482 of record JAPXFY010000035.1, read on the forward strand.
AGTTGTACACCATCAACTTTTTCAAGACAAAGCTTTGTCATAATGTCTCCTGGACACACCCAAGGTCCAGACATTGGCATCAGCTGGACATGATCATCACCAGAAGACATTGGCATCAGTTGGACATGATCTATCACAGAAGACATTGGCATCAGTTGAATGATCATCACCAGAAAGGACATTGGCAATCAGTTGGACATGATCATACACCAGAAGACATTGGCATCAGTTGACATGATCATCACAGAAGACATTGGCATCAGTTGGACATGATCATCACCAGAAAGACATTGGCATCAGTTGGACATGATCATCACCAGAAGACATTGGCATCAGTTGGACATGATCATCACCAGAAGACATTGGCATCAGTTGGACATGATCATCACCAGAAGGACATTGGCATCAGCTGGACATGATCATCACCAGAAGACATTGGCATCAGTTGGACTGATCATCACCAGAAGACATTGGCATCAGTTGGACATGATCATCACCAGAAGACATTGGCATCAGTTGGACATGATCATCACCAGAAGACATTGGCATCAGTTGGACATGATCATCACCAGAAGACATTGGCATCAGTTGGACATGATCATCACCAGAAGACATTGGCATCAGTTGGACATGATCATCACCAGAAGACATTGGCATCAGTTGGACATAATCATCACCAGAAGACATTGGCATCAGTTGGACATGATCATCACCAGAAGAGCTGCCTCAACAGTGTACTTCTCACATGTAACTTCACAATGTAAAGTGACACAGACCACGAAAGTGAGCAGCAAAATCCAACTAAAACCAGAGGGTTCACTACATCAAGCAAAACGTATGCCACACATCACCACTACTAGGGCAGCCAACCCAGAGCTTTGCACAGAACTCAAAGACCAAATGGAACAGGCTTCAGAACTAAATGCAGCTACAACCATGGAAGAGAGGCGGCAGTTCAGATGACCTGGCACTGACCCCCACACTCACCAACACATGCAGGAGAAAACATCCAGCCTCAACATTTTCACATCATCTAATAATAATAATAATAATAATAATAACTACAGTATTTATATAGCGCAAAATCTTGATAATCTTGAAAATCTCTGCCACTGTCTGCCAGCTTCAGTGTGTGGTTAGAGCTTAGAATTGACATAAAAGCATTAGGCAAACCAATGAAAACAAAGAACAAAACAGGATGACCTTAAGATCAGCCAAACTACAAAACAGAGGTCATAACACTGGGCGTTCCAACCCCCCTCACCAATATATGTTGATAGAACAAACTTACTCACAATTAAGAGTTCATTTTCCTACTGTTGTCTGGCCATTTACATTCTGATGACAGGTGACTTCATATTTTTATAGAAAAGTCTAGCCATTAACACATATCTTCACCAAACACGTATGCTTTTAAATTTCAAAGACACGTATCCAATCTAGTGAGTCAAAGAAGCTTTTTGAAGTCAAGACTCATTCTACTGGGAACATTTTTAAAATTCAGATAATTAATCCTGTATACAGTATTAAGCGAACGTTATGAATTTAGACAATTAATCCTGTCATACAATATTAGGCAAACATTATTAATTTAGATAATTAATCTTGTCACACAATATTCAAACGAACATTATCTCGCATATATGTCTTTAAAATAAATCGTCTTTGGCCGAAGAGACAGAGAGAAGATCCTGTAATCTGTTGGGCCAGAATCCTATGAGCAAATGAAATAATCAGTTGGATATGTGCATGGTAGATTATTTAGTAGGTGGAAAAATTTAAAACACACACACACACACACACACACACACACACACACACACACACACACACACACACACACACCCACACACACACACACACAAAACAACAAACAAAGTTGAAAACACGAACGCATGCATGTGCACACACACACAAAACACACATACACATACACACACACACACACACACACAAACAACAAACACACACTATAGCACACGCACAAAGAATGAAATTTGTGGATATTTTATTTCATACAGTATGACAAAAGGAAACTAAAACTCTGATTACTCTCTGAGTTGTTTGTGAACGAACGAACGAATTCTGATTAAAATTAACTTAAAATTAAAGCTGGAAGTCTTAGTGACGTACCAGATCGCAAAAATCAGTTAACTGTGAGATATGAGTGAGACACTGCAGGTAAAGTGAAAACAGATGCATTTCTCATCAACAACAATGAGTGTTTCCTACTACACGTGTAAAATTGCGAAAGTGATAAGAAACTGTTTGAATGAAACATTGTAACTGAAAAAATGAAAAGTATTATATTAGCTAAGTCAGTACCCGATTTTATTCAATTAAAACTCTTTTTATATACTTTTTTTTTTCCCATATGACACAATCTTATTTACCCATGAGTCTAACGCGAATACCACACAAACAATGCCTGGGAAGGGAACTACTTTTGCAATGACCTCGCTTATTTGCGTACACGCGCCACGCACGCTTGTCGTCTCATTCCCGAGAGCGCAACTTTCTTTTCTGCGCGCGCCCTGGTTATCCCTCATAAAAGACGGAGGAGAACAAGGGTGGGCTTGGGGAAGAGATGTGAACGGTTGAGAGGGGGGGGGGTTAAAGGGGGAGCGTTTACAAGTTTACAACTAAACCGCCACCGCGCGATCTCCCCCCTCCAGAGACTGACATGTGTAGGCCTACATGTCACTTTTGTTATGTGTGTTGGAACGCGACGAGGCTGAATGCTAGTCCTGAGTGTGTTACGACGCGGTACACACAGACATGTTACTAGGTCTAATGCGCGCGTGTGTAGTCATTTTGACTGGGGCGATATTTCCCACGAGGCAAAATGGAGGGCAGAAGAAAGGGTGGCGTGTGGGGTGGAGGAATATACACACCTACGTAAATATAAATCTGGGCCTATATAATATATTTTCAGAAGACGGCTCTTGCCTCATTCACCCATTCGATTGCCATCCAGGGTGGATCAGAGAACCGAATAAAGCATCGGTTTCTCACAATGCATTAAAATTATTGAAGGCTTCTTCAAAAAATTTTTTTTCGCTAGTCCTCGTATAGCCTAAGAGTGGTAGGACTTTAAAACTCACTCAACTGAACGGCATTTGCTTTTGTCAATTAGCCATATATAAGGAATTCCAACATCCTAATTTCTGAATATCAAATACTGATATAGTCTATATAAACTGATATAATAAATAGTTATAACAACAACTTAATAATGATAATGATGATGATGATAATAATAAGAAGAAGAACAATAGTGCTGCTGCTGCTGCTGCTGCTGATACTAGAGAGTGCCGCCAAAATAAATATTAAATACTGATATATGACACAAAAATATATATACTATATTATATAATTATGTGTGTTTGAACTAATATAATAGTCATAACAACAACTTGATAATGATAACAATAACAATGATGATGATGATAATAATAATAATATAATAATAATAATAATAATAATATAAGAAAAAGAAGAATGATGATGATTATGAGAGTGCGGCTGAAACAAAATTATTCTGTATAAGGTTATTGCTGCATGTACCTATACCAACATGTACTGCACTGATAATCTTTTTCTTCTTTGGTTTACATTATTTTACAACTTAGATTTAATGATTTGCTGATCCATGATGGTATGACCAACAGACACATGGCAATATTAATGTGATAAGATAATTTTTACACTGTTGTTGAGGGTGTCCTTTTATTTATTATTCATTTTTTTTATCTATTTACTGAAAAAAGTTGAATGATTTCTAAGATTTTTCACTTCAGTCTTAAGAACGTGTTTTATACAGTAGACCACACAAATCTTTATTCTCTGTATGTGTGGGTACCAGTGGGTATGTGTGTGTGTACGTCAGTGTGTGCGAACAGTCTGAAACAAAGAGTATGACAACACGCCTGACAGGCTGAGTGAACTCTAGCTCTTCCACGTGTACGTGTGTGTGTGTGTGTGTGTGTGTGTGTGTGTGTGTGTGTGTGTGCGTGCGCGCGCGCGTGCGCACGCGTGTGGTGGTGTATGTGTGTGTGAGAGAGAGAGAGAGAGTGTGTGTGTGTGTGTGTGGTTAGTGGTGGTGGTGGTTTTATATGAAGATTTGTATTCAGTCATATTATTTTGTTCTCTTTGACGCTCGTATTTCTTAGAATTATTGGAAGCTAAAGCTTAGTTTCATTTCAAGTTATGTTGTTCTCTGTTGGTAATTGTGTAAGGTTCAAATTGTTCTTTTAATGTGAAGTGCGACGAGCATACTTTTCACATGAATTGAAATTATTATCATTTTTATGAAGATGATGATGATGATCATCATCATCATGAGCAGCAGCAGCACCATCATCATCACCATCCTCCTCCTCATCATCATCATCACCGTCATCATCACCATCAACAGCATTATAATTGTCATTATTATTTGAAGCGGTGTATACAATGTCCCTACTTAGTAACATTTTAACTATGACACATTACTTGCACATTACAAAACTCACACAGAAAATATTACGCAAACCTTTTCCTTATAAATAAACTGTTTAAAAGAAAGCTGGATAAAAAAACAAAAAAACATATATACGAGATGGAGTGAGTGGTTAAGGGGTAGGGCATGATTGCTGTGATGGTCGTTTGTATCCAGAGCAGAAAGGGAAGTCTCTCAATCAAAAGACAAGTCCTCGTTTTGCTACTTGACTCTTTATTATCTCTCTTGACGAGGATAGGTAGGGAAGGAAAACAGGGGAAATGGGAGAATGACAATAAGGGAAAAGGACCGTACGGGGATATGGGAGAAGACAAAAGAAGAAGTCAAAGAAGACAGTGCTACAGTGTGAGCATCTAACGCCGTGGACAGTGCTACAGTGTCAGCATCTAACGCCGTGGACAGTTCTACAGTATCAGCATCTAACGCCGTGGACAGTGCTACAGTGTCAGCATCTAACGCCGTGGACAGTGCTACAGTATCAGCATCTAACGCCGTGGACAGTTCTACAGTGTCAGCATCTAACGCCGTGGACAGTTCTACAGTGTCAGCATCTAACGCGTGGACAGTTCTACAGTGTCAGCATCTAACGCCGTGGACAGTTCTATAGTGTCAGCATCTAACGCCGTGGACAGTGCTACAGTGTCAGCATCTAACGCCGTGGAAGTTCTACAGTGTCAGCATCTAACGCCGTGGACAGTTCTACAGTGTCAGCATCTAACGCCGTGGACAGTTCTACAGTGTCAGCATCTAACGCCGTGGACAGTGCTACAGTGTCAGCATCTAACGCCGTGGACAGTGCTACAGTGTCAGCATCTAACGCCGTGGACAGTGCTACAGTGTCAGCATCTAACGCCGTGGACAGTGCTACAGTGTCAGCATCTAACGCCGTGGACAGTGCTACAGTGTCAGCATCTAACGCCGTGGACAGTGCTACAGTGTCAGCATCTAACGCCGTGGACAGTGCTACAGTGTCAGCATCTAACGCTGTGAAGTTGATCACCTCTGGTGAGACCAAGAGTGGCGGCAGAAAAGGACACCTCTGGTGAGACTGAGAGTGGCAGCGGAAAAGAGACTGAGATTGGCGGCGTAAAAAGGACGAGCTAGTTAGTTAGTTAGTTGAGTGAGTTTTAAAGTCCTACCACTCTTAGAGTATACGAGGACTAGCGAAAAAAATTTTGAAGAAGCCTTCAATAATTTTAAAGCATTGTGAGAAACCGATGCTTTATTCGGTTCTCTGATCTACCCTGGATGGCAATCGAATGGGTGAATGGACGAGCTATGGTTGGTTGGTTTGGTTCAGTTTTTACGTCGACACCCACCTCAGGTGATATGGCCAACAGGGATAACCATCCCAGGGAAGTGGGGAAAGGAGGATTTATCTAATCCTATACTGACACCACCAGAACAACGATGATGTTAAAATGGGACAGTTAGATGGCCACTTTTAATATAGCGCACCCTGGGATTCGAACCCATAACCATTAGCATGTGAATCCGACGCTCAAGCCAACTGAGTTACTGGGGCCCAGGACGAGCTATGACGCGCCTTGTTAATTCATACTCTGCGAACAGAGCATGATGGTCATACTTTCAAACCTTTCAGATGACAAGGTCTGATTGGTTGTTCTCACCTGTTGATCAATCAACATTTAGTGTGTGGTCTTAACACAGCACATCAGTACATACAACTGGTACACTGGTCATTGTCGGGCAGTTTCGCCAGTGGCTGTGTACTCGCTATCGCGCCACAAATACTTAGGGCTGTTGGGACAGAGACGCACCACACACCCTGCGGTCATTGTGTGTGTTCCCGCCCGGCTATGTACTGGCTATTACACGGCGTTTGTTTTACAATGGGCCATTAGTGACGGGGGGGGGGGGGGGGGGGCTCTAGGCTCTGTAGGACTACAACGTAATACTGTGTGTAACAGACTGAAGATGACGACAAAATCTGTCGTAGGCCCAGCTTTAGAGTACATGTACACATTGTAGATCTGCTCATTGTTTAGCAGTGTGTTATCTATATGCGTCGTGTATTGTTCAATGCATAGCTATGGGTAGGCAGAGGCTGTAAAATACCAGTATAATTAGGCGGAGAGAACGCAAGGCGTTTTTGATCTAGGCAAGCGCACTACACTGTGTTGCCTTTGAGCGTTGTAGGTAAACGGGAAAGATCATAACAGAGAAAGGCACTCTGTTACATATAAAAAGCTAGATATATAAAATAAACAATATGTAAACAGCTAGATATGTAAAAGAAACAATATGCTCTCTATAATTTTCCATTGCTTTTATTCTTTCTCCCCATTTATAGCCGTGTGCGTGTGCGTGTGCGTGTGTGTGCGTGCGTGCGTGAGTGTGTGTGCGTGCGTGCGTGAGTGTGTGTGCGTGCGTGCGTGTGTGTCTGTTTTAGCGCTTAGATTTGATTTTATCAAGATTTTGCGCTACGGTATATAAATAAAATATTGTATTGTATTGTATTGTAAAATATGTAAACAGCTAGATATGTAAAAAGAAACAATATGTAAAACACCTAGATATGTAAAAGAAACAATATGTAAACAGCTAATATGTAAAAGAAACAATATGTAAACAGCTAAATATGTAAAAGAAACAATATGTAAACACCTAGAAATGTAAAAGAAACAATATGTAAACAGCTAGATATGTAAAAGAAACAATATGTAAACAGCTAGATATGTAAAAGAAATATGTAAACACCTAGATATGTAAAAGAAACAATATGTAAACAGCTAGATATGTAAAAGAAACAATATGTAAACACCTAGATATGTAAAAGAAACAATATGTAAACACCTAGATATGTAAAAGAAACAATATGTAAACACCTAGATATGTAAAAGAAACAATATGTAAACAGCTAGATATGTAAAAGAAACAATATGTAAACACCTAGATATGTAAAAGAAACAATATGTAAACAGCTATATATGTAAAAGAAACAATATGTAAACAGCTAGATATGTAAAAGAAACAATATGTAAACAGCTAGATATGTAAAAGAAACAATATGTAAACACCTAGATATGTAAAAGAAACAATATGTAAACAGCTAGATATGTAAAAGAAACAATATGTAAACACCTAGATATGTAAAAGAAACAATATGTAAACAGCTAGATATGTAAAAGAAACAATATGTAAACAGCTAGATATGTAAAAGAAACAATATGTAAACAGCTAGATATGTAAAAGAAACAATATGTAAACACCTAGATATGTAAAAGAAACAATATGTAAACACCTAGATATGTAAAAGAAACAATGTCATTTTCATACAACCCCCACTGAGAAAAAGAGAAACTGTTTCTTGTCCCCCTTTCCACCCACCCCAAAATAGATCAATGACTAAACAAAGAAAGAAATGTATAAGAAAGTACGTCATTCCATTTGATAAAGTACGTCATTCCATTTGATAAAGTACGTCATTCCATTTGATAAAGTACGCCATTCCATTTGGATTCCATTTGGTCCCTTTTTATCCACTGGACGAGGCGGCAGGGAAGTTTTTAGTCCTGTTTTTATTATCCGTTGTTTGGTGTTTGTGGTCTGTTTGTGACCGTGCGTTCGCGCTTCACAAAGGCCGGTTGGCCGAAAATTTGCGCTTGTCTTGTCTTGTTTTGTTGAATACGCGCTTGCATAGGGTTTCTTGTTCTTCTGGTTCCTGTTTGCTTGTGCGCGGGCAGTCGCACTTGTTTTGGATCAAAGTACGTCAGTCAATTTGCGCGCATGAGGAAGAAGATTAGAATAGCAGGGTCGGTGTTGAAGAGCCAAGAGAAGCCGAATAAATGAATTTAAAGTTGAGTTTGTTTTAACTTCACGAGGGATTTATTACACTCATAAAACTCCTATGTTGTCCACCTAAGTCTCCCAGTGGTAATAAACTCCTTGACCCTGCGCAAAACTTCAAGAAGGATTAATCACACTCAGACATTTTCCATGTGGTCCACCCAAATCTGCTGGTGGTAATAAACTCCTTGAGCCTGCCCCAAACTTCAAGAAGGATTAATCACACTCACAAACTCCTATGTGGTCCACCCAAATCTGCTAGTGGTAATAAACTCCTTGAGCCTACCCCAAACTTCAAGAAGGATTAATCACACTCACAAACTCCTATGTGGTCCACCCAAATCTGCTAGTGGTAATAAACTCCTTGAGCCTGCCCCAAACTTCAAGAAGGATTAATCACACTCACAAACTCCTATGTGGTCCACCCAAATCTGCTAGTGGTAATAAACTCCTTGAGCCTGCCCCAAACTTCAAGAGGATTAATCACACTCACAAACTCCTATGTGGTCCACCCAAATCTGCTAGTGGTAATAAACTCCTTGAGCCTACCCAAACTTCAAGAAGGATTAATCACACTCACAAACTCCTATGTGGTCCACCCAAATCTGCTAGTGGTAATAAACTCCTTGAGCCTGCCCCAAACTTCAAGAAGGATTAATCACACTCACAAACTCCTATGTGGTCCACCCAAATCTGCTAGTGGTAATAAACTCCTTGAGCCTGCCCCAAACTTCAAGGATTAATCACACTCACAAACTCCTATGTGGTCCACCCAAATCTGCTAGTGGTAATAAACTCCTTGAGCCTGCCCCAAACTTCAAGAAGGATTAATCACACTCACAAACTCCTATGTGGTCCACCCAAATCTGCTAGTGGTAATAAACTCCTTGAGCCTGCCCCAAACTTCAAGAAGGATTAATCACACTCACAAACTCCTATGTGGTCCACCCAAATCTGCTAGTGGTAATAAACTCCTTGAGCCTGCCCCAAACTTCAAGGATTAATCACACTCACAAACTCCTATGTGGTCCACCCAAATCTGCTAGTGGTAATAAATCCTTGAGCTCCCCAAACTTCAAGAAGGATTAATCACACTCACAAACTCCTATGTGGTCCACCCAAATCTGCTAGTGGTAATAAACTCTTGAGCCTCCCCAAACTTCAAGAAGGATTAATCACACTCACAAACTCTTATGTAGTCCACCAAATCTGCTCATGGTAAGAAACTCATATTATACACTGCAAGGCTTTGAAATGGCAATGCGTTGCGGACGAGAAGACCTGTGGAACACTACCCTGACACACCTGAGAGTGACTGGATTATAAAGATGGACACTGTACAGGCCAGTATTTCATGGAAATTATAAGACAACGCTTATCATCTTTAACTTATTACAAGATTCATCTTACGACAGTCCCTAATCGTTATCATGCTGGGACGTTAATACCACTGAAGAAGAAGAAGAAGAAGCCAATATTTACGATGCAAGCTTGGACTGAACACGAAAGATCAAATCTTGAGTGGCTTCATCAGCTTAGCCACACAACCTGCATAAGTCGATGAGGATAGGATGCGAATCTATGCGAAGAAATGAGCAAAGTCGTCAGATTTGTTTTGGATTTATTTGTATAATAATACAGTTTAACCTCCTTGTAATTCTTGACGAAGGCACACCGTTTTCTTGAAGAAAAACGTTAGTAAGTTGCTGATAAAACAATATGGAAAAAATAAAAAAATACCAATAGAATGAAAAAAGTGCAAAATTTCATTTTAACCATTTCAATTCATCATTTGATTTTCTAGAGTTAAGATTTTTTTTTTCAACAAAATGAATCGTTGTTTGACTGATTTCACGCCATTCAATTGTTACAGTGATTCAACCCGTACTACCATCATCACTGTTTAATCTAAGCTGAAAAGCAGCATGCAGCGAGTTGTTTTTAAAAGTCTGATGATTTTTACTTGGAGTCTAAGAGACTGCTCTTTTATAACCGTTGTATTCAGTACACAGGTACACAAGCTTTCAAAGAAAGCCTTTATTGATTTGATGTAGCTTTTCGTTCTCCATTTAACTAAGGATAAGATCTGAAAACTGGGTAGTGTTTCTCAAACTGCCAGATCTTGCTACTATCATCTCCATCGTATAAGCCTGATCAGGAAGTATCTCTCTGTCGAAACAACTGCAAAACTCGTTCTCTCCTTCATAATGTCTCGCATTGACTATTGCAATTCACTCCTGTCTGGTCTTCCTGCCTCCACCATTCACATCCTACAGCGCATTCAAAACAATGCTGTACGCCTTGTACTCAAAAAGAAAAAAGCTGACCACATATCTCCTCTCCTGGCACAACTTCACTGGCTCCCTGTATCAAAGCGCATACAGTACAAACTAGACACCATGTGCTACAAAAGCCTCAATAACGCAGCCCCCGATTACCTGTCAAGCCTACTTGAGATCTATCTTCCCTCACGTACCCTCCGCTCTGCCTCCGATCCTCTGACTTTTCGCTTTCCACGCACTAAGCTCAATACCTATGGTCCACGAGCCTTCTCTGTTTCTGGTCCACTCTCCTGGAACAAACTTCCTCTCTCAGTCCGTCAGCAACCTACTTTTGCCTCCTTCAAGTCCGCTCTCAAAACTCACCTTTTCTCCTCTGCATAAAATCCTAACCTCACTCAACCCCCCTCTGCAGCCTGTCTCCGCTCGGAGGGAATCACTTTGTTTTAATATATAATTGTATATGATGTGCTCTCTGTGGTTTTCCATGGTTTTATTCTTGCTTTTATTCTTTTCTCCCCATTTGTGGCCATGCATGTGTGTGTGTGTGTGGGTGTGTGTGTGTGTGTGGTGTGTGTGTGGTGTGTTGTGCGTGCGTGCGTGGTGTTCTTTTCGGCGCTGGATTTGATTTTGTCGAGATTTGCGCTATATAAATATTGTAATTATTATGTATGCATGTGCGTACGTATGTATGTATGTATGTATGTATGTTACGCTTAGATTTATGTATGTATGTATGTATGCATGTATACGCTCAGCTTAGATTTATGTATGTAAGTATGTAGGCATGTATGTATGCATGTATACCTCATATGTATGTAGGTATGTGTGCATGTATCGCTCAGCGCTTAGATTTGATTTGTCAAGATTTTGCGCTATATAAATAAAATATATTATTATATTATTAGTTGAAAGAACTAGGACTCAAAATTTAATGTCTCGGTGTACCCACCCACCTCCAGCTTCCGTTTTCATTTCAAGACATCGCCAGCGCATGAATTCTGCGCAGGCTTAAGGTGTCTGCCAGATATCACTGGCAGATTTACTGAGGTGGAGCGTATTAGGATTGTCCGAGCGTGGTGATTCCCTCTTGAACGTAACAAATTCAGTTGTGAACAAGTTTCCTGTGGATGGTCCATGCTGCTCCGCCCGCTGTCTTTTGTTATGGAACTGAGCGAGATGGATCTGCTACGCATTGGTGGCCGAGTGCTAAGCGCAGGCTGCCTAGGAGCATCATCTCTCATCATCATCATCTCTCTCCCTCGCCGGATCGGCGACAGGAGCCACAGTCGACGTCACATGTCTTCTCCCGGTCACCGATTAAGACATCTGTGGTGACCTCCTGGATCTCCAGACCACAGACTTCAGCGATGTTGAAATAGGAAGTGTGCGGTCGTCTCTTTCTTCTCCTCAACTAGCTTTCCCCTGCAGATCGTTGACATCAGATCTGTTTTGGTGTTTCTGGTCGCATGGCCTACGTAGGCCTATTTCAGCTTTCTTTTGTTGATCTCTGTCAGGCCTAGGAAGCAAGACGTCCATAATATCCAAGGTTCAGCATTAGATATCTGGTCGGAGTGGAATTTCCCCCCCTTTTCCATTTACACCTCGTGTGGTGTTTGCAAAGTGTTTCGGATGAAACAAACCAATGCACCATTTTCAGACAGCTCATCCAGACGAAGAAGAAGTGATAATCTTGAGGTCAGAAGTCTGTGCAGGCATTGAAGATCAGCACCCCCCCCCCCCCCCCCCCAAAAAAAGGAGAGAAAAAAAAAGCTGGAAAAGACAACAGAAGCAATCCCAGCAGGTGGGACATGAATATCAAATAGCTGAAGGCAATATTACAGAAAGTGCGGAGAGACTGTTAGTTATTGTTGTTGTTGTTTAAAGCCCAGCCGACTGCGTAGAACCATCTCAGGGCTATAAATCCATTTAAGGGCTATAATCGTTTCACAATAATATACACTTCAACAGGAAAAAAAAAAAAAAAAAAAGAAAATTAAGCACACATATCAATGCATTTGCGCACATAATTTAAGGAGATGCCCCTGGCGTTGACCACTCCGTCCAATTTATCGCACAGGGGATTTGAAAAACACACTCTGAATACAAATTTAAGCATACCTAAGGACACCAACATATATATAAAAACGGGTCTAAATTACCTAAAATTGCTTGGCAATCTCATTTCCCTAGGGCCAAAAATGCGTTTCATACATGTATCCAATTATCAATCCTAAGAAAAAGTACGTAAGATTTTATTCAGCACATACAGGTGAATGGACCAGCAAGGCAGAAAATGATAGGAAGAAATGACAGAAAGCAAAGGAGGAAGAAAGAAACAAAGAGAGTGACAGAAAAGAGGAAATATACTGAAAGAGTCCCCGGCATGCCCACGGGGAAGCCAGAAAAGCAGTGAATTCAAATGCCTTGGCAGCATTTTCACGAAAGATAGGAGACCCAACACCAGATCAAAACCACTATCCGGAAAGCAAACAATGTAAGTTATCAACTTGTCCCACTTTTGAAACACCTCAACATTCCTACTGAAACAAAAGCCAAGCTCAACGCTTCTGTTTTCATCCCCACCCTGATGAACTAGTACCAGACCTGGACCCGGACCAAACCCCTGGAACACAAAATTACCACCTGCCAGATGTATTCTTTAAGAGCCCTTCCACAACACCAGACATGACACGGTCCGAAGCGTCAAGATCAGCAACTGTTATTGTTATTGTTATTGTTATTTTTGTTTAACCATTGGACTCCCGCCCCCACCTACCAACTGCAAAAACTGCACCCTTTGATTCCTTCACCCTATCCACCAGCTTCATGCAGGAAGCTGATGGCCAGGGTGACAGAATCAAAGGGTTACGTTTTTGCTTTGCTAGCATGGTTGGCAATGCAGGATGCTGGTGGCCAGGGTGCGGAAGTCAAAGGGTTAAAGCCAAGCGGACTGCGTAGAGCCATATCAGGGCTATAACCGTTTCAAAACACACACGAACAAAAAGGAAACGGGTGGGGGGGGGGGGGGAAAAATTAAGTCCAGATATCAATGCATTTGCGCACATAATCTAGGCAGATGCCCCTGGAGTTGACCATTCCATCCAACACATCACAGAAGATTAAAAAAAAAACATACCTGAATACAAACTGAAACATCACTAAGGACACTAAAACCTATATAAAAAACAACAACAAAAAACGGGCCTAAATTACCTAAAATTGCTTCCGCATATCTCATTTCCCTAAAGCCAAAAAAGCAGTACATGTATCCAGTTGTCAATGCTAAGAGAAAGCGTATAAGACTTTATCGAACACATACAGGTGAATGGACTAGCAAGGCAGAAAATGATAGCGAAATTGAAATGACAGAAAGCAAAGGAGCAAGGCAGAAACAAAGAGAGAGACAGAAAAGAGAACATTTCTAGCACATAATTTCCAGAAGGTAGGGAGGGATACTATTTGTACTAAAAGATTCCCCGGCATCCCCACGGGGGGGTTCCAGAAGGTGGGGATACTATTCATATTGAAAAACCCCCGGCATCCCCATAGGAGGAACGGGGCCACTAAACTATGGCCCGACTAAGGGTTGAACACACGATCCCCGTGTTACTAGCATGTGGGAAGCTGGTGGATAGGGCGAGGAGTCAAAGGGCTAAGTTTTTGTTTCGGTTGACAATGCAGGATGCCGGTGGACAGGGTGCGGGAGTCAAAGGGTTAACGTGCATATCTGAGTATTCTGCACGCGTACACTGACCTGGGAGATCAGAAAAATGTCGACATTTTACCCATCTTACACGTTGTATATTTTCCTTACGGTATGATTGAGAAAATTGAGAAGACTATGGAAACTCGAGACAAATACTACAGACCACACACACACACAGAGACACACACACACACACACACACACGCACGCACACACACACACACACAAAGATGAAGAAAAGAAAATGGTCCTGTGTGTGTACACGCACTGTCATTATCATCATCATCAGGTGCCCTGCCGCATGGCGTTGGTGATCATGGACTTCCGTCTCTATCTCTCTTGCCCCCAGCATCTCTCCCACCCCCTCGTCCCCAGCCACTCAGCAAGTCCGTCCAGTGTTTTCTCCCTGGGTCTACCGGTGCTCTCTTTCCCTCCAGCTTTCCCGTTGTGACCAGGTGCTCCAAATCCCCCTTCCTCAATAAAATGGCCTATAAATGTTGCTTGTCTTTTCCTAATCTTCCTTATGAGTGATTGACTACTTGTGTCTGCCTCCATCACGACTGTCTCATTTGTTTTCTTTGCTGTCCATGGAACTCTCAACATTCTTTTTAGAAACCACATCTCGGCTGCCTCAATCTAGTTCTGGCTTTGCTTGTTGACTGTCCCCGCTCCACAACCGTACAACAGTACCGGTTCTATATAACGTTCAAGAACTCTCTTCCTGATGTTAATTAATAGGCATTTGTTGGTAAGAATGCCTGTCATCTACACGCACTGTAGGCACGTTAAAATACTGACGACAACAAAGGAGTCGTCCCAGGCAAAACTGCAGAAACATCCACTTTCATAAATGAACGAATATACACGTAGACAACACATACATGTATAAAAAGATGACACTACACTGTGATGATGCCCCTCTTTGGGGAGAGCAGCCCCAATGTCACACGGTAAATCATTTGTGTTTAAAAACAAACATGCAAACAAACGATCAATCAATCAATCAATCAAAATCCAGATGCCACAAATCGTGAGCAATGATGATTATGACAATGACGATGACGACAACAATTAGATACATTTCTCAGCATTCATGGTTTAGCGAATCGTAACCTAAATATGATTTAGTCATTAGTTTAATCCAGTAATTCATAAATCAATTTTCTCGTAGTGAAAATGTTGTCATTGTTCATTACTAACGCCACACGCATGTAGGCCTACGTAGTATGCAACTTTTTGAACACTGCATAACTTTCGGCTTTAGGAAAAAGAAAAACTTCGTTGCAATGGTGAAAAAATTAAACCAGGCAGCAGGCAAGAGAAAACGATGAACAATAAACATTGTTTTAATGGAGCCAGAAAAAAAACCACAAAAAAAAAAAAAAAGAAACAGAACGCGTATTTAATACAACCAGACAAGACAGGCGCAAATTTTCGGCCAACTCGCCTTTCTCAAGCGTAAACGTAAAATCACAATCGAACAAACACCAAATACAAAAATCAGGAGAAAAAGTCTGAAACTTCCCTGCTGCTTCGTGTTTGTCGTTTGTGATCTATGTTTACACTTGACAAAGGCTAGTTGGCCGAAAATCTGCGCCTGTCTTGTCTGGTTGTATTAAATGCGCGTTCTGATTCGTGTGTGTGTGTGTGTGTGTGTGTGTGTGTGTGTGTGTGTGTGTGTGTGTGTGTGTGTGTGTGTGTGTGTGTGTGTGCGCGCGTGCGTGCGTGCGTGCGTGCGTGTGTGTGTGTGTGTGTGTGTGTGTGTGTGTGTGTTGTGTTCGATCCTGTTTGCTTGAACGCGGGCAGTCGCACTTGTTTTGGATTATTTATTGTTGTAATGCATACAGGTCTTTGCCCGCTGACATTGAGCGAAAGAAAAGAACGTATTAAATTGCAATAGAAGAAAGAAAATCTAAAACTTCACAGCTTGCAAAATTGAAACACACTGAAACATAATACGTAGCCTACATATCATGAATTAGGTAATGCAAAACTCACAGCATGCAAAATTGAAACACACTGAAACATAATATACATATCATGAATTAGGTAACGCAAAACTCAAACACCTAAACGTGATTATGTGTATCATAAAACAGATAAATACTTTCATTCAAACTATGTACATATGATCGGTTCCCTACATAAGTTGTTTCACACCACGAACACGATATTCAGAAACGTTCGATTACACTTATAGTTATACCATCCAAACAAATACGAAGATACAGTTTTGATAGTTGGTGTTTTGGGCGAATTGTTATAACCATCGATTCGATTTATTTCCTAGGGTTGACCTCCATAATAAATTTGCATCAACCATTTTCACAATTCTTTCAAACACAGGGCCTTGTTATAATGTTTCTTGGATTCCAGAAAAGATTTTTTCCCCCCTGATGTGAGAAAAGTACGTGTTGTCAGAAAGCATACGGCATTCAACAGAGTTTTGTCATCATCATGTGCCCAGGGCTCATGATGATGATGATGATGATGATGATGTTGATGATGATGATGATGATGATGATGATGATGATGATGATGACGAGTCCTCTTGCTACATTTTTTCAACGTAAGTTTGTACCTTGAGTTCAGATCTGTGTAAGGGATAACGGATTTACACAATCATATTTTCCGTTGTGGCATTCTTGGATAGGAGTGAGCAATTTCATTGCCTCGAATACCAAAACGTGGCCACGTGTATCTAAAGAAATATTGCTCGACGCTGAAAAACAACCAACCAAAGAAAGAAAAGCCGAAGATGGTCAAACCCCTCTAAGGAGTTCCTTTTCCACACAACAACTAAAGTTTATCCTATTTATGGAATACATTCATTAAAACTTCGAAAAAGTTCTTTTTGACTCGGATGTACGAACAAAAGTTACACAAGTCTGCATTATCTAACCTTTCCCTTCGTTGTGTATCTATTCATATCTAAAAGTTCGGCTTACCTAGGCGTACTGGAAAGCGTTCAAACATTATTGGAAACAACAAACAAACAAAAAAGTTTTTATGACATTTTCTCGGTCACTGCGACAAAAGCACTAGACATACATAGACAAAGACTGCAGAAGAAGACTGATTATGGCTAAAACTTTTCCAAACATAAAGGCAAATAGTGGTCAAGCTATACTGATATTCTTCCTTTGATATCGTGTGGAGTGAAAAAAAAAAAAAGTAGCAGGATGGTTCAGACGTTCGCCTGCCGGTAACTAAACCCGAGGTTCCACGGTTCGTTTCCCGTCAAGGCTTCGCTTTTCTCCTCAGTTTGACTGGACAATTGAACGCCTAGTTCTTCGGAAGGGGATGAAAAACGAGTCGGACCCGTGTGTCTTCTGGCCTATGCATGCCCAAAGATCCCACGGCAGTTGAAAATCGTCAAGAGCAGGGTATTTGCCTGGCCGCCCTAGCATAAAATATTGGAGAGATAGGTTCATTTCCCAGGTCCCTCCTCTTGACGGTCAAATAGCCATCTTGCCTTTCTGAAGTCTTGGCACACACACAAAAAAGATTAAAATGGCTGGTGCGTTGCACCACGGCGACGCTTTCTTAAGGGGGAAAGCAGCCCGACTTTTACACAATAAAATCCATTGTGACAAAATGAATATGAATAACAAATAAACAAACAAACCAAACAAGCAAACCAACCAACCAACCAAACAAACAAAAAACCCAATCAAACCAAACAACGAAACCAACCGATAAACCAACAAACAAACCAACCAACAAATAAACCAAACAAAATAACAAACAAACAAAACCAACCAACCAACCAAAACCAACCAACAAACAAACCAAACCATCCAAACCAAACAACCCAACAAACCAACCAATAAACCAACCAACAAATCAATCGATAAAACCAACGAATAAACCAAACCAACCAACCAACCAGCCAACCAACGAATCAACCGACCAACCAACAGACAAACCAACCAAGCAACAAACGAACTAAAAAGCAAACAAACAAACAAAACAGGTGAACTTGCAAGCAGCCGAAAGCCAATTAAACTTCAATATCGTATAGAAAATTGCCATTCAACTGCACGACCCAGAATTGATTACAATCGGCCTGTAATTCTCAGAGGTCTGTCGAAATATATATAGGCCTACCGGAAACGTCTCTCTACTAACTTTACTGGACCTCTCAGCTGCTTTTGATACAATAGACCATACCATTTTGCTTAACAGACTCCAATACAGTTACGGCATTTCTCACACCGCTCTTTCCTGGTTCCGTTCATACCTCACAGAAAGAACACAATCAGTCTTTGTCAATAACCTCAACTCTACATCTGAAGAACTATTGTACGGGGTCCCACAGGGATCTGTGTTGGGCCCCATGCTCTTTGTCCTCTATACACAACCACTTGCCGGCCTGATACAGTCTCACTCTCCTGAACATCAATCATTTGCAGATGACACTCAACTTGAACTCTCTACTCCTCCCGAGAACATAAACCCAGCCATTTCCTCTCTCGAACTTTGTATCACCGACATACGAATCTGGACGCTCGAAAACAAGCTAAAACTAAATGACGAGAAAACTGAAACTGTCCTCTGTTCTTCCTCTTTTAAGTCTCTGCCGTCTACCACTCCTACATCTCTTACCGTTGGATCAACAGATATTCCCTTTTCCTCTACCGCACGAAATCTTGGCTTCCACTTCAGCAAAGACATGAGTATCTCAACACATGTACAGACAGTCTGCCGCAAAGCATACATTGACCTTAGACGCATTAGTTATATTCGCCACTTACTTTCAGAAGACGCTACCAAAACATTTCTTTCTGCCTTTGTTCTCTCCAAATTAGACTACTGTAACTCCCTCTTTTCTGGCTGTCCTCAAAATCAATTAGACAAACTTCAAAAAGTACAAAACTCTGCCGCTAAACTTGTTTCTCGTTCCCGCAAGCATGATCATGTCACACCTATTCTCAAATCCCTTCACTGGTTGCCTGTTCAAGCTCGCATTGACTATAAGCTTGCCTCACTATGCCACTCTTTTTTCTCTGATCTCTCTCCTCGCTACCTGGCTGATCTTCTCTCTGTGTACACTCCTTCTAGAAATCTCCGCTCCATTGCTGATACCAGATTGCTCCGTGTTCCACGCGTGCGCACAAAAACATTTGGACATCGCTCTTTCTCCTTCGCAGCCCCCACTATCTGGAACTCTCTTCCCTTTGAAATCCGACACCTAAAATCGACTTCTTCTTTCAAACAGCTCTAAAAACTCACCTCTTTCAAAAATATTATCAGTAAGTTCAACCTCATTTCCCCCCAGCCTAATAGTAGAAAAGGTGTGTTAGTGTGTGTGTATGTTATAGTAGGTAGGTGGGGGGTGGGGGTGGGTGATTATAGAGCCCAATGTGCCTCACAGTACTTTGGGTATAGCCGTGGGGGTTGTGGGGTGCATTTGGACTTGCGTGAGAATCCGTGTATGATTGTAGCGTATATAGTATTTTTATGGATTTATTCTATTACTTTGTATTGTGTATTTAGTGTATGTACGTGAGGTCCGAGAGATTGAAATATTGTGAGTGAATGATTGTAAAGCGTCATAAGCTCCGCCGTAGGCAGAGATGTGCGCTTATAAATGGTCTCTTATTATTATTATTATTATTATTATATATTTCAACAATCCCGTAACTGTGTATGGCCCTCGTGAAATACAATTTTGAAGGCCACGAACTGTGACGTTGAAATTCTGCCACGTACATCCGTACATGTTCGTTCACTAGTTTTAATAATTGGAGATGGACGCTGAAGTATTGCAGAGATGTTGTTCGTAACACTTAGAGTGAACCTGACATTCTACTCAACATACAAATTTCAACTATACAACTTTGTTGGGTTTTAGCCAATTGAATGTTAGTAAACTGATTATTTGGTTGATTGTACTTTTGTGAATTGATCAACTTGTTAGCTTGTTGATTGGTATACGTATGACCTGTTGACGCAAAAGACGGTTTTATTGACTACTATTTGTCAGAGCCTGGAATTGCTAAGAGAAAAAAAAGAGGAAACTTCTAGGGGGGTCCGGGGGCATGCTCCCCCGGAAAATGTTTAAAATCAAGACCAAAATCTGTGCATTCTGAGGCATTCTGGAGACAAATTTAAAGGCATCTAACACAATGAAAATCACATTGAATATCAGTCAAAAGAGTATTTAATAAACATTGGGCACAAGATCAGAATCCATCATACACAGCAGATCGTTTCAGTGTGTTCATACACAGACATATTCATCAAAACTAGCTAGAAGGCTTATCCAAGTCAGAACGACGAAAGAATCTTGCCAGAGATGTTTGCTTTTTTTTTCGTTTGGTTTCTGTCTGTGCTTGATCAGCTGTTTTTTTCTTTTCTTTTTTTTTTAAGTATGGTCGTCGATTTTTTTTTAACGCGAAAAATATTTTTTTGCGCGATTTTCGATTTTGATTTCCGCGGAAATCCTCGTTTCCGCGACGAATTCCAGGCTCTGATTTGTTGAGTAGCTACATATCTGATTGACTGATTGATTGACTGCTTAGTCGATTTATTGTGACTGATTAGTTTGGTGAGCGAGTAAGTGATTCATTAGCTGACTGATTTGTTCAATTGAATAATTGGTGATTAGTGATTAACTCGTCAATTTTTCAAATTTTTGTTAAATTGGTGATGTGATGAACTCTGTAATTGGTCAAATTATTGTTACCCTTTAAGTGAACTGTTAAATGTTAAAAGATTTGTTGAATTAGTGGACTGGTGGACTTACTTAGAGTTAATTGATCGGTTAGTTGAATGAGAGATTATCAACTTGATGACATTTTGATTGACTGATCAATCAGTATGATTGATTGATTGAATAGGCTGGTAAGTTTGACAGTCTGATCGATAAACTGACTGCATGGACTTGATGAACAGTCACACGGATGAATGATTCATCCATGGACTGATCGATGGATATATTGATTCAGCGATCGATTGTATGGTTGAGTATATTTAGTGATTGGTATACTGATTGATATGTAGACAGATTATCCAGCGACGATAGATTTAATAATACGTGAATGGTCATGGGTTGAGCAATGTATTTACGGACATGTTCATTAACTGGCTGTTGATGAAAATCATATCCATAGGAAGTTATCTTGATGTCGATGTAGTTCAGATAGGTAATGTAAATGTATTAGTATGTATCACTGATGATTTGCATTTGGGATTATTGTGGATTGCATCGAATTTTAAAATACGCGGGAGATTAACAAAACCTCAGTCCCATCCCCACCCATCTTTTTGTTTGGTTTGTGGCCCAAGGCTGATGTACATTAAAATCTCTCTCTGTCTCTCTCTTTTTCTGTCTGTCTCTCTGTATGTGTGTTTACGTGTGTGTGTGTGTGTGTGTGTGTGTGTGTGTGTGTGTGTGTGTGTGTGTGTGTGTGTGTGTGTGTGTGTGTGTGTGTGAGTGTGTGTGTGTGTGTGTGTGTGTGTGTGTGTGTGTGTGTATGTGTGTGTGTGTGTGTGGTGGTCTTTCATTTAATGTCTATTCACTAAAGTGATTTTAGAAAGAAAAAAAATAAAAAAAATGAGGATATATGAGGAGTGAAGAGGATACTTGGAAATGGCTAATCTTCAGGAAAAAGAAATGAACCAGAAAACAACTGTGCCGAAGACGAGAAGGAAAAATTAACAAATGACGTTATCATAATTAACGATTGAAACAGTAAAATTAGTTAACCATAACATTGAACATGTGAAATAACGGCGTGTTAAAGATAATTCGCTATAGGACTTTTTGACAGGCTAACAAAAAAAAATCATATGTTAAGGATGATGAGGCAAATATGTCAGAAACTGTCTTCGTAGATAGTGTAGGAATATGTCGTTTTACCCGAACGCATGAAAGAATATGACTATGTGTGTTTACGTGTGTGTGTGTGTGTGTGTGTGTTTGTGTGTGTGTGTGTTTGTTTTGTGTGTTTGTGTATGACAAGAGTAGTAAGAAACTCTGGGGAGAGCCGGACAGCAGGTGCTCAGAGGAGAAACCCCCGTCAAACACGTGTTTCGGCCCTTAACTCCTGACACTCTAAGGGGGCCGGGGCCGCATCAAGAGCTCACTCAAAGATGCCCCTCTGCTGTGTGATAAGAACTTGTATTAGCGAGATTTTCTCACCTGTTTCTGTATAGATCCTTAACCAAATTTGGATAAAAGATGGTGTAGACCAATAAGAAGTCGGAAAAAAATCGTGCCTAATTAATATCAGTCCTTTTTGTTGAATGTATGTGGACAGCAAAAAGAGAGCACCAGGTAGACCCAGGGAGAAAATACTAGACGGACTTGTGGAGTGGCTGAAGACGAGGAGGGTGGAGGAGATGCTTGGGGCAACAAGAGATAGAGACAGATGGAAGTCCATGATCGCCAACGCCATGCCGCAGGGGACCTGATGATGATGATGTGGACAGCACTTTCTCTGGAAGTTTGAACAATGTTTGAAATCTGTTCTGACTGTCGTTTCGTTGTTACAGAAACGACCGGGCCATATAAATAAACCTTATTTAAGGATTATGTGAAAGGATTATCAAGTCTTTTGTTGGGAGAACAATATCACCATTAGCAACGAAAGTGAACATCGTCACTTTTATGATTCTGATAATATCTTGAGTTCACCTTTTCTCTCTATTGACGGCATGAAAAATATATCCAGACAGACTGTGTCTATGCTGGTCGTTTGTTGTTTTGAACAGAATGTGAATGGGCTCATCAATTAAATTACCTAAAAATCTTTTTTCTCACATTTGCGTACATGGAACAATGAAATAAGTGCCGTTCATTTTCGTATTGTGAACCGCAAAATGGGCATGCTTTTCCTTGATCAGACTCACTGTATGTCATTGTTAATTGGCAGAATATTAAATCAAATCGTGCCTGTGAAAAAGCAACCCTGAAACAGCAAGTATCCCTATAGTACACATATTTTTCATTTTCCAAAATGGTCTTTAATGATCTGTAACTGTTCTATCTATCTCGATCTCGTAAGGGTGCTCGACCAATCTTGGATGAATGGATCTGATAGTCTCTGTTTAAACTCATGCAAGAACGCTTTCACATTTCCCACACCTTGTTGCAACCACACAATATAAAACAGATTCGTATGGAAGGTCATGATCGCTAACGCCATGCGGCAGGGCACATGATGATGATAATGATGACAGTGATGATGATGATGATGGTGATGATGATGATGATTTCGCCACTGTAACTGCACGAGACTAAAACGGGTTGTCCCTCTTTTGTTGATAAGTCTATGTTCACATTAAAGACATTTTGGCGGAAAAGAGGAAGATCCTAGAAATTAAATAGGCCTACATGATCTAGCTATGTGGGTGGGATTAGGCTAGAATGACACCTGAGATTACATGCCACTCATGCTTACTTATTTTCTTACTATTTACTTTCACTACTGTCACTTTTCCCGGCATTACCCTTGAAATAAAAGATTGATCTTGTTATTTGTAGGGGATGTCCTTACGAGAGTGGCGCGCACCTCAGTTCAACTGTGTAGCGAACATCATGGATACAGACAGTGGTTGTGGAGGCTGTCAGTGCGTGGGTGTATTGCCATCTGTATTTGTGGTTCAATGAATTTCATGAAACGCTCGAGTATGTGTGCGGTATGGACAATACATTTTTGTGGCTGTTTTTATGCCAACCCCGTGTGAGTGTGAGTGTGAGTGTGAGTGTTTGTATGTATGTGTGTGTGTGTGTGCGCGCGCGCGCGCGTGTATGTGTTTGATAGAAAGAGCGAGAGCGAGAGACAGACAGAGAGAAAAAGAGAGAGAGGACACCGCGTAATGCACTGCGGTGCGGTCCTATTCAAACAGTCAAAAACACCGAAATTTGATAAAATAAGTAAAATAATACTATAACAGCCCTTTTGTATCTTCGATGACATTTGACGCCAGGAACATATATGCACACAGGACTAAAGATTCTAAACGATAACACACACACACAGAGACACGTACACATACACACACACACGAATTTCAGGGAAAATGTACTCATTTAACAATTCATTACTCTAAAAACATAAATATGCTAAATCCAGTCACATGCGTACTAGGGATAATTTACACATTTATGTTGCAGCTGTCAATGTTTGCCTACATTCGGGGGGGAAAAACGAGACATTTAGCTGTTCTTGCATTACATGTCCACTGGTGTTGATGATCTAAAATCAATACCTTTTTTTTTTGTTTTTTGTTTTTTGATATTCGCTTCAGTAATACTAGATCTACGCCTCTGTGTTGATTCAAACTCGACCAGAAACACCCTGATACGACAAACTCATGCTTTACAAAGCCCTGTTCATATTTTTTCTTTTTTTTCCCCCATGGCCAGTCGGGGTATTGATTAAGCTTATAAGCACCGAAGCGTCAGGTATACTACCTGCTCACATGCTGATGGTTGTGGGTTCGAATCCTTGGGTGCGCTATATTAAAACTGGCCTTCTCATTGTCCCATATTGTTGTTCTGGTGGTGTCAGTATAGGATTAGATAAGCCACCCTTCCCCCACTTCCCTGGGATGGTATCTCCGTTGGTCCTATCACCTGAAGTGAGTGCCGACGTAAAAACTGAACCAAACCTGCTTTCCTACGTAGGCAAACCAAATTTGACTCGGAGTGTATTCTAACCCGGAATAGATTTAGACCAAAAAAACTGCAGTAAGTGGAAAGCACAGCTTGGTGAAGAAATCAAGTGGCGCGTTTAATAAAATATAATATAATAATAATAAAACAAAAAAGAAAAAATAAGAAAGAAAGCAAGAAACAAGTTTCAAACTAAATACAACATAAAGACAACACATGTTCTTTTGATGCATATGGGTGTGAAGAACGACAACACTTGTTCTGCCGAAACTGACCAAGACGATTTACCTCACCTATTTTGGATATACATGTACAGCAATTCTGGCATCTTGATACCGCTTTTTACTCTGGAATGCAGGTCAAAGACGTTTTATTATGTTTTCAGTTGAGAGCTACACTATACGTCTGATTGTGCACTGATTGGGATGACGGACACTTGATGATACTGATGAATATAATTTTGGTGTCATTCTGTCTTTAAATGTTGATAAATTTTGAAAAAAAACCCCCAAACAAACAAAATATGTCCGTCACACACACACACTGGAGGCAGGCCTCGTGGTCGACACAAAACGCACACCTTCCAGTCGTTTACCTTACCTTTTTAGTAATTTTACCTGTCATGTGACAGACAGCATGTGTGTACGCTGTCAGAACAAAAACAAGAACAATTTTTGTGGCTTTACAAAATAGGTTCATTTTCATTCCCCCCCCCCTGTTTTTGTTTGCATTTTTTTCCTTAACATCCAACTCTCACACATACATGTACTGATATTATACTATGGGCGATAGTCTCACGCCCAGTCGTCAAAAGCAAATGAAAAATAAGAGTAAGATGGAAAAAATTACCAGCATGTCACCGATGTATCATGTTACCATCAGCACTTTTGATCTCTTTGCATTTTTCAAACTTTTTGAACTTCCAATGTTGTCGTCTGCTATTCAACTCGTGGCGAAAACGAGGCTCATTGGGAATAACGTTGTGCTTCCTGTAGGTTAACGGAAGTCGTTGTAACGGTGTAGCATGCGAAGTGTCGAAGCTATGTTTCTATGAAAAAGGAAACCAGAGATGAGAATGTATTAAATACAGTTAGTGTGAGGGCAGAGAATAAATGAATTAGAGAACAGCTGGCGGATGATCCCACCTGTGTGGCAATCCTGGTTTCTTCAATTATTGTCCCTCAGAATGTAGGCCCAGGCCTTACTTTCTTCTTCTTCAGTGTTGAGGGCCCACAATCAAACTTGATTATTCTGGCGCCTATAACTGGGGGGGTTTGCAGCAGATAAATATGGGGCAGTGGACATGTCTTAAGAGTTCAGTTTTAATCATGATGATGGTGGGGTGGGGGGAATGAGGGTGGTGGGGTGAGGAGGGGGAAGGGGGTGAAGAGGGCAGCAGGGTGGGTGGGCAGGGCTCTGAGTGGAAGTGGGGGGGAGGGAAGGGGGTCAGTTTAGTCTGGGATTTTGGAGGCCCTTGACAGGAATGTGTCAAGTGTTGTGGCCTCAACTGTTCCTTGTTGGAGACTGTTCCAACTGTTACTTTGGCGGACTGATCAGGTATAAAACAGTTTAGAGTTTTCGTTTGTTATTGTGACGAATAGATAAAACTAAGTTAAAACATGTGAAAGAATGTTATATATGAAAACATTCAACATGTTTTATCTTTAGCTGTTACCCCAAATGTACCGCCTTCCACCTTACCCCATTAGCTGTTACCCAACTGCACAGTTCCTTCCACCTAGGCTTACCCCATGATATGATGAGTCCAACACCCACCCCACACACATCTGATATAGATTTTGCTTCTAATGTATGAATTCAAAACAGCACATGCCGTAAAGCTTGTACATGTATGCATTCACACAAGGATGCACTTACACACAAACTGACAGTCACACACACAATGTACCAATCACATAAGCAATATGTTCCCATCGCTTCTTATCTGATCACACGCACACACACACACACACTACTTAATGAATTGTATGAATTTTGAAACACCACACACACCGGTAGGACTACACCTTGTGAGTTTCAAAACAAAGAAACACCTGCCATAAACACAAGCGTACACTCACACATGCTCACTTCCATAGTTGTATATGTAATTCCCTGTAACATCACAATGATTATAGTACACTGCAGCATAACTGTAGTAGCATCGCAGGTCATCATTATGATTCATTACACATAAAAAGACTTGTCTTCATATTATGGGCATGTAGATTTCATGCATTTTCAGTGATGTTTGCACGCAAAATGCATTTTGTGTAGTGAATTTTCAGTGTACGCACTTGAGTGATTTACGCATTTTCATTGTGAGTGTATGTGTATGCAACCCTCTATTTTCTCACTGTGTGAGTGTTCATGAGCACATGTGTGTGCATGCTTACGTGTACATGCTTATGAGCGTGCACAGGTAAGCAGACTCCAGTGAAGGTTGTGTGGTTGGTAGGCCTACCTGCATGATAACCTTATTCACATCCCTATGCGTTTCTACCACAAGTGCGAGCCCCAGTAGCTCAGTTGGTTTGAGCGTCGGATTCACATGCTAATGGTTGTGGGTTCGAATCCCGGGGTGCGCTATATTAAAACTGACCTTTTCACTGCTCCATCTTAACATCATTGTTGTTCTGGTGGTATCAGTATAGGATTAGATAAGTCTTCATTCCCCCACTTCCCTGGGATGATTATCCCCGTCGGCCATATCACCTGAGGTGGGTGTCAACGTAAAAACTGAACCAAATCAAAATCTACCACGAGTATCATCAGTATTACTGTTAGTCCGTGGACAGATACTGTGTACGATCACTCAGTGCATTTCCAGTGTATGTTTATGACTGGTGGTGTTTAACCTTTTGACTCCTGCACCCTTTCCACCAGCATCCTGCTTTGTCAACTATGCTAGCAAAGCAAAAACTTAACCCCCTTGACTCCTTCTCCCTTATTCATCAGCTTCCCACAGGAAGCTGGTGGATAGGGTGAGGGAGTCAAAGGGTTAAGTTTTTGTAGTTGGTGGAAAGGGTGCGGGAGTCAAAGGATTAATATGAAGTTGAGCCCTTAAAAAGTGTATGTTTACATTATTTATGTATATGAGATGGTGCGCGAGTGGTTAAGGGGTAAGTGATTGGGATGATGGTTGTTTGTATCCAGAGCAGAAAGGGAAGTCTCTCAATCAAAAGACAAGTCCTCGTTGTGCTACTTGACTCTTTATTATTGAGAAGACATCAAAGAAGAAGGCAAAGAAGAACTTCAAGAAGAAGAACGAAAGAAGACAGTGCCTGTAAGACACAAAATAAGTTTCAAAAATACACTGACAAAGTAGGCCTACACATTTTGTGAACTAACAATGTCAATGTACAAGAATGAACCGCTACATTATAATAAAACAGAAGGTGTCTACATTTACAAACAAAAGCACTAGCATTTGTAAACATACAACAAATAATTGGTAACAAAACATTGCGTAAAGAACTACTACATTGTACCAAAATACGTGGTGTTGATATTTACTCTCAAAAACACTAGCACTTGTAAACATGGAACAAATAATTGATAACAAAACAAGTAACCCTTTGATAAGTTGAGGATAAACTACCCTACTGCTTGTTCAATAGCATTAGCACAGAGTAGGCTTCCATTAATGTACTGGAAAAATAATGCACAGTCATATTAAGCTGTTCGGCTGCCATGGGCTGAGTAAGTTGTAACATAACATCTGAGTGGGCAGCTATTGGACAGTTAATATTCAGTGGTGACGACAAACATAGTATTTGACTATGGGAGCTGTCGTCACAAACAGTAGGTCTACCTTATTGAATAGCAATCAACATACTTGAGTCATCCATTGAATATTTGCTCCATGTAGCACTTTGTGTAATTCTATGTCTAGTGCTAGAGATAGTGATGACAAAATAGCATAGCATATTACTAATTAAGCTATGTCATCAAAGCAACACTCTATAATGATTATCAGTGGTGCTGAGCAGACAAGGGATACAACAATTGGATCAATTCGCCAAGCACATGTTTCATCAACTACCATTATGTACACACATACAACATTGTCAAGTATAAAATAGTGCTCCTCTGCACAATAATGCATTGCATCTTGGTAGCTATCAGACAGTTAATATTCAGTGGTGATGACATAGTATTTGACAATGAGAACTATGTCATCACAAACAGCACCTAATCAAATAGCAATCAACAGTGTTGAGAGAACAACACACTTGAGTAATCTATTACCCATTATCCCTATGTGCTTAAGTATAATTCTAGATCAAGTGCTAGAGGCAATGATAACAAAATAGTATAGCATATTACTATTAAACCATGTCATCAAAACAACACTCTATACATGATTATCAGTGGTGCTGATCAGACAAGGGATACACTAAACAGATCAATTAGCTGAGCACGTGTTTCATCAGTCATCATGTAAGTATGTGAATACAACCTTGTCAAGTATAAAATACTCTTCCTCTGCACAGCAGTGCATCGCATCTTTGCTTTTGGCAGAATATGGTTGTCAATAGTCCTACAATAGTAATAAGTACAATAGCCACATGAAAATAGGGACTAATTCTATAGTGGTTATTACATTCAAACTTCAGTCCCATCTTTACAATGGTGGCCGCCACGCTAAGTGCTACAGATCTTGTGAGATAGCACATCGTTTAGATCAAAACATACTTTCTCGCTGTGCGAATTCTGCAAATCTAGCACGGTACTCAATAGACTCGAGCTAGAATCTAAAGAAATAAGAGACATTAAAGTCCCTAAGCTTACTGCAAATGACAGTGAATAATAAAGTGATAAAAATCCAGAACTTACTACAGTAACGCCGTGAAGTTGATCACCTGCTGTGAGACCAAGAGTGGTGGCAGGAAAGGACACCTCTGGTGAGACTGAGAGTGGTGGTGGAAAAGCACGCGCTATGACGCGCCTTGTTAATTTGAATTCTGGGAACAGAGCATGATGGTCATATTTTCAAATTTCAAACCTTTCAGATGACAAGGTCTGATTGGTTGTTCTCACCTAATTAATCAATCAACACTTAGTGTGTAGTTTTAACGCAGCGTGTCAGTACACGCAAGTGGTACACTGATCATTGTTGGGCAGTTTCACGAGTGGCTATTGCAACACACCCTGCGGTCATTGTCTAAGTGTTCCCGCTGGCTACATAGATCTACTGGCAATGACACGGTGATTGTTTTACAATGCTGAAGGCATACATTAGTGACGGCCCCCTCTATGGTTCTGTAGGACTACAACGTAATACTGACTGGAGATGACGACAAAATCTTGTGGTAGGCCCGCTTCAGAGTACATGTACACATTGTAGATCTGCTAATTGTTTAGCAGTGTGTTATCTATATGCGTCATGTACTGGTTAGATCTTTGGAATGTTCAATGCATAGCTATGGGTAGGCAGAGGCTGTGAGATAACAGTACAATTTGATCAAGAGAATGCAAGGCGTTTTTGATCTAGGCAAGCACGCTACACGGTGTTGCCTTTGACCGTTGTAGGTAAATCGGGAAAGATCGTAATAGAGCAAGGCACTCTGTTACACCTCCCCTCACCAATTTGAAAACCATCGTCCGCGATGGTGCGCGAATATGGGGTAAATTCTTGAAGGCTGAAATTTCAGGGCCACCTCAAGAATTCATAAAATTGAGAAATGCTATGAATATGGTGGAGTTTGGAATCCACTTGTTGTATATTAGCTAGGGTATGCATGGGCACACTGGAGAGTTGCAATTTCAGTTCCGAAAGGACAGTTGCACTGTTTGGTCAAGTTAGGACTCTGAATTGGTGAACATAACTGACAGTACGAAACACTGAAATGGCAAATGCCTTAACATGATAAGCTAAAGAACTAGCATTTGATAAGTTCACTAAAGCCTCTTTGCCATACCTATGCATCAAAACATTCATTGCAGGAAATAACATAATAAAATATATAAAGCTACATGTAAATATTAAGAGCATCACATTAATATGTCAATCAAAATTCCAAAGGCATGCTTACTACATCAGTACATGCTGAGTGAACCAAACGAATTGGAGGTACGTCCTGTCCCTTGGGTGAATAAGGAGATGGGAATACGCATCTCCGAGATCAATGGATATCCCCAGTCGTCTGGGAGCAAGGCATCACAGATGGACCTAGGGGTTTCCATCTGAAAGTGTCTATGTGTCGGGACAGACTGCCCACAGGATCGCCTGTGGGGGGTGCTTGCCCTAGGCCCTTTGGAGCTGAAGGAGGCGCAAAATGTCTCCTGTGGAGGCCCCTGGGAAGGTGGGGGAGCCGCCGGAGCAGGGCGCTTTGTCGCGGGGCAAGTGGGACCAGAGTGAAGGGCGAGGTCCCTCCTGATCTCGTCCTGACTTTTGATAATGGCCTGCACGTTGGTCCCAAAGAGGGAACCAGACCTAAGTGGCACAGCTCTCGAGGAAGCTCTGGCAGATGAAGAGCGGGTGACCGAAGATGGTAAGAGTACCGCATTTTGCCTTGACAGGACTGAATTGAGGTACAGTCTGGCGAAGGGCATCGGCCGAGTACTTGAGGTCTTTCCACCATGGATTGTATGGAAGCAACCATTGCGGGGGAGACAGGTGAATGACGGTGAGAAACGTGCTCGTAGTCTGGGTCCTGAAGAGCGGACACCAGACCACCCAAGAAGGAATCCACCACTGGATCCACTTCCAGACCCCTCCTGGCAGTCTCCTCCCAGTTTGCCAGGCAGCGCTGCGAGAGAGAGAGATATGCCGCTGCTGGGCCCGAGACCTCTCTTGCGCAAAGACGAGGTTATCCTGTGTGAGGGAGAGTGGCGACTCTGGAATGGCCTCATGGGCCGTGAGGACCGCTCTGTGGAAAGGGAGTTTCTCTGGCCTCAGGAATTTCCCGTAAGGCAGAGCTCCAGGGAAGTCGGGCATGGAGCCTGGAAGGATGTCCTGTGCCTCAGCACCCCTTACCTTGCTTTGGGCCCTCCTCACTGAGTCAGCCACCAAGCCTGACTCTTTTAGGAAAGGGGAGGCTGGGGCTGTGAGAGGAAGAGCACCAAGGCGAGCTCTGCCACGGCAGGGCAGGGAGCCTTGGCCTCTTGTGCAGTGGACCATTGCACTGCTATGGAAAATGAAAAGGAAGTGGGGTAGAGCCCTCATCATCCACTTTCGAGTCAGTGTCCTCCGGCCCGCCTAAAGAAGAGGCGATGGACTGTGGAGTGCCCGATTGTGGGCAAACTCCAAACAGACTGGGGTCAGAAGCCCCGGGGAGCACCCCTGGGGAGGAATCCGACCCGGGGGGGGGGGGGGGTCCAGAGGGGTGGTCAAGGTGGACGCCTGCGTGGGTGGGGCGCCGGGCATAAAGCGGGGCCACCAAGTATACCCTGCGGACGAGGCAAGGGGAAATCCTATAGATGGGAAGTGCTGCCATGGCGCCATGTACGGTGCCATGGGAGGCGTCATGGGCTGAGCCCATGGAGTCCCCGGATCCCCAGTGCCCAAGGGGCCAGCCTGCTGGGGGTCGGTTGGCATTTGCCAAGACGACTAAGCGCTCTGTCCACAATGGGACAGAGATGTGCCAGCCCGCAGTGGGTCGCTTGGCATTTGCCAAGGTGACCAAGCACTCTGTCCCGATGGGACAGAGAGGTTGGAGCGGCAGCACAAGCAGGCTGCGGGGGAGGAAGGGAGACAACTTGGGCGGATCTACGATCTGACACCCGTAATAGGGGGGTTGTCTCCCTTGGCCCGCCTGGCGAACCAGGGGATGAGCCATTTTCTGCCAAAGTGCTAGCCTTCCTGCCTCCCAAAGGATACCCATACCCATGTCTCCCTTCAGCCATAGGGGCTGAAACAGTAGCAGCTGAACCGGGGTTGAGCTCTACTGAGAGGGCGAGTACGGAATCGACAGAGCCGCAGCTGAGTCGATTATCGTGAGGGACAGTGTAAAGGCCGCAAAATGACAAGAAGTCAACAGAGCCGAAGCTGAGTTGAAGTCTCGTGGTCATGGCAACAGAACCGTAGTTGAGTTGTGATGACCAAGCCGGGGTGGACCTATGGTCTGACGCCCGCGACAGGGGTGTTGTCACCCATGACCCACCTGGCTAAGCAGGGGGTGAGCCTGTTTTAGAGCCGCAGCTGCGTTGAGGGCACAAGCAGGCTGCAGGGAGGAAGGGAGACAACCTGGGTGGATTTATGATCGGACGCCCGTAATAGGGGGGTTGTCTCCCTTGGCCCACCTGGCGAACCAGGGGGTGAGCCATTTTCTGCCAAAGTGCTGGCCTTCCTGCCTCCCGAAGGAGACCCATACCCGTGTCGCCCTTCAGCCATAGGGGCTGAAACAGTAGCAGCTGAACCGGGGTTGAGCTCTACTGAGAGGGCGAGTTCGGAATCGACAGAGCCGCAGCTGAGTCGATTACCGTGAGGGGCAGTGTGAAGGCTGCAAGATGACAAAAAGTCAACAGAGCCGCAGCTTTGTTGAGGGCTCTTGGTCATGGCAACAGAACCGTAGTTGAGTTGTGATGACTAAGCCGGGGCGGACCTACGGTCTGATGCCTTTGGCAGGGTGTTGTCACCCATGACCCACCTGGCTAAGCAGGGGGGTGAGCCTTTTTCAACAAATTGCTTGCCTTCCTGCCTCCCGAAGGAGACCCATACCCATGTCACCCTACAGCCATAGGGGCTGAAATGTAGCAGCAGAACCGCAGTTGAGCTGTACGCAGGGGGCGAGTACGGAATCGACAGAACCGCAGTTGAGTCGATTACCATGAGGGGCAGTGTGAAGGCTGCAAAATGATGAAAACTCAACATTACCGCAGTAGAGTTGAGGGCTCGTGGTCACCGCAACAGACCCGCAGTTGAGTTACGATGACTTCGAGAGAGTGAGAGAGAGTAGACGAAGGAGACAGAGGAGGGAAAGACAAAGGTGAAGAGAGAGCGGGTTTGGTGCACCGGGCAAACTTCCGGTCTGAGGGTTGGAGAATTCCGTGTACAAAATCTTCTTAACCCTCGCTTTGCCACCCAAACGCTTCACGTAAGTTTCTCCCTTACACGAAAACATAGGCAAGACAATACAAAACAGCAATGAGAATCGATCGATTGCAAGCAAAGTAGCAAAATACTTAGCTGCTCAGAGCATACAAGGCGAGCTGGAAGATGGCTGCCTCGAAAAGAGGAAGAGCACATGCACATGTGCAAGACATGGATACTCTGAGTTATGGTCCTTTTGGACTTTATTGTTTATGAGGCAGGAATGGCAAATCGCTGCCGCTTATTGCATCAGTGAGCCACGGTAAGTATGTTAGATTAAACGTAATTTTAGAAGGAAAATTTCCTATTATCAAATAGAATGTGGCAATCCAAGTGTTCAATGGCATGCTTACTACATGCTCATTAAAAGAATGACTAAATTTAATGTTCATAGCTTTGGCAGATTATCAATTTAAACACGTACAAAATGTTAACTTGGGTCGGACATTTTCTGTCCATGTCAATGGTCTTATGGTCAGTAGAACCTGAAAAGAAATTACTATATCATTGTCCCACTGTGGTACAACTCACTACGTCTTGTACAAGAGACGTGTTGACCGTCTTGGGGGGACTGGTGTTGGCTGCTCTGGTACAGCAGGCTCAGGTGCAGTTGTCACCGTTGGCCGTGTTGTTCTGCGCCATGGCTGTGGGCAGACTAGCCACTGGTTGTCTTCAGAGTCAGATGCTGACTCTGGGTCTGGCTGTGGCTTTGCATCTGGCATGGACCCAGATGCTGGCAGGAGGTGGATCCTGGAGACGGCCTGATGAGGGCCACCTGCCAGTGACTGGACTGTGTAGATGTGACAGTGCTGGGGGTGGCGTGCCGTCACACAATACAGGTCCGGCGACCAGGTGTTGGTCCATGCTGTGCTGGAACCAGGTATCATGTCCTGCAGGTAAACATGCATGCCTACCTGCAGGTCGTCGTCAGTTGCCGGTGTAGACATCGTCTGCTCCGGTGCTGCTGGGTCTCGGCGTCGACCATCATGGATTTGGTGGCCTTGGGATTGACGTTCACGTCTGCGGGGCACTGGAACAGGAGGTGCACCGGCAGCTCTAGAGGTGCTGGCAGCACTCAGGTTCTGGCTGGCACAGGGGGGTTTGGGGGCAGCAGCAGGTTTGGAGGGCTGAGGAGGAAAAGGAGAATGGGGCAAGGCAGGAGTATTGGCAGGCTTGGATTTGCCTGGATGTCGCTTTTTCCTTTTGTGCCCCGCAGCTTGTCTGTGGATGACTGCAGGGTCTGCGCTTTGCTTTGCAGCTCTCTTGGGTGCAGGCTGCCGTCGCCGCTTGGCCCTCTTCTCGTACCGGCGCCGGTTCCAGCATTTGTCTTCAGTGTGGCCGGCCCGGTCACACCAAAGACAATGTTCTGGTGGGGCCGTTGCCGTGGGGATGGCGCCGTGCTGCTGTGGAGAGGTGGTTGCCATGGTGGTTTCTTCGCAGCCACAGTGTTGCGCCGCTGGAGTTCTTGGTCTATGCTGGCATCGAGTTCTGCCAGCTGTGCCTCCATACGGGCGATGACTGGGCCGGAGTTGTCCACTATCAGCTGTGCCAGGTGTTCTGCACAGCTGTCCTCTCTCATCCACCGCAGGGCCTCCATCTTGGCTCCCTCAGATGATCTCTTACATATCGCTGGACATCCCTCCTGAGAGCGCCTGGGGAGAGACCAGAGACGAAGGCATCCCGGAGCTGTGTTGGTGACAATGTCCCCTCTTCAGCTTGGTTTGCCTTCATCCAGAGTACGCGTAGGTGGGTTGCGTATCCAGTGACAGTCTCCCCCTTTCCCTGCTGCCTGTTGTAGAAGGTGGCAGCAAGAGTTGTGGAGTCCCGCTGGTCACCCCAGTTGTCCTGGATGATCTTCAGGATCTTGTCTGGAGTGTCCACTCTTGCTGTTGGTTGCCATAGCACCTCTCGACGAGCTGGGCTCTCTAACGATGATATAAGCCAGAGGGCAGCTGCTTTGTCATCCAGGGGCTGGAGCTGAAGAAAAAGCGTGGCCTCCTGGATAAAGTCGTCGATTACTGAGGTGCCTTCGTCGCCTGACAGCTTTGGTAGCTTGTAGAGCTGTGAGTTTGACATGGTTTGGCAACTTGATGAATCTGCAGCACTGTCTTCTTTTCTTATTCCCTTTCTGAATTCTGGATCCTGCTCACAGCGCCAGGTGAGATGGAGCGATGGGTTAATTGGTATGTGATGGTTGTTGGTGATTATTGCTGTGGTGGTCGTTTGTATCCAGAGCAGAAAGGGAAGTCTCTCAATCAAAAGACAAGTCCTCGTTGTGCTACTTAACTCTTTATTATTGAGAAGGCTTTAAAGAAGAAGAACTTCACGAAGAAGAACGAAAGAAGACAGGAAGGAAGACAGTGCTACAGTAACGCCGTGAAGTTGATCACCTGCTGTGAGACCAAGAGTGGTGGCATGAAAGGACACCTCTGGTGAGACTGAGAGTGGCAGCGTAAAAGCACGCGCTATGACGCGCCTTGTTAATTTGTACTCTGAGAACAGAGCATGATGGTCATATTTTCAAATTTCAAACCTTTCAGATGACAAGGTCTGATTGGTTGTTCTCACCTAATTAATCAATCAACACTTAGTGTGTAGTTTTAATGCAGCGCGTCAGTACACGCAAGTGGTACACTGGTCATTGTCGGGCAGTTTCACGAGTGGCTATTGCAACACACCCTGCGGTCATTGTCTAAGTGTTCCCGCCGGCTACATACTGGCAATGGCACGGTGATTGTTTTACAATGCTGAAGGCATACATTAGTGACGGCCCCCTCTATGGTTCTGTAGGACTACAACGTAATACTGACAGGAGATGACGACAAAATCTTGTGGTAGGCCCGCTTCAGAGTACATGTAGATCTATACATTGTAGATCTGCTAATTGTTTAGCAGTGTGTTATCTATATGCGTCATGTACTGGTTAGATCTTTGGAATGTTCAATGCATAGCTATGGGTAGGCAGAGGCTGTGAGATAACAGTACAATTTGACCAAGAGAATGCAAGGCGTTTTTGATCTAGGCAAACACGCTACACGGTGTTGCCTTTGAGCGTTGTAGGTAAATGGGAAAGATCGTAACAGAGCAAGGCACTCTGTTACATATATATAATATATATATATATATATATATATATATATATATATATATATATATATATATATATATATATATATATATATATATATATAGAGAGAGAGAGAGAGAGAGAGAGAGAGAAGAAAATTACGCACACTCACACTCAATACTAGTACAACACAAACAAGCAGATGATGAAATATACTTTATTACTGAAAAACAGAAGCTATGAATGACAGAAAGGCAGGAAAAAAAAAAAGAAGGAAAATCATGCTGTCGATAACATGAGCCACCACCACCACGATGTTGCTGAATATCTGAACTAAAGTTATATCTTTCAATTCACAAACACCATAACATATGACAACAGGAGCAACAAACTTGAATGAATAACTGGATTAGAGAAAAATGACACCAGGAAGCTGTTCTCTTTTCCCCACCTGCCTTTTTCTACCACACCATACAATGACTAATTGTATGGAAGAGAAAGGAACCACAACAAAAATCCCCATATACATACTCTCTGCTCTCACGCACACACTAACATATAATTTAACAAATTCAACCAAAGCCTAAAAAGTAAAACAAACAACAACACTAACACGGAATTTAACAAATTAAACCAAAGCCTAAATAGTAAATACCAAAGAAATAAGAGGGAAGCGGGGAGAATTTTTATAATATAATCAAAGGACATAACTCTTGAGAATTATCTCCCATGTTGTATAGAACTTCTCAAATCTAACACAGTTTGCGCTACCCATTCAGCTAGCATAGAAGCAGATACAAAGTACAAAACAAAGGAGTTCTATACAACATGGGAGATAATTCTCATGAGAAGTTCTGTACAACATGGGAGATAATTCTCACTGAGTTTACTGTTTTTGTACTTTGTATCTGATTCTATGCTAGCTGAATGGGTAGCGCAAACTGTGTTAGATTTGAGTTCTATACAACATGGGAGATAATTCTCAAGAGTTATGTCCTTTGATACTAAATAGTAAAACAACAACAACATCAAAAGATGGTCACGCCATATCAACACTTTCTCTTCAAGTGTAATGACCATGACCACACATAATTTAACAAATTAAACCAAAGCCTGAAACAATGTCAAAAGATGGTCATGCCATATAAACACTTTCTCTTTAAGTGTAATGACCATACATAATTTAACAAATAAACCAAAGACTGAAACAAACATCAAAGATGGTCATGCCATATCAACACTTTCTCTTCAAGTGTAATGACCATGACCACATATAATTTAACAAATCAAACCAAAGCCTGAAACAAACAACAATATCAAAAGATGGTCATGCCATATAAACACTTTTTCTTCAAGAGTACTGATGACCTTGAAAATTGACAAACTACATAAAATTTCCACAGTTGCAACTCTGATCCACATGCCTAACTAAAGTCATCATTTTGTCATCTTGTTTTTGTGTTTGTTTCTTTTCTATGAATTTGTTTCTTGTCTGCAAATGATTCTGTTTACCCAATCAAAATGAATGTTTCCTGCAATTTTGTCCCAGACGGGGCTTGTGTTGCTGACAATTCTGTTACATGCACTAAACCATTATGTGCATGCTTATACAAAATGTTGTTCTCAGACCACCACTCATGAAGCAAAATCTTAGTGGAAGAGAGGAATTTTTTTCTGACCTGGAAACTGAATCTGTCATGGATGAGCATCACAATCATTGGGCCAGCATTCCATCTAGAGCTGAATAATGTCATATTAAAACCTGATTTACTTTCCCTTTGATATGGCACCAAGAAATAGGTCCTGCCCATTTAAATTTTCCTCCTCCTCCTCTTTGCCACCAAGGAATAGTTCTTTCCAAAGTCTTTTATATTTCGTTTTCTCATGATGGTGTGACAGTGCTCTGAAAATTCTGTATATACTAACAATGCAGACAAAATCTGACAGGAGAAGATCTACAATAACCATGCCAATGCCAAAAGCCTGCACATAAACCCAACCTACTGGCAAGGTACCCTAGGTCTACCTAACTTAAGAGGCGCATCCTACAGAGAAAGAAAGAAAAACAAACAAAACTAATCAAACAAACAAACAACAACAAAAAAGAAAGGCAAACAAACCACTCTTCCTAAATTCACAAAACAATTGATCAATATCATCAATTCAAAGTAGAACCAAAAAAATCCATTTTTAATATTCTAATTATACTCGTACATCATGATAGAAGACATCCTAATATAGGACTGTAATATTTTTACTGTAATATTACCTATAATCTAAATTATGCATGCTGCAAAACAATGCTCAAGTTTTTTTTTAAAGCATTCACTCCCCTCTCCCTTAAATACTTGTATTATAATGCCCAAATCATGTGTAACAAAATGGTACACTGTCACTTGTATACAGGTCTTTGCGAAATATAATCAAGTAGCTCAATTTGGAAATGAAATAAAAAAAAAATAAAATAAAAAATAATAAAAAATTCACAATTACAAAAAGCTCCTAAGGGAGAAATGAGCAATTTTCTGTTTTTAGAATACAGGAATATGTTTATCTTTAGGTTTCATAGGATCACAATGTTTTATTAGTCTGGTTTAAATTTGGAAATTTCTTTTTTTTTTTTTTCATTTTCTGGTTTAATATTATCACTGTTATTATCCAGACACAGACACTCAGACAGACACTCATGACTTCACTTAGACTGGACATAAAAATGGATATTTTCAGATAGAGAGAGAGAGAGAAAAAGAGAGACTTCATTTTAGTTTTAATCAATGTTACTTGTGAAAAAAAAATCTCCCTTCCTGACAACAAAGCAAACAATATGTTCAGATATATATCTTCCCACCATTTCATTCTCTTTCCATGTACTAAACAAAACAGCAGTGAAAAAATCAAAATAAACATAAAATCATGTTCAGTCTTCAACATTACATATACCATGACTGTGTCAATTACAAAACAAACAAACAAACAAACAAACCCCCAAAACAAACAAACCAATGAACCAACCATGCAACTATTGCTTCAGAAATGATGGAAATTAAAAAAAATTTACATATGAAAGAAAAACTAAGACAACAATCTTCTTAGGAAAAAGTATGTTCATCAGGCAAGTCACATTTTTCAAAGAACCCATTGGCCTATTTCAGTGCATCGTACACATATGCCAAATAACAAAATTTTGGTAATTAAACAGGTATCGACACAGTCATCCAAGTGGAATCATGACACAGGGGTTTCAAGCAGAGGCACATATTTACCTGAATAAATCTATAATATAATCTATCTATTTCCACTAAAGGAACAGGAATTTAAAAACTTTTTGTCCAGGGTCTCCCTGAAGTGGTCAAAGTGCTGGAACAGCCAACAAACGATACAGTGAAGATGACACAACACAAGCAAACTTCTTCATCAGTGTTCATTATGAATGTAAACTTTTCCTTCAAAAATAAACAAAACACCAACTCACAGTTTCATTAAACGAAAAGCAGGCAAACAAAAACAAACAAACAATCAAAACAAAACAAACTGATCTCCTTTCTCTCGTCCACTTAACACATATTGCTGAGAGAATTAAACACCAACCACATACCCTTTAACCAAACATATGCTGATGTTTTCACACAACGTTGAGATTAAAACATTTCACTTTTTCTATTTTTTCAACCGTAGATTTCATGGAATGTGTGGAATGTAATCAATCAGAAATACAAATTCCACTCAACAAAATACAGCATAACACAAAACGTAAACATCTGTGTAGTTCATACATATTACACATTAATATCATACTATATGTATATATATATACTTTCTTTCTGTCTCATCTGAACATCCAAAGCACAGACAAACACACACATATGCATATGTTGCTCCTTTCATTTTCACAATAATCTACATACAGAGATTGAACTACATGATATATATGATAGAAGCAGAAGCATTACATGCACTGTTGCATATCAATAACCCCCCAAACTGCAGTGTACTTCTTAGCTATGGTGTCCTGCAATTGTTACCATTTGTTGAGGGAAACTGTAGTACTACAACAATAATCGGCAAACCAAATCCTTGAGTACACTACAGTATGACTGGCAGCTATGATGGCTTCTTTTTGTTTTGTTTTGATTTTTCAGTGATAAGAAAACCAAAAGCAAGTGTAGCCTACAACTGGTTTATTGTTCATTTACCTTTTGGAAAAACTGACTGGAAATGCTAGATACTGGACAATCATTTTTCTTAGTACTGTAAGTTGATCCAACAGAACACGCACTGAGAAGTGTGCTGAGCACGTCAGATAAACACTCATCCATACATTACAAAAGCCACCTAGAAGAAAAATGCAAATTCACCTTTGCTGATGAAACTGTGTCATTTCAGTGGCCTCAATATTTCCTGTCACTTGTACTGGTTTACATAACACACACAACAACAGTTTACTTTTGTCGAATCCACAGCACTAAGAAACCAAAGAAGATGTTCATAACTTAACGTCAAGTCACTGTCACTATAGACCACTCACCAGAGATGACCATACACTACTACTGATTCACTTGGGCTTTTCCAGTACAGCCTTTCAATGCAGCGCATGGATGGACAAGGCTTTTCCAGTACAGCCGTTTCAATGCAGCGCATGGATGGACAGGGCTTTTCCAGTACAGCTGTTTCAATGCAGCGCATGGATGGACAGGCTTTTCCAGTACAGCTTTCAATGCAGCGCATGGATGGACAGGGCTTTTCCAGTACAGCTTTCAATGCAGTGCATGGATGGACAAGGCTTTTCCAGTACAGCCGTTTCAATGCAGCGCATGGATGGACAGGGCTTTTCCAGTACAGCTGTTTCAATGCAGCGCATGGATGGACAAGGCTTTTCCAGTACAGCCGTTTCAATGCAGCGCATGGATGGACAGGGCTTTTCAGTACAGCCGTTTCAATGCAGCACATGGATGGACAGGGCTTTTCCAGTACAGCTGTTTCAATGCAGCGCATGGATGGACAAGGCTTTTCCAGTACAGCCGTTTCAATGCAGCGCATGGATGGACAGGGCTTTTCCAGTACAGCCGTTTCAATGCAGCGCATGGATGGACAGGGCTTTTCCAGTACAGCCGTTTCAATGCAGCACATGGGTGGACAGGGCTTTTCCAGTACAGCTGTTTCAATAAAGCACATGGGTGGACAGGGCTTTTCCAGTACAGCTGTTTCAATACAGCACATGGACAGGGCTTTTCCAGTACAGCTGTTTCAATACAGCGCATGGATGGACAGTTTATACACCACTTACTTACCGGGAATCAAGCTTTTGTTTGTTTGAGTCATGGGAAGAGCGTAAAGCTTTTGCCCCATGGTGAAGATAATGACACAGCCAATGCGAAAACAGGCAAGTGATGAGACCAGCTCAGCAACATCCTGTAGCAAGCAGCTAGTGCACTGTTACAGCAGCTAGTGCATGTTACAGCAGCAATGCCTCTCGTGTAAACCTGGGCATCTTTTTGTTGAATGTTTGCATTTTCCTTTAGTTTGGTTACAACCATATTATGGTGAAAGTTGGGCCATTCCCCCTGGAGAAAGCATGTGAAGCACAGCGCTGCTAAACCTGTTTCTTTTCCCTTGCTTTTCTTTGTTCTTGATAAAACTGATCTTTGTTTACAAAGTTTTGACAGAGCACATCATGAAAATCATGCTTTCACGACTGCAATCTGGATCATTTTCAAGCACACTTCCGGACGAAAAAATTTATTTATCCTCAACTTACATCCAATCTGGGATATGACTGTACATGAAATAATAAGAGATAAATCCTCTTGCTGGATAAAATTTTTGTAATGCTAGACTTAAGAGAGAAATCCAACCACATGTCATGGCCACTAATTTTCATAAACATATGTCGTTTATGGCCGCCCACAGCTGAGATACGAAGACGTTTGCAAGCGTGACATGAAGGTGCTTGAGATCAACACTGAGTCCTGGGAGGACCTCGCAGACGACCGCAACAGCTGGGGAACCACTCTCAAGAAACAGCTGCGGATTGGTGAGAACAAACTGTCAGCTGCTGCAGCAGAAAAGCGAGTTCGCAGAAAAGGGATGACAGCCAAGAGACCAGCATCAGCATACACATATGACCGCTGTGACAGAGACTGCCTCTCTCGCATTGGTCTCTACAGTCACAGGCGACTCTGCTTGGACCAAGCAGACAGCCCATCTAGACATTAGAATGGATGGATGTACTCTGACCATGGTCAGCCATGACCGAGGGAGGCCTACTACTATGCTGTTTTAATTGGTCCATCAGCTTTGCAGTTCATAAAGACGCACACCAAAGGAAAATACGTACGCTCTCGCCATGACTCTTACTGCTGCAGGATAAATGACAGATTTAAAGCTTTAGAAATAAGGAAGCCCTCAAAATGTGGCAAGTCTGAACAGCACCTTCACTCGATCAACACACGATGATCTTTATACACTTGTGCACAGAGACAGACAGACAAGACAAGATATATATACACTCACACACATACAAATTTTAACCT
Source organism: Monoplex corrugatus (assembly GCA_030674185.1). NCBI lineage: Eukaryota > Metazoa > Mollusca > Gastropoda > Littorinimorpha > Ranellidae > Monoplex > Monoplex corrugatus. The sequence goes on from JAPXFY010000035.1 coordinate 28,463,042, forward strand.
GAAAAAAATTAAGAGAGAGGAAGCAGTAAAAGTGTGCATTCCCAAAGATTCCATTTCACTAAATGAAAACATTTACACAAAATCCACACAGACTCCACAAAAGATTACTATCACACCAATGTGAACAAGCACAAGATTAATTAATTGAACAAGCTATGGGTAAACATAACAAACTCATCATCAAGAAACACACAGACAGACAACAAAATTCATAAATCCTCTAACAACTTTTCATGCATATCAATGACAAGATTCAGAAATAAACATCATCATCAAAACAACAAGAACAACATCAAGAAACAACACAAGAGTCAAGTAGAGAAAACTGGAGTGAGAATGTTTTGCATTTGAATACAAGAGCAATGGCTATTAATAAAGAACAAAGCTATTAACAGAACAGCTATCAACAAAGAACACCGGCTATCAACAAGACACCGCATCACAACAAGAGAGAAATGTGCTGTCAAAAACAAGTACATGAAATATATACAAAATTTAAACCATATTGTGTATTCTATAACTTTTCAAAATCAATAACCCAATCAAACTTAAAAAATAACAATAATGACAGAATCTCCCTCCCCTCCCCCTTCATACAACAAAAAAAACGCAGACAAGGAAACCTGTGACTACTGGAAAATCACAAAGAGACTACTACAGAAATGAGTGCTAAATTTCATACATCTGTACCGAAAATTCATATTAGAATACGTAAAACAAGAAATTCTGAAAACCATTTCGATTTATCACTCACAGAATATTTAGATAGAACATTATAACAAGAAACTCATGCTCCATTCCATATAGTTTCACAACATTAGCATAATCAATAACAAGACACAACAACAACAAAACTGAAGAAGTGTGAGTAGAAGCAGTGGTGGTGGTTAACGCTTTCTTTTAAACAGAAGTCTGACAGTAAGAAACAAAGAAGAACATCACACACAGACACCACACAGACACAGACACACACACAGACACACCTGCATGTCTTTCAGTAAGTACACTTTTACAGCAACATTAAAAAATTGATGGTGAAATACATGGTTTCTGAAGACAAACATGATTCCTCCAACTTCAGAACAGTTTGGGTGGGCTGTGCAGCTCTCATGACAGGGTTCAATCCCAGCCCACACCGTATGAGTCGGCCTGTTCACTCCAACCGTTCTGGTCGTGTCAGTGTACAATTTCACAGATCTTCTTCGCATTCCTTCCCTGTTTTCTATTTCAAGGCCATGCCAGTGCATAAAGTTCGCATCCTTCCTGTTTCTATTCCAAGCCTTGCCAGTGCATAAAGTTCGCATTCCTTCCCTGTTTTCTATTCAAGGCCTTGCCAGTGCATAAAGTTCGCATTCCTTCCCTGTTTTCTATTCCAAGGCCTTGCCAGTGCATAAAGTTCGCATTCCTTCCCTGTTTTCTATTCCAAGGCCTTGCCAGTGCATAAAGTTCGCATTCCTTCCCTGTTTTCTATTCCAAGGCCATGCCAGTGCATAAAGTTCGCATTCCTTCCCTGTCTTCTATTTCAAGGCCATGCCAGTGCATAAAGTTCGCTTTCCTTCCCTTTTTCTATTCCAAGGCCTTGCCAGTGCATAAAGTTCTACACTGGCTCAAGGGACCCAACAACTTATCACTGGGTGATTGGAGGAGCATATGTAAAACTGTCCATGCGCGATGAACCCCTATAGACCAAGTAGCCTACAATTACGGTACAATGACAGGGCACCTTTGCTTACTACCACCAAGAGATCGGACTCAAAAGACCACTTCACATAAAAACAGTTTTACCGGACTTTGTTATCACAAAATACATCTGCCTGATCACAAATCCACTTAACAATGAATCACAACAGGGCCATAATAATTCTTGTCCGCAGAATATCATATATCTCATTTCCATGAATTTATCATATTAATGACATAGATCGCAACTCACAAATTTTTCACACCCTTTTTCACCAATACCTGATTGCACGTACACAATATAGTCTGCCGATTACCCCATGTGAAAAAGGTGGCCCATGTGTGAACAGATTATCCATCATGTGCGAACAGACTAATCACTATGTGCGAACAGACTAATCACTATGTGCGAACTGACTAATCACTATGTGCGAACTGACTAATCACTATGTGCGAACAGACTAATCACTATGTGCGAACTGACTAATCACTATTGCGAACAGACTAATCACTATGTGCGAACTGACAAATCACTATGTGCAACTGACTAATCACTATGTGCGAACAGACTAATCACTATGTGCGAACTGACTAATCACTATGTGCGAACAGACTAATCACTATGTGCGAACAGACTAATCACTATGTGCGAACAGACTAATCACTATGTGCGAACAGACTAATCACTATGTGCGAACTGACTAATCACTATGTGCGAACAGACTAATCACTATGTGCGAACTGACTAATCACTATGTGCGAACTGACTAACCCTTTGAAAGCAACAGTTTGCTTCCCTCCCTCCCTTAACCCTTCGATTCCCGCACCCTATCCACCAACTGCAAAAACTTGACCATTTGAAACTCTCTCACCCTATCCATTAGCTTTCTACAGGAAGCTGGTGGATAGGGTGAGGGAGTAAAAGGGTTAAGTTCTTGTTTTGCCAGCAAGGTCGACAATGTAAGATGCTGGTGGACAGGGTGCAGGAGTCAAAGTGTTAATACACACACTTTGCTCAGCCTGAAAACTTTTCTTGTATTCAAATGTTTCAAGCACATAATATTTCAAATGTTTTGACCCTATTTTGACGGCTACTGCAACATTTCTTGCCTGATGGTGGCACAGAAAAAAAATAGCAAAAGCTGCAGTATACAGTAAAAGCTGCGGTACAATAATGAAATATGTTCTTCATTCCTAAATTGATCAAACTCACAGGAAGAAAAAAAAAGAGAAAAAAAAAAAAAAAAAAAAAAAAAGAGGAAGACATGACACCAAAGTAATAACCACTATTCAAGAGAAGTAACTCAAGTAATAACCATCATTCAAGAGAAGTAACTCTTTTAAATTTAGTATGGAATAGGAAAATGTGAAACAAGCCAGAATGCATACAGTTTTGCCTTTACAAGTATACGTGTTGCCTGGTGGAGGAGGCACGTCTATTACCGAATATACTTGAGCTCATCAGAAAAGGGTTATAATTCGCTAGTAACTTCCTGCTGTTTTTGTTCCTTTGATTGATTTATCCCTGTCAATCTATTGATTTACAGTTACCCTGTCAATCTATTGATTTAGCCTGTCAATCTATTGATTTACTCCTGTCAATCTATTGATTTACCCCTGTCAATCTACTGATTTACCCTGTCAATCTATTGATTTACCCCTGTCAATCTATTGATTTACCCCTGTCAGTCTATTGATTTACTCCTGTCAATCTATTGGTTTACTCCTGTCAATCTATTGATTTATCGCTGTCAATCTATTGATTTATCCCTGTAATCTATTGATTTACCCCTGTCAATCTATTGATTTACCCCTGTCAATCTATTGATTTACTCCTGTCAATCTATTGATTTATCCCTGTAATCTATTGATTTATCCCTGTGAATCTATTGATTTATCCCTGTCAATCTATTGATTTATCCCTGTCAATCTAATTGATTTAATCCCTGTCAATCTATTGATTTATCCTGTCAATCTACTATTATCTTGAATGAACCTGCTTGAATTTTGCCTGTAATGATTACCCGAGAGAATGCTACCATCTTAAAAAATTAATCCTGTTTCTCGTCAGTGAAGAGAAACTGCAGACAACTTTCAGCACAAAAATACAGCAAACAATGGTGGAATGATAAAGACTGATAAAAACTCATTTCTTTTTGTTACAACAATCACGATGACCTCTCTGCTCTCTAAAACAGGCTATCAGGGCTCCCACTGAGGAAAAGCAAAAATCCCTGAAAATCAGAGGGGTGGGGGTGGGGGGGGGGCTGACTTGCCCACCTGGAAAATTTAGAAAATTTATGTTTAAAATGGCGCAATCTGACACATCTGAGCTTAATTTATAGTTTTTTATAGGTTGTTTTTTTCTCGTGGAAATTTTTTTTTTCGAGGATTCTCACTCTTGGTTTTAGCGGAAATCCTGAATTCGAGGAAAAGTGGGAGCCCTGGCTATTTAGCTATGTTTCTTTGAAACAACATTTAATCACAATATCTGCAACTACATCAACTCATCACATACTTTTTAAACCACGTACAGAATACTCAGATATCTACAACAGCATATTCTCAGACTTTTCCAGCACAAGATGTACGGATTAAAAAAAATCAAAGCAGCACATTGTATGAACTCTGTCACAACTGGTGACACTGGCTTTATCCAGAGATGTGGACAGAGAGAGCGGTAACTCCGTGTTTTGCAGGTGATCACTGTCTTGTTTGATCACTGCCATCAGTGCCAACAATCATTTGGCACATGTACATCACAGTCTCCCAGAACTACCAAGTCAGTGTTTGGTACAGTCCTGAGCCCTCTGCAGCACTACATGCGCCAGGCTGCAGGCCACAGTAGTGAGACAGACACAGTATGCCACAGAATGAGTTACCAGTCTCTCTTTCCATGTCTCCTGGTTTGTCCAGCGCATAACAATGAATGTTGAGATAATATGATGACATGTAGCAGTTGTTGAAGACTGCCAGCGCCCTCAATACCAATCTTATGAACAGATCATTAAACACATATGATGGTGAGCAGACATGACAATTTCTCTATAACACACACACGTCTTCACATCAGTCATAAAATGTCAGATGTGCCCTATGGCTTGGGAGTGCTGATGCAATGACACAGAGAAATGTTTGGTATATAATCATGGCACTGATGGAATAACGTGTCACTTCAGTCACTGAACAAAAACATTCTATGTCAGTTTAGTCACTGAACAAAAACATTCTATGTCAGTTTAGCCACTGAACAAAAAAAATAAAAAAAAAAAAAACAAAACACCCAACAACAAATCAATGCAGGGAAAAGAGTAAATATACAGTAACAACAACAACACCCAAAATATGCATACAAATTAAAATACATAAACAATTAAATACAAAACAAACAAAAAAAGCATAACAGATTGCCAGCTTCAGACCAGATTTCAACATTATCACAACTTATAAACAGCAAAACACCTCACAGTGGACAGCCCTTACAGCACGAACTTGACAAAATCATGGAACAAAACAAACAAAAATCCTCTGCACAGACTGACTCGAATTCTATAGTACTTCTTAACCCTTTCACTCCCGCAGTCCGTCTGTAAGCGGCAAAAACTTAACCCTTTGATTCCCTCACCCTATCCACCAGCTTCCTGTGAGTGGGTAGCTGATTTTTTTTCAGTAGGGTGAGGGAGTGAAAGGGTTAAGTTTTTGCTTTGCTATTATGGCTGACAATGCAGGATGCGGGCGGATTGGGTGAGGGAGTCAAAGGGTTAACATAATTCATCTGAAATTGTTACTGTTATTGTTATTGCTGTTTAAAGCCCAGCCGACTGCGTACAGCCATATCAGGGTTGCAACCGCTTCAAAACATACAAAACTTCAACAGGAAAAAAATCTTTTTTAAAAAAAAAAATTAAGAATGCAATCATGGAACGAAAACAAACAAAATCCTCCGCACAGTTCAGCTTGGTTCATGTTGGTTATAATCCAGTCAACTACTAGAGCCATATCAGGGCTAACACCATGTCCAAAACCTCCGCACAGACTGGAATTCTATAGTCAGGGCTTAAAACAGGAGGAGGAAAAAACTACTGAAACTAGGGGGTCCAGGGCATGCTCCCCCGGGAAAATTTTCTAAAAACCAAGTGTAAATCTATGCTGTTTCACGCTTTCTGGACATAATTTCAAGAGATATTTAGTGCATAAAAATTGCTGTAAACACATAATTATTACAGGAAGATATATTTGGGAAAAGGGGAGAAGGGGTTAAAAACATAATAATAAAATGAACACTCACCCTTTAACTTGAGTGTTTTACAGGTGTTCACCAACTGTAGTCTTTGGATGAAATCTCACTTCTTGGGTTGCTCAATAAGTTTCACTTTTCATGTTTAAATGATCACACAATATCAAGTTTGAAGTTGGAGCACACAAAGTCAGTAATTGCATCAAACACTTTAAAGTTCAGTCTCATATTTAACAGAGATCAACTTGTGGAATCAGGACATTTTGTTTTTTCCAAGAAGTTCGACCGGAAACTTCTTCCAAGAAAAATCAGGGGCCATAACTTGCGCAACGTTGCTATGAACGCTTGCAAGCCGATCACGGATGCCTTGCTCCTTTCGTTTTTTTTGTTTTTTTTTTACAAACCGAAATCGTGAATTCCACCCAGACACGGAACGTTTTAAGCCCTGTATAGTGCTTCATCATATAATTCATCTGCTTATTACTCTGAAAAAACAGTTTCAGTCTATCGTGATACACACATACCACCACCACAAAGGTTTCCCTATAACCTGGAGATAAAGGAAGTGAAGGGACTGAAACCTCCTCTTTTCTCAGGACCAGTATTACGGCACAAAACCCAGACAGCTGGTGGAATCTGGTGAGCAGTTTCGAGTACATGCCCCCCCCCCCCCCCCCCAAGACTCATAACAGAGTTAATAAAGGGCGAAGAGAGAGGAGAGAGTATTATGATAGCACTGCCTATCTCCTCTCCCTCAGTGCTTAACCTTCCCTAACTATGAAGACAGGTAGGCCTATTCATTCACAACCCTTCTTCCCCAGTGTATACATGTGTAGACAGACTGAAGAACAGTGCTGTACCACAGTGTCAGCAAGGTCTCTCAATGCCACACTGAAACAAGCTTATAGTTGCCCAACAGCCCTCAAGTGGTACGAGATTTGATTTGGTTCAGTTTATACACTGACACCCACCTCAGGTAATAATGGCCGATGGGGATAACCATCCCAGGAAAATGGGGGAATTGGGCTTATCTAATCCAATACTGACACCACCAGAACAACAATGATGTTAAGATGGGACAGTGAGAAGGCCAGTTTTAATACAGCACACCCCGGGATTCGAACCCACAACCATTAGTATGTGAATCCGACGCTCAACCAACTGAGCTACTGGGGCCTACATTTGTGGTAGGAGATTAAGACAGTAGAATACTTGACTTTCCTCAGGGTCAACGTGACAGTAGTGCTTATCTCCCTTCCCCTCACTGCCTTACTGTCCCCAACTCCGAACAGTATTGGGTACCTAGTCAGTTGCCCGGACCAGAGGCTGCATGCATCACGTTTCTTTCCAGCCCGACCAAAGCCTGCATCATTAGATTGGAAGGAGGAAGCTCGTTATCTATAAACCACTCCAGCCACTACAGGCCCAAGACCAGGATATAAAATAACCTTTTTGTTATCAGCTTTCAATGAACCTTGCTACTCTGGAAGGACAATACACACAAAAAGTTCTTGTTCCATTCATGAACACCGCAGACCTCATTAGTAAAAATTTCTCAGAAGGATTCATGCAAGGTTTCACTGGCGCGTATATCTTGCCTAAAAAAACTTCTGCAAAGGTTTTTAGGTTTAAATAGAACACAATTAACCCTGTCATAATGTTCTTGTGGGCTGCAGCAATTTTTTTATGGACATGCTGTGTTAAAGTGGATCCAGGTACATATTTCAAAATTATTGACACAATAACTTTAATACCTGAAGAGTATCATTTTGTGTGTGTGTGTGTGTATGGGGGGGGGGGGGGCAAAGCTTGCATGAGTTGTCTAAAATTAGTTCATTGGGAAAATTGCCAAGCGTACTTGAACAACTTGTTAAAAACAAAAGCTAACACAATCACATTAACTTGGACATTATAATGTACTTGCGTGACTTACAATGTGAAGGCAAATATACTAGTGTGGCTTAGAATGTGAAGGCAAATACACTAGTGTGGCTTAGAATGTGAAGGCAAATATACTAGTGTGGCTTAGAATGTGAAGGCAAATATACTAGTGTGGTTTAGAATGTGAAGGCAAACGTACCTGTGTGGCTTAGAATGTGAAGGCAAATGTTTTTGTGTTGCTTAGAATGTGAAGGCAAATATACTAGTGTGGCTTAGAAAGTGAAGGCAAATGTACTTGTGTGGCTTAGAATGTGAGGGCAAATGTACTTGTGTGGCTTAGAATCTAAAGGCAAATGTATTTGTGTGGCTTAGAATGTGAAGGCAAATGTACTTGTGTGGCTTAGAATGTGAAGGCAAATGTATATGTGTGGCTTAGAATGAGGGCACATGTACTTGTGTGGCTTAGAAAGTGAGGGCACATGTATTTGTGTGGCTCAGAATGTGAAGGCAAATGTACTTGTGTGGCTTAGAAAGTGAGGGCAAATGTACTTGTGTGGCTCAGAATGTGAGGGCAAATGTACTTGTGTGGCTCAGAATATGAAGGCAAATGTACCTGTGTGGCTTAAAATGTGAGGGCAAATGTACTTGTGTGGCTCAGAATGTGAGGGCAAATGTATCTGTGTGGCTCAGAAAGTGAGGGCAAATGTATGCGTGTGAATCAGAATGTGAGGGCAACGCCAGTGGTTATCTAAGATTGTAGTGTAGCTGTTTAATTTAACCTATAATCACTTCTCACTTCATCTTCACTTGACAATTTCCCCACACTTCACTGGACAATATTTCAACCAATCACAATTTTTTCACCATGCAAAATTCCTCACTAACTACTGTATTATATGCACACTTCTCAGCTAATTTTTGTTTTCACTGAATTGTGTTTACTCTGAAAGGAACAAACAAACATAATAAATACATATAAACAAAAAAACCCTGCAAGGCAGAGAACATGTGCAAGGTGGGGAGATCAAAAGTAATGCAAGGTGGGCAAGAAACGAAACCAACCAACCTCTTCCATCTCCAAAAAAAAAAAAAAAAAAAAATCCAAAACAAATAAACCAAAAAAGTCACACTATTGTAATCTCCATTTTGTATATAAAAATCATTACAGAAAAACGAGACTATGTAGGCCTACTTCTTGAAGTCACTACAACCGCAAAGAAATTTTGGTCGAAATAAAACTAGACGTACACTGAAGACAATCGTGGACCGTGGAAACGGTCAAAATAGATTTTAAATGTTGTAGTTTCTGAGAAAGTGCTGCTAACACATATTCTTCAAAAAGTGCTGATTTCAGGCGTTACTTTGGCCTGTGTGGCATGACGCCTTGTCTTCCAAACTTATACATTCAGAACTCCTAAAACAGTCCATACCTTTCATCAACATTTGGTAGTAAAGATCCAGCTGGAAACTGCCCAGAAGATTTTACTGTCACATTTTTGTGACAGACAGATAAGACAGATACACTGCTGTGAAATAATCCTCCTTTAGAAAGGGAGACTAAAAAAACCCCAGAACAAACCAATCACACACACATATCCCAGAGACTAAAAAAAACCCAAAACAAACCAATCACATACACATATCCCGGACTAAAAAACCCAAAACAAACCAATCACACACACACATATCCTGGAGACTAAAAAAAAAAACCCAAAACAAAACCAATCACATACACATATCCCGGACTAAAAAACCCAAAACAAACCAATCACACACACACATATCCTGGAGACTAAAAAAAACCCAAAACAAACCAATCACACACACATATCCCGGACTAAAAAAACCCCAAAACAAACCAATCACACACACACATATCCTGGAGACTAAAAAAAACCCAAAACAAACCAATCACATACACATATCCCGGAGACTAAAAAAAACCCAAAACAAACCAATCACATACACATATCCCGGAGACTAAAAAAAACCCCAAAACAAACCAATCACATACACATATCCCGGAGACTAAAAAAAACCCAAAACAAACCAATCACACACACATATCCCGGAGACTAAAAAAACCCAAAACAAACCAATCACACACACTTGTCCCTCTCAGCTTTGAAAGAATCCTCCTTAAAAATGGAGACTAAAAAAAAAAAAAAAACCCAACCAAACCAAAAAAAACAAAAAACCACCCCAAAACAAACCAATCACATACACATGACCCTCTCAGCTGTGAAATAATCCTCCTTAAAAAAGGGAGACTGAAAAAAACCCAAACCCAACCAACCAACCACACACACAAATAGGAATCATAGGACACACAAGAGAATATCCTTGATAGACAATTACGTACTCCCAGCAAACACAGGAGCTATCAAACGCATGGTTAAAATCTGATATAAGGCACACACACTCTTGGCATCTTGTCCGTTTGCTGTTACATTTCTCTCTCTCTCTCCCTCACACACACACAACACACACACTGACAGCTCTTCTGTTTGTGACACTGACTATAATACACGTACACACAGAAACTATCTTGTGATTTGACATCAACACAACACACACACAATTTTGACTCTAACAACTGACAAAAATCACCAGAAGTTGCTGACCATACAGGAGGATAAGGACCACTTGCTTTGTGTTCATAATTAAAACGAAACAGCATAAATGGAAAAACAAATCTTTATTTTAACAAAGCAAGGGAGAGAAAGAGCTATTGGACTAGAAGGCTGCCATGTACAGCTTAATTTAACCCTTTGACTCCCGCATCTTGGCCACCAGCACCCGCCATTGTCAACCATGCTAGCGAAGCAAAAACTTAACCGTTTGACTCCCTCATCCTATCCACCAGCTTCCTGCAGGAAGCTAGTGGATAGGGTGAGGAGTCAAATGGTTATGTTTTTGCAGTTGGTGGATAGGGTGTGGGAGTCAAAGGGTTAAGACAGTGTTAATACACACACACACATGCACACGCAAAAATATACAACACGTAACACATACAAATATATAAACACTCTTAAAACACATAAATACATACACACACAAATGCACACACTGACTTAACTTTACATAACAATTTCCTAACAAATTACTTAACCCTTTGACTTCCGCACCTTGTCTACTAACTGCAAAAACTTAACCCTTTCATTCCCTCACCCTATCCATCAGTTTCCTGCAGGAAGCTGGTGGAAAGAGTCAAAAACTTCAGTTTTTGCTTTGCTAGCGTGGCTGACAATGCAGGGTGGTGGTAGACAGACTGCAAGAGTCAAAGGGTTAATCTTTTGACTCCCGCAGCATATCTACCAACTGCAAAAACTTAATGATTTGATTCCTTCACCCTGTCCACCAGCTTCCTGCTGGAAACTGGTGAATATGGTGAGGGAATCAATGGGTCATGTTTTTGTTTTGCTAGCTAGGTTGACAATGCAGGATGCTGGTGGACAGGGTGCGGGAGTCAAAGGGTTAAACAACAATGTTCTAACACCCTATTGAACAGAGGGTACTCACCACAATTAACATCAAGTTTTCCTTCTGGTCTTCACACCCAATGGTACACTATGGCTTCCTCCCTATTGAACAGAGGGTACTCACACAATTAACATCAAGTTTTCCTTCTAGCCTTCACACCCAATGGTACACTATGGCTTCCTCTCTATTGAACAGAGTGTACTCACCACAATTAACATCAGTTTTCCTTCTGGCCTTCACACCCAATGGTACACTATGGCTTCCTCCTATTGAACAGAAGGTACTCACCACAATTAACATCAAGTTTTCCTTCTGGCCTTCACACCCAATGGTACATATGGCTTCCTCCTATTGAACAGAGGGTACTCACCACAATTAACATCAAGTTTTCCTTCTGGCCTTCACACCATGGTACACTATGGCTTCCTCTCTATTGAACAGAGTGTATCACCACAATTAACATCAAGTTTTCCTTCTGGCCTTCACACCAATGGTACACTATGGCTTCCTCCCTTTTGAACAGAGGGTACTCACCACAATCAACATCAAGTTTTCCTTCTGGTCTTCACACTGAATGGTACACTATGGCTTCCTCCCATTCTGCTGGCTGTCCCATGGTGTACGACTTGTTACTAGACAGCAGCTGACCTTACACAATGTGGCCATCTATCTGTCAGGGCAGTCAGTGGAAATCCAACCCATTGTACAGTGATCCTTGATTTTGTTTCTATTCTATGTTATGAGCAGTTTTTTCCTTCTAATTTTTCATTAGTTTTCTTTTTTCCTCTAATTTCATTAGTTTTCTTTTTCCTTCTAATTTTTCATTAGTTTTCTTCTTCTAATTCTTTTTATTAAAGATACAGACAAAACCATAATAATTATCAGTAAAGTAGAACAAACTGCGTAAAAATTTTCAAACTGCATGGACGCCATCTACACTTTGACAAATGATCTACATGTTGTACATAATGTGCAATTACTGTAAACATACACAATAGATATGCAGGTGAACAAGGTAATGAACATTAGTTCATCCGAAACTAGTGATATACCAGGTCACCATTTTTCTCTAAAACTGCGCAACTTCCAAACCAATTTGGCATTGTGTTTATTTATGTGGTACTTTTGTTTTAAGAGTTCTAAAAGAAGCAAGAGATTTTTTTTTGAGTCTGCATTTATATATAGAAATTATTTTTTCCCTTAAGGATGAAACATTGAATCTTTGTTCATACTTTTTAAACACCACACAAGATGATGTTTCTGGTTGACTTGATATTTGGATAAGCGACATATTCTGATTTCAACTATTCTTCTGTCCTTTCTTAAAACCTTCTGACACATAAATATTTCCAAAATATTTCCAAAGCTGTCTGTTTCTACACAGAAGTCAAAGTTAAAGTTACAAGTCTTAGTTCTTTTAGAATAACATTAATTTCTGTATGAAATTCTTGTATTTTACGAACTCTCATGTATGCCTTTTTCATTTGTTTTCATCTCCCTGACCATTCAGAACAAAACTTTGGAAGAGAATTCTTAGTTCTTTTAGAATAACTTTAGTTTCAGTATAAAATTCTTGTAGTTAACGAACTTTCATAAATATCTTTTTCCCTCTTTTTCAATTTCCTGACCATTAAGAACATGAATTTACAAGAGCACCATCTGTCATCGTTAAAATATCATAGCATTGCCAAGTTCCTTTAGGAACTGAGTAAATTACTTTGAGTACTTTGAGTCAAAATACTGAATATACATCCATCTGGTGTGTCTAGTTCTGATTCCAGTATGTACTTCATAACCTACATTTTGCATCCATTTTAGACAAGAAAATTTGCATTAGTATTGTGTTTTCTAGTTAATTCACTGTGTGTCATACATCAGCTGTTATCATTTAATCTTTTAGCATTCCTGTTAACCTCAAATTACCAGACAGCAGAATGGAAATAACCATTCTGACATGACACCTTACATCACCCATTAACCTGATAATTTCTATCATACTGTCCTTCCTTTCCTTTCCTGCCATGATGTAGGGTCAGAATTTCAGTAAGAATATTAGGGATTCCATAAATGCTTTATCTGCCATGGGCTGCACAGAAAACACTCAGAGACCTGTACCATGTGTGCAAAACGCTAAGTACTCTTCGTGACACCTGTGTGTGAAGCACTGTTTGAGCTTTTCCCTGTGACGGCGGTGGCTAGAAAGTATAGCTGTGTTGTTGTGTTAAAAACATCACTCACTGGTAGTTTCAACTAAGTAGATGGCAGTTTGTTTGTCAGCATGACTGTGTGAAATAAAGAATGTAAACACTAGGGACTGTTTTATATTTGACACTGCAAATGGATTGGGGAAAAGAAATGCAATAAACTAAACTCCCTGTTCAATCCAACTACAAAATTTTATACTACCCATTTTGACTCTTCATTATACAGGGTTGGTTCTGAAAGTAAATTTATCAGGGTTGTTGATTTTATATTTCTGCAACAAAAATTGTGTGTCTCAAATGTGTGTTTCTGAAACATGTTACTGTTAACTTTATGCTGTGCATAGCTGGAGCCATGTTTTTCTGTTTCAGTTAAAAGAAAGGAAGAGTTCGCTAGAAATATTTTTCTAATTGTATTTTGTGACTTTTCTTTTTCACAGTAAGGACAATTTCAAGGCTTCAGCATTAATTTTTTGTTTAGATATCTTACATGTTCAATCACTTTTTTCTTCACTGTTTTCTTTGACATCTTTCAAATAGTTCTATCATGCTTACTATTCCAGATTTATAAATAAAAAGAAACACACTTTTTCCTGGATGCAAAACGTAGTGCTGAAGTAACTTGAATAAGAAGACTTTAGTACTGCAGCTCTTTCTTTTCAACCAAATTTAAATAGATCTCTTCTGACATTTTTTCAGCACAATTCATTTTTTCGCACTTTTTTCACTTCACTTGCAAAATATTAAGCCGATATCTTAATTCCCTCAGGATTCTAGTGTATACTTAAGATACTGCATTTATTTCATTTCGGACTTCTTTTCATTCCCTAGAAAGACTGTTTGCGTTTTGTCAACTTTAAACAGAAAACTTTCCAACCGGATATTTGACATCCTGATCAACAAGGCCATCACATCTGTAGTATAGCAGTCGTCCATTACGTCTAAGTGAGGTCTGAATACCAAACATTTCTCAAGAAAATGAAGCTCACTGATAATACCTTTCTTCTGAAAAACTTAACCCACTGATTCCCGCACCCTGTCCACCAGCATCCTGCAGGATAGGATGAGGGAGTCAAAGGCTTAAGTTTTTGCAAATGATGGATAGGGTGCGGGAGTCAAAAGGTTAATTCATTATGTTATGAAAAACAGAAAAAAACAAACACTACAGTTGCTTTCTTGATTTCCAGAAAGCTTTCGGTAATGTGTAACTTGGACCTCTATTGATGAAATCCTACAAAATTGGAACCAAAGGTAACCGTTTCAAAGTCATAAAATCAATGTACGAAAATGCCACATTATGTACAAGAACCACGGAGGGTCTCTCCACCAATATACCGGTACAAAAAGGATTACCATAAGTAATAAAATACACTAAGCTTGATACCATTTATCATTCAATATACTTGTCAATAATTCATCGCATACAAGTGAATCAAATAACATAACAACCCCACACTTTTTGAGAAATCTCAAGCTGATTGTGGCGAGCACCCTCTTCGCCAAACCTGGCTAAAATCAGGTAACAACAGACATTCACAAACCCTGCACATCACGTCTACCTGGCCCTTCTGCTACAGATCTACACCTAGCTTTTAATACACACACTCTCTTATCATTTGCCTTGCTAAGCCTCCTTGCAAGCCATTAAGCTCTTGAGCTCACAGAGCTAAACAATGCTGTGTCATTTAGCTAGCCTCTATTGAGTCTGAGGCAACTTTCTGTTACCACCAAAACAGAAGATGATAAGCAGCATCAACTTACAAATAATTCCGAAAGGTAAGCTTATGATAAAAAACAAAAAAGCCCATGGCTGTACCATTTTAGAGGAAACAAAAATGAAAGAGACTTGACAAAAAGCTCCCGTCTTCGTCAGTGATACACACATGTTAACAAATTATCATCACAAATGTCTGTTACTTACCAAACAACAACCTTTACTGATCTCAATGCTGTTTCGAGGTATACACATGTTGGTCTGACAAACCCAGTTGGAATCACAGCTAAAACCGACATAGACCTTAAGTTCACCTGAGTTGCTAATCTACTTACCGGTACTATTTATATCTACACGCTAACACAGGATCAATCTTTGGGCAGGCCACACAGCAGAATCATATCTACGCTTTCACATGCAGTTACGGACCACCAACATTTCACATGGCAAAGTTTTCTACAATTCATCCACACAGCAGCATTTCCACACTGTAACATTTCGACAATTTATTCACCATATATAACATATTCACATTTTATTCACACTGTCATTTTCACAGATAATTCAGTCACACTGTTACAGTTCCATGGTTTATGTAGTGACGCAAAAACATGTTCACAGACCATTCAGTCCCACATAAAACATCTTCACAGTTCATCCATTTCCTCTGTTGATTCTATGTGGTTCAAAACTGATACATCTAACAAATATATCACCACCACCATTGTGCTCAAAACATGTTTTAGTGTAACTCTTCATTTACATCATGTCATAAACAGACTTCAATATCTGTACTATTTTAACAAGCATCCAGTATATATATATATATACACATATATATATAATATATATAGATATATATATATATATATACATATATATACACACACACACATAATATATTATATATCTATATATACACAAACACATACATGTATACATATGTGTGTATATATGCATATGAATTACAACAAACTGTATATAAATATATACACAGACTTACATACCCACAACATACTCTAACTTTAACAAATTATCTCTCTCTTAACATAACATACTCCAAAATCTCGCACAAGATGATTTCTACACAGTCTACACAGTCTTACGCAAACAAACTAGAGAGCGACACCACCAACAACATAGTCCCCAAACAAAAATCCTAGCACATGACCTTTCTGAAAACGCACGCACGCACGCACACCTGCAGCTGAGCCAAACATCGCACAAGCAGCCACGCATATAACCAAGACCCACACACCATCACACGTACATCTCCTTTGAACAGATAGACACCTAATGACACACAGACGAACAGCAAAATGTACAGATGAACAGATCAACAAACAGCAGATACACTGGGTGATCCTAAAGGCGGGATGAAGGTCAGTAGAACTTCTTGGCAGACGCTTCTTTGTTTTGTCTGAAACACCAAAATACACACAACATCAGTATGTCAGTTTTGCACAAAATAAACTAAAATAAATTTAACTTGTCATCCTGCATGAATACCAAAATTTTCCCCCCACCTCCCAACTACAGCATGTACTTAGCGTATGTGAAAGAATCTACCAAAACAAGGAGATTGTCACTGGCAAAATTCCACTGTAAACCCAATGGCAGGTGAACAAAGATACATTGCATGTAATTCAAAAAAAAAACTTGCAGTGGGGTACTGGAGATTGTCCCCGGCAAAATTCCACACTTAATCCACTGGCAGATGAACAAAGATACATACATGCAGAATTAAATAACCTTGCAGTGGGGTACTGGGGATTGTCACTGGCAAAATTCCACAGTAAACCCACTGGCAGATGAACAAAGATACATGCATGCAGAATAAAATAACCTTGCAGTGGGGTACTGGGGACTGTCAATGGCATAATTCCACAGTTAATCCACTGGCAGGTGAGCAAAGATACAGAAAACAAATCTTGCAGTGGGGTACTGGGGATTGTCACTGGCAAAATTCCACACTAAATCCACTGGCAGATGAACAAAGATACATACATGTAGGGAAAAAAACAAACTTGCAGTGGGATATAGGGATAGAGAACTAAGGTCCCCTCCTGTTCTGCAACCACAGGAACTGTCTAATTTGCTTTAACTCACTCGGTACGACGGAATGCTATAGCGGTCGTGATGAAAGGCACGGTTCCGTACGATGGAACGCGATAGCAGTTTCGATAATTAAAAATTTTTCGACGCTCCCCAAGCCTACCATAGCCACACTGGTCACTGCAAATGTGTCAAGGGTCAAGGGGAAAGTTACTTTGTGAGATTCCGTAGCCATACACTCGTCAGGAAACGATTGACTTCGGCACCCCATACGACTGGCTAATCTGCATTCGTGTTGAAAATGGCGTCGCAGGCGAGTATGAGTTTTCGAACAAAGTAGATCGCGACAGCGGCATTTTACTGCTGCTGAAGTGATTGAAGTGCTTCAGACTGAAGGATTGGACATCGAGGAGTATGATGAAGATATTGGTAAAAGTGTATCAAGTGATAGAAGCTGCCAGCAACAAGATACTGACAGTGACCCAGTTTCAGACAACAGTAAAATGGGAGAGGGAGGTGGGTGTATACGTCACGAGAGGCGAGCAGTCAGCGGGCCAAGCACAGTGAGTCGCATGTCTGATGGTGTTTTCATTCCATTTCCCATGCATGACTGGCATGAAGATTTTAGTTTTTCTCCCACTTTGCCTCTGTTCTCTGGCTCTTGTGGTCTGGCCTGCATGTCCCAGTTCAGTGCCACACCCCCTTTGATTTCTTGAATAAGTTTGTGTCAGAAGACTTTCTAAATTCCTTTGTAATAACAGAAGGCATAAGAGAACTGAATGGCAAGCAGAATGAGCACTTCTCCTGACCTTCTCACCTTTGACTGTGTGTTCATGGAGCTGATCAGAGTGTGTGACTGTACGGTGATCCTGACCACAAAATTTGGGGTATTTTTAACATGGCACATGAAGAAGAAATAGTCAAGGAAGAACTTCAATATTTTGGCATGAACTAACCCAACATGTAAATATTCAGATCTGAAAGTTTCATTTTGTTCCTTTATGTTTTGTATTTTTTGTGATTTATTTCCCTAACCCTTCAAAATGGGCCGTCCCTGGGGAAACGCAAGGGGAAAAACTCTCCGTCCCGAGTGAGTTAAGGTAAGTAGGGGTACCTCTCTCCTGTCATGCTCTCCTTCCTCACAAGACTCTTTCTTATTTTCTGCCTTTCAGATCATTTACCTGTATTTCTTCCAAGTTCTCTCCTTAGCTCCCTAAAGGTGGACTATGACTGCTTTCAGAGCAGGATAACAAGAAAAAGGTTATACATGCAAACATCCACTCTCTCTGTTAGGTTACTGTCATTGTTATTGTTGTTTAAAGCCCAGCCGACTGCGTAGAGCCATATCAGGGCTATAACCGCTTCAAAATACAGGCAATCCATTCAAGCAACAATGTGTTTCAAGGAAAAAAAATGCCAGGGCTCCAGGGGGCCTATGAGGCCCCGTGGCGGGGTCCAGGGACAGAGCCCCTGGTTGGGGGTCTGGGAGCGTTGCCCCCAGAAGCTGAAGCATTTTAGTCTAGTAAATGGAAATTTAACGCCCTCTGGTGAAAGATAAATCAAGTATTTCAATAAAAGAAAAAAAAGGACACAAGCATTGTTAACAATGAACAAAACATGCAAATACTTCCCTTTCGCAGGTATCCGCGAATTGGCGGACATTTGGATTGCCTGAAATATACAAAATTTCAACAAGGGGAAAAAACCAAAATGGAAAAGAAAATTAGGAACACACATCAATGCATTCACGCACATAATCAAAGGAAATGCCCGTGGTGTTGACCCCTCTGTCCCACTTATCACACAGGGGATTTAAAAAACATATCTGAATAAAAACTTAAGCATGCCTAAGGACACCAAAACATGTATAAAAACGGGCCTAAATTACCTAAAACTGCTTCCGCAGATTTCACCTCCCTAGAGCCAAAAATGCACTTACTACATGTACCCAATTATCAATCCTAAGAAAATGTACGTAAGACTTTATTGAACTCATACAGGTGAATGGACCAGCACAGCAAAAAATGATAGGAAGAAATGACAGAAAGCAAAGGAACAAGGCAGAAACGAAGAGAGTGACAGAAAAAGAGGAAATTTCTAGCTCAGAATTTCCAAAAGGTGGGGATACTATTTATACTTAAAGAGCCCCCGGCATCCCCAAGGGGGCCTCTCGTTAGGTAGGCTTGTATGAATTCATATGCTCAGATATGGAATACTCACAGGAGCTCTAGTTGCATAATAATATTAAAAAAACAAAAGCGAAGAGAGTGACCCAGTGATTAAATTGCCTGCATAGGATATGAGATTCCCAGGTCTGAATCACAGATAGGACAGGTATTTCTCTGCCCCCCTCCCCCCCCCCCCCTTCCACTAAACAGTGGTCCAAGAGCTGTTCTTCCAGATGAGACTGTAGTCCCAAAGTCCTGTGTGCAGTATTTAGCACATGTTAAAGATTCCATGGCAACTAAACAGCAGAGAGTGAGAAAGAGCTATGTCCGTGACTGACCTGTATACCATGTAGCCGATGATGATGATGACCTGTGCTCCCATAGCCAGGAAGAAAATCACAGGACTTACAAATGAGCCGGATGGTGGAGGTGGGCACTGTGCTGTGTTCTGAAAACATCCTCACTGTCATCATTACCATCATCATCACCACTGCCATCACCACAATCATCACCATCACCACAACCATCACTACAATCATCATCATCACCACTACCATCACTACAATCATCATCACCACTACCATCACTACAATAATCATCATCACCACTACCATCACTACAATCATCATCACCACAACCACCACTACAATCATCACCATCACCACAACCATCACCACACCCATCACTACAATCATCATCATCACCACACCCATCACTACAACATCATCATCATCACCACTACCATCACTACAATCATCATCATCACCACACCCATCACTACAATCATCATCATCACCACAACCATCACCACACCCATCACTACAATCATCATCATCACCACAATCATCACCATCACCACACCCATCACTCACCAATCATCATACATCACTCACACACACTCATCATCTACACAATCATCATCATCACCACAACCATCACTACAATCATCATCCATCACCACAACCATCACTACAATCATCATCATCACCACAACCATCACTCATCATCACATCACACCATCACTAAATCATCATCATCACCACTACCATCACTACAATCATCATCATCACCACAACCATCACTACAATCATCATCCACACCCACAACCATCACTACAACATCATCATCCACCACAACCATCACTACAATCATCACATCACCACTAACCATCACTACAATCATCATCATCACCACAACCATCACTACAATCATCATCATCACCACACACCATCCACTACAATCAACTCATCACCACAACCATCACTACAATCATCTCATCACCATAACCATCACTACATCATCATCATCACCATAACCAATCACTACATCATCACCATCCACACACAATCATCACCATCACCACTACCATCACTACAATCATCACCATCACCACAACCATCACTACAATCATCACCATCACCACAACCATCACTACAATCATCATCATCACCACAACCATCACTACAATCATCACCATCACCACAACCATCACTACAATCATCATCACCACTACCATCATCATCATCACCACAACCATCACTACAATCATCACCACCACCACAACCATCACTACAATCATCATCACCACTACCATCATCATCATCACCACAACCATCACTACAATCATCACCATCACCACAACCATCACTACACATCATCATCATCACCACACCCATCACTACAATCATCATCACCACTACCATCATCATCATCACCACAACCATCACTACAATCATCATCATCACCACAACCATCACTAATCATCATCATCACCACAACCATCACTACAATCATCATCATCACCACAACCATCACTACAATCATCATCATCACCACAACCATCACTACAATCATCATCATCACCACAACCATCACTACAATCATCATCATCACCACAACCACCATTACAATCATCATCACCACAACCATCACTACAATCATCATCATCACCACAACCATCACTACAATCATCACCATCACCACTACCATCACTACAATCATCATCATCACCACAAACCATCACTACAATCATCATCATCACCACAACCATCACTACAATCATCATCATCACCACTACCATCACTACAATCATCATCATCACCACTACCATCACTACAATCATCACCATCATCATCATCACCACAACCATCACTACAATCATCATCATCACCACTACCATCACTACAATCATCATCATCACCACAACCATCACTACAATCATCATCATCACTAAAACAACCATCACTACTATCATCATCATCACCACTACCACCATCATCGTATTTGAACCCTATTCTTACAAGAGCACATAACAAACAAACATAAACCATTACAATATTAACCCTTTCACTCCCGCACTCCGGTCACCAGCATCCTGCATTGCCAACCATGTTAGCAAAGCAAAAACTTAACCCTTTGATTCCCTCACCCTATCCACCAGCTTCCTGCAGGAAGCTGGTGGATAGGGTGAGGGAATCAGAGGGTTAAGTTTTTGAAGTTGGCGGATAGGGTGCAGGAGTCAAAGGGTTAACAGTCTCAAATCAAGTCAATCTGATGTGCATGCAACAGCAGAAATAACATAATTGCATAATAGCAAGCAAGACCCTCTCTTTCTCATGAGCAGGACATATTTTCTTCTTGTATATGTTCAGAGGTGATCCCTTTATAGCATTGGATCTAGTAAATCAAGGCCTACATCATTATCTTCATAATCATTACCACCACCACAACCATCACTACAATCATCACCCATCACCACTACCATCACTACAATCATCACCATCACCACTACCATCACTACAATCATCATCATCACCACAACCATCACTACAATCATCACCCATCACCACTACCATCACTACAATCATCACCATCACCACAACCATCACTACAATCATCACCATCACCACAACCATCACTACAATCATCACCATCACCACAACCATCACTACAATCATCACCATCACCACTACCATCACTACAATCATCACCATCACCACTACCATCACTACAATCATCACCATCACCACTACCATCACTACAATCATCACCATCACCACAACCATCACTACAATCATCACCATCACCACACAACCATCACTACAATCATCACCATCACCACTACCATCACTACAATCATCATCATCACCACTACCATCACTACAATCATCATCATCACCACTACCATCACTACAATCATCACCATCACCACTACCATCACTACAATCATCACCATCACCATACCATCACTACAATCATCACCATCACCACTACCATCACTACAATCATCATCATCAAGTGATTGATGTTCTTCTTTTCCTTATCATCAGTGTCATCTTTTAACGGCATTATCAGAATACCTCACTCCCCTCCCCATGGTCAGGTAAGACCTGCAGTGTATATATACATGCAGTGTAAACAATATAAAAAAACCCAACTAGAACAAGAAGAAGAAGTTTTTGTACAATTCCTGAAGTATCCCCCCAACCCCCTCACCCAACACAAATGATACACCACACACACACATCTCTCCCTCTCACACACACACACACATCTCTCCCTCTCACACACAAATATCCCCCCCCCCCAAACACACACATTTCTCTCCCTCTCACACAAAAGTATCCCCCCCTACACACACAATTTCTCTCCTTCTAACACACACACACACACACAATTTCTCTCCCTCTCACACACAAATATCCCCCAAACACACACAAACTCCTATCAACTCCCCACTCCCTCTCTCTCATAATCACAAACACATACCATGGCAGGCATGGGCCTCTTCACCAACAAGGAGACATCATTGCTGACAGTGTTTAGGCGATCCCTGATCTCATGGAGTGCCATCTGGTCGCCAAAACCACCACCGCCACCACCACCACCCTGTGGTACTGTGGCAGGTGCCTGCGCGCTACGCTGTGCTACGTTGTTCACCACCATCCTGTCAACCAAACAATTACAGCGCTGCATCACAACCAGTTGCCGTGGTGTAGCGGTCAACGCAACAGACTACTGACTGGACAGTTGTGGGTTCAAATCCCCAGCAGCCCCTTCAAAAATCTGTGTGGGATTATTCCAACCGGCTCCCATCCAGAATTGAGCATGCTATGGGCTCATTCCCTCTGAGGACAGAGAGGGCGGAAGATGTGCTTGCGGCAATAAGGGATTTATACATACGGAGGGCCATGATCACCAACGCCATGCAGCAGGGCACATGGTGATGATGATGATGGCCTCATTGGGAAGACTGCGACCACACAGTCAAGTCTTATCCACTTTCACGGAAGATTCATTAAGGCCGTTGCTTAAATCGTCTGACCAACACACCACAGGTGTCTGTATCTCTCAGGCCTGGTTGACACCAGGGTATATAAAGGCTACAGTACAGTCCTGTCACATTGTTTCAATCCTAGATTAAACTCCACAGCATCATGATTATCACTGATGTCGTCATCATCATCATTGCATTATAAAAACTGCCAGCTTCTTGGCTATTGAGGTGGTGTAGAAAATGGGACCCCCCTCCCCCCCCTACCAAAAGGCAAGCATAAATGAAATCTCCACAAGTGCAACATACATGTGTGTGTGTGTGTGTGTGTGTGTGTGTGTGTGTGTGTGTGTGTGTGTGTGTGTGTGTGTGTGTGTGTGTGTGTGTGTGTGTGTGTGTGTATCATTTCAATACATACACAATAATTCAACAGGAAAAATGAAAAAGAAAACTTAAGTACACAAATCTATGCATTCACGCACATCCAAGGAGATGCCCCTGGTGCTGAACACTCCGCCCAATTTGTATCACAGGGGATTTAAAAAAAAAACCCTGAATACAAATTTAAGTATAACTAAGGACACTAAAACATATAACAACGAGCCTAAATCACCTAAAACTGCTTCTGCATATCTCATTTCCCTAGAGCCAAAAATGCACTTAATACATGTACCCAATTATCAATCCTTGGAGAAAGTATGTAAAACTTTATCGAACAGATACAGGTGAATGGACCAGCAAGGCAGAAAATGACAGGAAGAAATGACAGAAAACAAAGGAGGAGAAAGAAACAAAGAGAGTAACACAAAAGAGGAAATTTCTAGCACAGAATTTCAAGAAGGTGGGGATACTATTCATACTAAAAGAGCCCCCGGCATCCCTATGGGGGAAGGTATAGAGATGTACATGGTGAATGTTACACACAATGTTCAGCTGTGGCACGCAAGCAAGCAAGCAAAGACAGGACTAACCGTAAATCTCTGATCTGTTGCAGTAAATCATTTTGGTTGTTGAGCACTCTGTCCACTTCATGGCGCTTGATTGTGTCCACGTAAACCTGCCCTCCCTGTGGATTGCACGCGTGCACACCCATGCACACACACACACAGGAAGTTAGAATGCAATAAAAAAATTTTTAAAAAAAAACAAAAAAACAGGCACATAAACCAACCAAACTGATATAGAAAATGTACAGTTTATGGTATACTCGAAGATCAACTTGATTTCCTACATAGCTGCAATAAAGGCTAAAAGACTGATATGAATCCAAAAACAAAATTTTAAAATTCCAGCAAAATGTACACGTTCAACAATGCTATGCTCCAGTCACGATGTTCATCCTAGTGATTTCTCTTTCTTTCTTGTTTTTTCTATGATCATATACTGAAATATTTTCTATGTGCACTGGCATAATAGCACCAAAAAAAGGTATACAAAATACGCAAAACAGGTAGGTAGGCAGTCTACACACCTTCCCTCAATTCACACCCCCCTCCAACTCGCTCCCCTCCGCACCTACCCCCCTCCCCAGGCTCCCCCTCGTCCTTTCTCCTTCCCACCTACACACACCTGTTGTTGCTGCATCTGTGGAACTTGTTGAGGGACCTGTCCAGAGCCGCCGGGCATGGTGCTGATTTTGGATAGCACCAACTCCTGGCGGCCCAGCAGTTCATCCAGCTTGCGACTGACTTCCCGCACCGTCGACTGAATGGACATCTGGCCGTCAAAGATCTGACGCAGCTCTCGCTGGCTCTCCGACTCGTACTGCACACAAAAATAATAATAATAATAATAATTACAATATTTATATAGCGCAAAATCTTTATATAAATCAAATCTAAGCGCTGAACATACACATACGCACGCATGCACACAAATGCACACACACACACATACAAATGGCTATAAATGGGGAAAAAGAGTGGCACAACAGTACTACAACAAGCACTTAAAGACCCCGGGAACTTTAAGCATACCTTTTCCAACAAACTTGACTAAAAATCCACTATGAAAGAAAAAACGCGAGCATCAATCACAAAAACACTGGGGCTGTCTCTAAGGCAACACTGCGCAGAATCCTGTAGCCTGAAATAAAGTAACGTTTTAGGTTGTTATGAACAGACATCACAGAATGATAATGACATGGAAATAACCGAGAGAGAAAGAAAGGGAGATAGGGACACCGAGAGAGGGAGGAAGAGAGAGAGAGAGAGTGCTTGATGTTGGGCAAACAAATGGCACAGGAACATGACTGAATGCTTTATGGAAATAATGATTGTCAGCTGTGTAGTTCGTAAATGGTTTTGTCTTGGCTGTAAGTGAATGAAATAGACACATGACAACATCTCTCGTAATTCTAATCGTTTGATTATACAATAAATCTTTACACATGATACAACCTCGACCATTTCTCTTTTAAATATTTTTAATGTATTTGCCCTTGACATATCTATATTTTTACAGAGAAACAGCAAGTATATTTCATTTTCTAAACCACCGCAAAATGGGCATAATTGATTCTTGCTGGCATATTGGAGGATGGAGGAGAATGATAGAAAAGGAGAGAGAGAGATGGGGAGAAAGTTTGGAGTTCAGAATTTGTTCATGAGGTAGTAGTTACACTCGAACATTCCATGTATGCTTCACTAAAATCTGACAGTAATTTTATTGTATGCTCTTTGAGCCTGCAAAAATCCCTTTAGCGCCTAAATCCTGATTTGCAAAATGTTAGCTGGTATTTACTATTATTTTGATAACAAAAAGGAAGACAAAGTGCAGTGTGAATTGTTATTGTCATTGTTGTCATTTTTGTTTAAAGCTCAGCTGACTGCGAAGAGCCATATCAGGGATGTAACCGTTTCAAAACATACACATTTCATCAGGAGAAAAAATAAAAGGAAAAGAAAATGAAGTACAGATACCAAAGCATTTGCACACATGATCTAAGGAAATGCCCCTTAAAATCAGCATTACTCAACAGGGTTCGTACAGGTTTTCTTACATACATTGAAAACCAACAACATTTTTTTCAACAGTTTAGAAACTCTTAAGATCACAAATCACATACCATGACATACACAGCTGCAGTTTATGAGGTTATGCAAAAGTCAGAGAAGTTACCTAGACATGATTTGGTGAGGGTCACACATGTGTAGCCTATTCTATGTCTGTTACAAGTAAGTCCTGATGCTGTGAGAGTTCACGTTTTTCTGTCTGTGCTGTCTCTGTTTTGCACATAATATAGGTAAACTTTCAGCTGATCCATAGTTTATACACACTAGTGGGCCATCAATTAGTGGTTTTACAGTAACAGGCCTATTTTCTGTTCAAAGAAACTCAGTACAAAATATACTTGGTAACACGAGTCACTTTCCACAATGGTGGCTGAAAACCATTCATGTATAAAAACTGCAGGAAGCTGATAGATAGGGTGGGGAAATAAAAAAATTAAGTTTTTGCTTTGCTAGCATGGTTGACAATGCAGTATGATGGTGGACAGGGTGCGGGAGTCAACTTAACCCTCATCCTATCTATCAACTTCCTGCATATCTCACATCTCGTATCCCCAGAGCCAAAAATACACTCAACACATGTACCCAATTATCAATCCTAAGAGAAAGTACATAAGACTTTATCGAACACATACAGGTGAATGGACCAGCAAGGCAGAAAATGATAGGAAGAAATGACAGAAAGCAAAGGAGGAAGAAAGAAACAAAGAGAGTGACAGAAAAGAGGAAATTTCTAGCACAGAATTTCCAGAAGGTGGGGATACTGTTTATACTGAAAGAGCTCCCAGCATCCCCATGGGGGAAGTGGACAGGAGTCACTATAGTTGTGAACCTCTATGGTCAACGTCAATCATCAAGCCAGGTTTCAGTTTCAGTTCCAGTTTCAATTTCTCAAGATGATGTCTCCGCGCTTGGAATGAATTCATATGCACCAATATCACAAGTGCCATGCGATGGAGAAGGTCCACGAATGATCACAGCACAAGCCTCAAGCCTGCACATAAACCCACGAACTGGCCAGGTCCTGAGGTCCTACCTAGATAGTTCCACAACTCTGGAGTCGTAGGGGAGTGAGGTGCCAGGTGAAATGGTTAAATCTTTGACTTCCACACCCTATTTACCACGTGCAAAAATATGAACAAAACACCCATTGCGTCACTCTATCTAGCTGACAGGAAAAGGGGTTGGCTCTCACCAGACTGTCTTCTGGGATGTTGTACGGGTCGGCTTTGTTTGGGTGTTCCTTCTGGTAACTGCAACATACAATTCGCCGATTTAATTTTTGAATCAATCAGGGTGTTCCTTCTGGTAACTGCAACATACAATTCGCCGATTTAATTTTTGAATCAATCATCACACCTGATTCACATGTCTCCTGACCACCTCCAGGGCTTAGGATGGAAGGATTGTTTTTGTTGTTTAAAGTCCAGCCGACTGTGCAGAGCCATATCAGGGCTATAACCGTTTTAAAATTTACAAAACTTCAAAATGACAAAAAAATGTTAAAAAAAATAAGTACACATATCCATCCTCACATGGCTTTCTTTCTTTTATTGTTGTTTAAAGCCCAACCGACTGCGCAGAGTCATATCAGGGCTATAACTGCTTCAAAACACACAAAACTTCAACAGGAAAAAAAAATAAAGCAAAGAAAATCAAGTACACATATCAATGCATTCGCGCACATAATCTAAGGACATGTCCCCGGCGTAGGACCATTCTGTCGGATTTATCGCACAGGGGAGATTTAAAAAACACACCTGAATACAAATATAAGCATACATAAGGACACCAAAACATATAAAAACAGGCATAAATTACCTAAAATTACTTCCGCATATCTCACCTCCTTAGAGCCAAAAATGCACTTAATACATGTACCCAATTATCAATCCAAAGAAAAAGCACGTAAGACTTTATCGAAAAAAATACAGGTGAATGGACCATTAAGGCAGAAAATAAGTAGAAATGACAGAAAGCAAGGCAACAAGGCAGAAACAAAGAGAGTGACAGAACAGAGGAAATTTCTAGCACAGAATTTCCAGAAGGTGGGGATACTGTTTATACTGAAAGAACCCCCAGCAACCCAACAGGGGGCTCACATGGCTTATCATCTTCAAGTGTATATGCATATATATATATATATACAGTGTATATATCTAGACTATACACTGTGACCATTCCAGTCCATCCATACATGGACATCCACAAATACTACCCTGTGATCCAACATACGTAAAAGTAAAATCTGAAAAACAAAAAATCCATTCACAGACAGCTAAGGAACCTATGCCTACACATTCTATGTACAGATAAACACTTACCAGTACTTCACATGAAATAACATCCCTTAAAAAAGTGCAAAAGGACAAATTAAAACAAAATCAGGGTTTAAAACAGACTGAGACAAAAGGGGAGAAAAGGTCCGTGGTAGGGGTCCAGGGGCTGTTCAAGGCCTCTAGTTGGTGCAGGGGCAACACCCACTTCAGGATCTGGAGGCTGAAGTCCCCCATCCTCCCCCCCATTTTTTCTTTTTTACTAAAGAATTGATATACATATATATTTACAGTGCTATCGATAACTTCTGATGAAAAACATTTTCTCATTTATGTACAAATTTCTTAGGAAACTAAATCACATCAAGACCCTGAAAGAAAAGTCATGGAAATATTTTTTTCTGACTGGTTACAAAGTTATATCTCCAAAATAAACAATAACAATGATTCAAAACAAAACAGAAAAATTTTAAAAATCCAGACACTACCACACATTCTGAATGGCTGAGAGACCGAACATAAAACTCATATCCCGCCCCTTCTTCTCAAACATACACCCCCTAAAAATTTACAACCATTTTCTTGTAACACACATTATATACAACACATACACACCCACATCATACACAACACACCCATGCACACACCCACACATGCACACACACTTACCTTATATACAAAACACACACATACACACAAACATACATAATTATTACTCCATTTGCAAGTGTTTGTCCAAAGCTACATGCCCTCTTGAACCCCAGTCAATCAGATGTTGACATATGACAAGACCAAGCATCACTGTATGTCAGATGTTTTCCCAGTCATTCCTCCTTCACCTGGACGTGCACCCAATCTCATCTCTGCAGATTCTTTATACTTGAATCATGAAATTGGATCCCCAGGCAATCCATTCAAGCAACAATGTGTTTCAAGGAAAAAAAAAATGCCGGGGGTCCATGTCAAGACGCAGTCGTCTGGGTGTTGACTTTGTTCTTGCTAAGCCTTGACCAAATTATCATTTTGGAACCAAAGTCGTTTTCGTGGCCCACATGGTTGCCTTGGTTACAGGTGGAGATTTCATTGATGTTATCTTAGTGGTCAAGGGAGTCTAATTTCTGTTTAGGAAATATTTTCTCGGTAGGGCTTGTTTCCCTTGCTGCTTTTTGTGTGTGTGTGTCTGTGGGTCTGTGTTCCGAGGGGTGAGTCACTGTTTCTGTTGGTCCTGTGAATCACGCTTTTCAGGCGGATTCGGTGGATTGTGGGGCCAATCTGAGCTCAGTTCTGATTTTTGAGTTCTCGTGATACTGGTTTGGAAATTTCTGGTCAGTTGCTGTGTGTCTGGTTTTCGGGAAGGGTTTGGGTAGTGGATGGCTACACCTAGTGAACAAGAGAGACTTCAATCCTTACGTCCGTTACCGCACAGAAAGAAAATGGCAACAGGAGGAAGGCCAAAGACTGAAATGACCGAGATGGAGGTCAAAACCAAAGCAAAGAATGAAGGAGAGTCCTTAGGATTCGTGGTCACGAGTTGATCCTATACATTACGGAAGAAGTACGGTTATTCAGAGAGGGGAAAGCCGACACGAGAGAGACCGCCTTGATAGGGAAATGCGCAGGAGGAGCTGGAAAACATGACTCCAAAGGAAAGACAAGAGTGGGAAAAGAGAGAAAAGGAGTTGATGGAGGAACAGGCCAGGGAAGAGAAAGCCGAAAAGGGACGAATCGATCGACTTAAGAAAATGGAGGAAGAACGGATCCAGCAAGAGCTAGATGCAGTCAAAGAGCGTAGGGCGATGTTGAAGCGTGAAGAAGAGGAAAGTGCGCGACGCAAGAAACTTCAAGAGCAGGCTGAGGAAGACAGAAAAGCTGAGGCTGCGCGCCGCAAGGAGTTGGAAGATCTGCAGAGGGCAAAAATGGAACTTGAGGTAGCTCACATCAGGGCTGCAGAAGCTGCCAGAGAGACTGAAGCCAAAATGAGGGAAGAGGAATTCAATATGAACAAGGCAAGGCATGCTGAAGAGCAAGCTAGAGACGAAAGGCAGCAATTAGAGGAAAGGAGGAAAGCAGAGAGCTGACCACAAAAACGTCAAATTGCCACCGCTCACAGATGATGACGACTGCAACGAATATTTGTAACATTTTGAGCAAGTAGCAGAACTGTGTGGTTGGAATAAAAAGGCATGGGCTTGTCAGCTGTCGGCATTACTCCAAGGGAAAGCGAGAGAAGCAGTGCTACGGATGTCAGCGACAAGCATCAAGAATTACTATGATGTTAAGCAAGTGCTACTTAAGCATTTCCGTTTGGATGCTGACTCCTACCGTCAGAAGTTCAGGAAGATGGAGAAAAGAACTTCGGAAACTTTCTCCCAACTGTTAGATCGGTTACATGCTTGTTTCGTACAGTGGTGTCGATCAGCAGAAAAGGACGAAGACCAGGTTGAGGACGTCTTAGATTTGTTTATGCAGGAGCGCCGCCTGTATGACCAGTTTAACCAGGAGGTTTGTCTCAAAGTAAAGGAACACAAACCTAAGACTGCAAAGGAGCTAGCTGAGCTGGCAACCACGTTTGTAGAAGCGAGGAGATCCAGCGAGATTGTTGGATGGGACAGTCTCAAACGACATCATCTGGACCTCAACAATCAACAGCGTCAGACAGCCGGAAATTTTTAAGGCCTACCCAGGAGACCAGTCAAGGGCTTAGGGATCAGAAATCCCAGGGCGGGCCCATTTCCGATCCAGGGAGTGGATTGGGGAGGCGGAAACCAGTGAATACCAGGCCAAACTGTTGGATATGTGGCAAGGAGGCCACTTGCAAGCTGAATGCCCCACAAGGAGTGAAGCTGTAGCAAAGAACAAAGATTCGCAACCAACGAAGCCTTCAGCGTTCAGAGTAGCGGTACGGGAGAAGGAGAAGGTGGGCAGCTGACTACCTTAGCAGAAGCGGTTAGCAAATAGGTAGGGTTATGGCCGTGTGGGTTTTGTTGAGGGTGTTGTGTGAATCTGAGGAGGGGTATGTATTCTATGTTTCTGAAGTTTCACCCTGTAGTCCAGTTGATTGTACTTGGCAAGGGTGATGTGGCGTCTGTATCTGTTCTGTGTTGTTCTGTACCAGTCTGTGCTGTTCCACTCTATGTCGTGATGAGGGAGTTTCGGAAAAACTTCTGGTGCTATCAGTATGCTTTTCTGACTCTTTGGAGAGGAGTTTTGAATTCTGTGTTTATGGAAGGGCGTTTGTGCCTCTTCCTCGAGATAACCTTGTTAATTGGTAACAGGTTATAAGTGAATTTAAGATGTAGTTCTGGTTCACTTTCGAGATTAGTATATGTATTCTATGTTTCTATGTTCACCGTGTAGTCCAGTTGAGTGAACTTGGCAACGGTGATGTGGCGTCTGTACCTGTTCTGTGCTGTTCAAATCTCTATGTCGTTTCGAGGGAGTTGCGTTGTTGGTTGTTGTGTGGTGGTGTGTTGTTTACGTTTATGGGTTCAAATTTCTTGTTTCCCTGGTTCCAAACTGGTTTGAGAGGCTTGCCCAACTGGTTTGTGTGGCGTCGTAATGTAGGTTTGGGTAAGAGTCTATTCGTCGTCGTTGAGATGTAAAATCGCGATTATTATCGATTCTCTGCGCCTTGGGTGGTTGTTTAGGCCTGGCTATGGGAATCCAATCCCTTAAACGTAAGGATAACCAATTTAGTTTACAACAAGTATTTGTATTGTTTACTATTTGAGAATAGACCTAGATGAGGTTCCCGTTTGGAGATAAGACTGTGTTGTGTGGCAGACTGACACAGTTGATGAGGAAGTTAAAGATAAAATGGATATTGTAACTTTATTATTGAGTGCCAGTATGAGTGTGTGGCTATTGTCACGGGCCGGTTGATGTTTTGTATTTTGGGCCCATGTCGTGTAACGTTCTATGGTTTTATTTCATGTGATTCTACTATGTGTGCGTTGTGATGGGTAACTAAATTATCCTCATATATTCATATTTGATCGGGCTAAGTTCAATCATTTGCATTGCCTCGGGCAATGCGATGGTTACTTATACCTGATTTAAAATCCACTTCGACTGAGAGTCTAACAAAACTTTTGGGTAACGAAATTGTTACCTTCTTGTATTCATAAGCTTTTGTCGGGGCTAAGTTTAATCATTTACCTTGCCTTGTGCAACGTGATGGTTACTTATACCTGACTTCAAGTTCATTTTGGTTGACGGATCAACAAAAGTTTCAAAGGTTTATGTTTTGTTTTTTTTATAATTTTTTGTGCCTTCGAGATGCCTGTTGTTTCACAAGTTTATTTTGTGATGTTTTTTTGTGTGTCTCTTTGAAGTGACCCGGGATGAATTTTGTACAAGGTATTTGTTTGAGATGCCTTTGACTGTGAGTGATGTGGAATATACAACGTTAGTACGTGTGTTGTGTATTTAATGGGATTTATGGCGTTGAGCTGTTTTGAGAACCGTTCGTGGGGTTTGGCCAGTCTGGGACTGCCAAGCTGGTTTGGACAGCGTTCCGGTTGAGACTGCCGATGGCGGACGCTATCGTCAGGTCGACCGTGCAGACTGGTAGCTCTGTGCGTTCGCTGTTAGAGTCCGGGCTGTGGTGTGTTTGGATGTAGTATTTTTTTTGTGTCCAGTGAATAATGCTGTTTAAGGTATATGTTAATGTAATTTGTGAACTCCTGTATTGTTGGATGACAGCTATTAAATGTGGGTGAATGAAAGAAAAAAATATTTTGTTGACCATTACTGTGTGTTTGGGGCGATAGGTAGATAGGTCTGTAAATTGTCTATCCCTCTTAGCAAGATCAGGTCTTAGTGAGCTTGACAGTCCAGGGGGGCCCTGGAGGGGCAATCACCCCCTGAAGCTGAAGCATTTCAGTGTAGTAAATGTAAATTTAACCCCTCTGGTGAAAGATAAATCAAGTATTTTAACAAAAGAAAAAAAGGGCACAAGCATTGTTAACAATGAACAAAACATGCAACTTTTCCATCATTCTCTTTTGCCTCACCTGACAAACAAAATTTTCGTTTGATGTCCTAAGTCTGTCGTTGTGCTGCTTTCCTTTCAGATGATCAACCAGTGCTCATTTACCGCCGGACTTGTAACTGATTTCCGGGCGGCAAAGTTTGCAGTACTTTACTGGCGATCTTCAGTTTCTCGAAGAAACAAGCGAACTTATTGCCATCTTACACTTCCTGCAGCCAGTCCAATTTCCAGCGATTTTTGAGGCCTTCATCGATGTCAAGGGGATGCGCAAATCTCGTGGATAGTTGCAAAAGTAAAACTGCGCATGCGCTTACGGCTCGTTTTGAATAGTTTCGGTGATCCCAGTCCCGGTTCTCCATACTTTCATGGAATTTTTTTTCGTGGACATTTGGATTGCCTGATCCCATACTGTCCTGTCTAATTTGGATCACTACAATAACCTTTTGACTCCTGCACCCTGTCCACCAGCATCCTGCATATTCAACCATGCTCATCATCATCAAGTGCCCTGCCGCATAGCTGGCAATCATGGCCCTCCATACGTTATCTATCCTTGCTGCCGCAAGCACATCCTTCCACCCTCTCCGTCCCCAGCCATCCTGCAAGTCTGTCCAATATTTTCTCAGCAGGTCTACTTGGTGCTCTCTCCCTCCACCTTTCCTGTTGTGACCACGTGCTCCAATTCCCCTTTCCTCATAAAATGGCCTACAAATGTTGCCTGTCTTTTCCTAACCTTCCTTATGAATGATCTTTTGTGTCTACCTCCATCAAAACGTCTCATTTGTTTTCTTTGCTGTCCACGGAACTCTCAACATTCTTCTTAGAAACCACATTTTGGCTGCCTCAATCTTGTTCTGGCTTTGCTAGCAAAGCAAAAACTTAACCCTCTGACTCTGTCACCCTACTTATTACTTCCTGCAGTTAAGCCGGTGGATAGGGAGAGGGAGTAAAGGAAATAAGCTTTAGCAGTTGGTGGAGAGGTGTGGGAGTCAAAGGATTAAGCAGGATCAGGACATTGAGGAGACCCAGTGGCAGTGCAGCATCTCCTCTGGTGAGTGGCAACATAGTAACTTGACATCTGTGACTCATATGGGCTTCCCGCAATGGGACTTGAAGAATGAACTAAGGGGAGGTAGTGCGTGGATATGCTGGAGAAAGTGGCATGGCATCAATGCCACTGAGGCACAGCAGAAGTTACGACAGCACGAATCAACCACAGCTACATTTGCATTCATACTGATCACTCAGACACCACCATATCTCCCTGCCTGGAGGGAGATGGTGTTATCTAAGTGTGCAACGGCCAACACTGAACACAGTGATGCCAACAGGCGAGACAAGGAGACAGGTGAGATTCATCAAATGATGCATCTCACCTGTCTCAACAGTCAGCGTCACCAGGTTTGGTGTTGGCCCTGCACACCTGGACACCACTATCTCCCTCCAGGCCACTCTGTCTTGACTTTTGTGGATAATGTCTTCAATATTTAGGCCACTGATGATGGTTATGCTCCTGATGAATGGGATTGGGGGTCTGCCTTTCTTCCTTTTTACCACTGTTTTTCCTTGAAAGCTGGTTGCCATGAGGTCCGCTGCTGGCTCTAAGCTGCTTCAGCTTTAATTTCTGACATTACAAGGCAACGAACACAACAGTCAGGATTTTTTTTCTTCTGTTTTTCTTCAAAAGACAGAAAACAATTTTCGTGGACAGAAAAAAAACTTGTTTAAAGGGTGGACACCCACCCAAAAACAGAAGAATTCAAGTCCAGCATGACGCCTACATCAAAGTCAACAAAAGCAAGAAAATCAAGATTAAAGTCTTACTCTTCTTTGGCGCGCTCCAGATCCTTGTAATATTGGTTGAACTCTTCCTCAAACTTCCTTCGTTCTTCCTCAGAAACCTGCAAGCATGACACATATTTACATGTTCTTAATTAAAAGGCAGCTGGACTTGATAAAGCTTGTGAGTTTAGTGTCATAAACACTTTACCATATCTAACTAATGTAATATGGCACACGACTGCTCTGTTTCTGGCCAGAACCTAATCCAAGATTACTGACAATTCCGTTAGAGGACTCCTCCAGGCAGCACTATACACGCCTTACCCACTATTCCCAGGAACCAGAAAAAACACGAAAAAAGGAAACAGAACACACATTTAATACCAGACAAGACAAGGGCAAATTTTCAGCCAACTGGCCTTTTCAAGCGTAACGTAAGATCAAACAAACACCAAATACAAAAAAATTAGGACAAAATAACTGAAACTTCTCTGCTGCTTCATCCAGTGTGAGAAAGGACTAAAACGACTAAAATGACATCATAATGTGCTTGTGAGTAAATAGATGTCAGGGCGGAAGTGAGATGAATTCTGCAATTTGAAAAGTGGTCATGCCATATTAATAACAGTTCGCAGGTTATGCATAAACGTGTTTCCTCCTCACTTCCAGCCATGACAGCAAGCAAGCAGGCTGCTTTGTTTGAGAGCACCCTCTTTTAACCCTTTCAGCCCTAAGTACTTCTAGACCTCTGATACCCTCAACCCTGAGTATTTTTAGAGAAATTCTAGTGAAAACCGGTGTCTCAGAATAAATTCTTCTAATGCTTAAAAATTTGCCAGGAAGAAAGTATAGGGTGTCTGGAATTCGGTAGTATAAACAGGATGTGGCAGAGGAGAGTAGGTGCCGGTAGGTCGCATACCACACGCCAGCACCATACCAGGCCAGGTCAACTGGACATGTCAGGCCGCCACATCGGCCAGCTGGATTCAAAGGGTTAAGCAATTTTGTTTTTCTTTTTTTTTTTGGTAAGCCTTACTTTCTTGGCTCATTTTTCACTCAATCATGGAGTTTCTGGTGATATCTGGTTTCTGAGTTATGCTCTTACCCTTGCACACCTGCACACGTGTCAGGTGGTTATTTTTTCCATTTCTCACTTCCCATGTTTTGCTGTTGCAGCCTTTGTGGTGTCCGACTCTAGGAATCGACTATAATCCCTTGAAGGATGGGTCAGATTCTCAATCTTCTGTAGGCAGAAGTAGCATGAAAGGCTGAAAGGGTTAATAGTATGCTGTGTTGAAAGAGTAGCACTCGGCAGGTCTGCAAACAACAACAACAATACAACACAAAGCAACATTACACACACTACTACACGAAGCAACATAAAATACAACACAACACACAGTAACAAATGATAAGACACACAGAGAACAACCCAACATCAAACAAACCTTGGCCGTTTCTGTCCCAGGTTCATGAAGAGTATGGACCAGGAAAGAATTGACATCATGATCATCTGCAACACACAACATGAATCTGACCTTGAAGCCACACGCACGTGTTTTCATGAAACACAATGTTGTGAATAAAGACAAACAACACACGTGCTTGCTGAAAAAAACAACAACAAAAAAAGCATGGTTAACCCTTTGATTACCGCATCACTTCCACAAGTGAGACACTCAAAGGGTTAAGTTTTTGCAGTTGGCTGAAAGGGTGTGGGAGTCAAAGGGTTAATACGCATGTGTGAGCACCTGCTAGTTATGACAGAGATGTGACTGGTGTTCTTGCGATGCCAACAGCACAGGCGTTAGTTTTACGCAGCAGGAATAGCTAATGGCTGTTTTGTATTGTATTAGAGTTCCTCAGTCATAGTATAGTCACATGTCATTAAAACATGTGTAATGTGTGACACATACATATCACACACACGCATGCACGCACGCACACGTGCACGCATGCACACACACACACACACACCCCTACACACACACACACACACAAAGCTGAAAACACAAACAAACCGTCTGGCTTTCTCATACACTCACACAATCACAACTGACAGATCTGGGTTATGATATTTCTGCGTGATGAGTTGAGGAACAAGAACAATGCCAGGGGTGGTGGTGGTTTGTTGTTTTCTTTTTCCTGTACCATAACCCTTCAACCACACACACACACACACACACACACACACACACACACACACACACACAAAAAAAAAAAAAAAAAAAAAGTTACCTGCTAGTCCCCCTGTAGCAGCTGACATGCCCAGGTAAGCGGTTTGAGGGAGGTGCACGTTGACAGCTCGCAGACACAGCTCGTAGTCTTCTGGCTTGTTGCTCAGCCCATTGTTCACTTTCACCTGGTAAAATTGTCACTGTTACCATCATCATCATGATACTGTCATCATCATCATAAGCTTCACAACATCATACCCTAAACCAGAACAACACGCATGATTGCTTTCTGAAAGGAAACTTTGCCTGAAACATACACAAATGAAGTAATAAACACAAAAAAACATAACATTTCACCTGGTAGAATTGTCACTGTTACCATCATCATCATCATATTGTCATCATCATAAGCTTCACAACTTCATATCATAAACCAGAACATGCATAAGTACACATATCAATGCACTTGCGCACATAATCTAAGGACATGCCCCTGGTGTTGACCGCTCCTTTCAATTTATCACACAAGGGATTTAAAAAACACACCTGAACATAAACTGAAACATAACTAAGGATGCTAAAAAATACATAAAAGCGGGCCTAAGTTACCTAAAATTGCTTCTGCGAATCTGACTTCCCTAAAGCTAAACATGCACTTAACACACGTGCCCAATTATCAATCCTAAGAGAAATTATGTAAGACTTTATCCAACACATACAGGTGAATGGACCAGCAAGGCAGAAAATGATATGAAGAAATGACAGAAAGCAAAGGAGGAAGAAGAAAGAAACAAAAAGAGTGACAGAAAAGAGAACACTTCAAGCACAGAGAATTTCCAGGTGGGGATACTATTCATACTGAAAGAGTCCCCGGCATCCCAACCAGGGTAAGGATAATCACATCTGCGCTGCAAATAAATACACATAATTTTTCAATGGCCCCTCTTTTTGCATTACTCCTGTGTCAGTGATCTCGTTTTGGCTCTCTAACATTCTTAGAAAAAGCCCACCAAAACTGAGGTCACTATGACAGCAGGCATGGAGGGCCATGGCCACCAAATCTGAGACCCTATTTCACAATACTATGATGGTGAGAATGGGGGCAATATAATGTTGCCAGGGTGTTCTATTTTGGACAGACTGCATGGTAGTACCACACTTACTTTCATAATACAGACATGTGCAAAGATAGTTTGGCCCTGTTAAGTGTTTGCCTCTGCTGCAAATGTTCATCATATACTATAATAACCCTGCCAATGTTTATCATATACTATAAATAACCCTGCCAATGTTTATTATATACTATATATAACCCTATCACCCATGCTATCTAGATACATACTGTACATAAAAATGTCACTAGCTTTCTGTTGTTTCTAAATATATATCACAAACAATTCCCCCCCCCCCCCCCCATTTTATGTGGATTTTGATTCTATCTTCCACAGTTTTGAAGATTATTTTATAAATAAATTTAAAAGGCCTTCTATTGCTTTTTTCTGAAAACCTCAGCACACTGTATATATGTTCACAGCAAAACAGTCGAATCAGCAAAGCTTTACAATCCACGACTTACAGTCAGAGCCTGTTTGTAGTACTCAATGTTGAGGCGAACAGGGAAGGGTTTGTTACGGAAATCTCGCAGACATCCTCCCAGCTGCTGAGATCCACCATCACTGAACACAACACACACACACAAACACAACTTTATCATCGTTATGAATAACTGATTTGTTGGATTCACCATGTCATCACTGTTATAAGTTACATCTCATTAGACGAACAATTCACCACTATTACAAGTACAATCCACCATTTCTGTTTAACTCAAAACATTTCAACACAAGAAGTCACTAATACATTTTGAAGATGGTGCATCCAACCATTTTGATTAAGTGTTCCTTATCCAACTTTGTGTGATTTTAAAGTAAACATTTTCTATACACAAAATACATGAACATGCATTTCCGTATCCTTAAACGTGTTTGAGAAAGCCACATGCACATGCCATAGCATGCACTCACACAATTCATTCATTCAGTAGATGCATACATGTCTTGGTTACATGGTTATTCATCTTTCCAGCATATCTCACATCTGTATAATGCACAAAAGTACACACATACCACACAAACACACATAGCAGGATAAGGATACACACACACAATCATGTCTTTTGTCTTTTACACACACACACACACACACACACACACACACACACACGTACATGCATATGCGTACACACACACACTTACTCTCCATTACACTTAACACAAAATCAATACAAATGTACTGCCATGTCATAAACTCTGTTTAACAACCTTCAGCTAAAATGATGCGTTTTACGACAAAGACCACAGAGTCGATCCATCTGCCTCCTCCTTTAAACCAGTCAGCAGATTGTCATCCATTATCACTGAACAACAAGCCTGACAATACAAAATCCCCAGTGTCTTTTTGTTCCAAATAACCTTGTCTTGGACACATGTATGCAGGCTCTTAAGCCCACACCGGCAGGCAATTTCTTGCTGCACAGTCTGCACGTTCCTTTGACTCCCTCACCCAATCCGCTAGCTTCCTGCATCATCATCAGTGATAGCAAAGCCTTCCTGAAGGAAGCTGGTGGACAGGGTGAAGGAGACGAAGGATTAAATTTTTGCAGCTGGTGGATAGGATGCGGGAGTCAAAGGGGTCTACTCCCATGGGTGTGCCTGCTGGGTGTGTTTGTCACTGATGTGCATATTGAATACCCTGCATACGCGTATACATGAAGGAGGTTCAGGCATCAGAGGTCTACACATATACTGACCTAGAAGATCTGAAATATCTCCAGTCTAGAAATTTGACCCCA
This sequence comes from Monoplex corrugatus, assembly GCA_030674185.1. Lineage (NCBI taxonomy): Eukaryota > Metazoa > Mollusca > Gastropoda > Littorinimorpha > Ranellidae > Monoplex > Monoplex corrugatus. The sequence continues at coordinate 28,503,824 of JAPXFY010000035.1, forward strand.
GGGCTTCCAAATGGCCGTCCAGTATTCTAACGTCAACTATTGCTCCTGTTGCCCCAGATTCAAATCATGGCTTTAAACAGGAATTTTCATACCCCCCCCGAACACACCCGCCCCCTCCTTCCATTAGACCCAGTGTCGGTCTTTCAGATAGACGATAAACTTGAGGTCACGCGTGTAGCATGCACTTAGAACTTGTGGAAAACCCACCGCAGGAGTTGTTGGCAGCCAAATTTTATAGATAAACCCACTTTCACAGGTAAATTAACCCTTTGACTCTGGCAGCTCCCCTCACCCTATCTGCCAGCATCCTGCCACTGTCAGCCACGACAGCACAGCAAAAACTTAATCCTTTCACTCCCCACCCTATCCACCAGCTTCCTGGTTAAGTTTTTGCAGCTCATGGACTGGCTGTGGGAGTGAAAGAATTAGTGGTGAAGGAGTGGGGGTGGGTGGGTGGTGTATGACGGTGACACGTTCTCCCCAGGGCGAGCAAACCAAATTTCACGTGGTGAATAATATTTACATAGTGACAGTATGAAATACAATACAACGCAAATGTATGTTAACATCGCATCCTGGTTTTTTTTTTTTTCTTTTCTGATCATACAATTGATACAATGACATCAATCATGCAACAAAATTTTAATGTAAGCCACAGAAAATTCACATACAATAAAGTGCTCTTGATCTAAGCCACAACAGAAAGGAGAGTAAAGGAACACACACACACACACACACACACACACACACACACACACACACACACACACACACACACACACACTCACAAATAATTCTTTCTATCTCCCCCTCTCACACACACACACCAGCTAGTCTATAAAAACAACATCAACCAGAAGATATGCAAATGCTCAAACAGAATCAAATGTGAGCAAGCTGCGACAATTCCTCTGATTTAAAGATTAGATAGGACAACACACGTCTTGTGTATGTATATGAAACTGTAAGCAATAAAGCAAGGCATGTTAAAGACGAATGAAAATGTGAGCAGCAACCTGCAAAAAAGCTTTCAGGGAATAAAAACCATAGCTCGACTTCCACAGCTGAAAACTTGATAAACTCTCTGTGCGCGCGCGCACGCGCGTGCGTGCGTGTGTGTGAGTGAGTGTGTGTGTGCGGGGTGGTGTGTGGTGGCATGTGATGTGCGTGTGTATGTGTGATGGGTATGTGTGTATAGTATGAGTGTATGTGTATGAGAGAAGACACATTTTCAATTAAATAAAAAATCTGAACCTCTTGAAATAACACTTTATAAACACTATGAAAAAAGTTGATCACCTACAGATGACAAGTTGTGCCATTTTTTTTTCCTCTCCCTCCCCTTTTTCACAAGACCTCTATCCAGTGGAGCGAGTAGTCTACTTTCGCACCCAAATGGAGGTTTTGTGAAGACGCAGAAAATTTGTGGTGGCATGAAATCCCACTGTTGTCATTTTTGATGGCAAAATCAAGAAACAAAGTTTATGCAAACATCTTACACTGTTACCGGGCAACTGGTACCGATACATTGACTGAACCAAGGTCAGCATCAGTATCAGGGTGAAGATTGGTGCCAGGTCAAGGTCTAGCGCCATGAATGTGGTTCTCATGAGTTCAAGTTCGAAGGCCAAGGTTTTCTCACAGCATGAACATCAAACAAGAAGAGATATCAGGCATCGACTTCTTTAGAGGTCGGCATTTTGAGGGCAGTGCCAACCTTCCTTCTTTTACTGCTGCCTCTTCCCCATCCCTGAAGAGGGACGGTACCCATTTACAGCTGTGGATAGACTGGGAAAGCATGTTCAAGCTAAAACACACACCTGGTCATATATCTGTTCGGTAACCACACTCGACTGTGCCTAAGTTGGGCTTTCAGGACAGAGTGCTGTTAACACTGTTATTCTATTCCCCTCCATCTACCATCTTCCATGTAAATGCTGCATGTATAGTTTGACAGAATGAATGGAAATTGGACACCACGCCAAACACACAGACACACACACATACACGCAAACACAGACACATACACACAAACATTGACACACACACACACATATTCTGTCAATATATCAACAAGCAACTGTTTCCACAGCTGGTTCACAATTGTTAACACTCAACATATGAATATAGATTACTTCTTTCCGCCCCAAATCTCGAACACGAGGAAAATAATACTTCAGCAAATATAGGGAAGACAGATGCGCTCTCTCTCTCTCTCTCTCATACATACATCACACACAACACACACACACACACACACATGGACACACACACACACACACACAGGGATATTACGTACATAGTATTGTGCAACAATGACAAGGAGAAACAGAGAAGGAAGAAAATCTATATATTTTGATGAGAAACAGAGAAAGAAGAAAATCCATATATGCTATGTGACACACCTGTAAGAAAATGAATGTCAGTCAAATCATACTGTTCTGTACTAGCAAGGGATATTGGTGCTGGTTTGTCCAGGGCCTATTTTTGATTTTTTTGACCGAAACTGCTTCCATGAAACTTCTGCGCACATAAATTTGTCTACAAAACTCAAAACGTGTAACAATTATCATGGTAAAAAGAGCTTTTGATACTGAAGTTTACAAAATCTTGACAAGAACTTTAGCTACTTAATCTGAATGTTATCAATATTACAAGTTTGAGGGAGATACCGCCATTAAGATCCTCAGTTTCGCGCAGCGACTGTCTGCTTTGAAACAACTTTCACCACTCAACTAACAGAGCAAACCAATTCTTGTAACATGATTTCAACAGATGAAAAACACCTTGACATGACCTAAGACTCATTTGATAATGGATGGTCACAAAATAATAGTTATTTTCAAACGAACCAAACGTTATGTTACTGTTAGTAACGGAAATACTAACATGCGTATATACATATATATCGTATACACCAGACACAGCCAAACAGATAAGCAAAAGTCTACTGTTATAACAACACACTGAATTATTGCACGTTCACCTCGACTTCACCATCAGTACGTACTATTGTAGCACTCATAATATACTGATCTGTTGACCCAAATATACAACTAACCAGCTTCCTATGTTTTGTGAAAGGACAGCAGAGAATATAAATGGGTAAATGAATAGAAAGGACAGCAAAGAATATTAACAGGTAAATGAATAAACAGCTCAGCTAGGTCAGTAGGTAGGAAGATACAGACAACTCTAGATGGTTGGGTGGCTTAAAACTGGAGTGGGGAAGTGTGTTCAACAAGCTTAACCCTTTGACTCCCACACCCTATCCACCAACTGCAAAAACTTAACCCTTTGATTCCCTCACCTTTTCCACCAGCTGGTGGAAAGGGTGAGGGAATCAAAGGGTTAAGTTTTTGCTTTGCTAGCATGGTTGGCAATACAGGATGCTGGTGGACAGGGTGCGGGAGTCAAAGGGTTAAACACAAACCTGGTCACCTATCCATTTGATAACTACACTCGACTATGCTTAACCTGGGCTTTCAGGAACACAGTGCTGTAAACGCCAGTTATTCTATCCCCCTCTACCTAACATCTCCCAGGTACAACAATAAGGAACCAGGAAAAAACACGAAAAAAGAATAAGAACGAGTATTTAATACAACCAGACAAGACAGGCGCAAATTTTCGGCCAACTTGTCAAGCGTAACATCACAAACAAACAAACAAACACTTGATACAAACATTAGGAGAAAAAGACTGAAACTTCCCTGCTTCTCCGTCCACTCTTTGTGATCTTACGCTTGACAAAGGCCAGCTGGCCGAAAATTTGCGCCTGTCTTGTCTTGTTGTATTAAATACGTTTCTTATTCTTTTTTTCAGTGTTTTTTTTCTGGTTCCTGTTTGCTTGAACGCGGCAGTCACACTTGTTTTGGGTTTCACAATACAACAATAGAAATTTTTTGTTTTAAAAAATCGCACATGCACTGTGATAGAATGATGGAAGCAATCTCTCTCAATGGCCCATCATAGAGCCAGGAGTTGTGGGTTTAACCCTTATGCGGGCTACAGTAGTATAGGCCAGTTTCTTAACTAAAAAACCCAAAACCTCTTTTTTGTCAAATGCAGGCTGGCTGGTTCTGCTGATGGCGCCGTGGACTCAAGATCTGACGTCTAGAGTTCAATCCCTGCCCGCAGTCTAAAAGCTGCCCTGTCTTAACCCTTTGACTCCCGCACTCTGTCCACCAACATCCTGCATTGTCAACCATGCTAGCAAAGCAAACACTTACTCCTTTGACTGCCCCAGTCAAAGGTGAGGGAGTCAAAGGGTTAAGTTTTTACAGGTGGTGGACAGGCTGAGGGAATAACGGGGTTAATGACCAAATTGTTCTGGTGGTTGCGTCGTTTAGTGTTTCATGGGCCTTGTTCCCCTCCATACCTCTCCCCGCTCCCCCTCCCCCCTGAACATTTCAAGACCTTGCCAGTGCACAGGGCTTCGTGCAGGCTTAAGGAGTCCATCAGATCACTGCTGGCCAATTTGGGTGGAGCACGTATGAATTGTTTGAGTGTGACAAATCCTTCCAGAACAAACTATTATATTATATTATAAACTCTGAACTGGACAGCAGATCAACAGATAGATAGATATAAAGATGGACAGACAGACAGATAAAAAAAAAAAGGACAGATGGTGGATGGATACAGCTTAACAGATCAGCAGACTGAGATTTATAAACAAGTGTCATCTGAACATGATCACAGCCCCTTTCACAGTTTCAATACATGACCATTTCAACAACTTCTGTTCATGACATTTCATAAATATAATTACACACGGTAGATGCATGGGAACATCTGAGCCACTGTAAATTGATAATCACAACAGGCCTGATAATAAAGTAATGCTTAACCCTTTGACTCCTTCACCCTATCCACCAACTGCAGAAACTTAACCCTTTGATTCCTCACCCTATCCACCAGCTTCCCGCAGGTACCTGGTGGACAGGGTGAGGGAATCAAAGGGTTAAGATTTTGCTTTGCTAGCACAGTTGGACAATGCAGGATGCTGGTCGACGGGATGCCAGAGTCAATGGGTTAACCTCCAACTAATGATCATCACAGGCGGTACCTATCAGTCAAAGTTGCTATGATCTGTGTCACAAACAATAAGAACATGCTCACAGTCGCATTCACTTCTGAGAAAGATGTACTCAAATACCGCTTGTCCACAAAGGCAAACAGATACATAATAATAAAACAGACCGAGAGACAGAGAAAGTTTCCTTTTTAAGCCTGTTGTGAGTATGAAAAAGACAAAATATCTGTCAACATCACTGTCAACACTTGGAATCCTACACTGTTTAAGTTTAACCCTTTGACTCCTGCACCCTATCCACGAACTGTAAAACATAAAGCCTTTGACTCCCTCACCTATCCATGAACTGTAAAAACATAACCCTTTGACTCCTGCACCCTATCCACGAACTGTAAAAACATAAGCCTTTGACTCCTCACTTATCCATGAACTGTAAAACATAACCCTTTGACTCCTGCACCCTATCCACGAACTGTAAAAACATAAGCCTTTGACTCCTCACCTTATCCATGAACTGTAAAAACATAACCCTTTGACTCCTGCACCTATCCACGAACTGTAAAAACTAAGCCTTTGACTCCCTCACCTTATCCATGAACTGTAAAAACATAACCCTATGACTCCTGCACCCTATCCGGGAACTGTAAAAACATAACCCTTTGACTCCCTCACCCTATCCACCAGCTTCCTGTAGGATGCTGATGGACAGGGTGAAGGATCCAGAGGGTTAAGTTTTTGCTTTGCTAGCATGGTTAACAATGTAGAATGCTGGTGGATAGGATGAGGGAGTCACGAGGGTTAAGAATGATTCATCACACTCAGAGACTTCCATAAATGCTCTACCCAAACCTGCCAGCAATAAAGTGTCAAGACTACTCGAGCCTGCCAAATCCCAAAGCACTGATGAGGTCTTGAAATGTGCGGGGAAGGTGATCCTACTAAACACTGACACCACCACAATGACTGTAGCATTCACATGGGCAGCGAAACGGCTTGTTTTCATTTATGGGCTGGCACCGAATTTGATATCAGATCTCTCATTCATGGCTCTATGAACGGAGCCAAAAACAAACATCCAGGCAATAATATAACTTTGCCCGTGAAAACAATCTAACACTATAACTTTGCCAGTGAAAACAATCTAACACTATAACTTTGCCCGTGAAAACAATCTAACACTATAACTTTGCCTGTGAAAACAATCTAACACTATAACTTTGCCTGTGAAAACAATCTAACACTATAACTTTGCCTGTGAAAACAATCTAACACTATAACTTTGCCTGTGAAAACAATCTAACACTATAACTTTGCCAGTGAAAACAATCTAACACTATAACTTTGCCAGTGAAAACAATCTAACACTATAACTTTGCCTGTGAAAACAATCTAACACTATAACTTTGCCTGTGAAAACAACCTAACACTATAACTTTGTCTGTGAAAACAATCTAACACTATAACTTTGCCTGTGAAAACAATCTAACACTATAACTTTGCCGTGAAAACAATCTAACACTATAACTTTGCCTGTGAAAACAATCTAACACTATAACTTTGCCTGTGAAAACAATCTAACACTATAACTTTACCTGTGAAAACAACCTAACACTATAACTTTGCCCGTGAAAACAATCTAACACTATAACTTTGCCTGTGAAAACAAACTAACACTATAACTTTGCCTGTGAAAACAATCTAACACTATAACTTTGCCCGTGAAAACAATCTAACACTATAACTTTGCCTGTGAAAACAATCTAACACTATAACTTTGCCGTGAAAACAACCTAACACTATAACTTTGCCTGTGAAAACAATCTAACACTATAACTTTGCCTGTGAAAACAACCTAACACTATAACTTTGCCTGTGAAACAATCTAACACTGTAACTTTGCCTGTGAAAACAATCTAACACTATAACTTTGCCTGTGAATCTAACACTATAACTTTGCCTGTGAAAACAATCTAACACTATAACTTTGCCTGTGAAAACAATCTAACACTATAACTTTGCCTGTGAATCTAACACTATAACTTTGCCTGTGAAAACAATCTAACACTATAACTTTGCCTGTGGAAACAACCTAACACTATAACTTTGCCTGTGAAAACAATCTAACACTATAACTTTGCCTGTGAAAACAATCTAACACTATAAATTTGCCTGTGAAAACAATCTAACACTATAACTTTGCCAGTGAAAACAACCTAACACTATAACTTTGCCTGTGAATCTAACACTATAACTTTGCCTGTGAAAACAATCTAACACTATAACTTTGCCTTTGAAAACAATCTAACACTATAACTTTGCCTGTGAAAACAATCTAACACTATAACTTTGCCAGTGAAAACAACCTAACACTATAACTTTGCCTGTGAATCTAACACTATAACTTTGCCTGTGAAAACAATCTAACACTATAACTTTGCCTTTGAAAACAATCTAACACTATAACTTTGCCTGTGAAAACAACCTAACACTATAACTTTGCCTGTGAATCTAATACTATAACTTTGCCTGTGAAAACAATCTAACACTATAACTTTGCCTGTGAAAACAACACTATAACTTTGCCTGTGAAAACAACCTAACACTATAACTTTGCCTGTGAATCTAATACTATAACTTTGCCAGTGAAAACAATCTAACACTATAACTTTGCCTGTGAAAACAACACTATAACTTTGCCTGTGAAAACAACCTAACACTATAACTTTGCCTGTGAAAACAATCTAACACTATAACTTTGCCTGTGAAAACAACCTAACACTGTAACTTTGCCTGTGAAAACAATCTAACACTATAAATTTGCCTGTGAAAACAATCTAACACTATAACTTTGCCCGTGAAAACAATCTAACACTGTAACTTTGCCTGTGAAAACAATCTAACACTGTAACTTTGCCTGTGAAAACAATCTAACACTATAACTTTGCCTGTGAAAACAATCTAACACTATAACTTTGCCTGTGGAAACAATCTAACACTATAAGTTTGCCTGTGAAAACAATCTAACACTATAAGATTGCCTGTGAAAACAACACTATAAGATTGCCTGTGAAAACAATCTAACACTATAACTTTGCCTGTGAAAACAATCTAACACTATAACTTTGCCTGTGAAAACAACACTATAACTTTGCCTGTGAAAACAACCTAACACTATAACTTTGCCTGTGAAAACAATCTAACACTGTAACTTTGCCTGTGAAAACAATCTAACACTATAACTTTGCCTGTGAAAACAACCTAACACTATAAATTTGCCTGTGAAAACAATCTAACACTATAACTTTGCCTGTGAAAACAATCTAACACTATAACTTTGCCTGTGAAAACAACCTAACACTATAACTTTGCCTGTGAAAACAACCTAACACTATAACTTTGCCTGTGAAAACAATCTAACACTATAACTTTGCCTGTGAAAACAATCTAACACTATAACTTTGCCCGTGAAAACAATCTAACACTGTACATGGCCCAGTTGGGAACCAAACTACATGTTGCCATCAAGAAAATACTGAAGCAATGCCACAGGCAAAATGACAACGCGGTAACCAGCACAAAAGAAGGCAAAAATCCTTGTACGTTACAACACAGAAATCAATCCTCTTTCCATTCTAAATTTTAAAAGACAAAATTCCTTCTCGACTGACATTACCAAAGTCACTGTACAGAATAATTAATACACTGCGCTGCGTTAAGAGGTTTCGTTGGCGTACATACAGAGCTCCCGCCTCCCACTTTGACTGCACATGTTCAAGTCTGACTTGGGGTGAAAAGCTTTGTGTGAGCATATCCCAGCCCACCAGGCTGTGTGCGAATAGACACCTAACCTTGTTCAGGGTTGGGGAATGTAAAGAAGCGAGGGGAGAGGAGATGGGCACAGCCCTAATAATGGTGGCCATAAGATAACCTAGAACTTCTGGATTATACTAGGACAACTGTAATATTTCTTTATGTGTTACATGTCTGATACATGTCTACAGACATAATTCACATAGCATGAGATGGCTAGAAAACACTGCCACGACAGACAAATACTGCTTAATGATCTAACATCATTTTCCAGCTAAGTGTTTTGGATTACATGGCACATCAACAAAAACAAAAAAGGCCTGTATATACATATATATACACACACACATACATATACATACAAGGTGCAGGCTATGACAAAGTATACAATGGTGAAATAAACAGATGCTGATGACATACACACAACTCGGCCGACATTAAAACAACGACGCTATCTGAAACCAACAGTACAAAACACCAAAGTGCTCGTTAACACAAAATTCACTGAAGGCAAAAAAGTACGCACAAATTTAAAAACAACATCGGTTTCAACAAACTCTGAACAATGACCATTTTCACAGAGGCATCAGGGAGACACAGAAGGATTTTTTGCTGCAATGCTCGGATTTAACAGTAACAGGTGAGCTTTTGAACCACGTTTAAAAACGAGACAGTGTTTCTGACATTACATCATTATGATTTTGAGTGCTTCTCTACAGATACAGAACAAGACAGGTGCAATTTCTTTTGCCATATGGCCTTTGTCAAAACTAAATAACAATAATAATAATAATAATAATGATAATGATATAACAATAACAATAATAGTAGAATTAAAATTATGATGAATATAAAAAAAAAAAAAACACCCTTGAATGCTAACAGTCCCATTGATCCCGATTATGATTCTGTTATCATACTGCCAGCTATAAGGCATACTGGCCGACAACAAAAACGAAACAAAACAAAAAAAAGACCCTCCTACATTTACAATCGGAAACTTACGGTTATACTTATTCCTCTGCAACATTTTACTCTGAGGTCTTCTCTTTCCTCTTTCTCACCACCTTCTCTAAGTAAAATAAAACATTTCAAATCACCTCTCACACCCCCACCCCCCCCCCCCCAACTTTTTTTTTGAAAACTGTTAAGTGTATAAAAGCCTATATTAGAGAGAACAAGTTTCAGTTATGTGAACATTTTTCAGTAATAAGAAAAAAAAAATCTAGGCACTGAAGGAAACATTTACACTGAACAAAAACTTTATTCCATCAGAGACAATCAAAAGAAAGAGGTTAAAAAAAAAAGTCTATCCTTGCTGGTGTCTCTTTTTTTTTTTTCAACTTTGTGACAGTTTGTGACAGTCAACAGCTGATTAACCCTTTGACTCCCGCACCCTGTCCACAAATTCTTAAATTATCCACTGCCAATTTCCTGTTACGTTTTGGCACAGGCATTTTTCTTAGACACTTAATTATAAAATGTGAGTCAGCATGCAAAAAGCAGGGTACAGTATATGCAAAATAATCAAGTTTTTATTAAAGGCTTTACACTTTTTTTTCACCCAAAAGTTTATAATTTACAGAAAAATATTAACAGACAAAGAAACAACACAGCTGATCTGTCTATAATATCAAAAAAGCATTAGCGGTTTTGTGCGTGTGTGTGTGTGTGTGTGTGTGTGTGTGTGTGTGTGTGTGTGTGTGTGTGTGTGTGTGTGTGTGTGTGTGTGTGTGTGTGTGTGTGTTAATTATTAGAAGTACAACCACTTGCTATTCAAAAGAACCACCAATCAAAATTCATCAAATAAGCTTTAGGGTTTATGTTTTTGTTAATTATTAGAAGTACAACCACTTGTTATTCAAAAGAACCATTGGTCAAAGTTCATCCATAAATTAAATGTCTCGATTTCCTTTCAAAACAAAACGAAAAACAAAACAAAAAAGAACCAACAAAACAACACAACAAAACAAAAATCCAAACAAACGAAAAACAAGACTCGTCATTTTATTCCCAAACGACCACCCTGTTGCCGATTTAAAACCAAGTCAATATCATCAACATCACATAGCCTATCCACACATGCTATCTCAGTCTATCTTAATTCAAATATTTATCCACGAAAACTAACAAAACAAACACCAAAACTAAAAATAAAACCCCACACACACACACACCACACACGCACACAAAACACACACACAAACCCAACAAAGTCCTATCTCCTAGTCAGTTTATCAATGAAACATACAGCGGGCAATCTTGTGGTCAAAATTAATGAAAGAAAATAAAAACAAAAAACCTGCAGCACTGTACCAAGACGATGTGTCTCATAGAGTTAACATATCTATAACAGGATGCAGGGGCGAGACAGAGAGAGAGAGAGAGAGAGAGAGAGAGAGAGAGAGAAGGGGAGAGAGAGAGGAGAGAGAGGAAGACAGAGAGAGAGAGAGAGAGAGAGAGACAGACAGACAGAGAGAGAGAGAGGGGGGGGGGGGACAACTGTGAAATGCTTTAATAATCAGATCTCAAAAATAAGCAGTGCGCTACGAAGCTTATGATTAGATCTCCAAAATAGGCAATGCTCTACAAAGCTTATGATAATAAGAATCATAATAATAATGATAATAAAAAGGCATGTGGACTTTAAGCCTCCGTAAAAATGGTGAGTAAGCATGGTTATCATAGCGGTATAACTGGAAAGAAGAAACTGTTGTCACAAGAGGCAATGTGTAATATAAAAATGTCCGTAAGTTATCAGTACCATGTTTCATCAAATTACTGTGATGACAAGAGAAAAAAGGACACGACATAGTGAAAACACAGACAACCAACAACACAGAAAGCGATCCGTCCGGCCGTCTACAGCCAAGTTAAAAGTCAGGCAGAGAGAGTGACATCAGGGACCATAAGCCATGTATCTTTCTTTTTCCATCTGTTCGTATTGACTGTACAGATATGTGAGTGTCAGCTTGTGACAAAAATGAGTTATCAATCAAGATTTTCTTAGCTGTTTCTGGGTGGATCTTTACCAAGCTTGGGTCTGAGGTGTGGATCATGAATACTTGTGCATGCATAAGTGTGAAAGTCATTGTGCAAAGGTCAGGGTCAGGTGGACCAGAAAAGTTCCTAAAATCATCACTTTTTCAGGAAGGTGTAGAAGGATCTTTTTTTGGAACTTCTGATCTCGTGGTGCAAAGGTCAGGGTCAGATGGACCAGAAAAGTTCCTAAAATCATCACTTTTTCATGAAGGTGTGAGAGGATACTTTCTTGGGAACTTGTGATGATATGTAACAGTCGGGACATATAAAGTTCTAATCATCCTTTTAAGGTGTGAGGAGGTACCATTGGTATTTCGATCTCTTCAAGGTTACAGCAGATGACGAAAGTTCCAAAATCATGACTTTTCCATGTAATAAATACTTTTGGGAACTCACCATGTGCACAAAATCAAGGTCCATTGGGACTCCTACATCCTTTCTCAGGAAGTTCCTGAGGATCTCTTGGGAACTTCTGGATAATCAAAGTGGTTTTAAGCTTTTCTTTGTGCACGGTTGAATCGGATTCTTAAGATGCAAGAGATGGAAAAATACAAAATACGGCCGTGTAACAATGTTTTAAATGACAAAGTAACCTTTGCCCTACTGTTCCAACCAGTCCAATTTGGAAAAATCAGAGATCAAAGGGTTAAGCTCAAGAGAGATTGTTGGAATGGCCTGAAGATCATACTTTTTTCTTTGTTTTGTGTTTTGAGCACCTTTTCTGGATTCTGTAGCCACGTATGCAGGTGATATGTCCTGCATATTCTGCATTCACATCTTTGATGAGTTCCCCCACCATAATCAGTAGTCATACTCTTCAAAAGGGTATGCATGCTCCTGCTTTTTTTTTTTTTTTTTTCGTTTCCATAAGCCAGAAAACACTGACTTGGCTTACAGAGTCATAAACATGCGTATCTGATGTTCTGCAAATATACACTGTAGACTTCAGGCACAAGCAGGTCTCATGCATGCTGACCTAGGAAACTTGGAAAAATCGCCACTCTTAACCTGCCAGATACTACACATGTACCTAATTATGACTAGCTGTGACACAGGTCACGAGCAAAACAAACAGCTCTCATGTACTTTTGACTGGTTAAGAGGACACTTGGCTTTGTTGGACCATTAACAGATCATCTGCAAAATGAACAGCTCGCAAAATTTCGGCAGCAAGAGTTGTACATGCCTCATGTGTCAAAAATATGGAAAAAGACCGTGTCAGAGAGACCATTAAAAACTTCAGAATACTCAATTATTTGTCATGTTTCTTCTGATGAGAGTGACAGAGATTTCGCTGTTGGAGCAACAAAAATCCCGGAGCATCAAAACAAAACTCCTGAACAAAATGGATCCACCCTGAAAACAAAGGGGGAACACTTGAGAACACTAGACTCTCAAGATCACTGGAAAAATATCAAAACAACGGCCAGGGTGAACAATATTTTCCAGGAGAAGAGTCAGGGAAGCCTAGTGTTCAAGTCCAGTCCATTTTTGAACAAACACATCAGATATAAACTATCCACCATGAACGGAGCAACATTTACATCAAAGGACGTGGGACAAAAACCCCACTCCTGGACGTAAAGGAAGATTACTCCCTTCGACTGTGGAAAACCGGTGGTGAGCAGGTTGCAAAGCGTGGTAGCACCAACCAAGGCATTCAGCAACAGTCAAAAGACTTTTCATTGTTCCTGATGGCAAAATCAGTAAACAATCTTCATGCCAATGTTCTGTTATCATCATGCCTGAAACCAACAATAAGACCAAACATAGTCAAAGAAATTGTGTGCTACAGCCAAGGGCATGTATCAGCAGGGTAAAAACTGCAGGGTACTTGTCTTTCTCAGGATGATACTGAATTGTGTCCATCTGATAAAAATGCCAGAACAAAACAGCAAATGAGAAGATCACTATTCTATTTCGAACATTTCTGACAATCTGATATAATCAAACAGACTAGACAATCTCAATAACATCTCCTATCATTAAATATTTTAGAATTCACAACTTTTCAAAAGCCTGCAATGATGCATCGAGTTTCTGAGTTCCATCCATGTCTGATCTTTTCCCTGTTGAGTCAGAGTGTATAAATAGAAAAGAGTCCACCCCAGCAGGTTTAATTAAGATCCCATGGCAGCTAGAAATGTGTTTCTTTTAAGACACAGACCAAAGAGACTAGTCACAACAACTACACATGCATAACAATGACATCCTCTTGTTCTTCTGCTTTCGGGCATGATCACAACTCAATGGTCAGTGCTGGCTCAGACTGTGTGTAAGCACACAAGGTTCTGCTGGGATGGCCTACACTGCGCAGACAACACAATCCTGCTGCAGTCTGCACACTCTGACCATAGAGGGTAATAAAACTCTGCAAGAATTTCTTTAACCCTTTCAGCACTTTTGGTGACTGAAGTCAACCACGGAGGTTCATAACTGCTGGTGACTCCACTCTACACACTTGTCAGACAGCTGTAGACAACTTTAGTCAGTCTGTAGACAACTTTAGTCAGTCTGTAGACAACTTCAGTCAGTCTGTAGACAACTTTAGTCAGTCTGTAGACAACTTCATTCAGTTGTAGACACTAGTCGTCTGTACAACTTCAGTCAGTCTGTAACTTAGTCAGTGTAGACAACTTCAGTCAGTCGTAGACACTTAGTCATCTGTAGACAACTTTAGTCATCGTAGACAATTCAGTCAGTCTGTAGACACTCATCAGTCGTAGACAACTTTAGTCAGTCTGTAACATTAGTCAGTCTGCAGACACTTTAGTCAGTCGTAACAATTCAGTCAGCTCAAAATGAAACTTTCCAGGCTGCTCTATTCACGAGCAAAGCAGATGAAGTGAAGTCCAAAACAGGCTATCCTAGCTGAGGCTTTCAGTGTCTGCTTGGTGAGTGGCATGCAGCTATGCTTTAGCTGTCTTAGGCTAGTATACGGGGCACAGTCTGGCCTGAAGGCCAGTGGCAAAAAGTGTTGATACATGTGAATGAAATGGTAAGGCAGGGGAAAAAAAAGACCTGAAAGGAGTCCATGACAGAAAGAAAAGGCAAAGACAAAGAGAGTGACAGACAAGAAGAAACACAATTCTCATCATGTGAGGATCATGAAAGATACATCCACCACATGCTGAGCATCCTCACTGGCTGTGTTGTGTATGTGTATGATGTAGTGTGTGTGTGTGTGTGTGAAGTGACATTAATTCCAGCAAATAGTTTCAGTTCACTTAATTAATGACTTACTACCCCCTGACACCAGCTCTCTGCCAGAACAATGGTTAGTACAAAGAACAAAAAGACCACAACAGACACACAGGTACAATGATACTCCAAAGGACAAGAGTGGCCTACCTTGTAAAGCTCTCCAGGCTTTGGAAATAGGAAGAGTACGGGGTCAGAACTTGCACACAATGCAGGTCACTCACGCACATTACTGATACAACAATACGATGCACACACTACATGGAGCATTCTGACGGTACAATGCTGGGTACCTTTGTGTTTCCACAAGCCACCAGGCACCCAGATGGCTCACAGGATTGTTAACATGCGAATCTGATGATGTGATGCATGTTATACATGAAATGGAACGGTCAGACACTGACTGGCAAACATGCTAACCAACGAGATTGGAAAAAAATTCACCTGTCGTTCACCAGGTGCTAACCAAACGCAAGGTCGAATTCAGACCTTCCAACTGGAGGTCTGATGTTCAAACCAACTTGGGTATCACGCCTGTCAATCTCTGGTCAGACTTGCTCATGGTAAAGATCACACAACAGAACCTACAGGTACTGGGAAAAAGACGGCTGCTGATATGGCTCAAATCAACAGGTTTTTCATTCCTATACAACTGGAGAATAATATATACACAAGGCTACATTTTCTTCACATTAGACAGACAAAGACAGCATGACCAGTTACATGTCACCCTGTCACCCGCCATTCAATGGCTTTCTTAAAACAATGAAACAGGAAGGCAGCGATTACTTACTCATTATGATACAAGGTCACTCTTAAAGTGTAAGGTCACTGTCAACTTCAGATGAAACCTGACATAGTCAAACACTTAATCCTTTGACTCCTGCAGCCTGTCCAACAGCATCCTTCTTTGTCAACCATGCTGGAAGAGCAAAAACTTAACCCTTTGACTCCCTCACCCTATCCACCAGCTTCCTGCAGGAAGCTGGTGGATAGGGTGAGGGAGTCAAAGGGTTAAGTTTTTGCAGTTGGTAGATAGGGTGCAGGTGGCAAAGGGTTAAAGCTGCGAACCTTATGTCCTGATGAATATAAATAAAGATGATAATGTTCAAAAACCAAAATGACAAAATTAATAGCAAATACAGAAAATCATACACATAACAACAATAAAAACTAATACAAAGTAATTATGACAATACTAAAGACAAAGTAATCATGACAATACTAAAGAACATTATGACAAACAAATCAATCTTCAACACACACACACACGTACAACAATACTAAAGAACATTATGACAAACAAATCAATCTTCAAAACACACACACACATACAACAATACTAAAGAACATTATGACAAACAAATCAATCTTCAACACACACACACATACAACAATACTAAAGAACATTATGACAAACAAATCAATCTTCAACACACACACACACATACAACAATACTAAAGAACATTATGACAAACAAATCAATCTTCAACACACACACACACACACACACACATACAACAATACTAAAGAACATTATGACAAACAAATCAATCTTCAACACACACATACATACAATACTAAAGAACATTATGACAAACAAATCAATCTTCACACACACACACACAAACAACAATACTAAAGAACATTATGACAAACAAATCAATCTTCAACACACACACACAAACAACAATACTAAAGAACATTATGACAAACAAATCAATCTTCAACACACACACACACAAACAACAATACTAAAGAACATTATGACAAACAAATCAATCTTCAACACACACACACACACATACAACAATACTAAAGAACATTATGACAAACAAATCAATCTTCAACACACACACACACACACAACAATACTAAAGAACATTATGACAAAAAATCAATCTTCAACACACACACACACATACAACAATACTAAAGAACATTATGACAAACAAATCAACACACACACACACATACAACAATACTAAACAACATTATGACAAACAAATCAATCTTCAACACACACACACACACATACAACAATACTAAAGAACATTATGACAAACAAATCAATCTTCCAACACACACATACAACAATACTAAAGAACATTATGACAAACAAATCAATCTTCAACACACACACACACACACACAACAATACTAAAGAACAGTATGACAAACAAATCAATCTTCAAAACACACACACACACATACAATGATAAACTGAACTCAAGCGATCCAATATACAAAGTATTCAGATGATATACTTGATCATTTTTTTTTCAGAAACAATCCCTTTCAAGAAGTTTAAACAGCAGCTTGCATGTTTTTCACTGTGTCAACGGTATCCTCGCCCAAACTTCACTTTTACTCACTCATTTTCCTTTCATTCCACAAACAAATAGCACCACATATGCAACATTCACACTACCTACCTGTTCATTTTTTTTTAAACTGTTACCCTCCCCCAATCCCCTCCCCCAAGCTTAAGAGTTACTATAAATGTATTTCTTCTTTTTTCTTGTCTCACCCCCACCCTGACCCCTCAACACATCACTCCCCCCCCCTCATCATCATCTCTTCCGAATCTCCAATCCTGTCAAGGAAGAAAAAGGCAAATCAGATGTTAAAAAGAAAAAACAAAAATTACACAATTAGTTTCAATTCAGGAGAATACACTTTTTTCACAAACCACAGAGGGAAAAAAGCCACAGAAGAAAACTGCAAGGTAGAAAAGAAACAACATGAGATAGAGACAGAGAATAAAAAGTACAACTGAACACCCAGAAGTGATTAGTAGAAATATATATATATATATTAAAAACCACAAAAATTAGGGACAGGACACCATTTCCATGTAAAGCTAAAATGATGTAGCATGCCAATTTTCAACCCTACCTTTGTCAGCATGTTAAGCTGACTTTTTCCCACCAACATTCCTCTGCACTACTTCAGCTACATTATTCACACGAACCTCATTTCTACTCCCTAACTTGGCATTACTCACATGGACCTAATGTCTACTCCCTAATGCGGTATTACTCGTATGGACCTTATGTCTACTCCTATGTGCATTACTCACAGACCTCATTTCCCAACTTGGCATTACCCATGTAAACATCATTTCTACTCCCTAATGTGGCATTACCTGCACAGACCTCACTTTTCCTCCCTAATGTGGCATTACATGACCTCATTTCTACTCCCTAATGTGGCATTACTCACATGAACCTCATTTCTACTCCCTAACAAAGGCCAACTTGGATGAAAATTTGTGCCTGTCTTATTCTGTTATATCAAGTATACATTCTCAATCTTATTCAATTTCTGTGTTTATCTGGTTTGTGTTTACAAATAAAACATCTTTCTCATCCCCAAATTTTGTAGTGCACGTCCTGATCCAATATTTACCACCACTGGTGACAATTATCACAGTGTCAGAGACGAGCCTGACTAGAGTTCAGTTTGCTTCCAATATGCTTATCATAGCTCTTTCTCAAGCAACAGATCCTGCAGGTGACAGACACCAAAGGCTTGACGTGAATTAGCCCAGGCAGGAAGATAGCAGAAAAAAAGCAAGATGGTAAAGCCATTCTAAAAATGTCCCATTTAAATTCTATACAAAAATCATCACATGAAAATCATGATTTTGTAGCTGAAAGGTCACTGTGACCTCCACGAAGCATCAGATGAAATAAAACTGGATGTGAAGCAAGGATAGTGGTAGACTGTGAGAACAGTGAAAACTGAATATGTTGTCTGAAGTTCACACACCTTCCTCCAAAAGTGATGATTTTAGGCATTTTTGTGGTCGCCATGACTTCCAAACTTAACATTCATACTACTTCAAGAATCTACATATTTAACTAAATTTGGTAGAGGTCCAACCATAAACAGCTCAGAAAATCCTGCTAGCATTTAAAAAAATAAAACACACATACAAGATTTATTTCAGGATAGAAATTTCAACCATGAAAAATCCCTATAATCTCATGTCCCAAAAACATATATCTGTACACATATAAATGAAGTATTGTCAAATATGAAATGTTTTATATAAAAAAAAAACCAACTCTTGATTTAAAACAAGAAAATAATACAAAACTTGATATTGATTTAACAAATTGCTTTGCTAACTGGTAGTTTTCATAGGTGTATGTTTACCATACATAAAAGTGGATTTCATTCTTTTTCTTACTCTGCTTCCCCCCTCCTACCTTTTCTACATTTATATTTTTTGCTATTGTGTGTAATTCAAATGTGTTCAATCCATGTGATAGCAGCTTTTATAGATCCATCATCTGCTTTTTTATGTGCGTGCAACTCTTTGCATTAATCTCTCTCCCTTTCGACTAAAATCTTTGCGTACACAAGCATATATGCACATACACACATACACTTGTGTTTTTCACAGCTGGACAGACTGGGATGCTGAGTCCATGCCAGGGCACAAACCTGGCCATTAATTCATGTGGCTACCTACCATGTTTGATCTTGCTAAACCTAGGTTTACAGAACCAAATGCTCTAACCATTAATGGGCCTTAAGCTATCCCATTCCCTCCAGGTCTGAAACAGTAACATGTTATTTAACTCATTAAAACAGTAGCATGTTCTTTTCCCTTAATCATGTTGGTCTGAACAACCTGTCACAATGCAATCACAATAAGACCACAATTTGTCAAAGCAGCACAACATGAAAACAGGTATCAAATATGCACAAGAGATTAAGTTAACTTTGCTAAGGCTGTCTCATTGCAAAAGTACTTTCTTGGTTCCAAAACACAAATAAACCTTCCCAGGCAAAATTTACAAAACATGCTTCAAAAAGCACAGGTCACATCCCAAACCACACGAGAAGCAACTGAATGTTGGGGGGCGGGGAAAATAAGAGAAGAGATGAAACGCTCATACAATTGCTTTCAACTCTCTCTTGGCCATAAAACAGCACAAGAAACAATTACAAGCACATTCTCAAATATTCAAATTAACACCCCCACCCAGTTACAAAGAAATGCTCAAGGAACCATGTTCAATTCTCTCTCTGTCTTTAGACTGTAAAATCAAGTTCTTGGCAAGTAATATTTATAAGATTTTTCAAAGTTTTGGCTGAAATCTGTTTTTGTTTTCACACCCCTTTGTGAGTGGATAAGGTCTACATGAATAAAAATCATCTGAACTCTCCCGACTGTAACACTAACAGTCCAAAATTCAGTTATAATACAAGGAAATCTCTTTCTCACAGCCCACTGAGAACAAAAGGAAATATGTGTACTAAAATATGTCATTTAAATATGTAACGACATTTGTACAATTTAAGGCCACTCCCACAGCCCATTATTTCTGTTCCATTTTGTTAAAAATTATAGTCATTCCAAAGTTTTTGTTATTTATCATTTTGTGTAAATTATTTTCATCACATCGTTTAACTATTGAAACAAACCATTCATTGTTTCCGGGTCTCCGATTTCTCTTTTTCTCACTTCCCCTATCGTTCTCTTCCCCTCTACGGCAAGATGATCCACCCATTTTAAATGTCTCCATTTTTACACCAAAATTATTAAACAAACATCCAGATTTTAACTTCTTAAGGTCCTTGTGACCTTGAAGAAGTTTCAGTCAAAATATAAGTTAGTAAACAACCAGACATGGCTCTGACTGATCGTAACAGTGAAACTATTCATGAAAGTGCTATTTTTAGGTGTTTTTTTTTTGTTCTGTGTGACCTCAACGCCTTCTCCCCGAAACTTACACATTTACAACTCCCACATGATCTACACTTTGACCTAAAATTTGGTTAGATCCTTACCCAAAAGCTGAGATAGATACCTAACCACATTTGCTGAGAAAATACAGCTAACACAGCTACACAACACACACACACACACACACACACACACACACACACACACACACACACACACACACACACACACCACACACACACACACATCCAGGTAACAAACACAATCAAATCAGTCAATATTTAAAACAATCAACAAAAGAATTAGATCTTCTTTAAAGATAAAAAACAATCAAAAATGGTGTGATTTTGTTAATGAAGTGTGTTGTAGTAAATGGGTTTGCAAGTCAGGACATGTGTGTGTGGTGTGTGGTGTGTGTGTGTGTGTGTGTGTGTGTGGGGTGTGTGTGTGTGTGTGTGTGTGTGTGTGTGTGTGGTGTGTGTGTGTGTGTGTGTTGTGTGTGTGTGTGTGTGTGTGTGTGTGTGTGTGTGTGGTGTGTGTGTGTGTGTGTGTGTGTGTGGTGTGTGTGTGTGTGTTGTAAGTGCGCGAGTGTGTGCGCATGCACATGCATGCACCTGGCTTGTTCCTTTTGACAAAGAGTGTCAAAGCTAAGAAAAGTTATATGTGCATGTCAAACATTAGGTGAAGGTTTTATTCTCATTGTAAATGAAACCGTAACACTACAAAATCCAAACCAGACCGATCACTACAACCACCCACATGAAATACCTCTTTGTAGGCACAAATCAGACCGTTTTGGAAATACACATATCAGAAAACTGACCTGTGAAGCAATTAGGACCATCAAATTTATACCCAAGATGTGTACCAAGAATCTGGCAAACTAATTTGAAAGGAAAAAAAAAAAAAAGAGAGAGAGAGAGAAGTCTAAAACATTATTATGTTGATTCTGAATCTGATTCAGTATACAGAGATCAAAATTCTTGCCTAAGATCTTGAATGATAACATCATGTTAGATATGATTTACAATCGAATGTATAGAAAAATAGATATAAAATGAAAAACAATTAGATTTTTAAAAAATTTCAACGAATAAATAAAATCCTGTATATAAACAAATAAACAAAACAATGCATAACTACATTCGCTAGGAAATAAATGCACACATTTGATTATTGTTTGAATAATACAGAACAGGTAAACAAGTACAAACAATTCACAAAATTACACAATGCATACAATAAAGATGTATACAGGAAACAAAATACATGTCTGAATGTAACAATGTGAACAAACAAGAAACAAAACAAAACAAGCGCATAAACAAAAGATGAAAACAAAATGATATATGCTCAACAGAGAACCAAGAGGACACAAGACAGAACTTTCCCCTTTACACAAGAAAAACACCCAATCCACCTAATATCTAAGAACAAACCCTTACCACAGGAACAGTTCAGTCAAATGAAATAGTAAATAAATAATAACATTGATAATAACTACAACGACAAATACTTGCATAGTGCATCATCTCAGGTAACACGTTCCTAAAAGCTTTACACTTTGCAGGATAACATAAGCAGCAGAAAGATAGATGATCATGCATCTTGCTCTGCTGAATTACCTTAACATTTGGATGTATCCTTTATCCGGAAATTCTGACCCAATCAAACCTTGACCCCACTTCAAACTTACCTTCAAGGCTATGCTTATTTCAGCAAGATCTTATTTACTTATAATACAAAATACATCAGACTGTGAATAAAGAAATTCTGTCTTGTACAGAATTAAAGGAAAAAAACAGAATTTCTTCAACCACATAAACTAATGAACTGCACCAACTGATCAGACAAAAACAAACAACTAGAAAAGATCAATACACATGAAAAACAGCAATTCTTCTAATTTACATGCAAGTTTCATAGATAATAAATTTCATGTGCTGAACCTTGGAAGAATGTTTACTATGGGGAAAAAGTCATATGCGCACATGAAATATGCGCAAGCGTATGTTCACACCAAGAACAAAGGCAAGTAAAAGACTGGGCACACAGAGAATTCTTAACTCAGGAATGTGCACAGTGCATGTGTGTGTGTGTGTGTGCATGCATGTGTGTGCGTGTATGCACGTATCTGTGTGCGATATCTGAAATAAAGATCACCACCACATAAGAAATAATAACGACACACCACCTCAAACTATTCACAGAGGTATCCCAACATGGAAATCATTTACATGAGAGATGCTAAATTTGTCCATAACAATAAAAAGATGGTCAAGCCATATCAATAGTCTCTCTTTTCTCTTACCAGTCCCATATTTCTTGCATAGCTGATACATGTCGCACTCAAACAGCCACAAATCCATCGATCAACTTAAGCTTGTAATGTCCAACTAACTTTTGGTTAGAATTTGAAATAATACGTTTTTCTCTTCTACTCACCGCTGTTTAACCCTTTATAGCTGGTACAAACCTTACCTTTTCGCTCCCTCACCCTACCCACGAACTTCACTTTAGGGTCAATTTTTTTTTAGTTTTTGCTTTGCTATCACGGCTGCTAATGCAGGAAGCTAGCTAGAAGGCAGATGAAGAAGTTCAAAGATTTAGTAACATAAATAAATTATTCCTGCATCAGGAGGGACATCTTGGAAGACTTCTTCAAGGAGTCCGCCATGTAGTGCTTTTGTCTCACATCGTACAAGTCCCAGCAATCCAGGAGGAGTTGTCTGATGCTAAACGGTTCGTGACACGGTATACACCATGGTGCTTCTTCATTTTTTTAAAAAGGTATGAAAGACTGTAAGATGTGTGACACGAGAGTAACCTACATAACACTGTCTCTTTCTTACGGTTCCCTGCACCAGACGTGAGAATTTCTTTTAGGTTAGGGCGGATTTGGAAAAGTTTGTTATCTGTCTGTTCATTCCAATCCTCGTGCCACAGATTTCTCACGTAACTGTGTACTTTCAATTTTATATCTGTGTAAGGGATCGAGAATTTAGACATATTTTCCCTTGTGGCCTTCTTGGCCAAGGACAGTCATAGATCGAGGCCTTGTAGTAAAGCAAGATGAAGAAAAAGTATATGTATCATCTGTGGTCATTTGAAGTTCAAAACCAAACTCAAAACAAGAAACTTCTAATCCAAGTTTCTGGAAGGGGAGGAGGGAAGCCATGCTCCTTCAAATCTATGCATTCATGACTGCTTAACAGGCGGGTAGACCTTGTGTGTAAGTCTAAAATAAATATACATTTTCAGCAATGTCACACACGCACACACGCATGCACGCACGCACCGCACGCGCACGCACCACACACACACACACACACGCACACGCCTTATGCAATCTGAGTTCATCATTATGAATGATAAAAACATAAAACAAAACCACAACAGAAAAAATATAAAATAAACTAAAAACAAAAGACCTCAACCCCAACATCAAAAGACCCGAACCCCAGCAATCTAGGCAAACTAAGCACAGAGCACATATGGGACTCACTTGTTGTGGTCAAACTGCATGTTTCCATCATTGACCACCGCCATGATGTAGGGATTGTTGTGCTGCACACACACAAACACACGCATTGTTATTGTTATTGTTATTGTTGTGTAAAGCCCAGCCGACTGCATACAGCCATATCAGGGCTATAACCGCTTCAAAACATACAAAACTTCAACAGGAAAAAATAAAAAGAAGAAAATCAAGTACACATATCAATGCATTCCCGCATATAATCTAAGGACATGCCTCTGTGTTGACCACTCTGTCCAATTTATTGCCTAGGGATTTAAAAAAAACACACCTGAATACAAATATAAGTATACCTATTGACACCAAAACAGGCATAAATTACCTAAAATTGCTTTTGAATATCTCACCTCACTAGAGCCCAAAATGCATTTAGTACATGTATCCCAATTATCAATCCTAAGAAAAAATGTGTAAGACTTTATCGAACACATACAAGTGAACAGACCAATAAGACAGAAAAATGATAGGAAGAAATGACAGAAAACAAAGGAAAAAGCCAGAAACAAAGAGAGTGACAGAAAAGAGGAAATATCTAGCACAAAATTCCCATGGTTGGGAAACACACATAACTGATATTTCACAATGTAATAGTAATAATACTGATAATAACAATAATAACAATAATAATATTTATAACTGGCATGATAGTCAAGTGGGTACAACTGCTTATTCATCCATGCAAGCCTAGTCTATTTTGCAGCTAACCTTCATTCCTGATGGTGGCACAGGTATAGCAACCCACACTTTACATGGAAAAATTCTATTGTGACAAAAACGAAAAAAAACCAAAAAAAAACACAAAAAAACCACCACCAGCCAACCAAGCCACCACCAAAATCATACCTGAACACATTTCTGATCGTAACCGATAATTCAACAGCTGTACGAAATTCCACCTGTGGACTGCAACCAACAAATTGCTGGTCTAGACAACACTTTCAGTTTTATCTCTTGCCGGGAACTGAAGCCAGTTCTCAACCCAGCAGTTGCGCTGAAGAAGTCGGCTGGATCGCCGATGAAAGCTACGCAGTAAGTAGCCTTTTTTGTAACTGAGAACCAGGTTCAACCAGGTAGCCATTAGGATAAGGCTGGATTTCATTACACAAGAGTTTAAGGGGGAAACTACTCTCTAAACTTCCTGTAAATGTTGCATTCTTTTGTTCATTCAAAATTATGGGGAAAGCAAAGTTTTTACACTTCTCATCAAGCCTTTACAAAATTGCATGGAACAACTTAGCCTGCCCGACAATGTAAAGTTTGTGTGATGATTTTGACAGTGACTTGTGACAATTCCTATGAAAAACATTTATTTGAACGTAGTGACAGTAATTGTCTCATTGTTTTCTTTTCTGTCCATGGAAATCTTTTAACTAAATTCTCCTAAGAAACCACATTTCAGCTGTCTCAGTCTTGTTCTTTTCCATGGATATTATTGTTATTATTTTGTTCAAAGCTCAGCCAACTGCACAGAATCGTATCAGGGCTACAACCATTTCAAAATATACACAAGACTTCAAACAGACAACAAAAAAAAAAAAAAAAAGGGGGGTGGGGACAAATTAAATATATATATATATGAATATGATGCATTGGCACTCATAATCTAAGGAGATGCCCCTGGCGCTGACCACTCTGTCCAATTTATCACAAGGGAGATTTAAAAAACACACCTGAATACAAACAGGGGATTTTAAAAACACACCTGAATACAAATTTAAACATAACTAAGGACTCTAAAACATACATAATCTAAATAACCCAAAATTGCTTCTGCATATCTCATTTCCATAGAGACAAAAATGCACTTAGTACATGTACTCAATTATCAATCCTTAGAGAAAGTACGAAAGACTATCGAAGACATACAGATGAATGGACCAGCAAGGCAGAAAATGATAGGAAGAAATAACAGAAAGCAAAGGAAGAAAACAGAAACAAAGAGAGAGACAGAAAAGAGGAAATTTCTTGCACAGAATTTCCAGAAGATGGGGATACTACTTATACTGAAAGATCCCCCAAATCCCCAAAGAGGGGATTTCCATGGACAGCAAAGAAAACGAATCAGACAGTCTGAAAGAAGCAAACACAAAAAAGGATTAATGAAGAAGATTAGGACTGCACAGAGCCATATCAGGGCAACATCAAGCAACATTTACAGGATATTTTATGAGGCATGAAAAATTTGAGTAACTAGTCATAACAGGAAAGCTAGAGGGAAAAAGAGAGCACCAGGTAAATCTAGGAGAAAACATTAGACTTTTGCAGAGTGGCTGAGGACAGAAAGGGTGGGAGATATACTTGCAGCGACAAAAGACAGATTCCTATGGAGGACCATGATCGCCAATGCCATGTGGCATGGCATATGAAGGTGATGATGATGATGAGTGGCAGTGATGTGTCGAATGGCGATGATTGTTCAATGTCTGCGAACACCACAAGAAACAACAATCATAACATTTGTGATGCCAGCAGACGCCTATACATAGGCATCATTGAATCGAATAAACATCATTTTGTTGTGCAGTAGACAATCGCACAATATGATAAGCAGTCCTTCTTACACAATTTCACGAAGTTTTATGAAAATCTGTTCAGAGACAAACGAGCAAAAGTATTTTATGTGACACGAACTATAGCAATGGTTGCAAGTCAAAAATTACCTAGTCCTAAAAAGCAAACTCAGTGGCACTGCACAGGGCAGGAATGTATTAAAAAACACACCATACGCATACATACACTCATATATATACTCACAGACCTGATTGTCATTATCAAAGGAGTCGAGAAAGATGCCAAGTCCTTTCCACATGTCATTGCTGCCAAACACACTGCCTTCTGAACCCTTCTGCTCTGTGAACCAGATCGCCTGTACGCACACACACACACACACACACAACACACACACACACACACACACACACACACACACACACACAGAGAGGTACACATACAAACACACAATTACAGAAACAGACCAATTGATGAAATGTCAACAAGCCAAACAAACTATATTAATCATTATCAGCTTAATTAATTGGAATCTTGTTTTTCCAACTACACTGTTGCATGGTTGTTACCGGAGGGAAAAAAAAAAAAGGAGGTTCGGGAGTTTACAGGCTATTTAGGCCCCAGTGGAAAGTGAACAATGCCCTTTCTCCGTTTTCAGCAACTTCATGTTTACTGCACAGCCATTGCTGAGCCAGAAAGTGCACAGGGCCTATTTCTTTTTTTATTTTTATTATTGCTATTGATTTTCTTATACATAAATATCTAACACATTCAATTGAAGCTTATGGCACAGCCATTTCTGAGCTAAAAATTGCACAAGACCATTTCTTTTTTTCTATTTCTTTTTTTATCATGATTGATTTTCTCATATATAGCCATTTCTGAGCCAAAAACTATATAGGGCCTATTTCATAGTTGTTTTTTTTTTTGTCTCTGTGTGTGTGTGTGTGTGTGTGTGTGTGTGTGTGTGTGTGTGTGTGTGTGTGTGTGTGTGTGTGTGTGTGTGTGTGTATGTGTGTGTGTGTGTGTGTGTGTTGTGTGTGTGTGTTTGTTTTTTTTATATATATATTTTTTTTTTGGTCGTTGATTTTCTCACAAATACACAGATAGCACATTCAATTCATGCTTATTGCACAGCCATTTCTGAGCAAAAAACTGCATTAGGCCTATTTGGTAATTTTTTGTTTTTAACTGTTATTGATTTTTCTCACACATAAACAGTTAACACATTCAATTCATGCTATTGCACAGCCATTTCTGAGCCAAAAACTGCATAATTTTTCTTTTTACTGTTGTTGAATTTCTCACACAAACACTTATTCATAATTCTGTGCCCCCACCAACCTGCTGCACAGGCATCAAACTTCATTTCATCAAACCCATTTCCAACCTAATATACAAAACACTTGAAAGAACTTTAGTATTACACAAGTTCCTTCTGCATGAATAGACATCAATTTCACTGCTAATTCCAAGTTTTTCTCTGCATTCGTTGTTTGTTTGTTTGTTTAGGTTTTGTTGTTGTTGTTGTTGTTTTTTGTTTTTGTTTTTTTGCATCAATACATCAAACGTATGAGAATGACCGCACATCAAGTTCTTGACAAAACCTTAATGGACTCTGGGAATGATAAAAATCCAGAAAATGAAATATGTGTCAAGATCTGCAGCAAAATGTCTTGGATTTGAATGCTGATGAAAATGGTGACACTGGCAAAGCTGTACAATTAAAGCAATACAAATACATGTGTACAAAATCTTCAATCTAAGCGTTATTACAACTAACAAATAAAATCAGAAAAAGCACAGAATAACTTGAAAATGTCCCCGCACTGTAAACCAATTCCACTTGAACTAGTGAGCGAAGTTTTGCATCACTTGATTGAATAGTTTTGAAGTTATTAAAGTTTATGCAAAGCACATCTTCCTGTTCACAAAGAACAGACAAAACCTGCCATGCTGAGGAAGGTCAGAATGAAGGATACACATTATACAAAAAGGCAAAAAGACAAGACAGAAAAGTGAAAAGAAAGTTACCATTCCATCAGCACCAATCCTGCCCCGGCCATTCACCCTAACAGCCACATCCATCATCCAGTGGGGCGCTGTCAGAGCATTCTTGGACCACACCGATCCTGTCACATAATGACTCCATTTTTCTGAGGTGTAACTGGTGTGTGCATACGCACATGTGTACATGCACACACGCCCGCATATAAAAACACACACACACGCATACGCACACATGCACGCACACACACACACACACATGCACACGCACACACTAAATAATGAACAAGAAAAAACAATCCAAAGTCAACATAAGAAGAGACAGACGGTTGGTAAAGTAGAGGAGCTGTAACTGCGCAGAATCCTATGCGCTGGCAAGATCTTCAACTAAGGAGGTGGCCGGGGGTGTGGGGTGGGAGGACCTATGAAACACAAAGCTGACCCCACCAGAATGATGAAATTCTCCCCCTTTCACTCCCACATCCTATCCACCAACACCAAAAACTTAACCCTTTCCCTCACGCTATCCACCAGCTTCCTGTAGGAAGCAGGTGGATAGGGTGAGGGAATCAAAGGGTTGTTTTTGCTTGGTTACCAAAGGTTGACAATGCAGGATGCTGGTGGACAGGGTACAGGAGTCAAAGGGTTAAGATGGAAGTGAACAGACCAGTTTTCAATGTTATGAGCTACGACTGAATTCAAGATATCAGATAATGAGTTCAAGGCTCTAACAGAAAAAAAGAAAGGAAAAAAAGCCTGCTTTGTGAAGCACGGAAAGAACACTAAAACATACATAAAATCAGGCCTAAATTACCTAAAATTGCTTCTGTATATCTCATTTCCTTAGAGCCACAAATGCACTCAATACAGGTACCCAATTATCAATCCTAAGTGTAAGTACCTACGACTTTATCAAACATATACAGGTGAATGGACCAGCAAGGCAGAAAATGATAGGAAGAAATGACAGAAAGCAAAGGAGGAAGGAAGAAAGAAACAAAGGCAGAGACAGAAAAAGAGGAAATTTCTAGCACAGAATTTCCAGAAGGTGCGGATACTATTTATACTGAAAGAGCCCTCAGCATCTCCACGGGGGGTTACCCTGAACTAAACTAAAGAAATTATCAAGATAGAAAGTAATTTGTAATCAGCTGACTTCTCAGTTCCCTTAGTGTTCTTTTGTTCACTGTCTCCATGATCAGGCCATATCTGGCAATGCATGTTGCCATTTTTCTCCAATTCCTCCCAGCCGCCACGCAGCTTGGTGGTCAAATAGGTTTAGTCAGCCAAACCTCCCAAATGTTACTTCATGTGACTGAGTTGATATCACTCAAATTATGTGTTCAGCTGTCTAGTCTTCTCGACCAAAAGGCAGGTTGATGATGCTATCCTTTTCCATAGCACTTGAATGTCCTACCTCTACAATTTGATACATTTTGAGTGAGTTTTCAGAGACATTTTGAACCAGCTAGAATGCAATTGCAAGAGAAAAAAAAAACTCTTCTGGTTGGGAGCGCTGAATGGATGCCGTAATTTGTTCTTACCTTTTTTACTACGAAGCGATGGTGTGAGTCGGATGCCATCTTCTCCAGCCAGAGCATCTGTCAACACACACAACTTTTTATTTGCAGAGATTACAGTGTATTAATAGTGCTATTACTTTTAAAAAAAAATTTAAATATCAATACATATTGTAATTTGTATCAGTCACAAAGAACAAAATATAAATAATCAGAAAAATATACCTACCAATCAAAACAATCTTTTAAAAATTGCACCTGTGATGCAAACAACTCATACGAAGTTATACTTATAGTTAAGGTAAACATACTAATGAAAGTACAATGTATTTCAATTCAAACAAATTACGAATTTTGTATTGTCAAACTTGTACCTGAATTTCTGCAGAAAAGTCATATACATAATCATTAGGCCAACCTTCTCATTATTTCAACCTCTTCTCATTCCAGAAAGAAAAAACAGAACAGAGTGGAAAACACCACAAGATTGGCCCATCATATTACATATATGTACACTGCAGCTATTCAGCCTATAACAAGTTCCATTTGTGGATAATAAGTAAAGCACTGGGACAGACAAGAATAAGAAATACACACAAATAAAATAAGAACCTATATTAGTTAATATAATAATAATAATAATAATAATTAATAATAATAAATAATTACAATATTTATATAGCGCAAAATCTTGATAAAATCAAATCTAAGCGCTGAAACAGACACACATGCACGCACGCACACACACACACACACACGCACGCACTCACGCACACACACACACACGCACACGGCTATAAATGAGGAGAAAGAATAAAAGCAATGGAAAATTATAAAGAGCATATTATATATATACAATTATATATTACAATGTGATTCCCCTCCGAGTATAACAAGACAAGACAGGTGCAAATTTCCCGCCAACTGGCCTATGTCAAGTGTATGTATACAAAAAACAAGAAAGGATAAATGCACAAAACATATCGAAAAAAAAAAAAGCAGCCACCTTTTCTGAAACAGCTTCATTAGGACAGATATAATTTCCATTTTAGTTAGGGACAGATGAACATTAGGCCTATAAAGTAACACTAACAAACGCCTCGGGGAGTGATGACTAAGTATGTAACTTAATGTAAGCAATTTGCAAAGAGATGCAAGAGGATGAGCAGATTTGAATGTACATAAAAGCAAGAAACTTTTCAGCACGGATGGAGTGTTGGACCACCCTATTTTCAGCCTGCTTCTAACACTTATTTAGAACTACAATGTCTCAATAGTAAATTAATATCTTCATTTCAAGTTACTGTCATGATCTACACTTTGTTTTCTATTCAAAATGTTTGATCAGTTTTATTCACCAGTTTTCATACATTATATCTTTCCTTGCTTCCCACCAATATTAATCATAACAAATGACAGAGAAAGCTGAAATGAACGGGTTCATTTCAAATTAATTATATTTATTGCTGGACATTAAGTACACAGAATTTGTAAGTTACTTGTCAGGTAAGACCTTGCCAACATGTATGGTTTATGCACAGCCTTTTATGGCTTATGCCATGATCATTTTAGATCCTTTTCCATCACACAACATTTGTGGCACAGGTGCATATGGAACATATTCTGGGCATGACTACACTGTCCTCAGAAAAGTGAAATTGAAGTAAAACTGATGCATAAGCACGAAATCAGACATGTTGGTCATAGAACTGGGCTTGTGTTCAATCAGGACAAAGAAATTCAATAGTCAAAACTAAAGATGGCATGGACAAAATAAGTATCCCTTAAGCTTTAGCAAAGTAAACAACTTAACAAGATTCCACCTTCGCCTACTTTTTCCTCCTGATACCGTCGTCAATTCAGTGACACAGGAAACCACATCAGCTTGTACAACAATTTCTGATGTTCTGCAAAGATATCCACTATTATGGTTTTGCTTAAGAAAGATTGTAGCTTATCTTTTGCCGGTAACGGCTTAACATATGGGGGGTTTTCCCTCCCACACGTGTACAGTACAAATCATCTCAGATGGAATGGAGGTAACAACTTTCTTAGCATGCGTTGGTCTTCGGATCATAACTTACCGCCGGAGTACTCCCAAAAAGGAATGCTGTTGTCACGCTGCACAAGATGGGGTCCTTTAAAACTGTACTTGTATTCGAATCTTGCTTTTGGGAGCTGCCCAAATGCAGAATACACGAACAATATACCGACTGCAAACGCGAACACCTTCGTAGCAGACATCTTGGGATGTATTGTGACCAATGACGTTTCGCTTCGCGTGGATCGAATCTGTAAACCACCGGAAGTAGACGTATAGTAAAGTCAATAATCTGATTGGATAAATTTAAGCCCCCAACCCAATACTACCCAATGAAATTCTGCTGCTACTTATCCGGATTCAGACTACTGTGCTGCTCCCTGGTGGTGAACTTTCAGCCGTTAAAGAGGAGACAAGTAATTAATCCGGAGGAGGCAGTGATTGATTGTGACAGGAGTTGTAGGCCTGAGGGCGACCACGTTGAAACATTTTATTGGCTGGGTTGGTTTACAGAAGCTGAACCAGCTTCACGAGTGCACCCAAAAATGTGCGCTCTACCACTTATTTTGACCATTACCATACGCAAGCATCTGCAAGCTTCATGTTTAATGGTAGCCTAATTTGAACCAGAAGTATTCACAGTGATGTCATAGTTCTGTCCACCCAAAGGCTCCGTTTGCACACCCCAGTTTCCAAATTTCACAATTTTGCAAGTAGTTTCGTATGCTAAATCACACAAACGCGCACACACATACAAATGCACCAGCAGTTACACACACACACGTTCGCGTGCCCACCCTCAAATCCCGCCGACGCGCACGTGCACCCCCATCCTCCACCTTACATGCTGACAACTTCCCACTTCAGTTCTGTCTTAATTCCAAAGTGTGTTTTTATGATTATGCTCTTTCTCTATCTGACAGGCAGCACATTTCAGTTTACTTCCTATGTAACTGCGATATTGCTGAAGTATTGCATTCATTGCTTTTCTTTACTTTGTTTACATATTTTCTTTTTTTTTTTTCTTCTTCTCTTTTCTTTTTACCAGGCATGACTGTCCCAAAGAAAACAGTTATTGTTATTGTCATTGTTATTTTTGTTTAAAGCCCAGCCGACTGCGTAGAGCCGTAGCAGGGCTATAACCATTTCAATACACACAGTCCTGGATAACAAAGTTTGAAAAAGACACTGAACGAAAGAATGAAAGCAAAAAACGACAAAAAAGATAGTATAGTAGTAGTAGTCAGCAGCAGCAGCAGCAGCAACAGTAGTAGTAGTAGTAGTAGTAGTAGTAGCAGCAGCAACAGCAGCAGCAGCAGCAGTACTAGCAGTAGTAGTAGCAGTAAGAAGAAAAACAAAAAGAAGGGCAACAACAACAACGACGATGACGATGACAACAACAGCAGCAGCAGCAACAACAACAACAAGAAATAATAATATGATGATGATGATGATGATGATGATGATAAAGACATCAAACTTAAGGTTGAAAGCATGTATAAGGTCGGCGGGAAAGTCCCATATTTCTTGAATAAATACAGAAGTATCTGAGTGCTGAAATAAACAGAAACAAAACAAAACAAGCAACCAACAACAACAACAACAAACTTGAAAGAACACACACACACACACACACACACACACACACACACACACACACACACACACACACACACACACACCACACACACACACACACACACACACTGCAGGACAGACATTTGAGAGAAAGAGAGGGCATACCGAACTTAATACATTTTACTGTTGCGTGGTTACAAATTTGTTGGAAAAGATATAACTGAATTATAACGGGTACTCAGAACAGAATTAAATAGTACTGGATGGGGAGTTGAAGATGATGTTATCGTTTCTGTAAAGATGCTAGATCACTTTTTAGACGTCTGCGTAGTTGGTGGCCAGAAGATACCACACATGCATGCACTCGAATTTGGGTCATTCAGTAAATTTAATCCCCACAAGTGTGAAACTAAATCATATAGCTTCAGAAATCAAATCAAAGCATACAGCTTCAGAAATCAAAGTTTGAAAATATCATGTTTAAAAAACAACAAAAAAACATGGTTACCTATATGCTCAAGGAACCTGAATGCAGTCAGTGATAACAATCGCTCTTGTTTCCAACATAAACTCCGATTGGAAATAATATGAGTGAAGTGAAATGATTGCTTTTGTAACAGAAGCCAAAGGCATATGAAAAATTAATTAAAACAAAACAAAAACAAAACAGTGAAGCTGTTCTTTTACCTCCCTTTTTGTACAAAATTAATGTCAGCAAAACAAACAATTGTTTATAACGCATGCGTTTCACATTGCAAGTCTCAGAGCAAGTAAGAAACTTAAAGAGAACTAGACGGTCGAGCCACTTTACGAATCTCTCCTTTTCTCTGAACACACACACACACACAACACACACACACACACACACACACACACACACACACACACACACACACACACACACACACACACACACACACACACACACACACACACACGCGCGCGCGCGCGCGCGCGCGCGCGCGCGCTCACACACACATAGAGGCAAAATGTTGAAAATGAATTTGGCTGATCTAACCATAAAGTATAGGATGGTCAAGCCACACTGATATTCTTCCTTTTATGTCATGTACATGAAAACAAAAATACTGGAGACCTTGAAAATATCCCAATATCACAACAGTGTAAAAAGAATTTAAATATTGTGAGAAGATCCTGAGAAATTGCTGTTTACACATGCTAGTTCAATCACATTTTCTAGCCTTGTGGCCTTGGCCTTGGCACTATGGTCTCCGATGGATTCGTGACATCTTACCAGTCCACCTCTGACCCAGATTTCGTAAAGATCTATCCATAAACAGCTGAGAAAATCTTGCAAACACATTTTCATCATTGTCACACACACACACACACACACACACACACACACACACACAACACAACACAACACACACAACACACACACAACACACACACACACACACACACACACACACACACACACACACACGCCTCCATCTCCAGCCGATATGGTAGAAAGAAACTCTAGGGAGAGCTAGACAACAGAAGGTCTTCAGAGAAGTAACCCCCTTTAGACAAGTGTTTCGGCCCTGAATTCCTTACACTCTCGGGGGGCCGGGCCACATCCAGGTCATGACTCCTGGATGCCCTTCTGCTGTTGTCTTTTTTTTTTTTTCCCCACGCCGGGGATCGAACCTGGGCGATTCTGCGCTTCAGAACTGCGGTACGCGGTTTTACCAATGTGCTAACGGGGCACACATCATCTGTAGGGAATTTAATCCTTATGAAGTTCACTTTTTTGGTTCCTCCTTGCCCAGATCCAGCTTGAGCTCCTTTCTGCTGCCTCTGCCATCGCTTTAAGGGCTCTAGTCCTCTTCTTCCCAGAAATGGCGAGTTGTTTCATGAGATCATAAGCGGAGGTGCCCACAAACCCTCTTGCCCCGACCTCTATGGCGAAGATTTTGACCCGAGACCTGCTTTCTTCAGGGTGCTGGCAAGACCGGCGTATTTTTCGGTCTTGTAGATATGTGCTTCTTCCATTCTGCTTTCGTATGGCACAGTGAGTTCTATCAGAATCACTTGTTTCGAGGAGTCAGAGTGGAGAGCGATGTCTGGTCTCATGCCTGTCTTGCTGATGACATCTGGGTAATTTCTCCACTCTGGGAGGTCAGCTGTACACTCCCAGTCGACTGCTCCATCCAGAAGACCCTTTGGCAATGTGCTGGTTGTCATAGCCCTTTCGGGCCAGACCTGTTTCCCTCCTGCTTTGTAGAACGTTGTCATAGCAATTGGTGCGTTTGGGGTCATGGTTTTTTCGCTAACCACATCTGTGATCACTTTCAGAACTTGGTTGTGCCTCCATGTATACCTTCCTTGGGCTAGCGCTACTTTGCAAGAGCTTAGGACATGTTCCACTGTTTGTTTCTTCTGACAGAGCGGACATGCTGGGTCGTCTGCTTTCCCCCATTTCACTAAGTTTGCATTCGAGGGGAGCAGGTCATATACAGATCTGAGGAGGAAGCTTATCCTTAGAGGAGCCATGTGCCACATATCGTTCCAGCTGAGACTTCTTTGGAGTGCACTGTCCCATGTTGTCCATTGCCCCTGTTGACCTTGCTGGACTGCCTTCTGCACTCTTTTGACATCTTCTTCTTCCTTCAACTCCTGTATGATCATGTCTCTTTTTTCCTTCCCTTTGGCTTTGGACCACCACTGCATTTTTGTTGCTCCCAGTCCCTGTCTGTTGGTTTGCGTGTGTCCAATTATTTCTTTGATGCTGAGGTTTCTCTTGGCATTGTTTACAGCCTCTTGGACTTTCCACTTTCTGCCAGTTCTCAGCTTTGGATGAACTGCTCTCACGATATTGTCCTCCGATTCCTCCAGCATGCTCAACAGTCTTGCTTTTCCAACTTTGTATTCCTCCACTATGGATTTCAGAGGTAGCTTCAGCATTGCTTGACGACAGTAGAATGCAACATCAGTGAGACCAGGTGGGACACCGAGCCATTTTCTTGTGTATTTGTTGATTTTGGCTTCCATTGCTTCGACTGTGCTTGTGCAAATGTCATAGATTAGCAGTGGCCACAGCAGCTTTGGTATCAGCATGAACTGTAGACACCAGACTTTGTATTTGCCTGGCAGTCCGCAGTTATCTATTTTCTTCAGGCCTTCTTCTGCTGTTTGCTTGGTTTCACATCCCCTTTGTGTGTCTTTCAGGGAGTCATCATACCATCTTCCGAGACTTTTTACTGGCTCTTCTGTGACAGTGGGGATGGCTTGGTTGGCTACCATGAATTTGACTGAATCTGCCACTTTTCCTTTTCGCAGTGAGAGACTTCGGGATTTCTTAGGTTTGAACCTCATTCTTGAAGAGGCCACCAGCTCATCCAGCTGCTTTAAGATTTGGTGTGTCTCTTCCTCATCCGTGGACAAGACTGTTGTGTCATCCATGAAAGCTTTCAGAGGAGGCATCTGGTATCCATCTCCCAGATTCACTGGACCTGAACTCTTCATTGCAGCTTTCAAGATGACTTCCATTGCCAACACGAACAGTATGGGAGAGATTGCACAGCCCATTGCAATGCCCACCTCTAGGTCTATCCAGTCCGTGGTGTATTCTTTGGTAGAGAACCGCATTGAGAACCCTTGGAAATACTTCCTCAGCATTGTTCGGATGTTTTCTGGGATGTGATACATTTCAAGAGCCAGCTGGATCATATCGTGTGGAACTGATCCATATGCATTCGCCAGATCAAGCCAAACTACGTCAATGTCTCTCTTCTCTGTTCTTGCTTTTTGGATGGCATCCCAAATCAACGTGGCATGTTCCAAGCATCCAGGCATTCCTGGTATGCCTCCCTTTTGGACTGACATATCCAGATACTTGTTTTCAGTCAGGTATTTTGTCAATCTTGCTGCCATAACAGAGAAGAAGATTTTCCCCTCGACGTTCAGAAGTGATATTGGCCTGAACTGATTGATGCTGCTGGAGTTCTGCTCCTTCGGAATGTACACTCCTTCAGCTCTCATCCATTGGTCGCTGATCTTCTGGTTCCTCCATGCTGATCGAATCATCTTGTGGAGCCACTCGAGCACTTTTGGGCATTTCTTGTAGAGTAGGTATGGTATTCCGTTTGGTCCAGGTGCTGACTTGGCTCTGGCTTTCTTTACTACGTTCTTCACTTCATCCAGTGTTGGTGGTTTGTTATTGAATTTTCCTTCTGGTGCTGCAGGCCAAACCAGATTTTGGATTTCAAGTGGTGCCTCGCGCTGAGAATCGGAATATGTT
Organism: Monoplex corrugatus; assembly: GCA_030674185.1. Lineage (NCBI taxonomy): Eukaryota > Metazoa > Mollusca > Gastropoda > Littorinimorpha > Ranellidae > Monoplex > Monoplex corrugatus. Next base: position 28,542,061 of record JAPXFY010000035.1, read on the forward strand.
TCCCTGAGATGCTGCTCTAGGGTTTCCTTGCCCACTGTGAGAGTCCCTGATTTGGGTTGTTCAAACAGCTTTCTTGCAAAGTCAAAGGGATCTTTGAAGAAACGATCTTGAGTCTTCTTCTTTTTGCTCTTTCTTCGCCTTGCTGATTCCACTTTGCTGAGAGCATTGTGTTTGGCCTTCAGATCTTTCCAGAGTTCCAGGAGCCCTTGCTTCTCGAATTCTGAGGCAGTTTTCATTCGCTTTTTAAGCTTCCTTTTCTCCCTCCGGATGCTCTCCATCTGTTGCTGTCTTCTGGATTTCTGGGGAGGCGTTTTTGTCTTTGGCTGCTTCACTCCATAAGTGTCCCTGCAGATAGAGTATATGATGTCTCCGTATGTGTCAAGTTTGTGTTCCAGCGTACTGTTCCCTATTAGCGCATTCAGCTTAAGGACAAGTTCCTCATCTAATTTCTCCCATTGTTCTTTTGCACCGGCAGGCGGCAAATTGAGTTTTCCACGTTTGGCGTTAAGAGCTTGTGCAAAATCCGCATCAGAACCGTCAGCGTGGATGTCCTTGGCACTATGGTTTAATTCCTGGCCTTGGTCATCCAACGTCTCACCTGCTATCGCAGTGCGCTGCTGCTGGTTCGTATGTGTCTTCAAACAGCCCATTTTTGTCCTGTGGATCTTCATGCCGCGTTTGGTGGTGAATCTCCTTCCACACGCACACGGAAATTCCAACTGGTCATCAATCATGGTCCGTTGTGCGTTTCCAGTCGTGATGGAGTCAGTGCCGATGGATTCATCATTCTCTCCCCCTTTCGGTGAATCCTGGGAGCATCTTTCATTTGGAAAACTCGTGGCATGTTATCAAAGGCAAGGTGGGAAGCCAACCCACAAAGCCCGCAGATCTAGTCTTTCCCAGTGTCCTTCGGTCTTTCCCGAATGTCCTCCGAACTATTCCCGGAAGTCAATGGACTGACCATGTGCAGGTAGAAAGAAACTCTAGGGAGAGCTAGACAACAGAAGGTCTTCAGAGAAGTAACCCCCTTTAAGATATGAAAAATATTCCCCTTTAAAATGGAAGACTATCAAAAATAACAACAATAAGAAAACAAAAACAAACGAAGAAAAAAGCCCAGGCTGGCATGGAAGCTGACATAAATTTCATGAATTTAGCTTAGAATACAGCGAAAGAACCAGTAAATTATTATAATGAGGAGACTCCACAATTAAGTCATCTTTATGTTACATCAACATTTCAATGAAAATCATGCTTCTGAACAAACAGATTTGATGAAAGTTATGTGAATCACACTGATTAGACCAAGGCCATACATAATTTTAGTACCAAGTTGGGGCTACCTGACTGAGCAAATTAAAATGAACTGTTGTTGCCTGAACAAAAGTAGTCAGTCATGCAGTTACTCAATATCCCTGACTGCAACCTAAATATAAAATCTTTTTTTAAAGACAGGCATATCTGAATCTGCAATTTCTATCACAGTCATCACACTACAATGACTTTAGATTTAGATCTGCTTGCGATTATTTCGGTCGTATGATGCATTCCGTTCACCTGCTATGCCTTCTGTAAACTTTGACCAACATGAATAGTACCAAATATAAGACGGTAAAAGAACAAACAAGCAAGCAAGCAAGCAAAGCAAGCAAACAAAAAACTTTAAAAAAAACAACAACTTACTACCTTGTATTAGATCTAAAAAAATCATCAATATCTCGTATTAGATCTAGATGATTTTAGTTCGACTTTTTGTAACATTTTCAACACAACGCTTCTATAACTTCCATTAGTTAATTCAAATTAATTTGATTGGACTTTTGCTCGTAGACTTATGCACCAATTCAATGTACACATGGTCTTTGAAGCATGCTATTCGTAGATCTTATAACAGTAGCAATAACCACCGAAATAAAGACAAGGAATGTATGGAGGAACATGATAAATTTTATGCTTGTCCAAATTTGTCGATGAATAAACATGCATCCATTTGATGCCTTTAGACCATCAGGTTCTGTCGTCTTAATAACACGCCTGACAGTAATTGAAAAGTTTGCAGACGACATTTCAACCGACCGCGGCACTCAGATGAACGCTTCCGCGAACATTTTTCTATCAAGGTTCACTTACTGTAACTAACTATAACTAAAACGAGAAAATCATGCTCAAAATCAGCATATTTTGTCGAAAGTTATAATTCAAAGTGAAATCATGATAGATCAAGTTGCTACAATCAAATACCACAGTCCTATACTCTTTATAAATCGACACTTATAAGCGGAGACGCCATCTTGAGAAACTGAAAGGGAAACAAACTCGCACCGAAGAACGAAATTGTAAACGAAAGTCACTGTTTTCATTGCATTGTCATTGAAAATCACACAGTTGGCATACATACATTTATGATCGCGGCGCACAAACACTGAAACTTAACGACATATCTGCCGAAGGTAGGAGGACTTCTTTTATTATACATTTTTTTTCTTGGGGGGCGGGGGTAGATAAGTAGGTCTCGGCCCAACGTATACGATTTTACTGTGCTTATTTCATAAAACTTTTAATTCATTTTTTCTTAGGGTTGGGGGTGGGGATGGTGGATAAAGTAGGCCTAGGCCTAACCTGTACACTTTTATGGCATATACCTCGACAGAAAATTGACGTCCATGGCATAATTATCATCCAAAGACTACAGGTTAGCATCTCCAGGGTTGTCCTTCAGTGGACACCAGAAGAGAGGAAGACCAAGTATAACTGGTGACGAACAATAGGAGACCTTAAGACCCAGAAGCAGATTTGGAGTTCCATTCAGATGATGGCCCAGAACAGACAGGGGTGGAGAATCTTCGTTCCTGTTCTATTGTGGATTGGCTGGTTCTGTTCATAGAGCCATGGAATCGAGATCTGATGTCTTGAGTTCAGTCTCAGCCCACAACGTAAAAACTGGCCAGTCTGCTGCCAGTCTTAATGCATAGGGCCCTTTCTTCCCCCCTCCCCTTCCCCATTTCAAGACCTTGCCAGTGCAAACAAGACAACTTTTGCAGTTTTAAGGAATCTGCTAGACAATTACCGGTACTGACAGATTTTGGTTGAGCACATATAGAATTGTGTGAATGCGTTGGACCCTTTTGAACAAACTCTGAATGCAGATATCTTTATAGCTGGAAAATGTATAAATTTCAAGCGCGCTTGAATGATGAATGTGAATAGAAAAGACCATGTATCACCAACTAGGCAGTTGCAAACTGCACCAAGGCCAGCAGCCTAATCTTCGAGAAGAAGAACCATGGGAACCATCAACAGATGGAAAGTAAATCTAAGAAAGATCCAGCAAAACCAACTGACAACCGAAACTAGAACTGCATTCTACAAACACAGCAAGCTTATAACCCACGACAAACTAAAAAAATCAGACACCCGAAGCAAGTTACCAGACGAGGAAACCCATAAAGAAACAACAAGAAATGGGTGCAAACACAGCCCCAAAGAAGAAGAAGAAGAAGAAGAAGAAGAAGAGAGAACAAAACAACAACAACAACAACACACGGCTACGTTCTTCTCAAGGTCACCACTCCACGCGGGATGGACGCCAAACATCGCCATCAATAACACAGCCATAAGGTACGAACCCCACGCCAGGCTCCTGGGAGTCACCTTTGACAGACAGCTCACGTTCAGCAAACAGGTCGAGATTGTGAGTGCCAAAGCGACGGGAAAAATGAGGATGCTCGGTGCAGTCGCACACTCTGACTGGAGCTGGAAAAGAAGAGGACCCCAGGAAGGTCTGCCTCGCCCACATACACAGTGTCCTCAATTTCGCTAGTAGCAGTTGGCAACCCTGGCTCTCCGACACCCAGATTAATCATCTGGAGGTTGTCCAGAATAAATGCTTGAGAATGATCACCGGCCAAGCCAAGTCATCATCACTGGAAGCGCTGATTGCCGAAACGGGAATTCTTAGCATCAGGTCTACCATCAATGTCAACTGCCTCCGATCTAAGGAAAAAAGCACTACGCCTTCCCCATGACCATCCTAGATACTTTGCGGCAACAGACCACACCTTCCCCATGACCATCCTAGATACTTTGCGGCAACAGACCATGCCTTCCCCATGACCATCCTAGATACCTTGCGGCAACAGACCATGCCTTCCCCATGACCATCCTAGATACCTTGCGGCAACAGACCATGCCTTCCCCATGACCATCCTAGATACCTTGCGGCAACAGACCACGCCTTCCCTATGACCATCCTAGATACCTTGCGGCAACAGACCACGCCTTCCCCATGACCATCCTAGATACCTTGCGGCAACAGACCACGCCTTCCCCATGACCATCCTAGATACCTTGCGGCAACAGACCACGCAGTACAGCGCCTAAAGCGCTGGGGTTGGAGAAAGAGAGCCGACGAACTCACGAACAGCAGTCCCCAGTTGTTCACCCACGAGAGGAGGCCTCTTACTTACTTCGACACCAGACCGTGGGAAAAAGGAGTGGAATCGAACATGATCTTCCCACAGCTCGCTGGAATAAGTGGAAGGAATTACACTTGCGAAGGGAAACTGAGCGCCGCAATGGATCGCGCAAGAAAACTGGGCACGGGAACAACAGATGGCGGCCCTGGGGTCGTCATCACTACAGGAGACCCATCCTCTCCGATGGTTGTACACACGCTCAAGGAGAGAGGAGCCAAGTACACATGCTCCTACGAAGAAGAGGCGAGGGCCCTAGAAATCGCGACTGACTGGGCTGTAGAAAAATGCTGCGAGACCGACACGGTCATGGTGTTCACTGATAGTCAGTCGCTCTGCCTGGCCCTCCTTGGCACCTCCCCTTCCCTCGACAGTCTACGCCTTCGTCTCAGATATCTCCGTTTCCGATTGACGATACAGTGGATTCTGGGTCACAGCAACATCCCTGGGAATGATCTGGCTGATGAAGCCGCAAAACAGGCAACGACCGCCCCGGGCCCAGGGCGACCCATCTCGTATAACAGCGCTTGCGCCCAAATAACAAGAATCACAAAAGACCCCCCGATCAAGCATGAGAGAACAAAGGAGGTGTACGGGGCATACTCCACGCATAGAGAGGCGGAAATAGGATCCTGCAGCGACCAGAACCTTCTTGCCAAGCTTATGTCGGGACATCACCCTTCGCTGCGGGCCTATAAAAATAGAATTGACAAAACAACGGATCCAATGTGTCCCATGCGCAATGAGGAGGATCAAGACCTGGCACACTGACTCCAGAGATGCCCGGCCACCGAGCACAGCCGGTGGCAACTGTTCGGGGAGGACAGCGGGAGACTGGACTGCCTCACACGTTACCCAAAGAAGACGGTGACCCTGGCGAGGACAACGCTTTTCGGGGTCGTGGATTCGGGTGTGACGAGAACCGCAAGCGCCGATGTCGTCCCATCCACAATGAACCGATCGTCTCCCACACACACAGACAACAACAACAAAGAAGAAGAAGATGGGAGAGAGACAGATAAAGGGAGAGAGAGAGAGAGAGAGAGAGAGAGAGAGAGAGAGAGAGAGAGAGAGAGAGAGAGAGAGAGAGAGAGAGAGCAAACAACAACATTAACAACAAAACCCCATAACAAAACCAGACGGAAATAATGCATTGTCCTTGTCCATAGGTCCATCTAACGTAAAGCTTAAAATTAAGAGCAAAGGTTCCCTTTCACTCTGTCGGAGCAGGTAAACTGTTTCACAGCTACCCTGCATTGAAGACAACAGTGGAAAATAACTGATCCAAACTTAATAGACAAATGAATAAATAAAACGAATAAGTAATAAACAAACAAACAAATAATTAAATGAGTGTGATCGAGGTGGTAAAGAGATCAACTTTTTGGAGGGCCAGCGTTATGAGGATAGTGCTCGTCTCTTCTCTCACGCTGCTTTACCGTTTCTAAATTTGAATAGGCTCAGGTACTTATTCACAGCTGGGTGAACTGGAGACAGTTCGCTTAATGTTCTTTTTATCTGAATCAAAGTCAAACTCGTGGAATGTGATTGGAACGCAGAAACTTTACCGCTCCGTCAACCATCCCTCTACTTAAGGAACCTTCATTAAAAGGAAAACTTACTGGACAACAACAACAGCAACAATGACGACGACGACGAAGACAACGACAACAACTACAACAACAAAAGACATACACAGTGATGTTTTTAACCCTACACACAGTGATATATAAAACCTCGAAATGATTTAAAAGGAAAAAAAAAAAAAAGCATAGACATAATCTTATACAGAAATGTCATACGATGACACGTACAGGGTCCATAGGCAATATCGAGAGAGCTAACACTTTTCCCACCGCTTTTCATTTTGCAGCATGCTGTCAGTTTTCAAAAGAAGCTTCTCCCGATTAAGTTGACATACTCGCTGAACGCGTGCGCACACACGCACGCGCGCACACACACACACACACACACACACACACACACACACACACGCACGCACGCACACACACACACACACACACACACACATTCCACGCCTTCCATGCCTCTATTGCCGCCGTTGTGCTGTTTTGTTTGTGAGGCCATCTATGTTTGCATGGCCACTGTGTATAACAATGCGTTGACGTGTCACCTGAGTGATTATAACACAGTTTGTTCTAGAGGCACCCATTGTGCTCGGGCATTTCCACATGAGGAGCTTGAGGGGCTCAGTGTGTAGGCAACTGTCTTCGTGAGTGAATAATGTGAGTATGTATTACATCTGATGTCTAGAACTAGGCTACTGGTAATGGTGCATCTACGTATCCCATCTTTGGTTGTAATTGAAGACAGTGTCATCCTAGTTACCTTTGTACTGGTGGGTGCTGCCCTCGCTCGTGGATTTTACGCATGACGCCACGTAATCGGTGCTTTGTTTGGACTTGCAGTGGATTTACTGATGTAGGCACACCTCAAGACCCTGCCAGCGCATGGGGTTTACGTGCAGGCTTGTGGAACTTGTCAGAATTCGTTTGGATCCTTTTCCATAACGTGTGGTATTTGTGATGTTAATTGCATTCGGAATCCTCCATCCACTGAGGCATTCCACGCCATGTGGCAGCTGCATAGGGCACAGCAGGATAACAAAGAACTGGATCATATCAGAGGAAAGGGGAATTAGAGCACCTGGTCACAACAAGAAAGCTGGAGGGAAAGAGAACAGCAGGTAGACCCAGGGAGAAAATATTGGACGGACTTGCAGGGTGGCTGAGGACAGAGAGGGTGGAAGATGTGTTTGCGGCAACAAGGGACAGATGCATATGGAGGGCCATGATCGCCAACGCCATGTGGCAAAACACTTGATGATGATGATGGATCATATCGATCATCAACAACAGAGAGCTGCAGATTCCAGTTTCGTCCAAGTCCCATGCAGAGAACTGGCGAGCTGACCGTCTTCAATAACAAGACACGATGCATTGTCTGGAATGTTGACCAGCACGGTAACGCCGTGTAGTGAAAACTGAAACAGTGTCGATCTCTTCCATTGACATGCAATGATGCATAGTTTATTCTGTATGTATGTCTGTGGTCTTCTCTCCAGCTTCTTGAGCTACTGTTTGTAGATTTTGAAAATGTGCGCTTGTATTGCAGGACACGGTCACTAGTTCGTCATTATGGCGACTTTGGGCTCGTCTCTCATCCACGTGCAACTGTGTCACCCAAAGGGGCCATGCAGGAACGTTTTGTTGCTGTCTGTGGAGTTTCGTGCACATTGGCAGGTGAGTTGATGTCGAACGAGAGAGAGAAGAGAGAGAGAGAGAGAGAGAGAGAGAGAGAGAGAGAGAGAGAGAGAGAGAGAGAGAGAGAGAGAAGAGAGAGAGAGAGAGGGGGAGAGAAAGAGAGACTTTTTTTAATCATTGTTGATTGTCGTGTTTCTTTGTCGTTGCAATCAGGAGGTATTTTGTGTCGGTTGGATCGTCTGACATCATTCACTCTTGTATCTTTTGTCGGATGTTGTGGCTGTACTGAACTGTTGTCTGTTTTTCTAAGAAGGGTTTGGTTCTCGTTGTTGTCGTCTTTGTTGTTCTCCTTTTTCCTTCTGAATTGCCTTTTTCTTGTTCTACTTCTTGTTCTCTCTCTCTCTCTCTCTCTCTCTCTCTCTCTCTCTCTCTTTCTCTCTCTCTCTCTCTCTCTCCTTCCCTCTCTCTCCCAGTAATTCATGGTGTTGTGCGCATCTATCGTCCTCATTGATCACCACCTCCACCTTCAGCACTTTGTGGCTGTGTGCTTCCAGACACACCACGTGTATATATCTGGAGTTTCTACGAAGGGCATGCGGGGAGGGGCGTCAGTCAGAATGTTGATGTCATCCATGTCTGGATAGACTGCAGATTCGTGCAGCAGTGCGTCGTACGTGGAATCGTT
>JAPXFY010000035.1:28555441-28581534 GCA_030674185.1 Monoplex corrugatus
AGTTCCTATCAAACATCTGGTTTTGGTTGACCTTGATTGATTTTCATGGTCACCTATATCTGTAAGATAACATCATGAAAGAAACGTCGATAAAGAAATAGAATGGCTTTACCCTCTTGGGTTAAAAAGATCTATTCAACTGTTTTCAAGGAACGTCTGTACATTCTCTGTATCAAACTTGCGTCCAGTATACCCACGGAATACAGTGTTTGCAGACTTATTTGCTTGCCAACACACCCTAAGCAGCACAGGATCGTGCGTACACACGTCTGAGATGTCAAGATTCAAGTCGGTATTCCCTTTGCTTCCATATGAGGGTATAGACACCGTTCAGACTTGTAGTGTTTTCAATGTTGATTATTTTGATTCCCATTATTCCTTTGATTTGCCAAATTGTTTGTGGTGCGGTTGCTACGTTATAGGAGCGGAAGGACGGGAGCCCGGATGTTCGTGATTAGTTATCATCGAGCATGCAGCAGTAGCAGCCTTGTGAAGTTGTCATTCTTTCTTTTGGTTTGAAATAATAAGTTTGTTTCTTTGAATGCACAAGCTGTGTTCAGTGATGTTTAGTGGCTGTGATTGAGTGATAGTCTTCACACGCAAACACCACAACTGGCGACGAGGATTCTACCAATATTTTCCACAAAACATTTTTCTCAAGTGACAAGTGATGGCAAACGTTCTTCCGAACTTCGACCATTTTCCAGTTCATTCCGACGAAGCAATTCTTGGGACTCGTTGGAAGAGATGGCTCTCACGTTTTGAAAATCTTCTGACAGCGATGTCAGTAACAGAAAACGCTAGAAAGAAAGCTCTTCTCCTTCATTATGCCACGATGAAGTTTTTACGATTCTTGAGTCGTTCACGGCAGCGGAGCGAGGGGAAGGTGAAGATGTTCACAACGAATACCAGACTCTTGTCAACTCATTCAATGCTCACTTTACGCCCAAAAAGAACATTGATTTCGAAACTTTTAAGTTTCGTCAGTGCCATCAAAATGCGGGTGAAACAATTGATGCTTTTTTACACAAGACTACGACTGCTTGCTGTAAAATGCGAGTTTGGAGATGAAGATCGAGAAATCAAGGCACAAATTCTTCAAGGCTGTACGTCATCAAGACTACGTAAACGTGCACTTCGTGACGAAAAACTCACTCTGACGCAACTTTTGGATACTGCTCGTTTGTTTGAACTTTCTGACAAACAAGCTAAAGAAATGGAAGGTGAACGTAATGCTTCAGCCCACTTTGTGACCTCACAAAATCGCCGTACACCATCGTCGAGAATGAATGGTCAATCATCACGTCAGCATCAGCAACAGCGTGGACAGCCGCATCAACGTTACCAAGGTTCCATACACCTCAAGAACTATATGACTGTCAACTCTTCACAAAACAGCAAAATGTGCAACTGGTGTGGAGGACAGCAGCATCCTCGTGACATCATCATCATCATCATCATTCTCCTGCCCGTGATGGGCGTAGAGGAGAGATGAGAGACACTCTTGAAGCCAGCCGTCGCCAACCGGTCCTGTCCTCCGCCTGTCGCACCAGCGTGGGGCCATCCAACCTGGTCCATTCTTTGATGTTGTCCATCCAGCATTTGGCTTGTCGTCCCCTTCGTCTGCCGCCTCCCAGTGTACCCTGGAGGACCGTTTTGGGCAGTGAGTTGTGGCGTGTGACATGCCCGAACCACGACAGCTTCCTGTTCTTGACTGTTGCCAGGAGGGGTTCTTGTGGGCCTGCGAGTGTTGTTATTTGGCTCCACACAAAGTCGTTTGTCTTCCGATCTTGCCAAGAGATCCCGAGCAAGCGCCTGAAGCATTTAGTTTCAAACGTCTGGATTCTCTTGGTGGTCTCTGCTGTCATGGTCCAGCTCTCGCATCCATACAGCAGGATGGGGAGCGCCAGGGACTTGTACAGCTTCATCTTCGATGGAAAGCCGACCTCTCTGCTCTTCCAGATCTTGTTTAGCTTTACCATTGCTGCTGTTGCGATCGCTAGTCTGGTCTTGATTTCTGTTGTAGAGCGACCGTCTTTGGTGAGAGTGGCGCCAAGGTATTTGAAAGCGTCCACTTCTTCAAGCTGTTGCCCGTTCATGTAGATTTCAGCATGGGTGTTGGTTGTGCTGTTGACCAGGACTTTGCTTTTTTCTGTGCTCACTTCCATTCCGTGTGCACCTGCACTTTCTTCCAGTCTCATGGTCAGGTCTTGTAGTTCTTCGTTGCTGCCTCCCATCAGGTCGATGTCATCTGCGAACCTCAGGTTGTTGATGGTTCTTCCTCCGATGGAGACAGTGGAGTGGAAGTCATGGAGGGCTTCACGCATGATGTTCTCCAGGAAGAGATTGAACAGCACGGGAGAGAGTAGGCAGCCTTGACGGACTCCAACTGTGGTCTTGAAGTAGTCCCCTATCTGGTTGTTGAGGAGAACTGCGCTGCTGGCAGTGTTATACAGCGCCTGGATGGTTTGGACGAGACCTTCCTCTATGCCAAACTTTCTTAGCACCTGCCACAAACCCTTATGCCACACCCTGTCGAATGCTTTTTTAAAGTCTATGAAGTTGTGGAACAGGTCTCTCTGATGCTGCAGATGTTTCTCCATCATTATCCGGCAGGTGAAGATCTGTTCTACTGTGCTTCTGCCCGCCCTAAATCCAGCTTGTTCTTCCGCAAGGTGTTCTTCCGCTTCTTTCTTCAGTCGATTCAATATGACTCTGAGCATGATCTTGCTGGTGTGGCTAATGAGACTTATTGTTCTGTAGTTCTGGCATTGGCGCATATTTCCCTTTTTGGGCAGGGGGATGATGAGTGATTGAGTCCATTCTGTGGGCCACTGTTTTGTCTCCCAGATCTTCTGACAAATCGATGTTACACGAGTGACCAAATCATTCCCTCCATGTTTGAGCAGCTCTGCTGGGATATTGTCTGCTCCAGGTGATTTCCCTGCTGGTAGGCTGCGGATGGCTTCTTCCACTTCTTCTCTCATCACTGGTAGCGGTGAGGATTCCCTCAATGGTGCTGAGTCCCCCTGAAACAAACTGTCATCTGGCTGTATTGGGAAGTTGTATAGTTCTTGGCAGTACTGCGTCCATCTGTTCAGAACAGCGGAGCTTTCTGTCAGCAGCTCGCCTGAGGTATCCTCGATGACTGACGATCTGTTTTGCTGCGTCTTGGTAAGGTTTTTCAGTGTGGTGAAGGCATGTTTGCTGTTTCCTTTTTTCATGCCTTTCTCGATGTTCTCACACTGGTTGTTGATCCATTGTTCTTTGGCTTCAATCATTTTCTTCTTTACAAGGTTGTTGGTTTTACGATACTGTGCGGCTTCTTCAGGGCTGGAGTTTTTCGTCTTCTTCAGTGATCTTCTGTTGTCGCAGAGGTCAAGGATGTCATTTGAGATCCATGCTTGGTGTTTCTTCCTCTGTCGCCCCAGTACCTCCTCTGCTGTTTCGCGGACTGCCTCACCAAAGTTGTTTGTGAGGTCGTTGATGTCGCTGTCCAGGAAGTTGAGTGCCGCGAACCGCCCCCCGAGCTGTGCCTGGAATGCCTCTTCTATCTCTGGATCTTTTAGCTTTTCCAGGTCAAACTTGATGCGTGGCTGCGCAGCTTGGTACTTCTTTTTCAATTTGATCTTCATTGTGAGCAGCACGAGGTCGTGGTCGCTGCCTATATCAGCTCCAGGGTATGTCCTCGTCTTTGCTTTATTAATGCTTGATTTGAAGCGCCGCGGTGTGAGGACAAAGTCGATCTGGTTGTGAGTCTTTCCGTTCGGCGCATGCCAGGTTGTTCTTCTTGACAGTTTGGGGGTAGAGGGGTGTGGCAATGGTGAGCCGTTGGGTGCAGGCAAACTCCAGAAGGCGAAGTCCCCTGTCATTAGTTTCCCCTGTGCCAAATTGACCCACTGTTCCAGCCCAGTTTTTGTAGGCATCTGGGCCGACTTTGGCGTTGAAGTCCCCCTGAACTATGATGATGTCTTTCCTGGGGGCTTTTCCGATGGTGTCTTCTATTTTCTCATAGAATTCTTCAACCACCTGGTCTTCGTGGCTGGTAGTTGGAGCATACACTTGTATGATGGTGATGTTCTTTGGTTTGGCTGACACCCGAATGCTGATGATTCTGCTGTTGACAGGCGTGCAGCTCATGATGCATCCAATGACTTCTTTGCGTACGATGAAAGCTACGCCATTTTCATGTAGTGACTCTTCGCCACTGTACCACATCTTGTGTCCTTCCTCTGTGATTGCTTCTCCGAAGCCTGTCCATCTTACTTCTGATATACCCACAATGTCCCATTGGTAGCGTCTCAGCTCGTGTTCTAGTTCTTTTACTTTGCCGCACTGATGGAGTGTACGGACATTCCAGGTTCCAATGGTAGCTTTTTCCGTTGGCAGTTTGAATGATGTCTTTGCCCCAGTAGCTGACTTTTCACTTCCACCCTGGTGCTTGTCAGTGGTAAGCGCGGTCGTTTGTAACCCGGGCCCCGACTGATCCGGTATGTTGTTGGCTATAGTGTCTCTCATATCTTTTCTGTGGGCTTAGGTTAATCCTTGGTGGCGCCAATCCCCTCTCCAAGTCTCCTGCTGTGACAGGTAGTACTGGGCTACAGCTTGCCAGTAGCAGACCTATTTGTCTGACCTGACACTCGTGACAAGTGCCCAGCAAAAGAGAAGACTTGTAACTCTTGTTACAAGACGGGACATTTTGCCAAAGTGTGCAGATCAGGCAAGCCCAAGTTTCATCCACGTGGTCGTCAGCCTCCAGCAAGTGTCATGAACATTCAGTGTTCTTATGAACAATCTTCTTCTGATGACGAGTACATCTTTGGAGTAGGTGGCAGTGACAAAACACCATGCATCAGCCTCGAACTCTCGGGTAAGATTGTTCCTTTTTTCATCGATACTGGAGCTTTATAGAAATTAAATATTGCAAGACTAACATTAGGAAGTTTTATTTTACAAATAGAAATATGAAAACATGATAAGGAATAAAAATTACCAAACAACATTGAAAAGAGAACAAAACGGGCACAACTACGTTTAAAAACCATGCTTGACCATTGAAACATAATAACTTAAATGTAATTGATGAAAATCTTCAAACTAAAAAAGAAACTCCCTAACAAACTTGCTACATCGAAAGAACTTACATGTGCAAGACAATTCAGTATGTCCACATTCACATACTGCAACTTCATGTATGTAAAAAACAAACCAGCTGAGGAGGAAACCTTGAGCACGTGCACAGCAAAAACTAATATGTAGTTCGACTTTCATCAGCAACGCAATGTTCAGTCCTATTGTAGAAGCTTCACTAACTTCATAATTCAAGTTGTAAACTCAAACGATGTGAAAGTAAACTCCTATCAACATGCAGCAAGATCAATGTCCTTTCTATTGCACAGACCACATCGCACTGTCCTACAAGATATCTTGAAAATTCAGTTTGTAAGACACGAAACTCAACGATTAGAGAGTAACATTACATGAGAAAAGCTATGATTGCATTCAAATCAGCATGCCTGCATCTGTGACCACACTGCGGAAAAAAGATGGAAGTTAACATTAGATAGTAGACATTAATCAGTTGACCTATTGCACCCATTGCGTACCATAACGCGAAAAAATGATAGAGAATTACGAATTGTTGACTATGACATAAATGAGAACATTTATGCCTACATGTTGTATACAGTTTGTGTAGCCACAAAATGTGAAATCGCAAGTTTGTTTGAACTCGTATGCAAACAAAGCTCAAAAAATGATGAAATGTACATTTTGAGGCAGTTACATGAGGCACAGTGTTTAGCAATTAATTTGAACTGGGTATATCAACTTGAACTTGATGAACACTCAAGATATATCACAACATTTTCAACACATGTTGGATGACGACGTTACAAACGTTTGAACTTTGGAGTGACCAAAGCCGCTGAAATATTCCAAAATCATATCGCTGAAATCATCTCTGACATTCCTGAAGCTTTGAACACAAGTGATGATATTTTGGTTTATGGCAAAACCCAAGAAGAATACGACGCAACGCTGAAGACATTTTTTGCTCGTTTGAAAGAAATGAATCTGACGCTCAACAAGGCCAAATGTGAATTCAACAAAGACACTATTCAATTTTACGGTTTCATTTTTGGACGTGATGGCATTTTGCCTGACCCCAAAAAGGTTGAAGCTGTTTGCAAGGCTACAGCCCCTAGCAACGTGAAAGAAATCAGAAGCTTCCTTGGTCTTACCAACTACATTTCTCGTTTCATACCCAACTATGCCCAGATCACCAAACCTTTGCGAGACCTGACACAGAATGATGTTCGTGATTAGTTATCATCGAGCATACAGCAGAAGCGGCCTTGTCAAGTTGTCGTTCTTTCTTTTGGTGTGAAATAATAAGTTTGTTTCTTCGAATGCACAAGCTGTGTTCAGTGATGTTTAGTGGCTGTGAATGAGTGATAGTCTTCACACGCAAACACCACAAGACTTACGAAAGAAAAAGACATATTTCAGTTTGGTCAGTTTTGGAAAACAGACTCGGTGATGCTAGTTGAAGAAGGAAATTAGTATCATTCCCTCACGCAGTGAGAAGGATGTGTTATTTGACAGTTTGGCCACATTGCTATTTGATGTTTCGAAATCAGTCTGCTGAGCTTGAAAATGCTGACCAAAGTCATTTAAATTGGAGATCGGCATCCTCCAGCTCAGGTGGCTGAAGTCAGAAAGACATTCCTGTAACATTTGGCGATAGAAATATCGTTGAATAGCCCATTCATGGGAATTAAGCATGCCTCGCCCCCCCCCCCCCCCCCTGTGTACATCCTTAATAATCATTCCTGGCAGAAGACTATAATGTCCCTTCCCTTACTCAAAATGGTTGTGTAAAAGCTAGATACTTGGCATTCTTACATTTTGATGTTTTATTGCTATATCTATCCAAACATTCTAATCTCCATCTGTCATTTGTTACTCTACCTTTATATCATGATTCTGCACCAGATCTTTCAGATAGTCAAGATCATCACACACAAAAGCACAAAAACAACAACAAAAACTAGTTGTTTGTTCCTGACATATTGAGGTTGTTTGCACGAGTGCCTCTGTTTCTGCACAGTAGTTTGTGCCGTGTTTGCCCACAGGAACATCGGTGATCGTGGTTTGAGTCCCCAGGAAGTTATTGAGGATACTGGCTCCCCTGTTGGTTACAGCATTGGTGATTGACCCATCAGCTCATACATGTATCCATGAATTCCTGTTGGTAAGGCCCTTCTATCACTGTCGGCGTGAGAGCGTAACTTAATGCTGTTGACTTGTACTCTCGCTGGGGGGACATTTGTACAGATTTCAAAGTCTAGCTGTTATGATTATCTGCAGTTCTGATGGTTTTAAAGGTGACGGTGAAAATGTCACCTCTGGCAAGGTTTTCTTGTGGACAGCGCTTCTCAGTTTCAGGCGAGTTTTGGTGAGACCATCCAAAATCTGCTTGACATGACGGATCTGTCAAACACCTGAAGTCTTCAGCCACCATCATGGTCCTGGTTTCCATTCTCCTGGTTGAGAGGCTGGATTCTCGTGTCTCCATTTGTTGGATAGTCGCAGACTTCATTGCACCAATGCTTAGACTGAAGGCCGTATTCTCTATTTTGCTAAGGGGCCTGCAGACTGATTGTAGCTGAGGTTGACCACTCAGTGGAGCCAGCCTCAGCCAAGACCAACTTGCAGACCCCTGACACTCCCAAGATGAACTGCTGTCTGCCAAGACCTTCAGTGGAACCCAGGAGGACAGAAAAAGACACCATCCCAAGTTGAACTCGCTCCAAGGTGATGATAGGGATTGCTGACTGTGAACTGACGATGGAGTGAGACAGTGAGGATAACTGCGCATACTGGAACACTGCTTCCTGCAGGACGTGTGAGCTTTTAAGCATTAATGTAGTAGCGCACTCATTTGTTTTTTGTAACGTAAAATATATGTTTGTTTATTTTTTTGGTTGAAAGCTTTTTTCCCTCACGTTTTATAGTACAGAATCAGTTAAAATAAATAACATGAAAATAAAACAAAACTAAAACTAAAACTAAAATAAAGTAAAAAAAAAAAAAAAAAAAAGATAAAATAAAATAAAATAATAGAAATCAAAAGAATAACACACACACACACAAACACACACACTCACACACACACACACACAACACACACACACACACACACACACACACACACACACACACACACACACCACACACACACAACACACGCTTGGACTATGTGAAGTAAACTATTAATCTGTTATGTGGCCACGAACGAAACACATATTCTTTTGAAACGCATGAGCTGAAAGATGTAGAATCAAAGAACAATTAAAACCACAGACAGGAGTTAAGATAGCGTGCTAGGTACTTTTACCATTTTAATGTGAGAGCAACGTCATAAAAAGACATGTATCGAAGACAAGAATCAATGGGCGCTTGTTTCATTACAGCTTCTGGTATCGCTGTGTGGTAGTGTGTTTGTGTATGTGTGATTGTGATTGTGTGTGTGTGTGTGTGTGTGTGTGTGTGTGTGTGTGTGTGTGTGTGTGTGTGTGTGCGCGTGCAGGTGCACGTGCATGCGTGTGCGCGCGCTCGTGTATGTGTATGGGTGACTGTAAATTGTTTGGCTGGCAGGGCTGTAGACGTGGGCTAGCGCGTGTGTGTGTGCGCGGGCGCGCGTGTGTGTATGTGTGCGCGCGCGTGTGTCTCTGTACTTACGGTGTGTGTGTGTGTGTGTGTGTGTGTGTGTGTGTGTGTGTGTGTGTGTGTGTGTGAGTGCGAGTGTGTGTGTATGTTTGCCTCCTTTTTTTGTTTGTTCATCTTTTGCTTGTATGTCTGTCTGCTCGCTTTCGTTTCTTTATCTGTTCAGTCGTATGTTCGCTGGTTACTGTGATGATTTAAATGAGAGCTCGGTATATTTTCAACAAGAATAATCAACATGGATTGATTTTCCAGCGGTGGAGTCGTTGGTGGACTTGTAAATTAGTTTGCAGGGAGTGGGGAGGGGTGTATATCTGCTGGTGATGGAGTGGATTGGGGGCGCGCTTGCCGCGCGCGTGCGTGCGTGCGTGCGTGCGTGCGTGGTGTGTGTGTGTGTGTGTGTGGTGTGTGTGTGTGTGTGCGCGTGTGTGTGTGTGTTGTAGTGCACGCGCACGCTTGTTGTTGTTTTTTCTTCTTTGATTTTTAATTGATTTGTCAGAACAAGCAACTTGACAAGTACATTAGTAATCTACTGGTATCAAAACACGTGGATAAATCTATGACGTAGAAAACCAGGGACAGAAATGCGAAATAATTAGGGAGGCTGTGGATGGTGAGAGCGGGGTGAGTCGGGCTAGAACCGGGGTGATGGTGGTGGATTGAATTTAACCCTTTGACTCCCGTACCCTCTCCACCACCATCAATCATGATAACAAAGCAGAAGCTTAACCTTTTGACTCCCTCACCCTATCCACCAGCTTCCTACAGGAAGCTGTGGATAGGGTGAGGGAGTCAAAAGTAAGTTTTGCAGTTGGTGGATAGGATGCGGGGGTCAAAGGGTTAAATGTGCCTTTGTGTATATGTGTGTGCATGCGGGTGCGATCGTTGCGTGTGTGCGGGTGTGTGTGCACGTGACGTTGAGCAATCGGAAGTGGAGGCTGGGGGTAGGGTGGGGTGGGTGGTGCTCAGTAGGTGGAAATCTATAAAGCGGACATTCAATCGTTTTGAAAGTTTTAGGGCTGTGGTGGGGTTAACGTCGGAGGCGGGGGGTGGGGGTGGGGAGGGGCGGCGAGGATTTGGAAATAGAGTATGAACACTCTGAAACATGCACTGGGTTGTTATGTATTGCCTATAAAAACAGGACGTATGTGCTTCCCGTTATGTCATTGCCACGTAGAGCAGCACAAGGAGGGTTGTTCACTCTTTGTGCTGGGACAGCCTCCGTATAGTTGTACTGTACTCCAGGTGGGTTTCAGGGACCCTGAAATCAGCTTCTGCCGTTCAGTGCCAGGCGTTCTTCAGTGTTCTTGTCTAATCCTTCCCTCTGGTGTTCAGTGAAGGGTAGTCCTGATGGTGTTATAGTGCTGTCTGGGGATGATATGACCAATCCATCTCCATCGTATTTTCATGATGCTAGTACCAGACTTTCTTTACTGCATTGGGCAAGTTGTTGCTGGTCAGAGATGGCGTTGGGCAAGATCGTATGATTCTATGCAGGTTCTTTGTATGGAAGGGTGATAGGTTGATAAGTTCGCTGTCTGTCATCCGTAGCATTCTTAGCCGTAAATTAGGGTTTAAAAGGACACAGCTCTGGTACAGGTTGAGGCTGTAGCCACTGATAATTCGATTTGGTCAAAGGTGTTGTGCTGATTAGAATATTAAAATGAGAACTGATGTTCTCCTGTAAGATCCAGACGAAAAGAGGATAAGAACGCGTAATACCTAGACGAAACAGGACTGGAACATGTCATACCTCGTGCCGTCAGTTTAATGCGCGCTTATATCCTCTTGTCACCTGTTTCTGGTTTATGTTATCTTGAATAGTGACAGTCACTTTGATTCCAGTTGTGTTTGATTGCTTGGTTCAGATAAACATCATTTAGTTTGTCACAAGAATCTCAGATTAATATGCTGAAAAACAAAAACAAAAAAACAAAACAAAAAGAAAACCAAACAGACAAACAACAACAACAACAACAACAACAACAACAACAACAAAACACACCCAAAACACAAAGAAAGACAGAAAAAAATGATAAGAAGACAGTTGAGCCATTCTAATAATCGGCTTTGTTCTTTAAGAATAGACAACCACCTGGTTTCCAGTTACGTCTGTAGAAAGATATGAAAAGGTGTGTGTGTGCGTGTGTGTGTGTGTGTGAGTGTGTGTGCGCGCGTACGCATGTGTGTATATGAGTACATGTGTGTGTGTGGAGGGGGGGGGGTACATGTGTGCGAAAATGTGGGTGCGTACAGGTGTGCATATGTGCGCATGTATGCGCATTGTCTATATCTGTGCGCAATTTTGTCTTGGCATGTGTGCGTACTCGTATGCTCTTTAGAAAACAAAAATGAACAGATCTACCATTGAATATTATAATAGATTTTGAAAAACTGAGTGCCAAAACAAAAAAGTGAAATGGTAGAAAATTGATGTTTGATTGGTCTAAGCATCAAGACTTATGATGGTCAAGCCATGAGGTATATCTTTCTTTTATGTTTGTGGATGAAAACAAAAATACAGGATAGCTGAAAAATTGCTCGATGTTATTGAAACTTTTAGGTCTTATTGGAAGGTGTAAATCTGCGAACCACCACCACCAACAAAATTACACACACACACACACACACACACACACACACACACACACACACACCACATACACGCACAGAGGATTCCTACGCCAAGATGGCGGCTTACTAACTGAACGTTTTAAGAGAGGAATCAACTGGGCAGAAAATCTCACGCTCAAAACGTTGTCTCACCAAGGAGAAAGCCAAGACCACTACCATCAAGATAGCCACCACCAAAACCGAGACGCCATCCATTTGCAACATCCAGGATGATGACAATCTTGCCAAAAGTGATAGCTCCCACCAGACACTGAGACAGGTTTTGGCGTCTACGAGTCAGCCACCACCTCCACAACCACAGTCAGTACCATCATGTGGCTATCAAGAGGCGGTAAGCGAAATACAGAATCTCAAAATCACAATACATGTACATCAAATGTCCATGCAAATCGGCCGACTCACAGACATGCTTCACTCAGAAAGAAAACTTCAGCAAGAAAACTACAAAATGTTACAAGAGCTGCGCGAAGTCAAAAAGTGCACGATAACTACCACCACCACAGCGTGCCAGACTGATTCCGCAGTCCACGGTGACTTTTCCACCACATCATCGATGGACAAATTTTCAACATACGCGGAATGCGCAGCTTAACCTCCCAAAGCAGAAGTTCAGGAAAACGTTCATCTTGGACAGAGAACTGCCATCAAGCGAAAACATGACGTCTTTACCAAACCAAAACGTGACGTCAAAACTACTGTATCTACAGATACCAGATCTAAGTCCAGTGATCTCCCACGTGTCCTCATTATTCATGACTCCGTCTTGAATAAAGTGGATGGACAGCGATTAGGATCGTCCTACGGTTTCCAGGTGGCGACGAGAAAAATACGTACCATCGAGGACTGTAAGCGAGCTATTGAAAAATCTAAAGAAGAGCTGACACCTGAACCTGACTGCGTTCTTTTACACGTCGGTATAACAGATCTAAAAACAAAGGAGCCAAATGTATGTACTACATGTACCAATCTAGACTTTTGTGTAAATTCAATTAACACCCAATTTCCAAAAGCCAAGGTAGTAATAAGTCAGGTCGCTCCTGTTCGAAACAAGCACCTAAACGTGAAAAGGGAGCTCCTTAATGCCCTGACCAAAGAGAGACTCCTCAACGCAGCAAATGTCAACTACATCAGCCACGATAATCTGCAAACAAGCCGCTACACCCAAGTCAGCCAGGACGACGTACATCCGACCACCAGAGGGGCGAGTGTTCTGGCCAGAAATATAGGGAGGCACATCCATCAACTTTTTTGGGAAAAACCGAGGAGGAGATCAACCCATCAACGCCATCAATCAAGACCCGGCTTTCACCCTCAGTTTTTCTTCCCTCCCTGGTCATTTTAGATTCAGGTCATTTTAGATTCAGCCCAGATTCAGTTCCTCTCTGTTCAGTACTCAACTCTACTGTTTTACTTATATACTTGTTTGCTTACTTATGATAACTTTTACTTGAACGTTAAATTAATTGATTATCTAATTATCTAAATATTGGATACTACTCCAAGTTTATTCAACTGTTCATCATGAAAAAGTGTGTAGTCAGTGACATCAACATTGTTCAGTGGAACGGAACATACGTTCCATTGGTAAAAACGTTTCCTATTTGAGTAACTATCTATCTTCTAGAAACATCCAAGTTTTGCTTCTACAGTCGCTGAATACCACCATTACCAATATACCTAAAATATCGGGGTTTTATTATCCACCAGTATGTGACTCTATCAATGACGGTGGCCGAATACAAACAGCTATATATGTTCGTGAAGGACTGAACTACAGTGAAAGATCATCGCCAGTACCAAAATCGTCCTTATCTATTTCTTCGTGTGCAATTATTATAAAATGTTCATCATCATTAGTTCTGAATTTGGCCTCTGTTTATCTACCAAGAGGTCCCGATTCTGTGAATACTGAGTAGCTGAAACATTTTCATGACCAACGTGACAAGTGGATAGTTGGTGGTGATTTTAATGCACATGCCCCATTTTGGGACAAGAATTGTAAAAACATAACTAGCAACAGGTTGATTGAAAATATTATAGATTCCAATTTATACTTACTAAACAACGGACACGTTACCCGTGTCCCTGATATACCAACCCACAGACCACAGCTATCGACCTTACCTTAATCTCACCATCGCTAGCACCAAATGCCACATGGCAAACAGAGGATGACTTGTTGGGATCAGATCACATCCCCATACTTCTTACCCGTAACCATATCACTGAGTTTGATGCAATACCACAAGATAGTCTACCCAAGTTTAACTATAAATTCGCAGATTGGCCCAGTTTTAAAGCTTTCCTACGAAATACAAGAACAGATCTATCTGAAACAATGACCTTAAACGATATGTACACATATTTCTGTAAGTCACTCTTATGGGCTGCAAAAATTTCAATTCCAGAACTTAAAGTGTCAAAAACAGGAAAACATCTTGGAAACGTTTGGTGAAATAAAGATTGTGAAAAGGCAGTCAACGAAAAGAAAGAAAAATACAAACAATATATAGCGAACAGGTCATCTGAAAATCATACGGCAATGAAAAGTGCCAATATAAACTGTAACAGAGTCATAGAACAAGCTAAAGAACAATATTGGACATCTTTTTGTACATATGAAGTAAGTGACCATAAAGATATGCAAAAGATTTGGGAAAAACTGAAAACAATGAAAAATGGGATCAAGTTACCATCAATTCCAGTAAAGCTAGAAAACAACCCTCTACCTAGCTCACGGGAGAAAGCAGAAGCTTTTGCAGACATGTTTGCTGAGGTCTGTCGAGTAGAAGGACTTCCTGCCTCTACTAGAAATTATAGGGTACAGGAAGAAAAGACCGACGCATACAAGGATCCTGCCCCAGATAATACGCACTATGTAAATACACCAATCACGCTCCAAGAATTAATAGATGCCTTTAAATCAATTCCAAATAAAAAGACATCAGTAGGATTTGATGCAATTTCCAATGAGATGTTGAAAAACTTACCAGAAAATTTTTTAAACTTGCTACATAGTATGTTTAAAAAATGCTGGAACAGGGCAAACTGCCTGACTAATGGAAACACTCAATAGTGGTTCCTATACTAAAAGCAGGTAAATGTAATACTGACTTGAAAAACTATAGGCCAATTGCAATAACATCACACGTATGTAAACTAATGGAGAAAATAATTTTAAAGAGATTGATGCACTACTGTGAAAAGAATAACATATTACCAGTGAATCAGGCAGGATTTAGAAAAGGCAGGTCACCAGTGGAACTCCTAACAAAGCTAACCACTAATATCAAACAACAATTTGCCAGACGCCAATGTGTTTTAGCTACATTTTTTTTATATAACTAAAGCATACGACCAAGTATGGCACTCCCGATTATTACTCAAATTGAAAAGTATTGGGCTAACAGGTCACATTTTTGATTATGTCAAATGCTTCTTAGAAGACTGTATAATTCAAACGAGGATCGAAAATGTGTATTCCACAAAACGATTTCTTCAAATGGGTATCCCTCAGGGATCCGTTATTGCTCCCCTTCTCTTCATGATATTATTGCATGACTTACCCAGTAAAATTTCTAAACATGTAATTTTAGCTCAATATGCTGACGATTTATGCATGTGGATGCAGGTAAATATGAAAAGAAAAACTCCTTTGCGCTGTCTTAATTATACACGTAAATGTTATCAATTAGAGCTTGATAAAATAGCACGATATATGGTAGAAAATGGACTGCATCTATCCGTGGAAAAAACAAAGATAGTTTTGTTTAACAGTGGAGCTAACCCAGCAAACGTTCCCACATTCAAACTGGGAGATACTCTTCTTCAGTATAACGAGTCGATTAAATTCTTAGGAGTTTTCCTTACAGCGAAATTATCTTGGAATCAGCATATTGAATACTTATTAACAAAAGCTCAAAAAAATTTAAATTTCTTGAAAATAGTTCGCAAACAGATATGGGGACAAGATACATCAACACTTGTTCATCTCTGTAAATCGCTTATTAGATCTAAATTAACCTATGCCCAAGAAATCTTCTTCAGTGCACCAAAACACTTACTAACAAAACTGCAGAGCATAGATTGTAAAGGTTTCAAACTTGCATTGGGTCTTCCAATGCATGCCGCTTGCCTACGCACATACAATGCAATCAAACTGTTGCCGCTTGATGAACAAAGGAAAGTCGCTTCTTCTAAATTTCTGTTAAGAAATACCACCATAGAAAACAGCATCGAAACAGAGACAAAAGTAAGATCAGTCACCGACTTTCCGAAAAGAGCTAAATCAATATTCTCGCAGGTCACACTTGCAACATTTACAGCTGATGTTATGAAAGGCTCTGGAATTGATCTAGAAACAGATCCTGTAACTTTAAGACCTTCGTTTTCACCAGTACCCAGTTGGGAACTTCAAAGAGCACGATTTGACATACACCACACTGACTTAAAAAAAGAAGATAATATCAACTTACTGGCAAGTCAAGTTAAAAGTCATATAGAAGACTTTTATTCCGATCACTTGAAAGTTTACACTGATGGATCAATAATTGAAAGATAAGCAGGCTCAGCGTTTTTAATACCTGCTCTCAAAATTGAGAAATCTTTCTATATAGGACTTAATAAATCTGTCTTTACTGCAGAACTCTTTGCAATCTTAATGGCTTTGAATTATATGATAAATCTTTCTAGGACGATTCCCCATATACTTTTTTGCGTTGATTCAAAATCTGTACTTCAAGCTCTTGAATTATCAAAATTACAAACAAGATCTGAAATGATATTGGAAATTACTCACTTGATTAATAGTTTATCCTTAAGAGGCAATGACATTACTTTCTGCTGGATACCATCTCATAGTTCTTTTTATTACAATGAAATGGTTGATAGGGCTGCCAAATGGGGGGCAAAGAGCTCACCAGATTCAAATCATATACAACTTTCCCTCTCATTGCATGAGTGTTATACCTTAGTGGACACCTATGTATGGAAGCAATTTCAAGATAAACAGAAAAAGTATGAAAAATGTTACATGAACTTTGAAATTAACAAAACACCGAAGCAGTTTCCTGCCAGCAGAAGTATACAATCTCTTATGTATAGGTGGAAACTTGATGCATTCAAAACAAAATACACTAGGAATGTAGTGTGTCTGTGTGGAAAGAAGATAACACATAGTCATATTCTTTCATGTGTTCGGGTAAAACGACATATACCTACGCTATTAACGAAGACACTTTCTGACATATTTGCCGCATCATCCTTTAACATATGAATTTTTTGTTAACCTGTCAAAAAGTCCTATAGCGAATTATCTTTAATGTTCCGTTACTTCTCATGTTCAATGTTATGGTTAGCCAATTTTGCTGTTTCAATCGTTAATCTCCTTTTTTCCTCATGTATCCTAATTTTTTTGTTTGTTTTTTTTTGGGTCTAAAATCACTTTAGTGAATAGACATTAAATCAAAGACCACCACACACACACACACACACACACACACACACACACACACACACACACACACACACACACACACACACACACACACACACACACACACACACACACACACACACACACACACACTCAACAATGAACAAAACAAAACAAAACAAAACAAAACAAAAACCTAAGCCAACAAATCTTGGAATTATCATGAGATACGTATATTTCAACGGTACTGTATTTGTGACCTTTGAATTGTACCAAAAACATCCAGACTTCGGTATTGGCGAATCAGACTCAAGGTATTACTGACGCTTTGAAAGTGATTAGTTCAGTTGAATGTTTAACCCTTTGACTCCCGCACCTTGTCCACCAGCATCCTGCATTGCCAACCATGTCAGCAGAGCAAGAACTTAACCCTTTGACTCCCTATCCTATCCACCAGCTTCCTTCAGGTAACATCAAAGCAGACAGACCAGAAAGAAGAACTTCACTAGTTGCCGAGGACCTAGCTTGCTACAACGTCGACATTGCGGCACTCAGCGAAACGCGCCTAGCAGACAAGGGTCAGCTAGAGGAACGGGGGTGGTGGTGGATATACCTTCTTCTGGAGTGGGAGATGTGGCTCGGAAAGACGAGAGGCAGGCATTGGATTCCCCGTCAAATTATACCTCATCCGGAAACTTTACCAAGCTCCCAGAAGGCATCAATGATCGGCTGATGACACTTCAACTGCCACTTGAAAGCCGTTACCAAGATTAATTTAAGAATACCATCATCAGACACATTTTGTGTGCTGATGACAATGCCCTCATCGCCTGTACAGAGCAGAAGATGCAGCATGTAATGGACCGTTCAAAAGTCTGTGACAACTTTGGTCTCACCATTAACATAAAAAAGACTGAGGTATGTACCAGCCTGCGCCCGGCAAACCCAGTCAATACAAACCTATCACAGTAAAGGGGCAAAGCCTACAGGCAACAGATAATTTCACCTATCTGGGTGGCATACTCTCACGTGCGGTTAACATAGACGAGGAAATAAACAGCAGGACCGCCAAGGCCAGTGTTGCCTTCGGAAGACTCCGAAAGAACGTCCGGGAACGGAGAGGACTCAGCCTTACCACCAAGCTGAAGGTCTACTGTGCAGTGGTACTCACCACTGTCCTCTACGCCAGTGAAACCTGGACAGTTTATAACGGTTATAATGCATGCTAAACAACTCAATCACTTTCACCTGACCTGTCTCCGCGGACCCCTCCATATCACGTGACAAGACAAGATCCTGGACACGGAAGTCCTGGAATGAGCCGGCACCCTCAGCATTCACACCCTCCTGCTGAAAGCCCAAGTAAGATTGGCCGGACATTTGGTGAGAATGTCTGAAAATCGACTACCAAAACAACTTATGCATGGAGAACTGAGCCAAGCGAAGTGCCTAGTTGGTGCCAAAAGGAACGCTTTAAGGATTACCTCAAAGCATCCATCAACGACCTTGGCGTCAACCCCAATACCTGGGAAACGCTTGCACTAGATCGCTGAACTGGCGAGGCAAGCTGACCATCGGAGCAAGAGCAACAGAGAGAAGACGTATAGCAGAGGCTTGAAGAAAACGAGAAGCGCACAAAGCACGAGTGATCTCCAATTCTGCAGTTTCACCAACTTAAGTTTGCCCTACGTACAGACGAGCCTTTCTGACCCTGATTGGCCTCAACAGCCTCCTCCGGACCACAATCGCCAATCCCTCAGTCAAAATTGAAGTTTCTTTGACAGTGAAGGGCGAACAACACAACAGAGGTTAAGGTTGTCCCTTAACCTTGAGGTCATTG
This sequence comes from Monoplex corrugatus, assembly GCA_030674185.1. NCBI lineage: Eukaryota > Metazoa > Mollusca > Gastropoda > Littorinimorpha > Ranellidae > Monoplex > Monoplex corrugatus. Next base: position 28,574,077 of record JAPXFY010000035.1, read on the forward strand.
TGAGGTGGTAGAGGTCTCAACTTTTCTAGGGGCCAGCATAATGAGGGCAGTGCCCATTTCCTCTCCCTCACTGCTTTGCCCTTGCCAGCCACGTGGAGTGGACTGGAGGCTGTGCACGTGCAAATTGTTGCTTCAGCTGTAATCACACTTTTAGAAGTCAGATGAAAAGCGTTCTTACCAACAAATGCCTATCAATTGATATCAGGAAGAGAGTTCTTGAATGTTATATAGAACCGATAATGTTATACGGTCGTGAGGTGTGGACAGTCAACATGCAAAAAGCCAGAACAAGATTGAGGCAGCCGAGGCGTGATTTCTAAGAATAATGTTGAGAGTTCCATGGACAGCAAAGAAAACAAACGAGACAGTCTTAATGGAGGCAGGCACAAGAAGATCATTGATGAGGAAGATTAGGAAAAGACAAGCAACGTTTATAGACCATTTTATGAGGAAAGGGGAATAGAGCACCTGACAGACAACAGGAAAGCTGGAGGGAAAGAGAACACCAGGTAGACCCATGAAGAAAATATTGGACGGACTTGGAGGATGGCTGAGGACAGAGAGGGTGGAAGATGTACTTTCGGCGGCAAGGGATAGATGTATATGGAGGGCCATGATCGCCGACGCCATGCGGCAGGGCACTTGATGCTGATGATGATGAATAGTCAGTGTTATTGGACTGGGAAGCAGATCTATCATTACGCCAACCAGATCTCTCAGGCCTCTCTCTGGACAGTAGGAGAGCTATTGTGCCATGAACTGAGCACCGCTTCTCAAATACTGTCTAGCTGAGGTGTTCTGTCACGCGTCAGGGCAGTTGGTTGTCTGTTGCAGAGGCCAGGACTGAAGTGATCGAATCTAGAATGGGCATAGCTTCTTCTAAGTGCTGCATGTTTGTATATGTTGCAGAGACTGAGTGATATCTGAAACAAGTTTTTTTGAATTGAAGTCTTAACTGATTTAATTGTGTGCTTGTATGTGTTCATACCAAAAAAAGTGAAGGCTAGGTTTCAGCGTGTGTGTGTTTGTATGTCTTTTGTGGTGTGTGTGTGTGTGTGTGTGTGTGTGTGTGTGTGTTGTGTGTGTGTGTGTGTGTGTGTGTGTGTGTGTGTGTGTGTGTGTGTGTGTGTGTTCCAGTAAATGTATGTATTTATGTGTATATGTATTCATGCATAACATTTGGTCATGTTTCTTTTTTCCAATCCATCTCCATGGGATCTTGAGCGGTAGTCCCGGTGAAATGTACAGTAATCGGAAAGGAGATAGGAACCATCAAGTTTACACTAAGCCTACACGAAGGATTAATTAAGGTAAACGTGGGTAGATTGAGCTGGTTAGTCCTGTCAGGGCAGTCCATTTGGTAAAAGACAACTTTGATTCTAAGCACACGAAGTGCCCAAGCCTTGAGTATATGTCTCCATGTCTCCAAGAAAAGTCATTGAACCAGAGGCTTGGAGACGGATAGTCCAAGGAATAAACTGCACCTGTGAAGGCCGTTCGTTCTTCGCGTGGCAGTCAGTCTGTGAAACTACGGGTATCAGTATGCCAGAGAATGGAGAGAGGATTGCGTGCCCCCTCCACATTTAAGAAAATTCCTGTACTAGTCAGGCAAAGGTTCGCAACACTCCTTCACTGCAGTGTCTGTGGAAAGACATGTGCCTCTATAAACAGTCTTGTATCCCACATGAAGACCCATACCAGGTGATAAAGTACTACTATGGTTAGTCATTCATCTGCTTAGTGGGAGAATCCATCTTCATTATTCTCATGGTGTATGCATATACTATATATATATATATATATATATATATATATATATATATATATATATATATATATATATATATATATATATGTGTGTGTGTGTGTGTGTGTGTGTGTGTGTGTGTGTGTGTGTGTGTGTGTGTGTGGTGTAAGTACAACTAAACTTGCTTGTCAGCTTCAGAAATTCAGGGCCAAATGGAACAGCAGGCTACGACAGGGAATGGTTCGGAAAAGTCCGAGGACGTGCCACTGGAGGCGCTGATGGCTTATAAAATTGCCTTTTTGCTTTGGGATTACGTGCCACCTATCATCGTCATACTGGGAACGTTTGGAAACGTCACCACCATCGTCGTCATGCGCAGAATGAAGTCAGAGAGAGATTCCACCATCAACATCTTCTTTACTGCTCTGGCCTTCACGGACCTCATCACCATTTATGTCACCTCGTTTTCCGAGTGGCTGAACATCTCCCGTGGGCTCCATTTTGGAACTATTAGTCGTTTCACATGTAAGATCTACTACTGGCTCAACACTTGCACAGCAACAATCAGTAGCTGGATCTTGGTCAGTTTGACCGCTCAGCGGGCCCTGTCTGTGGTATGGCCACATCGCGTCAATGTGATCTGCACACGTAGAACAGTTCTGGTGACCATCACTGTCATTGCTGGTCTGTTTGCGGGTCTGTATTCCCACTACATCTACGGCTATGATCTGGTTGTCAGTCACAACAGTACCAAGTGGGAATGTGTAATGACGGTGCCAGGACATATTGAGTTCACTGCCAACATCTTCACCATCATTGACATGCTGCTGTTTGCCTTGCTGCCTTTTGGTTGTCTGGTGTCCTGTAACGGTGTTCTGGTGTGGAAGCTCACACAGTCTGTGAGGGAAGCTCGGCGTCATCTGGCCTCAGGGAACACCCAGCAGATCGAGACCCGAACTAAAATGGCCAATTCCGTGACCTTGACCGTCATCGTGGTATCCATGGCTTATGTTGTGCTGTATCTGCCTTGTGGTGTCTTGTATGCCATGTTTTATGCTGTCAGGTTCAACTTTGAAAGCGTCAGCCGTGAAGAGTATGCCAATGTGTTGCTGTACACACAGATCAGTCTGTTGATGGCCTACGCTAACAGCGCTGTCAATTTTTACCTGTACTGTCTGACAGGGAGAAAGTTTCGGCAGGTATTCCTCCATTTGCTGTCTTGTGGAAAAATGAAAACTGTGGAGAAAAATATTACAGCTACGTAATCTCTCCTCTCTGACGTTGTTCTCCATTGATCATCTGGACTATTTGGATTAGGTGTGTGGTGTGTGTGTTGTGTGTGTGTGTGTGTGTGTGTGTGTGTGTGTGTGTGTGTGTGTGTGTGTGTGTGTGTGTGTGTGTGTGTGTGTGTGTGTATGTGTGTGTGTGTGACCACATACTTTTCGAGCGTGAAATGCAGATTGCTCCCACTTTGAAAAGCAGATCGCCATAGTATGGTGCTACCTTCCCCCTTGTATTCCTATACGCTTCTTTAGTGTAGACTTTTGGTTCAGGTTTGGTTTGTTTCCCTACAAACATAGATTTTTCTCCCCAGTGTTACCTGGGTCAAATCTTGTGTTGCACTGGAATCTTTTACATGCCCGAAATGCATGCTGCACATAGAGCCTTTGTTTATTATCCCATCCAAAAGACTAGCATCCAGACCATAAATCAAAATTTAATTAAAAGGGGAGAGGGAGAAGAATCCTTGTCTCACTGGAATGGAACCCATGACCGTTCACTTGACAAGCAGATGCTTTACCAACTGATCCACCGCTCCACCCATATGTGACAAAATTTGGACATTGAACTGAATTCATGTTGTCTAAGTTCAGTTGATCACCGAACGCTACGCCTTCAGTGAAAATGAACTCGATAAATCTTTCAATGCACTGTCCAGTATCGTCGGGTTATGTCTTGGTTGATACTACTGACACTGTTTCTATGTGTATACTTGATTTGCTGAACACCTTCCTTATCTTCAGTTTGTGTATACAGTGTACAGTCCTGTGACTTAATCAACTGGTCATGGCGAATATTTTGTGGACATATTTTAAGCCAAATGAACACTCACCTGGTTTTGCCATCAGTCTTTTAAATTTGATGCCTATATTGACACATTTGTATTACTGAAAAATCATGTAACCCATCTGCCCCTTCCCATTCTCATTTACAATAGACTAGGTAGGGCATCAGGACCTGGCCAGCTCATGGATTTATGTGCAGGCTTAAGTTTTATGCCATGATCACCATACACATGGCACCTGTGACGTTAGTGTATATGGAATTCGTTCCGAGCGTGGAGACGTCATCTTAAGAAACTGAAACTGAAAGTGAATTTACGATAGTGTTAACAACACACACCACAGTAAACCCTATGCCAGATCCATGTATTAGCCAGACAAAGTGGAATGCATTTATTTCAATAAAGTGATATTGCAAAGGAATGGAGTCAGTCTCTTGTATTAAATGACAAATGCAGATCACCAGAAAACTCTTATCTACCTTAAAATAGGCATAGCTGTTGTTACCAAACAACCAGTAATGTATAAAACGAACGTATAGCTGAAATGTTTTGACATTCCAAGCTCTGTGGTGTTGCTTCGGGTTCGCCGAGATTGCGACTGCATGTTTTAATTTCATTATGTTTCATTTTACTTGTGTATTTATCTGTATTACTTTTTATATGTTTGAATACTTTAAAGAAAAGTCTTGCGTCTTTGCGGTGTTGTTGCATGTGGTATATGATGTTACGATAGTTGATGGAAGCTGTGCGTGTGGAGACGTTGTGTGTGTGTGTGTGTGTGTGTGTGTGTGTGTGTGTGTGTGTGTGTGTGATGTGTGTGTGTATGTGTGTGTGTGTGTGTGTGTGTGTGTGTGTGTGTGTGTGTGTGTGTGTGTGTGTGTGTGAACAATATTTTCTGTTCTTTTTTACGAATGGGTCACTTCGAAATTTTGGTCAAAATTGAGGGCTGTTGAGGAGTCATAGTGGGCTGTTGTCCAAGGTCAAGTTCACGTGGACCAACATCCCCCCCCCCCCCCCCCAAAGAAAAAAAAATCATGTTTTTCAGGAAGATGTGTGACAATCACTTCCTCAGGGACCTCAGACGATATTTGAGAGGTATATGTTTTCACTGTTGTTACCATCTGTCATTGTTCTTGATACAGTTCCCTTTATGTTAACCGAAACGTCTTCAGAGTCATAGAGATCTTAAAAAGTACACATTTTGTATAGAAAGGGAGCTTAACAGAATGACTGGACGATCTTGTTTTTCTGTTGTTGTTTTTTTACGTTGAAGCATGCCACCGCCTTAAATGGTCAGTTTGGTGGTATCTTCATTAAATACTCTTTGTTGCCCCAAAGCTGTTCCTTTTGATATTCCTCATTGGACCAGTGCTCATGCCTTTTATATCTGAACAGTGGGCACGTGGTCTGGGACTGTGGTCTTGTCTGGCATGGACTTTCGTCTTTGTGAGACAGACCGAGTCAGTACATATGCTGGAGAAGGTGGCAGTGATTTATTTACAAGCACAGATTGTGGTTTATCACTATTACTCAGGATAACGAATGGGATAGTTTTTGGTTGTATTTAGGGTGGAAGTTTCTCTGTTTGATGGTTTTGGCTTTTCTGAAGGAGATGGAGTGTTGTTGCTGTAGTAGTTTGCTTCTTGCCCACCCCACAAAGTGTGCCTGCTCATTTCCCCAAGATGCTACAATGGGCGGGAATCTCCTGCACCGTTACTGGCAGAGTGCATCTAGGCTGTCCTTGTTCTTTTATTGTAGAGCTGACCAGACTGTCAGTCGATATCTGTAGGCTGTCTGTCCAGTATTAACAGCTGATAGGGAGACAGCATAGATGATATAAGATCAGTATTGATTTTTTGTTTTTGCTGCTTCTAGACTGAGAGCCGCGGGCGTATATATCACGCTATATCGTAGCATTAGTTTGGCAGTGGACTGTCTAGACATATCCCAAATACAGTCTGAGCATCCACTGCATTTACAAAAAACAAAAAACAAAAACTAAAACTTGGGGCATGATGGCATTGATGAGAATGTAACGGAAAGTATTGATTTTGTGAAATCGTGTCAGACTTTGCTGTCATAAGTAAGAGACCTGAACCTGACACTGTCCATACGACCTGGGTTAGGGTATGAGACGGCCTTTATCTTTAAAATATACATTGTGATTTGGCAAAAGGCAGCAGTTGCTATTATGAATGCCTGCATTTGTCAGAGTAGCTTATCATTTGTTAAAGTTATTGAGGGGAAATGTAGAAAGAAAAACATGTACTTTTACTAATGTTTAGTATCAAAACAGCAGAGATGTTGTGTTCGCTCAGATTGCAGTGCAGCCAGTGTACAAATGGTTGAAGAGAGCGCTTATTGCAGCTGACAGTCAATTTCATGGGAGTCTACTGTATAACAAAGATCAGAGATTTGATGTTTAAACAGAAAACACTAACGTACTACCCGTCTTTTATACATGGCTGTGAAGGAGCTATTGAAAACAGCCAAGAGAAGAAGCTTTAAGAATTTGAGTACACCTTCCTCTGTAAAATTCTAGGCATTAATGGAGCAATTTTGCACATGCCTCCGTAAAATCCTGGGCATTGTTATTGTTATTTTGTTTAAAGCCCAGCCGACCGCGTAAACCATATCAGGGCTATAATCCTTTCAAAACATATACAATACTTCAACAGAAAAAAAAATTAAGTACACCTATCAATGCATTTGCGCAAAAATGTAAGGAGATGCTCTAAGCGTTGACCACTCTGTCCAATTTATTACACAGGGGATTTAAAAAAACAAACTTGAATATAAATTAAAACATAACTAAAGGCACTAAAATTTATAGAAAAACGGACCTAAATTGCATAATGCCTAAAATTGCTTCCGCATATATCATTTCCTCAGAGCTGTAAATGTATTAAATACATGTTTCCAATTTTCAATCCTAAGAGAAAGTATTGAGACTTTACCGTACACATGTAAGTGAACAGACCAGCAAAGCAGAAAATAATAGGAAGAAATGACAGAAAACAAATCAAGGCAGAAACAAAGAAAGTGACAGAAAAAAAAAATTTCTGGCACAAATTTTCCATCCTGAAAGTGGGGATGCTATTTATACTGAAAGAGCCCCCGGCATCCCCAAGGAGGAGGGGGTGGAATCCTGGGCGACAGTGGAGTGAATTTGCATATTCGTCTGTAAAACCTTGGCTGTACGTGGAGTGAATTTGTACTTAATAAAGAGACGAAAAAGTGAACTAACCAACGATAGTGTCCTCAGCAGTATGCAGCCAACACGTGATGTGGATGGATGTATCACAGGACTCCCAACAACCAGACTTGTCAACCAAGTCGTTCAGTGAAACTCATAAGGTCAGAGAAAAAGACCCCCCTACCCCCCCCCCCCCCCCCAACTGAGCTGTTGTTAACTAGAACCCAAAACGACAGAGAAAAAGACCGATTGACACGCACAACCCTAAGATGAATTGACGTCAACCAGATCCTTCAGTGGAACCGAAAAAGGCAGAGAAAAGGATGTTTCCCCTTCTTTCTTCTTCCTTCATTGAACGTGTGGGCGCCTGTTCTTATACGTGTATGGATATATGACTGTAAGTGGGTAGACGTGGGTTTGCGCGTGTGCATGTGTATGTGTGTGCGTGCG
>JAPXFY010000035.1:28581634-28606634 GCA_030674185.1 Monoplex corrugatus
TTAAAATGGAAAGAAAGTATGTAAAGCTTAAAATGGAAAAGAAAGTATGTAAAGCTTAAAATGGAAAGAAAGTATGTGAAGCTTAAAATGGAAAAGAAAGTATGTAAAGCTTAAAATGGAAAAGAAAGTATGTAAAGCTTAAAATGGAAAAGAAAGTATGTGAAGCTTAAAATGGAAAAGAAAGTATGTAAAGCTTAAAATGGAAAAGAAAGTATGTAAAGCTTAAAATGGAAAAGAAAGTATGTAAAGCTTAAAATGGAAAAGAAAGTATGTAAAGCTTAAAATGGAAAAGAAAGTATGTAAAGCTTAAAATGGAAAGAAAGTATGTAAAGCTTAAAATGGAAAAGAAAGTATGTAAAGCTTAAAATGGAAAGAAAGTATGTAAAGCTTAAAATGGAAAAGAAAGTATGTAAAGCTTAAAATGGAAAAGAAAGTATGTAAAGCTTAAAATGGAAAGAAAGTATGTAAAGCTTAAAATGGAAAAGAAAGGTTAATGAATCAGCAATGCAACAAATAAGAAAGAAGACGTAACAGAAAGTAAAACTGCATGAAGGGGTGGGGTACCTGAGCCTGTTCGGGTTTGGAGAAGATGCAGCAGTAAGATAGAGTTGTAAGCAGCGCCACAGCCTTCATAATTCTAGACTGCAAAAATGTTGATGTATGTGTGTGTATCACCACATCACTACCTGACGACCTCAAGACTATGGAACAACCTGTACCTTCGCTTTTATTTGTCTTTTTGTCAAATCTTTTTTTTTTTTTTTTTTTTTTTTTGAAATGATACCGTCGGCTCCAAAGGACGAAGAATGTACAGTTAGGCCTATAGCATATCACAGGATACATTGTAATGCCAAACCTCAACATATCACAAGGTACATTGTTATGTCATGCCTCAACATATCACAGGGTACATTGTTATGCCATGTCTCAACATATCACAGGGTACATTGTTATGCCATGCCTCAACATAGAGTACATTGTTATGCCATGCCTCAACGTATCCATGCCTCAACATAGAGTACATTGTTATGCCATGCCTCAACGTATCACAGGGTACATTGTTATGCCATGCCTCCCGCATGGTCACCACTTAAAGCCAGTCGCATGCACAGGCACGCAGACGGTAACAGCAATCCCTGATGTGTTTTTGTACTCTCCTGAACACGTGTGTAATAGGCTGGATTTTCACTGCTGTCGCTCCCGCCCCCGCCCCCACCCGCAGTTCACACACTGACACACAGACACACACACTGACACACAGACACACACACACACACACACACACACACACACACACACACACACACACACACACACACACACACACACACACACACACACACACACTGCACCTGTGGTATACCCCTGCTGTAATACCGCTTGGTTCATCTGTCGGCTCTGACCACATACGTCAGAACTCCTCTCTCTCTGTTTGCCTGGATAGAGACAGACAGACAATAGATAGATAGATTCAGACAGACAGACTGAGAGAGACACACACACAAGATAGAGAAAGACGGACAAATAGATAGATAGGTAGATAGGTAGATAGGTAGATAGATAGATAGATAGATAGGTAGATAGGTAGAGAGAGAGATGGACAGACAATAGATAGATGGACAGACAATAGATAGATAGATAGATGGATAGGTAGATAGGTAGAGAGATGGACAGACAATAGATAGATGGACAGACAATAGATAGATAGATAGATGGATAGGTAGATAGGTAGATAGATAGATAGGTAGATAGATAGATAGATAGATGGACAGACAATAGATAGATAGATGGATGGACAGACAATAGATAGATAGATGGATGGACAGACAATAGATAGATAGATGGATGGACAGACAATAGATGGATAGATGGATGGACAGACAATAGATAGATAGATAGATGGATGGACAGACAATAGATAGATGGATGGACAGACAATAGATAGATAGATAGATGGATGGACAGACAATAGATAGATAGATAGATGGATGGACAGACAATAGATAGATAGATAGATGGATGGACAGACAATAGATAGATGGATGGACAGACAATAGATAGATAGATAGATGGATGGACAGACAATAGATAGATAGATAGATGGATGGACAGACAATAGATAGATAGATAGATGGATGGACAGACAATAGATAGATAGATAGATGGATAGGTAGAGAGAGAGAGAGATGGACAGACAATAGATAGATAGATGGACAGACAATAGATAGATAGATAGATACAGACAGACTGGGATAGACACACATAGATAGGTAGGTAGATAGGTAGAGAGAGAGAAAGATGGACAGACAATAGATAGATAAATGGACAGACAATAGATAGATAGATACAGACAGACAGACAGACTGGGATAGACACACACACAGATAGGTAGGTAGGTAGATACAGACAGGTAGGCATGCACAGACAGACAGACAGACAGGTAGACAGACAGATAGAAGATACAGACAGACGGACGGACGGACAGACAGATCGATACAGATAGATACAGACAGACGGACGAACAGCCAGCCAGCCAGACAGACAGCCAGACAGACAGGTAGATAAAAATTCCAACAGCTTGCCTGAGCACCTGTCCAACAGCAACAGTGCCCTGCACACACCTGTGTATAGCTTCCAGCCGGCACCAAGAAAGTGCAGGTTCAGAATGGTGTGGGGCTGGTGTGGTTGGGTGGGGTGTAATGTAACAACTGCTGCTGCTGGCATGTGCGTGTGTTCGTTCGTTCCTTGATTTAACGTCTTTTCACTATAAGTGTGCGTGTGTGTGTGGCGCGCGCGCGCGAGTGCGTACGTGTGTGTGTGTGTGTGTGTGTGTGTGTGCGCTCGCCAGCCTGCCTGCCCCCCCCCCCTCTCTCTCTCTCTCTGTGTTGAGGGAGGGGAAATGAGATGACGACGGCCTCACCCCCAGCATCATCCCAGTTACAGATATTTACAAGGGTTCGTTGATATAAAAACTGTCGATGAAGCGTATGTGTAAGACTACCCGATCAGAGGTTTACTTTTTTGTTGTTGTTGTCTAGCCATTGGATTTTTGTTGTTTTTGTCCATTTTTCTGTTGGCTTATAGATCTATTTGGCAGATGTGAAGGTTTTAGATTATCAAACCTCAAAAAAGTTAAAATTAATGCTGAACAAAGTGCACATTTTGCAGACGGAGAACACTAGATATTAATTAAGTTGATGAAACCATAGAACGAAAAAAAAAAAGTTTGTTTAACGCCACATTGCAGTAAGCCAGTTAAGAAAAACAAGAAGAAGAAGGAGATGATGATGATGATGATGATGATGATGATGATGATATAGTGAATTTTGTCAGTTGATAATGATAAATGAATGAATGAATGAATAAATAAATAAATAAATAAATAAATTGTAATAATAGTAATGATAATAATAATAACGATGATAATAATAATAACAATAATAGTAATAACAATAATAATGATAATGATAATAATTATAATGATGACGATGATGATAACAATTATGATAACAACAATAATAATAATAATAATGATGATGATAATAATGAAATTTGTATGGTGACAAATCTTGATATGTGTAAATCAAGTCAAAGCACGCATTGTCATGGTTTACACCATTCACTCTAAACGACAGAAACTCAAAGGTTACAAATCACACACAAACCGAGAGGTCAAGAACAAGAGGAGAGTAGAACGAAAGAGTGGGCACATAGAAGGGGGGGGGGGGGGGGTCACTGCTGGACTGAAAAGTATGTCTTTAACCCTTTTGACTCCCAAACCCTATCCACCAACTGCTAAAAAAAAAAACTTAACCCTTTGACTCTCTCTCCCAATCCACCAACTGTAAAAAAACTTAATCCTTTGACTCCTGCACCCAATCTTCCAACTGCACAAAAAATTAACCCTTTGACTCCTGCACCCAATCCACCAACTGGTATAAACTTGACCCTTTGACTCCCGCACCCAATCCACCAACTGCGAAAAACTTAACCCTTTGACTCACGTACCCTATCCACCAACTGCAAAAAAATTAACCCTTTGACTCCTGCACCCTATCCACCAACTGCTAAAAACTTAACCCTTTGACTCCCTCTCCCAATCCACCAACTGCTAAAAAAATCTTAACCCTTTGACTCTTACACCCTATCTACTAACTGCAAAAAAATTAACCCTTTGACTTCCTCACTCTATCCACCAGGCTCCTGTAGGAAGCTGGTGGATGGTGTGAGGGAGTCAAAGGTTAAGTTAGACTTTCAAGAAGACAAGAGTTTGAGCTGAAATTTTGCATGTATTCTAATACCATCTGGTATTATGCATGTTAGGATTGTGAGCAAAATCAGTAACACCATAAGGAGTGAAATTCGCCAGTGTATTTGCTGTATTTCAAAGATCTCAGGTTTGTGTTATCTTTTACAGTGATGTATTTTTGCTTGTTGGTAATCTGACAAGATGGACATATTATACAAGACTTGTTGGTAATCTGACAAGATGGACATATTATACAAGACGAAATGTTTTTGATACCACATTGCTCAAGATGGACAGACCATTCAAAACGAAATGTTTGTGACACCACATTGCTCAAGATGGACAGACTATTCAAAACGAAATGTTTTTGATACCACATTGCTCAAGATGGACAGACCATTCAAAACGAAATGTTTGTGACACCACATTGCTCAAGATGGACAGACTATTCAAAACGAAATGTTTTTGATACCACATTGCTCAAGATGGACAGACCATTCAAAACGAAATGTTTGTGACACCAAATTGCTCAAGATGGACAGACTATTCAAAACGAAATGTTTTTGATACCACATTTCTCAAGATGGACAGACCATTCAAAACGAAATGTTTGTGACACCACATTGCTCAAGATGGACAGACTATTCAAAACAAATTCTTTTCATACCACATTGCCCAAGATGGACAGACTATTCAAAACGAAATGCTTTTGACACCACATTGCTCAAGATGGACAGATTATTCAAAACGAAATGTTTTTCATACCACATTGCTCAAGATGGACAGCCATTCAAAACAAATTCTTTTCATACCACATTACTCAAGATGGACAGACCATTCAAAACAAATTCTTTTCATACCACATTACTCAAGATGGACAGACTATTCAAAACAAATTCTTTTCATACCACATTGCCCAAGATGGACAGACCATTCAAAACGATATTCTTTTCATACCAAATTACCCAAGATGGACAGATTACACAAGACGAAATGCTTTTGATCCACATTGCCTGTTGGATTTCGTAAGGACAGATGCAGGTGCCGCAGATGCGAACACCTCTCTCTCTCTCTCTCTCCCTCCCTCTCTCTCGCTCTCTCTCTCTCTCTCTCTCTCTCTGAATTGTTCCAGTCTTTCCCTCCGTGTCTGTTTCTTGTTCTCTCCACTGCCCCACCCCTACCCTACAGCCTCAGTCCCCATCCTTACCATGTCATTTCCCATTTCTCTCTCCCAAGGATTGGATTGGCACTGAAAGAAGAGTTAAAACTGTATAAAAACCCTAACAACGTAGCCATAGGGCAAAAAACGATATCGGTGAGCCATTGAAATATGAACATTTCTGGAGGAAAGTGATGTGGAGCTCTCTCTCTCTGTTTCTATCTGTCTCTGTCTGTCTGTCTGTCTTTCTGTCTCTCTCTCTCTCTCTTTCTCTCTCTCTCCCTGCCTTGCTCTGTCTTTTTCCCCTTCCTCTCCCCTCTCTTTCTGTCTCTGTCTCTCTCTCCCCCCTCCCCCCTCCCCCTCTCTGTCTGTCTGTCTCTCCCTCCTTCTCTGTCTCTTTCCCTTCCTCTCCTCTCCCTCTCTCTCCCCCTCCCTCTTTTTCCCCCTCCTGTCTTCTTCCCATCCCTGTCTCTATCTACCTCTGTCCCCCACATCCCCCCCCCTATATCTTTTCGTTGATAACAACTGCAGAATAAATCCAATCAGATAGCTGTTACAGACCTGAAGACTGCACATATCTGAACAATGGTCAAGTGTTTTGCCGTGAAGGGATTATAATCCATTAGATCATGATTCATTTGTTTGCCGAGTCTATTCATAGACCTTGCTGATTTGTCGTGAGTTTCAAAGGACACAGGTCCTGTGTGTCGGAGGGCTGGGCACGAGAAAACAAATCAAGCAAGCCAGAAAACACACTGCTGGTTTCTTACAGAAATTGTTCTCCGTAAAAAGTCATAGGAGTTTTGGAAAATGTTTTAAGAGGTATTACATTGGATCAGATAATAATTCCTTATGCGCTGCCAGCAGTTATCTGGAAGACCTCCTGAACTGACGCAAAAGCCTATATGCTAGCAACGTATTGAATTTTTTTGAGGTGGGGTGGAGTGGGGGAGGGGGGGGGGGGAGAAGAACTGTTGAAACGGTAAACTGACACCACCAAGAGTGATGGAGACGTTAAGATTGTCAGGGAACAGGCCAAGTGTTGATGTTGCAGACCAGACTGAAGCTTGCGCTAGAGGTAGGCTACCAGATCTAGTGTCCCATGGTTCTGTCAACAGAAACCAGCCAAGCTGCATATTATTTATAGACTGACAGTACTCCTGAAAAAGAGACGTTGTTTTGTTTTAACTAAAAGACTCCAGAAGAGAGACTGTGTTTGTGTGTGTGTGTGTGTTGTGTGTGTGTGTGGTGTGTGTGTGTGTGTGCGCGCGCGTGCGTGCGTGCATGCGTGCGTGCGTGCGTGCGTGTCTGTGTGCGTGTATGTGTGTGTGTGCGTGTATGTGTATGTGCGCGCGTGCGTGTTTGTGTGTGTGTTTGAAGAGACAGGTGTGTATGCGCGTGCGTGCGTGTGTGTGTGTGTGTGTGCGCGCGCGCGCGCGCGCGCGTGTGTGTGTGTGTATGTGTGTGTGTGTGTGTGGTTGAAAAAGCTGGGGTAGGGAGAGGGTGGGTGGGAGAGGCAATGTTTGGCGTGATTTTTTCTCTCTCTCGCTGTTTATTGTACTATTGGGTAATACATTTAGTTTGACTTGAGCAGCCACCCAGCTTCAAAAACTGTGTATCAGAGTACACCCCCCACCCCACCCCCAAACCCGGTCTTCACATATCTTTCTCTTCCTGTTTTAGTGATAAAATCTAAATGTATGAAACTGAGGATCTAGAATCAAGTGCAAGGCACATCCAAAAAAAGTTGATAGCATTTGCAGAGAATGTGTGCCCTCACTGTTGGGTTGATTACAAAGCCAGCCTAAGTAGAAGAACAGCTGGCTTGTTGGAAAAGGTTTCAAACATTTTAACACTGTCACTAGTTCATGTTTTGGCCAACACCATATAATTATATACGAAATAGAAGTTTCGTATACACTGTTCATCGTTTGTTATTCTGGCATTGGTTTGGGCATTAACATTAACTTTGCATTTGCATTTTCCATTGGTGAAGCAATTATTGTTGGTGTTATGTTTGATGTACTAGCTTTGAATTGATCGCTTCAGTTTGTGTTATGTATGAAAGAAGAGTTGTACGTTTGTATACAACAGCAAGTATGCTTTTTTTACAGATAACACTCGATGAAATGCAATGGATATATATATCCATCCATCCATCCATCCATCCATCCATTGGGTAAACAAAATGAAAACCATATTTCCTCTAGGTCTGAATTCTGTCAATTGACGTCATAACAATATCGAGTCAAGACTACGTAATGTAGCCTACGTAAAATATTCTGATGTGTGTGTGTAGCATATCGTAGTCAGTGACTAAAGTCCCCTTGAGGAAGGCGGGTGTACCGCCGAAAATTTTGGAAAATTTTTTCGTCGATTTCTTGCCTTTCGTTCTTTGATTTAACGTCTTTTCACTGTGAGTGATATTAGACGGTTGCCTTTTCTATGCACATGATGCTTCATTTATATATGTATGTGTGTGTGTGTGTATATAATTATATATATATATATATATATATATATTATATATAATATAGAAAGAGAGAGAGAGAGAGAGAGAGAGGTGTGTGTGTGTGTGTGTGTGTGTGTGTGTGTGTGTGTGTGTGTGTGTGTGTGGTGTGTGTGTGTGTGTGTGTGTAAAACGGAACGTTTATATAACAGAAAAGAATATTCCGTTTTTAAAACCTGAACACAAGAATATAAATAGCAGTATTTTTTCGACTTAAGATCTCCTGCAGGCAGTCGACAGTATTAGACAGTATCAGAGAAACTCATTCACAAGACACAATGATGCGAAGAGTTTTTGTATATTCACATTTGTACAGTACCGTAGAAAACCGAAAGGATGAAAGGCATCGTCTTTTTGTTATATATGAAATGTATTGTTGTTGTTGTTGTTGTTTTATGCTATCTATGTTGTTGTGTTTTATTGCTATCTGTTTTCACAGAAGACCCAAATGTTGATAGTTGTTGCTGATAGTGTTTCTATTTTCATGTGTATATTATTTTTGGTGAGTACAGTGTCTTTCTCCCCTTCCCGTCCCTCCACAGCATCATATTTAATATTCGTTAGTTGTGTTAGAACCAGTTGATCTGTCAGAAAGGCGAGGGGGTGGGGGGTGGGGGTGGACACAGATGTTGATGAGGACAGACAAATTAACCAGAAAGTCGCCGTCGTTTTTGACGTTATTGTTAAAACTGTGGCAATAATTCAAGATCATTACAGTTTTCTTCACATTTTTTTTTGTCATTGAGTTCAGCAGAGTGAGACGACTTTGACGTGGTGTTAGCCCTGATGTGGCTCCAGTAGTCGGCTGGGCTATAAGCAATATGAAGTGAAGAAGATTAAAAAAAAAATCGAACTGTAGTAGATGTAGAATTTCGACCAGTGAGGTGATGTGAGTTGACTACAAACCTAGCGTTGGGTTTTAACCATCCAATGTTTGAGATTGGGTGTGAATTCAACTAGTGAAAGCTATGAATGAGAACCATTGCGGACTTGTGGCCATCGTTGGTTGTGGTTATACTAACCAATGACTAACAGGCATTCAGAGTTTGGACCAATCACAACACGCTTTGGATTGTTTTAACAGGCAGTCAAGAGTTTGGACCAATCAGAACACGCATTGGATTGTTTTAACAGGCAGTCAGAGTTTGGACCAATCAGAACACGCATTGGATTGTTTTAATAGGCAGTCAGAGTTTGGACCAATCAGAACACGCATTGGATTGTTTCTGGACAGTCTGCTGTAATATAATATCACGCGTATCATCGTGTCAGTAATCTCTACTGACAATCTGGAAAATCTCTACTGATAATTTGGAAATAACCTAACGAAAATCGTGGCTACAGGCAGGAGAAAAAGGACCTTGATGGCGAAGTTTGGACGCAAAGACTTCAGGATACTGCATCAGTAGTAAAGACAGTAGAGCACAGAGGGAAAGAAAAGCATCAGAAACGATAAAGACGAGACGAAAGGGTCGAAGCAACTATACATGAAATCGAAACCCGAGTTTTGTAAAAAAAAAGGAACTTGATGGTGAGGTGTTACTGCAAAGAGGCGGATGTGTTTAATTTAAAAGTGTCTGTGGTCAAGAGACGTGGTTGACTGTATACCGACAGAAATAAAATAGATAAATGTACAGCAGTGGTCAGCCGGAGGCGAGGCCCCCCATGGCTTTGGGCGAGTCTGGCAACAGTGATTACATAGAGCTGAAACCTGTACAGGTAGGTATTGAAGACTTTCTCGTCTGTCTGCTACATACACCCCTGCTACATTACCTCCCTTTTTCCCCCGTTTGTTTCAGCCTACCTGCCTGTCTGCTTGTCTGTCTGTGAGTCTGTCTGCCCACCCCATCCTCCTGATGTTTCTTGAATTTAACGAACTGCTTTCATTACTCTCTCTCTCTCTCTCTCTCTCCCTCCCCCTCTCCCTCCCTCCCTCTCTCTCTATCTATCTATATCTCTCTCCCTCTCTCTGTCTGTCTGTTTGGTCTCTGTCTCTCTCTCTTATCTCTCTCCTTCTCCCCCCCCCCCCCCCTCAATAGACGGAGCTTCCTTCTCTGAATCTGTTTTCCTGGATTTTAGCCAGTCACGTCTACTGTTGGAAAATTAATATCTCTCTCTCTCTCTCTCTCTCTCTGTCTTTCTCTCTCTGTCTCTCTCTCTCTCTCTCTCTCTCTCTCTCTCCCCTCTCTCTCCCTCCCCCCACCCTCCGTTTCGCAATCCGAAACTTGGCCCTGCCGTTCATGTCGCTGAACCTCCTTTGTTGTGTGTGTGTGTGTGTGTGTGTGTGTGTGTGTGTGTGTGTGTGTGTGTGGTGTGTGTGTGTGTGTGTGTGTGTGTGTGTGTGTGTGTGACACTCGCATCGAACTTGGAACAGATCGAACCTGGACGCAACGAACCTGGGACGTATCGAACTTTGGACGTATGGAGACTTTAAAAGAGTATTGAATGTTGGTTAACTCTAAGAGAATATCTAATGTTGATTAACTTTAAAATTTTAGAGTATTGAATATTGATCACCTCAAAGAGAGTATTGAATGTTGATCAACTGTAAGAGTATTGAAGGTTGATCAACTCAAAACAACAACAACAAAAAGTATTGAATATTGATCAACTCTGAAAGAGTATTGAATGTTGATCGACTCTAAGAGAGTATTGATTGTTGATCAACTCAAAATGAATGTTGAATGTTGATCAACAACTCTAAATGAATGTTGATCAACTCAAAAAAAAAAAGTATGCATATAAATGCGTATATAGTGAGAAGGATAGAGAAAGCAGAATTCATATGGACAAGAATTGGACATTATATTATTATTATTATTATTATTATTGTTGTTGTTGTTATTATTGTAGTTGTTGTTGTTACTGTTATCGTTATAACAAAACTATGAGAGGTTTCTTTCTTAGCACAGCTGTGAAGCGGGAAAAACATTGACACAGGAAACCCGTTCTCCTCTCAGTAGGAAAGGGTGTGGGGGTGGGGGCAGAAGATTGAAGAAGGAGGTAGAAGAGAGATTCTGAACAGATATGAACATGTATTTTTTTATATTTTAAGGTGGGAGGGGGGGGGGGGAGAGCACAGTTATAGATACAATAAAAAGTACATCGATCAAAAAAAAAAGTCAATAACCAGTATACTCATGACAGTTGTGACGGCGGATGGTTTTCGGAAATGATGTTTAGGGAAGGGGGACTCTGGACGCGCGCGCGCGCGCCTGTCAGACAGAGACGGGTGGAAAGGAGAGGGTGGAGGTGGGAATGTTTGACAGATCAGACCGTAAATTCCATCAGGCCAGGTTCCCATGTGTTTGTAATCACCATCAGGCCGCCTTCTCTTCTGCAACCCCTCGTCAAGTTAACCCCCCCTCCCTCCCCCACCGTCTTCCCCCCTCCCCCCCAATCCCACATGCCTTTTAAGCCCCTCCCTCTCTTCTTTTTGTGCTTGTATCCCCTCTCTCTCCCCTACTTCTGTCTTCCCCTCTCTCTTGCATCCTGTCTTCCTTGCTTTTTCGCTTGCTTTCTCTCCAGATCCCTCTCTCGCTGCTTCTCCCTCAATGTCTGTTCTGTATTCCTGTGTAATCCTCCATCTTCCTGACTTTTTTGTTTTTTCCCTCTCTCTCCCTTTCTCTCCGTCTTCAACCCCCTTCCCCCCCCCCCCTCTCTCTCTCCTCTCGTCTTCCGCTTCTATCTGTCTGTCTTTGGCTCTGTGTCTGTCTGTTTCTGTCTGTCTGTCTCTTTCTCTGTCTGTCTCTCTCGCTCGCTCGCTCGCTCTCTTTCTCGTTCTGAGCTAGCTCTCTCTCTCGTTCTGAGCTCTCTCTCTCTCTCTCTCTCTCTCTCTCTCTCTCTCTCTCTCTCTCTCTCTTTCGTTCGCTATTTGTTTTAGTTAGGGTTGTTGTTGTGGGTTTTTTGTTTGTTTTTGGTCTGCTTTCATTATATTTGTATTGCATATTAGTCTATCTGTTGTTTTACAGTTCCTCTTTTCTTCTAATATGAGTAGATAAGCAACGGCAGATGTTTGTACATGTATGTTGGCCTGTGTGATGATGTCTGTACCGTCAGAAAATATTGATCTCTTCCTCTCTCTCTCTCTCTCTCTTTCTCTTCTCTCTTCTCTCTCTCCTCTCTCCTCTCTCTCTCTCTCTCTCCTCTCCTCTCTCTCTCTCTCTCTCTCTCTCCCTTCTCTCTCTCTCTCTCTTCAAACGGCAAGTTTGAAAAAAGGCTTCTAGGATTGATAATTGGGTACATTTATTGTGTGCATTTTTGGCTCTTGGGTTATGAGTTGTGGCGGAAGCAATTTTAGGTAACTTAGGCCTGTTTTTATATATGTTTTGGTGTCCTTATGTATGTTTATATTTGTATTCAGGTGTGTTTTTTAAATCTCCCGTGTGCGATGAATCGGACGGAATGGTCCTACGCCGGGGGCATGTCCTTAGATTATGTGCGCGAATACATTGATATGTGTACTTAATTTTCATTTCTTTTCTTTTTCTTTTTTTCATGCTGAAGTTTTGTGTGTTTTCAAGCGGTTATAGCCCTGATATGGCTCTGTGCAGTCGGCTGGGCTTTAAACAACAATAAAAGGGGAAAAAAAGTCAAGGCAGATTACTTGGCCTGGCTAAATGGTCAAGGCAGATCACTTGGCCTGGCTTAATGGTCAAGGCAGATTACTTGGCCTGGCTTAATGGTCAAGGCAGATTACTTGGCCTGGCTTAATGGTCAAGGCAGATCACTTGGCCTGGCTTAATGGTCAAGGCAGATTACTTGGCCTGGCTTAATGGTCAAGGCAGATCACTTGGCCTGGCTTAATGGTCAAGGCAGATTACTTGGCCTGGCTAAATGAATCCCCGGCCACTGACAGAGAGCTAAGCGATGCGAAGTATACTTCTCAAACAGAGGTTAACCCTTTGACTCCCGCACCGTATCTACCCCACTGCAAAAACTTAACCCATCGACTCCAGGAAGCTGGTGGAAAGGGCGAGGGAGTCAAAGTGTTAAGTTTTTGCTTTGCTGGCGTGGTTGACTGTGCAGGATGCTGGTGGACAGGGTGCGGGGGTCAGTGGTTAAAGAATACAATTCCTCATAATTTATGTCATCATCCCTCTCTTAAGCTCACTCTCATTTGACAGTTTTGTCTTCACCTCCCCTGTACAAGCTTTTGTCGTTTTCTCCTGTAGACCCCGCCCCCCACTCTCAACACCCCCCCCCCCCCCCCGCCTTACACACACACACACACACACAAACACAGAGAGAGAGAGAGAGACAGACACACGCACACACACACACACATACACACACACACACACACACACACACACACACACACACACACACAACACACACACACACACACACACACACACACACACACACACACACACACACACCTCTAATATCACTCATAGTGAACACACGTTAAATCAAAGAACGAACACACACACACTACACACACACTCACACACACACACACACACACACACACACACACACACACACACACACACACACACACACACACACACACACACACACACACACACACCACCAACACACACACACACACACACACACACACACACACACACACCACACACACACACACACACACACACACACACACACACACACAACACACACACAGAGCCCCTTTCTGGGAATCTGTCGACCCCATCCACACTTCCCAAGAAAGGGTTAGTTAGGGAGAGCGGAACCCCCCCCCCCCTCCTCCACTTCGCCCTTTTCCCAAGTTACATATTCCGTCCCCATTAAAGAAACATAGTACCCGTGTGTTCCTGTGAGTTTGATGGAAACGGCACTACACTTTTTAGCAGTGGGTTTGTATTCAGGGGAGAGAAATGATGGAGGACGCCTTATCTCTGAAATGTGTGTGTGTTTGGGATGAGGATGGGGGGTGGGAATTAGAGGTGGACTGAATTCATTCGTCTTAACCTTTTGGCTCCCGCACCATGTCCACCAGCATCCCGCGCTGTCCACCATGCTAGCCAAGAAAAAAAAACAACATATATATATAACCCTTTGACTCCCTCACCCTATCCACCAGCTTCCTGCAGGAAATTTGACTGCTCTCTTCATGTCGAGAGTCCGGTGTGCCATCCATCCCCTCCCCCCCCCCCCACTTTCTTTTCCTTTTTTTCCTGAAAGCTGGTGGATAGGGCGAGGGAGTCAAAGGGTCAAGTTTTTGCAGTTGGTGGATAGAGTGCGGGAGTCAGAGGGTTAAAGCTATTCTGTGATGTGTATGGGAAGTACGCTGGCAACAGTGTTGCGTTTGTAGTGTATTATAATTCGTTTTCAAGCCAGCCTGCAAAGGAACGCTGTTTTTCGTTTAAAGAGCGAGAGCAACGGAATTAATCGAAACGAAGTTTTTAGTTTCCAGTGATAATGGTAAAGACACTGATATTCAGGCCAACTTGCACGTATCCGCCGTTGCTTTTTTTTTATTATTATTATTTTTTTTTTTTAATCTGAATATGTTAACAAAAAAGTTGTGTGTGTGTGTGTGTGTGTGTGTGTGTGTGTGTGGTGTGGTGTGTGTGTGTGTGTGTGTGTTATTTCTTTTCACATAATGTGCTTTTAGAGAGAGAGAGAGAGAGTTTATTTTCACATATGTGCTTTTAGACGAGAAAGAGAGAGTGAATGTGTGTGTGTGTTCGTTCGTTCGTTCATTATTTCTTTTCTCATACGTGCTTTTAGACGTGTGTGTGTGTGTGTGTGTGTGTGTGTGTGTGTGTGTTTTTTCGTTATTTCTTTTAACGTTTATTCATATATTTTTGTGCTTTTAGACGAGTGTATGGTGTGTGTGTGTGTGTGTGTGTGTGTGTGTGGTGTGTGTGTGAGAGAGAGAGAGAGAGAGAGAGAGAGAGAGAGAGAGAGAGAGCACGCTCTTTGTACGTGTGTGCAAACGAGTCCAGATGTGCTCAGTGACTTTAGCAGACGCGTGGCTCAACTTAGTTCAGTCCGCTGGGCGCCCACCACCACATCCCCTCACTCCCTGCCTGCTGCTGCTGCTGCTGCTTTCCCAATGGCACAGGTGTGCCGCCAGGCTGTACCGTTAGCTCTCCATCATCATATGGCACATTTCTAGTTTTGTTGTTGTTGTTATTGATGATTTTTTATCATCCTCCCCCTTCTTGCAGAACTTCATTTTCCATGTGAAATTTGACTGCTGTCTTCATATCGAAGAGTTCGGTGTGTCGTCCACCTCTTCCCCCCCCCCCCTCCCTGCCCGGCTTCCTTCTTTAACTTTTCCCTTGTTTTCCCTCTTTTTTGAATGGTAGGCCTATGCATTTGTTAAATGGGTAAACGTTGGAGTTTGTCACATAGGTTAATTTATTTAACGTCGAAATTTGTCAAGTTGGTAAACGTCGGAATTTGTCAAATGGGTAAACGTAATTTGTCAATTGGGTAAATGTAATTTGTCAAGTGGGTAAATGTAATTTGTCAAGTGGGTAAACGTCAGAATTTATCAAATGGGTAAACGTCAGAATTGCCCCTCCCCCGTGATGATGCCGGGGCTCTTTCAGTATAAATAGTATCCCCCCCCCACCTTGTGGTAATTCTGTGCTATAAATTTCCTCTTTTCTGTCACTCTTTGTTTTTTTCCTTGTTACTTTGCTTTCTGTCATTTCTTCCTATTATTTTCTGCCTTGCTGGTCCATTCACCTGTATGTGTTTGATAAAGTATTAGATCTACGTGCTTTTCTCTTAGGATTGATAATCGGGCACTTGTATTGAGTGCATTTTTGGCTCTAGGGAAGTGAGATTCGTAGAAGCAATTTTAGGCAATTGAGACCAGTTCTTAATCATGTAACCATTTACCACTGTGTTCATTTGTCAGTTATTTCCACTTAACCGATCCAGAAAATTGGTTTAATTAACCCTTTGACTCCTGCACTCTATCCACCAACTGCAGGATGCTGATGGACAGGGTGCGGGAGTTAAAGGGTTAATTTGCAAGTCAATCGTTTGTCAGAAACCTGATTTGTCATCTTTTTTCCCCTTTGAATTTTATGTACGCTTGGGGAAAGGTTGGCCGAAAATTTAGGTCCTTTGTTCGTCGATAAGTACCTGCATTTGTTCTTACTCTCTTTTCGTGTCATCTTTTTCAGGTTTCGATTTAGTTACGTAAATGCTGGTAGTCCCTTTGAACGTATTACATTACAGTTTTCTGTGTTTTGTTACTAGATGCGAAATGAATCTTGATGAGGCAGAAATTTTCGAGTTGAGAAAAATATAGACTTTGACATGTCTTTCCCACAGTTTTGGGGACTTCACCACACTCGGACATTCCTCTGTGTGCTCTTACCAAATTTTGCCTGCAGTTAGCTGGCAGACTTATTGAGCCTGCGCAAAGCCCTGTGTGCTGGCAAGATCTTGAAAAAGGAACGTGTGGGAAAAAGAGGACGAGGAGAGGGCCAAGGGGGGTAATTTACCAACACCACCTACTGTTGCTTCTGCGCGCTTATCTCCCTGTCGGGAAACGGCAACAGTGAGCGATGTCGACTCGTGTCTCGGAATGGCAGCAGATAGTTTTCTCCAGCGATTAGTTTCCTCTCGATATAAAGTAGGATTTTCTTTCACCGCTACAGTTCGCATCACTCCCTGTGTGTGTGTGTGCGTGCGTCTGTCTCTGTCTCTGTCTCTCGCTCTCTCTCTCGCTCTCTCGCTCTCTCAGAAACTAAAAAAATCTTCCCAGTGAACTCAATGTAAAATACAAGAGAGAGAGAGAGAGAGGTGTACACACAGCTGGTGTGAGGCTGTTTTTGTATTGCTTGTGGCATTTTATTTCACTTGTTCTCCACCTGAGACACCCACTGTCTCCTTCCCTCGCCCCGTCGCCCCGTCAGTGGTCGACAGGTGTGTGTGTGTGTATATATATGTATGTATATATGTTGTGTGATCATCCGCTCCCGTTTGTCCCTCTTTGCCATCTTTTTTGTTGCATCAGATGACTTGCTCAGACACCTCAGCTTGTGTACAGTAAAGAGCTGCTGTCAGCACTTCACGTGGTGTGTGTGTGTGTGTGTGTGTGTGTGTGTGTGTGTGTGTGTGTGTGTGTGTGTGTGTGTGAGAGAGAGAGAGAGTATTCCTTCAGGCCTTTTCACCAGTGGTTTTAAATGCAGCAGCATACGCTCTCGCTCTCTCTCTCTCTCTCTCTCCCTCCCCCTCCCCCTCCCTCCCTCTCTCTCTCTCTCCCTACCTCCCCCTCCCTGCCCCTCTCTCTCTCCTCTTCTCTCCTCTCTTCTTCTCTTCTCTCCTCTCCTCTCTTCTCTCTTCTCTCTTCTCTCCTCTTCTCTTCTCTTCTCTTCTCTCCCCTCCCCTCCCCTCCCCTCCCCTCCTCTCCTCTCCTCTCCTGTCCTCTCCTCTCCTCTTCTCTTCTCTTCTCTTCCACCGTTCCTTCCACCCCAGAGCGTACGATTTGAATCGAGCTAGTTATAGCTCGGGTGGGGTGGGGTGGAGGGGGTGTGGTAGTTTGTGTTTTGGTGTTGTGGGTAGTCCCATTTGATAAACAAGAACGTAAAGACTGCTTTAGTAGACTCCAAATGAAGACAGTTCAATGGGATGGGACGACACTGCAGCCAGTCTGTTTAACTGCAGCGAGACTCATCATAGTCACTGTAGTAGATGTAAGAGGAGGAATTGTTGGAAAAGGCGAACAAGAGAATCGGGGAAAGAAGATAGATCTATACGCTACATCTCCTCGCCTTCCCTTTGGAGTGTACTAATGTCCGTCCAACTAATTCAAAACAAGCGTGACTGCCCGCGTTCAAGCAAATAGGAACCAGGGAAGGAAAAAAAAACAAAAAACAACGAAAAAAGATAAGAACTCTCTCTCTCTCTCTCTCTCTCTCTCTCTCTCTCTCTCCTCTCTCTCTCTCTCTCTCTCTCTCACATAATTGCGGACCGATTATGGTGGAACGTATATGGAATTGGCTCAGTGCAGTGCGTACGTGCGTCCGTCTCTCTCTCTCTCTCTCTCTCCCTCTCTCTCTCTCCCTCTCTCTCTCTCCCTCTCTCTCTCTCTCTCCCTCCCTCTCTCCCTCCCCATCCCCAGCCTCTTCTATCGGGGGACCATCATCAAGTGAAAACGGAAATAGCGAAGAAGATCAAAGAGAAGGGCAGAGGGTCTGGAAGGCCAGCCGAGCGCCATGAAGGAAACACGGGATGATGCCAGACACGCCGAAATGGCCATTCCCAGAGGCGCCTGCAGCCCCCTTGATGGTCCTAAAAGATGGCGATGACACCTCCACCCCCATCCCCCACCCCAACCTTTCGGTCTCTCGTTCCGTTCCTTCGTCGCTTGGATTCCCTGTCCTTCGTGTAATCGCTTGCTTGCGAGGTTCGATACAAAGCCCAGCAACATGTTGTCATTGCTAGAAAGAACAAAGATATCGGAGAAGCACCCCCCCCCCCCCCCACACACACACACACACTAAAATTAAGAGAGGGTTGACATCAGTCACGTCGCCGTTGCGTGGTAGTTAACGCAACAGACTGCGGACTGGAAGGTTGTGGGTTCGAATCTGCATCAGTCTTTTCAAAAATATATCATTGTGGGATTTTTCGGCTCTAACCGGCTCCTGTGCTATGGGCTCATTGGGAAGACTGGGACCACACAGTCGAGTCTCATCCACCGCATAGTCCAAATTTGTTTCACTGACAGTGTGACGCAAGCAGAACAACTGCGACAACAACAACAACAACAACTCTCTCTCTCTCTCTCTCTCTCTCTCTCACACACACACACACACACACACACACACACACACACACACACACACACACACACACACACACACACACTCTCTCTCTCTCTCTCTCACGCACGCACCCTCACACGCGCGCGCGCACACACACACACACACACACACACACACACACACACACACACACACACACACACACACACCACACACTCACGCGAGCGCGTGCGTGCGTGCGTGCGTGTGTATGGTTATATTCACTGCGCAGGTTTATGACATTTACCATGTTATTTCGGATCAGCTTCAGTTACATGGCATTTTCAGTTGCAGTGCATAATTATGGAAGTGTTGCAAGGATAGGAAGAGCTGTCTCGAGAACATCGGAAACTGGGGGTGTAGAGAAGGGGAGAGAACTGACATGATTCTCTGAAAAGTTGTTCCCCGTCTTTAACCCTTTGACTGCCGCACCCTATCCATCCAACCGCAAAAAACTTAACCTAACCCTTTGACTCTCACATCGTATTCAGCAGCTTCCTGCAGGAACCAGGTGGATAGGGTGAGAGAGTCGAAGGGTTACATTTTTTTGTTTTGCTAGAATGGTTGACAATGCAGGATGCTGGTGGACAGGGTGCAGGAGTCAAAGGGTTAAAATCAGAAAGCGATGTGATGTGAAAATAACTACCTCGCCTCTCAAGAGATTTTTTTAAATTTAGTTTTTTAAATTTATTTAGTCTGGTGTATGTGTGTGCACCTGGGCTGGTTGTCTAATGTTAAAGGCAAGGTTTTGTTATTAAGTTCTTTTCACCTTTCCACATCACCTGAACGATACCCCCCCCCCCCCCCACCAAACACACACTTATTCTATCCCCTCTCCCCTTGCCCATTCCGAGATTTCAATGTTGGACAAATTGTCGCGAGGACGAGGGGGGAGGGGGGGGGGGGGGGGGGGGGGGGAGGGGCGAGGTGTTCAGTCACTGTGGATGAAACCAGGTTAGTTTGCGGGTGGTATGGTAGAGGAAGAGGTGTGATGGTTTTCATCAGGAACGCTACCTCATCAGACTGGAACTCGGCGGTTACAATTCGGCCACACGGAAAGTGTGAGAGAGAGAAGGAGTGTGTGTGCGTGCGTGCGTGCGTGTGTGTGTGTGTGTGTGTGTGTGTGTGTGTGTGTGTGTGTGTGTGTGTGTGTGTGTGTATGTGTGTTTGTGTGTGTGTGTGTGTGTGTGTGGTGTGTGTGTGTGTGTGGCCAGTGTCTTCTTCTCCCCCTCCCCCCACCCTCGACTTTCCATCAGCCAGGTGCCCCTCACTGTGTGCACATCTGGCATGGAGGGAGAAAAAAAACCTCTGTATTCATTTAACCCTTTGGCTCCCGCACACTGCCCACCAGCATCCTGCAGTGTCAACCGTGCCAGCTGGTGGATAGGGTGAGGGTGTCAAAGGGTTACGTTTTTGCAGTTGGTGGATAGGGTGCAGGAGTCAGAGGGTTAAAACTTAGATCTATACTTAGGTTAGAGAGACCTGGTTGGTGACGAGGTCGAGCGGGGACGTCTCGATACGTCCCAGGTTCGACCCGACACAAACACACACGCACGCACGCTGGCACGCATGTACACACGCACGCACGCACACACATACACACACACACACACACACACACACACACACACACACACACACACACACACACACACACACACACACTAACACAGAGAAACAAACACACACACACACAAACACACACGCACAGAGAGAGAGAGAGAGGGGGGGGGGGTATGTTCATGGTTGCGAAACCAGGGTAACACATACTAGGGAAACGTTGTACGGGAACATGGGTGATAGGTATTACACTGCGGATGGTCGGTGCTGAAAGACGAAGAACATGAGCATTCTATCTGTGTTCATCTCCCCCCCCCCCCCCTGTCGGTCGGTCTCTCTCTCTCTCTCTCTCTCTCTCTCTCTCTCTCTCTCTCTCTCTCTCTCTCTCTCTCACACACATACACACACACGTGCGCGCGCGCGCGAAAAAAAGGAAACGTTTTGTAGCTGGGACGTATCGAACCAGGGACGTATCTAGACGTACTCGGTCGAGCGTGTAACCGGTTGTCGTATTTGACGTGGTGTTAGCCCTGATATGGCTGTAGTAGTCGGCTGGGCTATAAGCAATATGAACTTGAACTGGAGCGTGTGATCCAGCCCTGTTTTCCAGTCATACTGCACGGTTTCGAATCTGACACCGGTCCGCCCAGGTGTGAATGAAGAATACCTTGATGAAGGTAAAGCGGCGAGGGTGAGGAGATGTGGACACTCCCCTCATAACGATGCTTTTAACTCTTTGACTCCCGCTCCCTGTCGATCAGCATCTGGCATTGTCAACCATGCTAGCAAAGCAAAAACTTAACCCTTTGACTCCCTCATCCTATCCATATGGTGATGGAGTCGAAGGGTTAGTTGCTGGCTGGATAAAGTGTGGGAGTCAAAGGGTTAATAATATTCGACGTCCCTACCTTTTGGGTTTTTCTTTTCTTTTTTTTTTTACTTTTATTTTATTTTTTGTTGTTTTATTTTGAGTTTCGTTTGAGTTGTAGAGACCGGTTGATGCTTCCATTCCTTTGACAGCACCCAACTTGTTCTCGTGTCATTCGTCTTTCAATCATTAGGGTCGTTTATTCCTTTGACTCGATCTGTCCACCAGCTTTCTGCATTGTCAACCATACTAGCAAAGCAAAAGCTTAAACCCTTTGATTCCCTGCCGCTGACCATCAGCTTATTGCACGAAGCTGGTGTATAGGGTGAGGGGTCAAAGGGTCAAGTTTTTGCAGTTGGTGGATAGGGTGCGGGAGTCCAGTAGTTAGGCCTAAATTCTCCATTCCTTTCCTTTAATCGAACCGAAACTTGTTTTCGTTGCTTTACGGCGTATTCTATAATTGCAAACATCATGTAAACACTTTACCCCCCAAACCGGGTACACACACACAATTTCTCTCTCTCCTCTCTCTCTCTCTCTCTCTCTCTTCTCTCCTCTCTCTCTCTCTTCTCTCTCTCTCTCCTCTCTCTCTCTCTCTCTCTCTCTCTCTCCCCCCTCTTTCTATCCGTCCCACCCATATATCTACCCCCCTCTCCCTTCGAAAATGCACCCCACCCCTATCCCCCACGCCCTCCGGCTTGTTGCGGTTCCTTCCGCCGTCGAAGTCCGGAAGAACAGGATGGCGACGCCCTGGTGGTGATGGTGGTGGAGGGAGGGAGAGAGGGGGGAGGGGCCCAAGAGACGGGGTGTGGAAGCCTGGGGGCCGTGGCGGCCAACGAAAACCACATGGGTTTCGCGCTAATGGCTCCCATCTGTGCCCGCGCTCTGCCCTTCCTTCTTCCCCCCACCCCCTCTTTCATCCCCTCAAGACACACACCCCCTCTCCAACTTTTGCTAGGCCACTTCTTCTCATTTCTCCCGCTTCTCTCTCTCTCTCTCTCTCTCTCACACTCTTCTCTCTCTCTCTCTCTCTCTCTCTCTCTCTCTCGCTCTCTCTTATCATCTCGCTGCTTCCCCCCCCCCCCCCTTTCAGTTTCTGACATTCCCCACCTTCCATTTCTTAGCGCCACCAATTTGGCAGGGCTGGGTAATGAATGGTTGTTGCTTAGCTGTGTGATGATGTGTGATCAGGACACGAGTTGGAAAGTTGGGGGGTGGGGGGGTGGGGGTGGGGAAGGGAGATACGCGGCGGAAATGAATGTATGACTTAGATTTAGTTGGGGATGGAGAGTGGTGAGGTTTTGTACGAAGTTGGCCACACCTTTCTGTTTATTACAAGCCGCTAATTGTTGGCTTTACACAACTTCAGATTTGAGTGCAAGAACTTCTGGAATAATAATAATAATAATAATAAAAAATTCATATCAACGGGAGTTGTTTCGGGTCAACTTGAGAAGTGTGTATGTGTGTGTGTCTGTGAGAAAAGTATGTTTTTTTTTTTGTCAGTTATTTATGGGTTGAGCTGTACCTAAATTAGGTCAATGCTGTGCATTGTTGATGAGTCGCAAAAGCATAAGTTTGGAAGGTAAAGTTCCAAAGTCAGGGTGTCCTGCCTAAAATCAACCTTTTTAAAAAAAATTTTTTTTTAAACACAGATATAATTCGAAGAAATACTGAAAGTTTTGCGCTCTAAACTTAAAGCAAGGAGTTCTGATTTCTGACATTATTTCAAATCATGTAGATCTATACTTTGTTGTGATAGTCCACAAGTGTCTTCAATAAACATCGAGTTTTATTTCAACGGGAGCTGCTTTAAGATACTTAGTGGCATTGAGAAGAACACAATCTTTTTTTTATTATTATTATTTTTTTTTAACAATGTTAGTGAAATTGTTACAATGGTATGAATAGATCTCTTTCTCTCTCTCTCTCTCTCTCCTCTCTCTTTCTCTCTCCCTCCCCTCTCCCTCCCTCCCCTTCTCATTTTCGAATGTCCTAAAATTAATGGCATGGCCATCTTCATCCTTCCTCGGAAAAGTCTTTTGCAAAATTGGAGACCTGTTTAGCTCGCCGTTTCTTTCGGTGCGTCTGTCATGATGTTTTGACTTCTTAGATATTTGCGACTTCTTGGGTACATGTTGTTTTAAGTGGTTTTGTTTTTCAAGAAAAGATTGTGGATTTTGACTTTAGGGAAGGGGGAAAGAGAGAGAGAGAGAGAGAGAGAGAGAGAGAGAGAGAGAGAGAGAGAGAGAGAGTTGGGTGTTTCGTCAAGAAAGATAAATCAGGAATGTTTCTCTTTAATGTTGTGTCTGTCACAGCATACAGTGCTTCCGAGGTACCGTAGGCCCTATTTGTCGTTTAGCCAATATCGTAAATTTGTAATTGTAACTTATATTCTTTGCCTCCCACTCCCCAATACCCCGCACCTTTTTTGAAATGATTAATTTCTTTCAGTTTTGATTCCATTTCGCTGTTGTTTCTTCGAACTTTTCAATGTCTAATGCGCTTTATTTTAATACAGTCAGACTACAATAGCCTCCTCTGCAGTCAAAAAAAGAATGGGGGTTCCTATCAATGGATTGGTTCATTGAGACGTTGCCAGAAAGGAGCAGGAGGAAAAGAGTAAGGAGAGGGGGTGGGGTCCCGGGTCTGAGCGAGAAATTTACGAGGGGTAAAAAGAGGGCAGGGCAGGGCAGACGGCAGAACTTTGCAACCATGCCAGTAATGCCAGACTTGTGAAGTTGGGCGCCGAACCTCATCCATCTTGCCCGTTACCTACCTACAGCACGCGCACTGGACCTGCTGAGCGAACCCGCCGCCCACTGATTGAGAGGTCAGCCCAACCTACTTTCCGAGCGGTGGCTGCGAAGAGTTACTGGATGGTTATTTTTTGTCGGCTACCAGATTTTGGAAGAGAAAGTGTGGAGTTGCAGACAGTGCGGATTTCAGCGTGGTGATTATGTTTTTCTTCTATGATTTGTTATGACGGTGACGTTTGCTGGCTTACAGTTACACGCAACTGGAGCGTGTGTGTGTGTGTGTGCAATGTTTGGAAAGCCAAGTCGCCTATCTGACGTGCACAGCATTCTCGTCGTTCAGGTGCTGCGCACCATTTCCCGTGCCCATTGTTTACACGACAGGCAGCGCAGGGAATTAATGACTTCTCTCGCCGCTACTCTCTACTCTGGCACAACCAGCTCTGTACCTTTGTGCTGTTGCTAGTAGTGGTTGTACGGGCTGTATGTGTGCACTTCGTCTGGTGTCAGTGTGAGAGGGCAACTTATTTTGGGGCAAAGGCTTTTTACATTTGTGGAACTGAAAACTTCGGCTCTATCGTCACTAAACACGAATGTTAGCCTAGCAGGAGCTAAATCTTTACGCAATTTTTGATTGGCTAAAAACTCTGGCAGTTGGCGTGTACACGTCTGCTGCATACGGGTGGTGCCAGGCCCAGCCCATCGCCCTATCGTGTTAATTTCCACTTCCCAGGTGATGTGATCTGATCGTGGTTAACAATTTTGCTTCCCATTAGCCTGACATAATGGTGCAGCACCCTCGTGGTGTTGGTTTCTTTTGTGATTAGGCTTGGACGTATAAAAACATCCGACCAGATCTAGATCTACCAATCTCCTTCGAATCTGGAAAGTGGTTGCAGTTCTCGTCGATTCTGATCCAGTTTTTCAGAGTTGTTCCAAGTTGGCAGATTAAGTGTTCGGAAAAAGAGGTATCGACGTGAGATCAGCTGTCTGGAAACTGGGTGCAGGATGGATGGTAGATCTGTATTGGTCAGTGTAGAAGGAGGTTTTGTTTTGTTCAGCGAACTTGTTCCAGTTGTGAGGATATAGTACAAAGAGTTGTGGTGGAATTTCAACAGGTTTGTGGTGTAGGTCTACAGTTGAAT
>JAPXFY010000035.1:28609134-28614134 GCA_030674185.1 Monoplex corrugatus
CCCCACCCCCTAGAAGGAAAATGCTAAACCACTAAATAAATAAGATGAATACAGTAAGATGAATAAATTAATATACATATAATAAAAACTAAGAAGAAGAAATGAATACAGTAAGATGAATAGTTGAATGAAATATATTAAAAACAAAAAGGAAGAACTGACTCAAGGCAACTTCATGAAGCCGTGGTCATTGTCGACGACGACAGACGAACACCAAGATGAATAAATGAATAAATATGATTAAAAAAATTTTTTTTTTAAATTGAAAGGAAGAAGTGCATAAAGAGATATATCTGTAGTAGGCCTATATCTGGTGTGCTTTGAAATGAGAAATGAATTTATCAGCACAGGCTAATCAAAATCATTTTCCTATTTTAATTAAATGATGATTTATCACACCTGTTCTGCGTTTGTTGAAAACTTCCATGGCTGGGAAATATATGTTGCTGTATTGGTTATGAATGGGAGAAAAATGACAAATTGCTCTGTGGTGATCCATTTCCTTTTGGACAGGCCACCAGCACCCAAATTGCAATTCTGCTAAAAGAGTTTAACCCTTTGTGTATAGGGTGCGGGAGTCGAAGGGTTAAAACGCAGTGTCTGCTTCTTTCTGTCTTTCGCTCCTTGTCATCCCACCTCGCACCAACTCTACCCTTCCCCCCTCTTCCTCTTCAGCTCGAATTCTGTCTGTAGCAGTGAGGGTAGGCAGCAGCAAGGAGCCCGTGTAAACTCCTACTCATACAGCAAGCAGGAGGGAGGCTGGCAGAGGTTTGGTTGTTGAGAATGGAGTGTTTGTCCTTGTCCCTCGGGGGATAACACACAGGAGGATAGACCATCCTGCATCAAAGGCAACAGGAGATGTCTACACACACACACACACATTGCTAACCCCCCCCTCCCCCTGGTCCCCCCCCCCCCCCCCCCCACCAACCACCACCTAGCTATGTACACATACTGCTTCTGTTTTTTTTTATAGTTTTTCTGACAACTGATGCTGATTGTCTAGTCCTCGTCATCAGCATCCCATCCCGCACCCCACCCTCCCGCACCTCCTTCAGTGCTCAGTTGATAGGGCGGACGATTTTGAGAAATTTGATGGAATCAGATACTTCCTCTTTTTTAATCTTTTTTATTTTTCGTTTCTTTTCTTCTCGTGTTGTGTGTGTTTATTGTCTGTTCTTGGCAATTTTCCCTCTGGAGATCCAAGTGAAAACACGCATGCACCCGCGTACACACACACGCGCGCGCGCGCGCGCACGCACACACACACACACACACACACACACACACACCACACCACACTCTCTCTCTCTCTCTCTCTCCACACGCATGCACTTTTCTTTTCTTTTTTTTGGAGAGGTTGTCTTCAACAGTGTTTGTGTGCCATACACACCACAAATCCCATCTCCTTTCCTAATGGTCATCAAGAGAAAGTCGCACAGAACTTGTTGTTGTTGTTCTTCCTTCTTTCGCAGTTTGCATGGTCAGGCCATATCATCATCTGGTGATGGCCACAATGGTCAACCGCCCGCCATTCATGTCTGCAGATGACCGTGTAGTCCCTGGCATTTTGTGGCATGGCACCATGGTTTGTTAGAAGGCACCTGGAAGCCTGGTATCTCTTGTCTTCAGCTGTCGTTGTACTCACGAGTCTTTTGTTTGTATGTTTGCGTGCGTGTGATGATAAAAGCATACACAATTTGGAAATACATTGTAGAGAATACGAAGGGCATGATTATGGACTTCTTGAAGGTGGAGAGGCAGATCAACACAGAATGAGTCACTTAGAGATTGTGAAGAGCTTTGCGTTTCATATTGCTTTAGAAGAGATTGTGTAGAACTGTATTTCATATTGCAAAGAAACCTCACATAAAATGATCGACTGAGCATTTTCTGAAAGCAGGGGTGAAATTGGGGCTGGGTAGGACATGAATAAAACTTTACAGGTGTATGCAACTGGTGGCAGTCATTTCTTTCTGTACCTGTAATGTTTGAAGCCGTGCTTCCCATCCTGATAATTCCTGTTCCTCACAACATACATCCAGTGAGCCCATTTCTCAGGTGTGCTCTACTTTTATGCAGGTGATAGATCTGCGCATTGATAAGTCTGAGCCTGTGTCTGTTGTTATTACTGTCTGTAAACCTGTGTCAGATGGCACACCTGTGGCGAGATATTGCCCACGCACTAAAGACCACAGGTGTCAGAGCGAGACAAAAGGATTGCAACAGCAGTGTGTGGTCACAAAGCAACCTGTTATTGGTGTATAGGGGAGAAAGTAGGTCGCGTACATGTATGTGTGTGTTGAGGGGTGGGGTGGGGTGGGGGGTCGAGCCTCCTTGACTGGACTGTGATATATGTATGCCATCATTACATGTATGAATGGGGAGAGACCACAGTTGTGAATGAAGACAGAAGGGCAGACGGCGGCAGACGGTACACACTGCAGTACTAAAACTAGGAGGAGGAAGGAAACACACACACACACGCACACATCCATACACCACCTGTTTCCAGCAGGTCCCCCAGAAAACATGTTGCACGTGCAATCTGTGGGGTATGGTGCGCTATGGCTTGCCATGTGGTGTCATGTGCGGTACCTGATTGTGTCTTGTTGCCACTATTTCCCCAGTCGTCTGCCTCCTGCCTTTCTTTCTTCACAGGAATCTTGGAAATTTTTCAAACTGAAGAGATTCTTTTCAGGAGAGATGCAGGGATAGATTTGTAGTGGGGGGGGGGGGGGGGTTGATAGCATTTCATTGAATCATTGAGTTCTCTTGGATTTAATTGTATGGACACAGACATTTTGTGCCAAAACGTTACCTTTACCCTTTCTGCATAAAACCATGCATTCCTAAGCCCTCATGAAAAATGGGGACAAAATGCAAGTAACTGATTTTGATCTCTCTTCAACTCCCAATAACGTTAAACAGACATTCACCAATATACCCTCTGGGGATGCTGGGGGCTCTTTTGGAATAAATAGTATCCCCCCGCCTTCTGAATATTCTGTGCTAGAAATTTCCTTTTTCTGTCACTCTCATTGTTTCTTCCTCCCTCCATTGCTTTCTGTCATTTTTGTTTTCTATCATTTTCTGCCCACCTTATGACATCGGCTGGTCTATATACAAAAATAACAGTAACTGTATTCACCAATATATAAGAAAGGCAAACCAGTATATACCTTAAATCTTTTTTGGCTTGACTATTTTTGATGCATTTGATTTACACTTGACCACTTTCGTTTTTTATCACTAACACCACCATCACCACCACCCCTAGTCATACACTTCATTAGGAAAACCACTTTTGACCCTTATATTAGGAAATGGTTACCTGACCAGTGTCCTGTTACTCCTAACCAGGACTTTGATTAAATCATGTTTTTGAGATCTGACTTTTAGTGCCAGCCTGATTAAATCATGTTTTTGAGTTCTGACTTTTGGTGCCAGCCGCTTTGGTTCACTCGTTCATAGTGCCCTTGAAAGAAGAAGGTTGTTTCTTCGTTGAGGCTCTGGCAGTAGCAGGATAGATGAGTTTTCTGAATACTGATAGATTTCTGTCATGTCTGATTAGTCAGGCCCAAAGATGAGCTTAGCCCTTTTATTGGGTCTGTTATGACAAGACTGCCTTGTTTTCATGTGCACATAATTGTCACCTATGACATTATTAGTTACAGTTACTGGGGTGGGTGGGTAGGGGGGAGGGGAGAGAGAGAGAGAGAGAGAGAGAGAGAGAGAGAGTGAGTGTGTGTGTGTGTGTGTGTGTGTGTGTGTGTGTGTGTGTGTGTGTGTGTGTATACATGTGTGAAAAAGAGAGGGAATGAATGTTACAGGTCTGACTGTGCAGTGTGCTGTATGACAGGTACAAGCGTTCATAAACGGTTTTGTTCTTCTTACAGCCAGCCAGATTGTTTGCTTATAAAATCTGTTTGTTGTTGGTTTTGTTTGGGTTTTTTTTGTTTGTTTTTTTCTGAAGCCGGATCAGTATAACTGGCAGCTGCTGCACAGTGTACCTTACCTCCCACCTGGGTCCTAGTTGATAGCTGTCTATTGTTTCAGTTCCCTTTTAAGAGTTGAAATCCTCTCTTTTTTCTCCACTTTCCTTTTCTTCTTTCTTTCATTCTTTTTCTTTCTATCATTCATTCTTTCTTTTCTTTTCTTTCTATCTTTTCTTTTCTTTCTATCTTTCTTTTCTTTTCTTTCTTTTTTTCTTTCTTTTCTTTATGTCTTGCATGGAGGAGGGACCTTCATGTCATCTTGTCTGTCTACACCAGCATAGTGTTTTCTGTATGTGGTGCGATGGTGGTGAGAATGTTTTGATCATTCTTTCTTTCGTTTTTATTTATAAAGGTTATATGGGTGGGAATAGCATTGCTTTTATGATAGACAGTTGAAGAAGCAGTGCTTTCTCTCTCCTCTCTATTCCACACGCACACGCGCATGCACGCACGCACACACACACACACACACTCTCTCTCTCTCTCTCTCTCTGTCTCTCTTTGTCTGTCTTCTCTCCTCTCTCTCTCTCTCTCTCTCTCTCTCTCTCTCTCTCTCCCCTCTCTCTCTCTCTCTCTCTCTCTCTCTCAGTCAATGAGTTTCAATTTCTCAAGATAATGTCTCTGTGTTTGGAATAAATTCCATATGCACTGACACAACTAATGCCCTCTCTGAGACTCGTTAGTAATTCTGTAGAATTGATTGGGGTGTAACCCTCAAGTTCTGTTCTTCAATCCTGAATACTATATTTCTCAGACTTAGAGTAATTCTGTAGAATTGATTGGGGTGTAACCCTCAAATTATGTTCTTCAATCCTGAATGCTATATCTCTCAGACTCGGAGTAATTCTGTAGAATTGATTGGGGTGTAACCCTCAAATTCTGTTCTTCAATCCTGAATACTGTATATCTCAGACTCGAGAGTATTTCTGTAGAATTGATAGGGGTGTAACCTCAAGTCCTGTTCTTCAATCCTGAATGCTATTGCTTACCATTCTTTGCTGT
>JAPXFY010000035.1:28619134-28644134 GCA_030674185.1 Monoplex corrugatus
GGTCTGGCCTTGTAAGTCTGGAGGTTTGGAATTGCTTCTGTCAGGGGAATGCTAGTATTGTCCATTTTCCGTTAGGGAGTCTTTCCTATACAGTGTGCATTGAAGGGGAAGGAGACACAAACAGTCTTTTAATTCTAGTGAAATTTAAGTTTTTTTTTTTCTCTTCTGCTTCAGTGTTGTCATTGAAGAATTGAATCTTTGTTAAAGAATCTTGTGTAGATAAATATAATTTCCTTGCCATTGATATTAACCCCCCCCCCCCACCCCCTATATCAAGCTTGGATATTACATTCTCCTTGCAGTCCAAGAGGCCCAAGATGGCCGTTGAATTCCCTGCCCAGCGTGTGTGTGTGCGTGTGCGTTTATCCAGTTCCGATTAAAGCATTTATGCCATTGTTTCTTGAAAATGAAGGTTTTTATCTGCCCCGTATTCCCCACTACTTCCTAATGGAGTTACACTCTGCGTGAAAATGCGGTGATGCATCTGTGCAGTGATGGCACTCCACGCTACAGCTTGGACATTTTGATTGAGCTGGCGTTATTTTCTTCATTATCTCCTTCACATCTTTCAGTGAGATATATAATTCTAGTCTCCTGACCCAGAGAGATTTGTCGTTACATTTTTTTATGTACAGTTTCTCTCACAGTTCAGAGAGGATTGGGAGGGATCACTTGAAAGGGAGAGTGAAGAATGGATTGGTTCTTTTGGTGATTATTTGAACCTTTTGACTCCTGCACCCTGTCCACCAGCATCCTGCGTTGTCAGCCATGCTAGCAAAGCAAATATGTAACCCTTTCACTCCCTCACCCTATCATCCTGTAGGAACATGATGGAGAGTTGAGGAAGATTGTTAACCGTTTGACCCCTGCACCCTATCCACCAATTGCAAAAACTCAAGCCTTTGACTCACTCACCCTATCCAACATCTTCCTCAACTTTTTTTTTATATATTTTTTTATTTTGTTTTAAATCTCTTTCTTATCGTCTTTAAGGCACAGTTTACCATAGACACAGTTTACCGTGAAGATACTTGTTTCAGGAACTGCTGGTGCGTGTTGTTATGAGAACTTTTAACTTGTATTTGTAGGATGTGTGTATGTATTGGTTATTACACGTTGAATTCAAGTTGAAGGTGTTTGGTTTAAAGGAAGAGCAACCGCCTTCAGGCCTCTGTATGTGTGTGAGTCTGGCTTGAAAAAAACAACTGTGTGTGTGTGTGGGGGGGGGGGGGGGCAGCAATTCCGTGTGTGGGTCTGGTTTGAAAAAAAAAATGTGTGTGTGTGGGGGAGGGGGGCAGCAATCCAGCAGTGAATGATTGCCAAACAACCTTTGACTCGGTGTTTTTCAGGGGTATTCCCATCCAGTTTCACCCAACCAAGATGCCATGTTGGCCTCAGGGCTTCCACCCATGTCTACCTTCCGGCCCCCCACATCCTCCGCCTACTCTGGATCTTCCCCCACCGTCAACGGCTCCCAACCCCCCTCACAGCAGCAGACTGGGGACGCCTTGGGCAAAGCTCTCGCTTCTGTGAGTCATGGTGTTGTTGGTTTGATGGTTGTGTTTATGTTTGTTTTGTTTTCGTTTTCCCCCCTCAAACTTCTCTTTTAACCATTTGAGTCCCGCATCCTGTTCACCAGCATCTGGAATTGTCAACCATGCTAGCAAAGCAAAAGCTTAGTTCTTTGACTCTAGCCCTCACTCTCTATCCGTCAGCTTTCTGCAGGAAACTGATGGAAAGGGTGAGGGGGTCAAAGGGTTAAGTTTTTGCAGTTGATGGATAGGGTGGGGAGTCAGAGAGGTGTTTTTTTTAAGTCTTTAGGCTCGTTTTCATGTTACGATACTGAGTTAACCCACCATTTGTAAGATTACTTTCCTTGGGAGGTCTGTAGTACTTATTAAATGTATTGTACCAAAATGTTTACAGTCAGATCACTAACAAGGATGATGAACTCTAGACTGGCCAAAGCATTCCCAGTGAAACATTATGCCAGTCCAGTATTATTCCATTGTGTAGTAGTTGTGATCGTTTTATGTTGTGTTTCATTGTGTTATTGTGTGTCCGTGTCTTTGAGCTTTAGTGATGTTTTTGTGTAAACTTCAGACTACCACATCTAGGGAGAAGATTTTGCTATACAGTACACATTACCACCTTTGTTCCTACCTTTGTGTGTGTGAAGCAATAAAGAAATTTTTTTTCCGTAAAACAGTTTGCCAGGGATAGTTTCTTTGTAGTTTTTTGTTCCTCCATTAAAAGTTAAAAAAAAAACCAACCAATAGTTAAAGTTCCTTATTGGATATATATCTGTAATGAGCCGTGCTTGCTGATTGTACATTCCCTGTTTAATTGTCATTAGACAACTCGGGTGCAATGGACAAGTTTTTGTTGTTTGTTTATTTGTTGTTTTTCAGTATGGTAACCTGGTCAGGTTTTGTGTGTTTGTATCTGTAGATCTCTGTATCTTTGTCTGCCTTATGTTATTCAGAATTATTCATTTTTAAACTAGGAGGTACACTTATTTCAATTTTGTGTCTGCACTTGCTCTTTCCCTCCCCTCCCTCCAGTTTCACCTGCCCTTTAACCCTTTGACTCCCACACCCTATCCACCAACTGCAAAAACTTAACCTTTTGACTCCCTCTCCCTCTCCACCAGCTTCCTGCAGCAAGCTGATGGATAGCTTGAGGAAATCAGAGGCTAAGTTTTTGCTTTGCTAGCATTGTTGACAGTGCAGGATGCTGTTGGACAGGGTGCAGGAATCAAAGGGTTAAACAAAGGGGATAGAAGATAAAAGTGTGCCAGTCCCCCATCACCCCTATTTAACTTTGCACACCACACATGCGCACGCGCAACGCACACACACACACACCACACACACACACACACACACACACACACACACACACAACACACACACACACACACACACACTCACATCACACACCACACTCACAGACAAGACAAAAACTCACAGACCAACACACACACACACACACACACACACACACACACACACACACCACAAGCACATCATCACCCTGTCCACTGACAAGAAAAATCTACTCCTTTTTTTTTTTGAATGACAACCTGACAAGTGCAGTGTTTTTAGTGTAACCTGCTACTTTTGGCTGCACTTAGCTGTTGCTGGTGTGCTCATTTCTAAATTGCTATCTTCTGACAGGGTTGGAGGCATGAGCCAGAAACTGGCTGTGTCATTCCACTTTCTTGCGGAGATAAATTGTCATGGAAGCCCACTATGATTTCATAAATAAACATTTAATTTGGATAAAGGTTTTTGAGGTTTGAGGGATCTCGGCTTCTCTCAGAGGGAGGGGGGTATAATGCAGGCGATACTCATTTGCTCTCCTCTCTTCTTTACCATTCCCAGCTGTAAAGAGGGCAGGTACCAATTTATTGCTGGGTGGTCACCCATCCATTGGCAGTTATAGGTCATTTTCAGAAGCGTGCATGCTGATTGTTTTTGTGTTTCTATAAATCGGAACACTGACAATATGTGGCTTATTAGATCTTTAACATGCTTATTTTATGTCTTCATGTGTGTGGACACATGAAGGGTTCAGGCATTTGAAGGTCTGCGTACTGTTGACCAGAAAAATCTCCGTCCTTTACCCATCAGGCAGCAGTATCCAAACAGGTTCAAACCCGACCTTCGAATTGGAAGTCAAGTGTCCTTACCACTTGACCATTTGCTTAATTTAACCCTTCGACTCCTACATCCTGTCCATCAACTGCAGACACTTAACCCTTTTGCTCCCCCACCTATTCACCAGTTTCCTACAAAGGGTTAAGATATTTCTTTGCAAGCATGGTTGGCAATGCAGGATGCTGGTGGATAGGGCGCGGGAGTGAAAAGGTTAAGGGGATAAGGCCAGGGGGGTATGGCCATGGTTGTGCTGGAGGGGATGGGTTGTTGTGGCAAGTAAACTTTGTTATTCATTTAAATTTAGCTGTGTTGTTTATATGCAACTAGTCACTGAGGCTATTTCTGGGCTTAAATTAAAACTGTCAGCCGTCCAGGTTCATAAAAATGTTCTTAAAGTGTGAGGAATCTGACTTAAAAGTAAGCAAGCAGTTGAAACTCCCACATACACTTTTTTATTTGATTGCAAGACTATGATGTTATGAATTAAAAAAAAAAAAATTCTGCTCAAAAGATTAAGTTGAATAACAGTTCACCGTTGTGTCGTGTCAGATTTGTGTATGATGAAAAGAACAAAGAAGACATGTATATATTTCCTTCAGGAAACCCTGCAGTAATGGTAAGACGGATGAAAGTTCTTCTTCAAATGATCAGGGTAAACGTTCAGAAAAAATTTCAGTTCTTGCAAGCCAATAATTGTTTGTATGAAAAATAAAAGTTCATATGTGAAAAATAAAAGAATTATCGTGTGAATTCTTTTCTGTGAAGATTGTTCTTCCGATAGCAGCAGTAATGTTAAGATCGTTTGACAAAAAGATGGCTGTGTGCGTGTCCTCTCACACTTCCCACTCCCGGAACCCCACTTCTCTGACAAATGAAGAATTTGCCGAGTTTTGGAAGGAGCCTTGCCGTGCCTTAGTCCTGTCTGTTTTTGCAGTTGTCTTTCCTTGCCTCTCATTAGCAGCAGAAGGTGTTTGCAGTTAGGGGGCATGATGGGCTGTGTGGAGCGGGTGCGTTAAATGTCAGCATGGTGGTGTGGGTTAGTGTCAGGCATAGCAGGGAACAGATCCCACGTCTTTTGGGTTAACTTGTTGAGGCTTGGCTCTAAAGGTTAGCGTCCTTGTCATAGCCTCGATGTCTTTATTACTTATAGCATTCTTGTCAAATACCAGGCCTGCTGTTAGCACCTCCTTTTCTTAAAAAAAATTTGTGTGCATTTCACTGTTGTATAGTACTTCGTCATGCCATAGAGTGTACGACTGGCTATAGCTTTTTGATGGGTTCGAAAAGAAAAAAATTTCAAATACTCATTTGCTTGTTAATTGTCGCAAGAAGAAAAAAATTTCAAATACTCATTTGCTCTTTGATTGGTAGCAAGAAGACGAAAATTTCAGATATCCATTTGCTGCAATTGCATAATCTCTACTGTCACTTTTCCATCTTTTAGTGGGTCAGATTATGTTGGAATATTTTTCTCATTTGTCTTTGCAGTTGAAAATAAACCATCTTCATTTAAACTTTAATGTTAAAATTCTGTTAGAAAGAGAAAACTAGATTTAATTTCCACGGTCCCAATTTTTTTTTATCCATTGTCTTTTAGTAATAAACTGATACAGGATGTGCACTGAATGGCACTGATTGGAAAGAATCTGTTAGTAGCCATTCCAGGGTATCCACAAATGATCCAAAATTCTTCAGCATATTGTATTTATGCTCATTCGCATTTCTGCTAAAAAAAAAAATTTGAATGGTCATCAGCGGTTATTTTTATTTTAAAAGAGAATAGCATCAAAACAAACAGCAACAGTTGGGGTGGGATATATATGTCATGAGCTGGTGGCACATTGATCTCAGATTGGGATGGGATTTTTCTTTCCTCTCTCCACTTGACTTTGACCCAAGTGGTAACCTGGGAACATGTACTTTTAGTCGGTCTATCAAACGAGGCAGTTGAACAGAGATCCCATGTACAACATGCACATAACGCACATAAAAGAACTCGTCACAGAAGGAATTGCCCTTGGCGATAGATTCTTCAATGGATTACTTAAAGTAGCATTCCATTCCAGGGATTTTGTTTTACTGGGTTAATGCTAAAGCACCCAAGTGTGCTGATAATGACTGAGAGGTGAAATCACACTGACCTGGTGATCATGTTTACTCTCCGAAAAGGAGTCTTTACTCCTGATATTTACAGAAATGGTGAGCTGAGCAGATGATATTGTTTTCATACTGCACGGTGCTCTGTATAAGCTTCACTCTTTATAATTTTTTCCCAAAGCAATGAGACATACTCTAACATTTTTGTAAGAAATGAGACATAATAAAGATTGTCGTCATTTATTAGGAAGCTGTATAAAATTTGTTATTAATAATGAAGCCCCATTGGACTCAGAAGTAGTATTCATGCGTGCATGCAGGCGTTCTGGCAATGGTTGGTGGAAATATTGATCAAGGCAAAGCAGATCGAGATCTATAGATTTCTGGTTCTGAACCACGAAAACATGAACAAGAAATGAATATTTTTTGAAAATGAAATCCTGTTACTATTTTCTGTGTCAGGGAGGTAGGATGTATGCATGGACAGAGGACTGAGACCGGTTTGTGCATCATACTAATTACGATGGGGCGGGCAAGGCAGTGAGGGGGGTGGGGTAAACGCATGAGAGCAGCATGTGCAAGGTATTGGCGGGCCGTGTGTGGTGGTGTGAGAGTTATGAATTTCCATAACACCGCCACCTGACTTGCATCTGACTCTCATCAACCTGTCTCGGCCCCTCAAACATCTGTTTCCCATTCATAGAGGGAGGGAGTGTGGGAGGGAGGGGGGTTGTGTGTGGTTCGTTTTACCAAGAAAACATGAAAAGAGGTGGCGTTGGGAGGCTGTTAGCTTGCTTGCATGTGTGCTGCAAGACGGCCAGACTGTTGGCAGGGAAGAGTGCAGGCAGCGTTATTATTACACAGGTTTGGAACAACGTCACAGACCTCTTTCACACATGGCTGTACTTAGCTCTCCGCCATTCTTCCAGGCTTCTGAAGGAAATGATGCAAACCAGACAAAAGCAAAGAACGCAAAACACACTGTTAA
Source organism: Monoplex corrugatus (assembly GCA_030674185.1). Classification (NCBI taxonomy): domain Eukaryota; kingdom Metazoa; phylum Mollusca; class Gastropoda; order Littorinimorpha; family Ranellidae; genus Monoplex; species Monoplex corrugatus. The sequence goes on from JAPXFY010000035.1 coordinate 28,625,882, forward strand.
AAAAAAGATAAAGAAGAAACAAATATGGCTATAGAAATACAGAACAGGCTAAATTAAAGAATGAAGTCCAGACCGGGCTTCACATTTGCAAAGGTGGTAAATATTAGTAACGCACATGTAACCAGGAAAGAGGGAAGTATAAACCAGGTAAAAATGTCAAACTCATACCATCAGTATGATGTAAGCATAGGCAGAGTAAAAAGGAAAAATAAACTACTCAGTGTAGAATGAAAATGTTGATTTAGCATTGATTTCCGTGACGGAATTTCAGTAGTTTTACGTTTTGACTGAAACTGAATACAAGTTTCATATCAGTATGATTTTAGCAAACAGAATTACAACTCAAGCCTGTGTTAGCCAATTTCTAGTAAAACCATACCGAAAACATCACTCTGTTGAATTTGGATATACTCTTTTTTTATCCACCCACCTCCCCATTTCTCATCTTTTCTTGATGATAATTCTGTGGGGTATATGTATTTCACTATTTGTTTCTTTGGGTGGTAATGCTTCAGCGTAAAACGCTCTCCTGGAGAAAGTTGCCTAAATTTCATGCAAAAAACCCCAAGAGGAATTAAACTAATAAAAAATATTATCAGTGTATTTATGTGTGTTTGTTGTTATTAGTGTTTACAGACTACATTTTTGCAAACTTTGATGAACAGTTATTGTCTGTGTCAGTTTTCTATGTCGAGAGGTTAACCCTTTGCCACCTGCACCCTATCTACCAACTGCAAAAACTTAACCCTTTGACTCCCTCACCCTGTCCACCAGCTTCCTGCAGGAAGCTGGTGGACAGGGTGAGGGAGTCAAAGGGTTAAGTTTTTGCTCTTCCAGCATGGTTGACAAAGAAGGATGCTGTTGGACAGGCTGCAGGAGTCAAAGGGTTAATATCATTGTTTCCAACAACTCACGTCCTGCTCCAGTTTTTGTCTGGTTAAGTTGTCATGTGTCCATCTTCACAATATATGTGCTGTATGTTGATGAAAAGATTGTGTATATAGTATGTGTGATGTAATAATGTTTTCTTCTTCTGTCCCTCTCCACCCAGATGTTGTGTATATAATATGTGTGATGTAATAATGTTTTCTTCTTCTGCCCCTCCCCACCCAGATGTGTGTCCATCTTCCAGATATGTGTGTAGTGTGTTGATGAAAAGATTGTGTATATAGTATGTGTGATGTAATAATGTTTTCTTCTTCTGTCCCTCCCCACCCATATGTGTGTCCCTCTTCCAGATATGTGTGTAGTGTGTTGATGAAAAGATTGTGTATATAGTATGTGTGATGTAATAATGTTTTCTTCTTCTGTCCCTCCCCACCCATATGTGTGTCCCTCTTCCAGATATGTGTGTAGTGTGTTGATGAAAAGATTGTGTATATAGTATGTGTGATGTAATAATGTTTTCTTCTTCTGTCCCTCCCCACCCAGATGTGTGTCCCTCTTCCAGATATGTGTGTAGTGTGTTGATGAAAAGATTGTGTATATAGTATGTGTGATGTAAATAATGTTTTCTTCTTCTGTCCCTCCCCACCCAGATGTGTGTCCCTCTTCCAGATATGTGTGTAGTGTGTTGATGAAAAGATTGTGTATATAGTATGTGTGATGTAATGTTTCTTCTTCTGCCCCTCCCCACCCAGATGTGTGTCCCTCTTCCAGATATGTGTGTAGTGTGTTGATGAAAAGATTGTGTATATAGTATGTGTGATGTAATGTTTCTTCTTCTGTCCCTCCCCACCCAGATGTGTGTCCATCTTCCAGATATGTGTGTAGTGTGTTGATGAAAAGATTGTGTATGTAGTATGTGTGATGTAATAATGTTTTCTTCTTCTGCCCCTCCCCACCCAGATGTGTGTCCATCTTCACAATATATGTGCTGTATGTTGATGAAAAGATTGTGTATATAGTATATGTGATGTAATAATGTTTTCTTCTTCTGCCCCTCCCCACCCAGATGTGTGTCCATCTTCCAGGTATGTGTGTAGTGTGTTGATGAAAAGATTGTGTATATAGTATGCGTGATGTAGTAATGTTTTTTCTTCTGTCCCTCCCCACCCAGATGTGTGTCCATCTTCCAGATATGTGTGTAGTGTGTTGATGAAAAGATTGTGTATATAGTATGTGTGATGTAATAATGTTTTCTTCTTCTGTCCCTCCCCACCCAGATGTGTGTCCATCTTCCAGATATGTGTGTAGTGTGTTGATGAAAAGATTGTGTATGTAGTATGTGTGATGTAATAATGTTTTCTTCTTCTGTCCCTCCCCACCCAGATGTGTGTCCATCTTCCAGATATGTGTGTAGTGTGTTGATGAAAAGATTGTGTATGTAGTATGTGTGATGTAATAATGTTTTTTCTTCTGTCCCTCCCCACCCAGATTTACCCCACAGAACAGACTAGCAGCAGCTATGGGGGCTCGAACCCCACCACACCCGTGTCTTCTCCGCCCCCCATGACAGGTAAGGACAGACAGAAATTAATTGCTTGCAATAAAGTTATGGAACAGTTTCTCAGCAGTCAGACGCATGCACACACTCAGACACATTTGCCTGACCTTTGTGTTCGCTAGACTCGGCAGCTGTTATAAGATGGAAATTTATAAGATGGAAAGCTTGCAGAGTTGGTTGATTTTTGGCTTGCAGGTGAGGTACGTGTTCCCTTGTTTTAACCCGTTGTCTCCCGCACGCTGTCCACCAGCACCAGCATCCTATACTGTCAACCATGCTAGCAAAAACTTAACCCTTTGATTCGCTCACTCTATCCACCAGCTTACAGTGGATTGGGTGAAGGAGTCAAAAGGTAAAGTTTTCGCAGTTTGTGGATAGGATGCGGGAGTCAAAGAGTTAAATTAATGGTAAAGTCAGGAAATGACATTCATGCCATAGTTGAATTTTTGGATTTCATTTGAGACATCCATCCCAAAGCAGAACTTCAGCCCAAAAGTTCAGTTGCCACTTGCACTTTTGTAACACCTAAATCAACCCAAACTGTGATCACAATGAGAGCAGGGCATGAAGAACTATGGAATCTATCGCACTTTTTTTTTTTTATTTCATTGCTTAAATGATAGATTGGGGATGATAATCATGATGGTGTGGAGAGTGTGGATGATAATCATGATGGTGTGGAGAGTGTGGATGATAATCATGATGGTGTGGAGAGTGTGGATGATAATCATGATAGTGTGGAGAGTGTGGATGATAATCATGATGGTGTGGAGAATGGGGATGATAATCATGATGGTGTGGAGAGTGTGGATGATAATCATGATGGTGTGGAGAGTGTGGATGATAATCATGATGGTGTGGAGAGTGTGGATGATAATCATGATGGTGTGGAGAATGGGGATGATAATCATGAGAGTGTGGAGAGTGTGGATGATAATCATGATGGTGTGGAGAGTGTGGATGATAATCATGATAGTGTGGAGAGTGTGGATGATAATCATGATGGTGTGGAGAGTGTGGATGATAATCATGAGAGTGTGGAGAGTGTGGATGATAATCATGAGAGTGTGGAGAATGGGGATGATAATCATGATGGTGTGGAGAGTGTGGATGATAATCATGATAGTGTGGAGAGTGTGGATGATAATCATGATGGTGTGGAGAGTGTGGATGATAATCATGATAGTGTGGAGAGTGTGGATGATAATCATGATAGTGTGGAGAGTGTGGATGATAATCATGATAGTGTGGAGAGTGTGGATGATAATCATGATAGTGTGGAGAGTGTGGATGATAATCATGATAGTGTGGAGAGTGTGGATGATAATCATGAGAGTGTGGAGAGTGTGGATGATAATCATGATGGTGTGGAGAGTGTGGATGATAATCATGAGAGTGTGGAGAGTGTGGATGATAATCATGATAGTGTGGAGAGTGTGGATGATAATCATGAGAGTGTGGAGAGTGTGGATGATAATCATGATAGTGTGGAGAGTGTGGATGATAATCATGAGAGTGTGGAGAATGGGGATGATAATCATGATGGTGTGGAGAATGGGGATGATAATCATGATGGTGTGGAGAGTGTGGATGATAATCATGATAGTGTGGAGAGTGTGGATGATAATCATGATAGTGTGGAGAGTGTGGATGATAATCATGAGAGTGTGGAGAATGGGGATGATAATCATGATGGTGTGGAGAATGGGGATGATAATCATGATGGTGTGGAGAGTGTGGATGATAATCATGATGGTGTGGAGAGTGTGGATGATAATCATGATAGTGTGGAGAGTGTGGATGATAATCATGAGAGTGTGGAGAATGGGGATGATTATCATGGTGTGGAGGATGGGGATGATAATATTTATATATATGTATGTATATATATGCAGATAGATAGATAGATATGCCATGACACCTTTGAATTAACCCTTTGACTCCTGCACCTTGTCCACCAGCATCCTGCATTGCCAAACATGCCAGCAAAGCAAAAACTTAACCCTTCGATTCCCTCACCCTATCCACCAGCTTCCTGCAGAAAGCTGGTGGATTGGGTGAGGGAATCAAAGGGTTAAGTTTTTGTAGTCGGTGGATAGGGTGCGGGAGTCAAAAGGTTAACTTGCAGACAATCCACACCATTCAGATGCTATGAAAGTATACAGAATAACAAGACACATGCACCCAAGTATATTGCTCTTCATTTTACAGCCATATAGGCCAGCATCAAAGACTAGTTTGCTTTGAAGTTCAGTATTATCACGCATCGTCATCCATGAATATGCATTGTTATTTTGAGGCACATATGTGGGCATCATAAAACAGCAGCTGATAATGTAACACCTCCTTCCAAAGTATTGTTAGACACTTACAGATAACATATAGTCACAAAGGAGGCAGTTTGGAGTTGGACGGAAGAATGCATTGAAACACATTGAGGTATATTTTGAAAGAAAAAACGACAGCAGTGAAGTGATTGACAGACAGCTCATCCAGACACTTTACTCAGGGCTTAAAACGGAATTCCGCGATTTCGGTTTGTCAAAAAAAACAAACAAACAAACAAACGAAAGGAGCAAGGCATCCGTGGTCGGCTTGCAAGCGTTCATAGCAACAGCGCGCAAGTTATGGCCCCTGATTTGCCCCCAGAGCCCCCCCCCCCCCCTAGTTTCAGTGGTTTTTTCTCCTCCTGTTTTAAGCCCTGTTTACTACCATCTCTTTCACTTTTTGTGTGGATGGTTCAGTTGGCAAATGCACCACAGATGTCATGTGACGAAAGGATCCCAAATAATCATGACAAATACTGTTTGCCTGCACACAAACCCGGTCTTGCAAAATCGCTGTTAGAAACTGGTAGTAGCAAGAAACTTACGGAGAAAGTCAGACAGCAAAAGGTCTTCAGAGGAGAAGCCCCAGTCAAGCAAGAATTTGGGCCTTTGACTCCTGACACTCTAAGGGACGGACCCCTGAACTCAAGGGACCGGCTGCTTCCTGGTCATGACCCCTGGATGCCCCTCTGCTGTTGCCATTTAAAAAGAAAAAAAGATGATGCCGTTTGCCTGCACATAAAGCATTCACATTGGCACAGTTTTGCAGGGTCATTATTAGACACTCATACTCATAGTCCTATACATTAATAAATGATGAACAAGTCTTTGGGAGTTAGACTAATCAGCTGAATGACTGATTGATTCTCTTGCAAGGCGGTTTGAACTTTGTGTATATATGCATATAGTAGGAGACAGCTGGAGTTGGAATGTGGCTGCGAGTCAGAAAGAAAGGTGCTGCTGTCAAAGAAAGAAAAAAAGAGGAGTAGATGAGGGCTGGAATGGTTCAGGATGTCAATAATGATGGTGATGCATTGCAGGCACCTCACAACAGTGGCATCGGCCCAGCAGTCAGACGGCCACTTCTCCACACTATGAAAGTCACCTGCACTCCTTGGTAAGTTATCGTCACTGTCTGTGTACATGATCCCAACTATACCACCATCCCCTTGCTCTTTTATCGGTTTTTTCTAGTCCCCCACCTTGCTGTGTACATGTCTTGAAATGTATGGGGTGGGTTACATTGTGCTTGTTCTGAAGATATCCCCGCTTCCCCCATTTTCTTGCATCATCCCTCTTCCTGTTTGCAGGTTGTCCACTTTTGGGCCGGAGCAACATTGGAAAATTAGAACATGCAAACTTTAAATTGTTCTACAAATTTACGTGGGGGGAAGGGTGAAGAACAGTTGATTCTCATGTCTATACCCTCTCTCTCAGAATATCCGAATTAGTTGTTCTTATAACTGATAATGTCAGTTGTTAATGTAACAACAGATTTCACAAGTTAGAGAAACATTTTTATGTTCTGTTACCTAAAACTATGAAACTCTCTGTAGGTTTAATCAAGTTTTAGAGATTAGGTGGGGCGATGTAAACTGTGAACTCTGTAAGTTTATCAGTTTTAGAGACAGATTGGGGCAACCTAAACTATAAACTCAATAGGTTCTTCAGTTTTAGAGACAGATGGAGGCAGAATATAGTGGGGAGTGGAGAGTAATATCAAGTTTTTTTCTTCTTCTTGTGTAACACATTTCTGACCAAACAATACTTCTGAGTTTTCAGCCCCTAGACCAGCTACTCGTGACTTGCAGTCAACGTTCTTTGTTACTTCACATAAAAGCCTCAGAAAAGATTTGCTTAATTAAAACTTTGTGACATTGTGTAGATAAATTTTTTTGTGATGCACTGTGCAGTTGTCTGTTGCCTAACAGAATGATATTTGAATAGTTGATTTGATCACACCAATGTAGAGGCCCATACTGGCACCATGATGTTTTGATTGTTTGTTTCTTGCGTTTTTCACGAAATGGTGAATGATCCTTATGACCACCCGCCATTCAACACATCACTGTCACTACTTTCGAAAATATTTTCTTTTGAATTATCACCAGAATCACTCTTGGAACTGTCCCTCCGCAGCACAAGTTTGTGTATGATGATTTCGTCAAGCGCATGTTGAGCAGTATTAAGAAAAAAAGTGCTTTGCCATAATTTAGAATGAACAAAAGATTGTTACATTTACAGTAACGTTGAGCAAGTAGTTTTCCCCTGAAACCCCCTGAACCCCCAGCTTCCTCTGTTGACCCAGCATCAGCCAAAACAGAAAGTGATAGTCATGACTGGCAATTTATCAGTTGCGTTTCACTGACAGAATTTTGTGTGGATGACAAATCGTTGGTTGCAGTCGGAAATGTGTTAACAGCCCTCCAGTCCCAGTGAATTGTTCTCCTGAATGTACAGCTGAAACTCATCTCTGATAAAGAAATGTTTGTAGAAATGACATAATTGATAAAGAAATGTTTGTAGAAATGACATTGTATTTTTTTTAGATGCCTTTTCCCCCCTTCTCTCCCTCCCCTCTTACCCCCACATTGCAGGAAATCAGTTGCCAATGGGACCTACCTGTTTTTTTTCTTTTTATATCATATGAAAATTGTGTGTGATTCTGCTCCCCCCCCCCCCCAAAAAAAATCTAAATTAAGTTGTAATCATGTCTCAAGCGAGGTGCCCAGAAAGAAAGGTTTGTTCAGTTTTGGTTAAGAGAGTGAAAGAATGAGACCGACTCTTAGGTCCTTGAAACTGGGATACCAGAACCTTTTCCCAAAAGTGTTGAAGGCAGGCAGTTCTTGGTTATGGACAGACAAAAGTTTTCAGTGTTGTTTTGTTAATATAATCTACTGTTACCTTGCACAATTGAATATCATTGTATAAGATGGTGTAATATCTTTGCTCCGCCCCTTTCCCTTTCTACACCGATGCATGAAAATAGCTTTTCATTTCGTATGGAAGTATAAATTGGGTGGGTTTAATCAAACCTTTGATGTTTTTTATAATTAACTTGAATCAGTTGTAATCAGTTGTTTTGGGTGTATTCCTCTGCTTGCGTAAATGTAAATCTGAAGGATGTATGTTTTGTTGATAAATACTCGTTTATGTGTTTTCCATTTATAGTTGTTTCCACTTTATTTTTCCCCACTTTCCCTTTTATGTTGTTTTTTCCCTTTAGTTTTTTTCCCACTTAGTTGTTTTTCCACAGTTGCTTTTTTTGCACTTTGCATGAATGTGTGGGGGCGGGTCAGGGATGGCTTTGGTATTTTCCTTTCCTTCTGTTCACCTGATGGATGCAGTGTTGTTCATTTCCAATCCAGAAGATATTATGGAGAGGTAGCCATGTGGTTTGATCCCCAGCCTGGGATGCAACAGGTCCTGGGTTTGATCCCCCAGGCTCAGTCAGCAGGGATTTTTCTCTTTCCATCTGGACTTTGAATTATGCAGGGTTGTTCGTCATTGAGATGAGATGATTAATCCTTTGACACTTGCACCCTATCCACCAACCGCTAAATTCAACCCTTTGATTCCCTCACCTGTCTCCTGCTTCCTGCAGGAAGCTGGTTGATAGGGTGAGGGAATCAAAGGGTCAAGTTTTTGCTTTGCTAGCATGGTGGGCAGTGCAGGATGCTGGTGGACAGGTGCGAGAATCAAAGGTTAATTAAGCAAGGTGCTAGTTCCAGCATGCACTTTGGAGTGGTCCATGGCAAAATTTTTATCAAAAGGCCTATTTGCTAGGTTAACAGAAATACATAACATGATAATTATGATAATAATAGTGATGATGATGATCATAATAATAATAATAATGATAACAACAACAATATTAATAATGATAATAAAACTTTCTTTCAAAGCACTATTTTTGCAGCTTATTTGGACTTGCTGTGCATTTCACATTTTACTAGACTTCAAGTGAAATATGAACAGACACAACTATGTATATATATAGGGATCAGAATAGACTTATTAATACACATGCACGTGTATGTGAATTTATAATAACAGGGTCTAGCCATACATGTGGTCTAAGTGTATATGAACATGCAGGATTATGTCATGCCACATGATTGGTAGTTAGAAGTAGGAGGGGGTGAGGTTGGAATCGACCATACTACAGTGATGTGCTGTTTGTCTGCTGTTTCTAGAGAGACCAGCCCACTTTTCATTCTAGAAAAATCTGTTGTGAAATAATAGGCCTACATGTTCCTGAAGTATCGTGGATATTGTTAGCAAGAGTTTTTTTTTTAAAATTGCATGGGTTTTTCCATTGCACAAAGTACATGCTGCACATGAGACCTTAGTTTATCATCTCCTTCCAAAAGTCTGTCAGCGAGACGCAACACATGAGAGTTTAGTGGATAGGGGGAAAAATCCCTTTTTGACTGAGAATCAGACTCTGGACCACTCGGTTTCCAGGGCATGTGCATGAATAACCAGCTGAGCTACCACTCCATGATCATGTTTACCCTACAATGACTGTGTTGTTTCCATTTGTCAAGTGTTTTGTGATGTCATTTCATTTGGCTTGGTTGGTACACAGCTTCTCATTGGTGTACTGTTTGCTTTTCCTTGTGCATTTAGCCTCCCCGCATGGAGCAGCCCATGGAAACCCCTATGCATGGTATAAAAGATGAGCAGGTAATTCATCTGCCACTTTTCTATCACTTATATAGGATAATGGAATGCTCATATGAAATGTGGACATCCACCTACATTTTCAATTGCCACCAAAAAAAAAAAAAAAGGAAGGAAAAAAAAAGTGTACAGCATGCCACTCTTGGTTCATGTTTACAATGTTAAAACTGCTCTGGTTTTGCCATGCTGTGTGTGGTATGATTGGCTTTCACACTGCAAGTAGAAACAAAGCATGATTCACCATGCACAAATTTGCCTTTAAAAATTTTCCGTCCAAGGCAAAGGGAAAAATGACAATGGATGTCCATTCTGTTGTACAAGTGGCATGACATGTAGAATTCAGTCAGGAAGTTTTGGATTAGAAGTGTTAATTGGGAGTTCAGTCACTGTGTGTGACAAGGCTTTATTGGATTATGGACATGTATAAAAAGGCTATTGGTTCTGGGGCACGCAGTGTGTGTCTTGTCAGCAGTGGTCTGATGCACATAGCTCTGCCGTGAGTGTAGGACTACATAAACAATGTTTGATTCCTTTTTAAAAATTAGGTTTTAGTTTAAAGCTTTGAAAAGCATTGCATTCTGACCCATGGATATTGGTCGAGCACCACCATTACCACCAGCAAATTTGAGTAATTTTGTTGCATGTTGCTTCGGTACCTTCATAGTCTTTCTGATGTAATGATAGACCGAGGTCCCGTTTTGCAGACTGCATTGGATACATGCTAAAAGTCCTTAGGTAACAGAGAAGTTATCGCCTTGCAAAACTTTGTAGAAAAAATTGTTGTAATTATATACTTAAACAAAAATTCACACATACAGGTGACACATTACAGGTGATGGCATTATAGTGGGTAGGTAGTTGTGCTCTTTTCTTCAAAAGAAAAAGAAACATTTGAAATCTGTCAAAATTCTATACGAAAATGATCTTCTACAAATCACAGTGCATGCCTACCTGGTTTCAGTATAAATAGTATCCCCACCTTCTTGAAATTCTGTGCTAGAAATTTCCTCTCTTTGTTTCTTTCTTCATCCTTTGCTTTCTGTCATGTTTTTCCTATCATTTTCTGCCTTGCGCTCCATTCACCTGTATGTGTTCAGTAAAGTCTTAATGTACTTTCTGTTGGGATTGATAATTGAGTACATATGTTAAGTGCATTTTTGGCTCTAGGAATATGAGATATGCGAAGCAATTATAGGTGATTCAGGCCCATTTTATATGTTTTAGTGTCCTTAGTTATGTTTAAATTTGTATTCTGGTATGTTTTTTTAAATCCCCTGTGCGATAAATTGGACGGAATGGTCGACGCCAGAGGAATCTTCTTAGATAATGTGCGTGAATGCATTGAAATATATACTTAATTTTCTTTTCCCTTTTTTCCTGTTGTGGTATTGTGTATGTTTTGAATCAGTTTTAGCCCTGATATGGCTCTACGCAGTAGGCTGGGCCTTAAAAACAACAACAATAACCCCAGGAATTAGTTTGAATAAAATTCAGAGCTCTGACATATTAAATGATAATTGAAGATGACAAAAGAGTGGCCAAGAATGACAGAGCCTGCATCAGTGTGACCTCTATCTATGACAGCAGACGCGGATGGAAGAGCGACTGGATGATGCCATCCATGTCCTGCGAAACCACGCTGAAGGACAGATGCCAGGGCTCCCAGGGCTGCCACCTGGTCATCCAGGCGCAGGGATCCCGCCCGCCATGATGTCGGCGGCACATTCCAATGGCATCATGGGCTCTGTGCCTCCCTACACACCGCTGATGAGTGGTCCTCCCCACCTTGACTCCCACATGGTGAGTGGTGTGGCTTTGTGTGTTGTCGTTTGTAGTTTTAGTGCTTGTGTGTGTGTGTGTGTAGTGTGTGTGTGTGTGTGATGTGTGTGTGTGTGTGATGTGCTGTGATGTGAGAGGTCTTGCCCTGGCACAGTTGAGTCTTGGTCTGGTACACTGTTTTCTGTGACATGACCGTGTTTCAATCACTTACCATCCCATGGAAAAAAAAAACTTGCATTCTGATTAGTGTTATGAAAGTGGAAAAGCTGGTAGTGTGAAAAGGCAAGTCAGTAGAGGAAATAGTCTGATTAGATCTTTCATACTGTTGCCCTTTAATGCTATGGGCATGTATCCCTTTATGCTATGGGCATGTAGGACAGCAATAAAGTCCCTCATCTTCCTCACTGCCCTTTATGCTATGGGCATGTAGGACACATAAAATCCCTTTCTTCCTCACTGCCCTTTATGCTATGGGCATGTAGGACAGCAATAAAGTCCCTCATCTTTCTCACTGCCCTTTATGCTATGGGCATGTAGGACAGCAAGTAAAATCTCTTTCTCTACCTTAAAGCTATGGGCATGTAGGACTGTAACACTTCCGCCTTGAGCTGGTGACCGGGGCTTTCTGATGATTAGCTATCCAAATCCAGTGAAACCAAAACATGTCACTTGAGTTGTCCTATAAGGAAGCAAATGGTGCAGTGCAGAAGCAGTTGGGCAGAAACACATTGGCTTTCAGTCAAAGTAAGAATTGAATATAAAATGGGCACACACTGCTGCTTATTTGTTTGAACACCGTGCCAACATATATATCAGAACTCCTCCTGCCCTGCAAACCTTTCACAGCTCTCGGTCTCTCAGAGGTTCTCACAACTGTACCTCATTTCTTGCTAACAAGTTGCGGAAAGAAATTTGTCTCTGTTTTTGGTCCAGAACGTGAATCTCACTCCCAGTGTGTCAAATCGGTTGTCCGCTTATATTCAAAAGTACATCAAAACACATCTCTTGCAGAAATATCACCAAAATCAATTAATAATACTCGTGGCTCTTTAGGTCCGATGGTATTGCAGTTTGTCTATGTGGTGTGTGCATGAGTGACTTATGTGTATTTTCATGTGTGTGTTTGTTGATTTTTATTGAGCTGTGTTTATGTGCAGTAAATTTATTGATGTATACTCATATCCATTGTTCATACATTTGTGCTGCATTAAGTATTGACATGGAAGAGTTTATGCTGTATCGATATATTGGTGTCTGTATCTGATTTGTGTGCTGCATTTATGTATTAACATGGTGCTGCTGTTGTTTGTAAAGTGCAGTCCAGTTTCTGTATTACTTTAAAGGTGCATGTCACCCGGAACTGTTAGGGTACGCAGTGCTTCTGCATTCGTTTATCAAATCACTGTGGATTGGTGCACATCTGTTGGTTAATGCAATTTTTCTCATCCATTTTTTTTAAGAAAAGAAAGCAGTTAGGTGCACATAGAAGGAAAAAAAGCTTGTGTTGAAACAAGTGTAGAAGTAAAACGCTGTATTGAAACAAGCCTCAAAAGGCAAAGACTATGTACATGGGGTCAGGGGAGGTGCAGGCAAGCAGCAAAGGGCCTTAGAGAGACCAAGATGTGCAAGATGAATCGGAGGTTGCTTCATCTGCCAAAACTAAACAGGCTTCTATTGCCATTGTTTTTTGTAAACAGTAGACATCTGGTCTGTGCACAAGTCTTATGATTCTGTGTGAACAGAAAGTGAGTGTTGACTGTAAACTGATGCCACTGTTTGACTTCAAATAAATAGTGGATGATGCATCTGGTAGTGGAGTTACAGGTGGCGTTAATGGGTTTAAATTTGTTCAGATTGAACCATTAAATCAAGACACTGCAGTACATACAAGAAATTGGAGAACAGCAAGTTGTTTTTGTTTTGGTTTCTATGCATGTTGCATGGTAATTTACCTGTGTTAAGAGACCACGAAAGGGTCTTCAGAAATGCTCAGTTTCAATTTTGGCCAGGCACCTTCATCCCCCCTGGGCCCTTGACCAGGGATCCACCAAGGCCTTGGCAGCCCTTCCCCTGTGGGGATGCCAGGGGCTCTTTCAGTACAAATAGTATTCCCACTTCCTGGAAATTCTGTGCTAGAAATTTCTTCTGTTCTGTCTCTGTTTCTTTCTTCATCCTTTGCTTTTTATCATTTCTGCCTTGCTGGTCCATTCACGTGTATGTGTTTGCTGAAGTCTTCAGTACTTTCGCTTAGGATTGATAATTGGGTACATGTATTAAGTGCATTTTGGGCTCTAGGGAAGTGAGATATGCAGAAGCAATTTTAGGTAATTTAGGACTGTTTTTATCTGTTTTAGTGCCCTTAGGTATATCTAGTTTGTATTCAGGTAATGTTTTTTTTAAATCCCCTGTGTGATAAATTGTGGAGTGGTCAGTGTCAGGGATATGTCCTTAGATTATACGTGGGAATGCATTGATATGTGTACTTAATTTTCTTTTCATTTTTCTTTCCTGTTGAAGTATTGTGTAGGCCTATGTGTTGAAACGGTTATAGCCCTGATATGGCTCTACGCAGTCGGCTGGGCTTTAAACTGATATGACTCTACGCAGTCGGCTGGGCTTTAAATAAAAGGTTACAATAAACTTGGACCCGGACCCCAGGTTTTTTTGTTTTTTGAAAAGGTCAGCTGCTCCCCAGCCTGTTTAGTAACATTTTAAACTTAAAACATGCCAGTGCCTGTGTTTATCATGAAAATAAAATCTGAATAGAGGAACTGTGAGATGGAACTATGGAACAGGATGAACATCTGACATTTGTGTCACCCAAAATTAGAAAATCACATGTTAAGAAAATAAGCACGCACACTCTCTCTCTCTCTCTCTCTCTCTCTCTCTCTCTCTCTCTCTCTCTCTCTCTCTCTCTTCTCCCCTCCCTCTCTCTCTCTCTCTCTCTCTTCCCCCTCCCCCCTCCAAGCCTATAAATGTCCTTACAAAGTTGCAGTGAACTGTCAAACATTTAAATCAAATGACCCATGTTTTATTTAGATGGCCTTGCCCACACTTCTGTGCATGCTTCCTGATCCATTGGATCAGACATTGCAGGTCAAAAAGAATAGGTCTCCATTGTCAGTCACCTGATTTGACCAACTGTTTTGTCAACACAATCATTTGTCCAGAGGAAGAGGAAGGAGTGGTTCACCAGACATCCAAAATTAGTGACAGTTTGGAATATTTTATATGCACACACCAAAGAACATCTCCCAGACGTTGCCCTCCTGTTCGTGCTCATTCAGGGGACCTTGTTTGTCCTGACTATGTGGGTGGCAGTCTGATAAAATGATTTTGTTTTGGAGTTTTCTCGGCCATGGATATTTTCACATTCCTTGTTGATATCTGAGCTCCCCCCGTCTTACCCGGTTTATTTTCTGTGGCATGGTTCATTTGGCTGGCTTTGTTTTCATCATTACAGGTTCACGGTGTGAGTGATATTGGGTGTGAGTTTGTCCCATTTTGTGAAGATATGATTCGAATTTTGCTGCCTGGACTTAAATACTTTAAAACTCGTAAAAAGTATGGAAGAATTCAGTGTTTGGGAATTGTATCTGCCAAACGTTCTCCTTCCTCCCGCTCCCTCTCCTCCTTACCACACCATAGACCTTCAACTGCGTTGTGTTGAAGGTGTTTTGAGCTGCTCTCATATTTTGCTTGGATCGTGTACTGTTGGTTGCAAAGCATGATGCATGGCTGTCATCACCTGATGGGAGAACTATTCCAGTGGGCTCAGCTCCTAGCCTGTGTGTTGGTGTGTGCGGATGTGTGTTTTCCCCATCGAAGAGGAGAGATCTTGTTAAAACGCACCACTGCAGTTATCAGCAGTTCGGATCTTGTAGACCTATCACATGCGTCATTTACCCACTGAGCCAAAACTTCCTACCTCTCCCTCCGTCTTACGTGGAGGTACAAACGTCTGCAGGAACCATCGCATGAGGGTGTTTGTAGGGCTGGTCAAAAGAAAGACAGCCGCCTTTATGAGCTAAGCAGACGGTGGGTGCCGAAAAGAACAGATCGAAAAAAAAGGCTTAAGAGCGGCAGGGAAGGGATGGGGCCTGGCGCTCTGTCAATACGTTTGTGAGGAATTAGCGCATGGTGGGGAGGCCGGGTGCTGAGATTTTGGGCCCCCTTTGCCAGCTCCCTGATGGCTTTTTGAAACAGTGTGGCTGGGAAAAGCGTTAAAATATTTTGTGACCAGGCCTGGGCTTTTCAGCTCCGCTGCTTTGCCTGGGGATAGAGGCTGGGGAGGCTGCCAGCTCCTCCTGAGGATGAGATTTACAGCTGTCACAATAGCTTTTTAACTCCAGTTTGAAAAGGAAAGAAAAACAGAAAAGACACTTTTTATATCCTTCCTGTCTTGTACGCTCCTCAAGCCTTTTTTGTTGTTGTACTTTATGATGTGTCACATAAGATTTTGTTTGTTACTTTTGACGTGCTTGTCTTGTTGGATTAATTGGTGTGTTGATAGGCAGATGATGCGTAAAACCTTACAGAATATATAGTCATCAGGATGACAGACATGATGATGGCCCAAGTGGGCTAGAATATCAGGCTTTCATTTGGAAGGTCCGAGTTCGATTATGTTTGGGTTAACGTCTGCTAGGTTTAAGGTGGAGATTTCTTATCTCTGATTTCGTCATATATATATAAATATATATATATATATATATATATATATATATATATATATATATATATGTGTGTGGTTGTGTGTGTGTGTGTGTGTGTGTGTGTGTGTGTGTGTGTTAATCTTTCGACACCCTCAGTCTATTTGCTGGGATAGGCTGGGAGAGTCAGAGGGATAACGATCCCAGAAGCTCATAGAAACATGAAAATGTTCAGCATGTAATCCCCACCCCACCCCCCCCCCCAAAACATGTGTATGACTGCAAGTATGTCGGAATAATGCACCAGAAAAGCAGACTGAGCCGCAGCAAAACAAACACCCGCACAGTGTTGGCGAAACAAACAGAACAAACATTACTTCAAACGGTCAAAGCAGTCATCAGGCGAATTTGTCAGATTGTGAACAGATTTCATCATGCAATCAGAGAATTCTCCATCCCCCCTCCCTTGCTGTACAGTCCATTTCACTTATGAAAATCAGCGTTTGAAGAAGGGTTTCAGTCTTCATTATCTTTCACTGTATTTGAAAGAACATTAAAAAAGCAGAACTTTATGCTACTGAAGTGGACCTTTAGAAGATGTGTACAATTTTACTATGATTAATTTTGGTGGATTAACTGGAAAGAACGTTAAAAAAGCAGAACTTTATGCTACCTAGTGGACCTTCAGAAGATGTGTACAATTTTACTGTGATAATTTTGGTGGATTAACTGGAAAGAATGTTAAAAAAGCAGAACTTTATGCTACCTAGTGGACCTTCAGAAGATGTGTACATTTTTACTATGAGTAATTTTAGTGGATTAACTGGAAAGAACGTTAAAAAGCAGAACTTTATGCTACCTAGTGGACCTTCAGAAGATGTGTACATTTTTACTGTGATTAATTTTGGTGGATTAACTGGAAAGAATGTTAAAACAGCAATACTTTATGCTGCCAAATGGACTTTTAGAAGATCTTAGTACTTTACATTTTTAATGATTAAATTTTGTTGGATTAACTATTGCATTCATATATTACAAAGGATGTGTGAAGTCTTAAAAAATAGTTGTCAGGTACGAGTGAGCATGAGAGCTAGCAGCATACACAAAAAGTGCAGAATTATATATTTCAATCTAAGTGATGTGAAGAGGTGAATTGCTTTTGTTCTTTCTTCTTCTTCTTCTTTCAGCCATTGAAAGTCCGTTGTTGGACGTAGGCCTTCCCCAGCTACTTCTATTCACTTCGTTCCAGCGCTTTTCCTCTTCAATTCTTGTCAAATCCATCTAGGTCGTCTGTCCATCTAGTTTTCTGTCTTCCTCTATTGCGAGCGTTTTGTGATTGTTTTTATCCTGCGTTTCTGTTTCTGAGAGAGTTCTGTAATTTTATTATGTTGCACTATGATTTGCTGAAAGTTCACAAAATGGGAAAAGGCGTCAATTCTGTAACAATTCAGTAGTAAAATAATGAAGCTGTAACCAGTTAGCTGAATAAATAACTGGTTACTGTCATTCACTCACTCATGACTGGCAAGATGAAAAACTCAGTTTAATTCTTTTTTTTTTTTAAACCATCTTATGCATGGAAATGTATAAATTGGAATACATTTACCAGTCTAAGCTGCAGTAAGATAATTTATAGTAATAACTAATATTTTATTGAATTTGTTGCCTCAGAATTGGAAAGAAAAAAGAAAACATTGGAAGACAGTAGATTTAGTCTCCATGTTATTGAGAAGGAAGTGAGAAGGGGGAGAGTGAGAAAAAAAGATACTTTTTTCAAACTTCTTGTCTACCTGAAACTGAGAATTTTTGGACAAGGAATACGATAATAATGTAAGACGTAGTGCGCAAAGACGTAGTACACAAGGAAACAGTAGACTTGGTCTCCATGTTGTTGAGAGAGAGGGGGAGAGGGAGAGAATATGATACTTTTTTCCAAACTTGCCATCTGCCTGAAACTTGAACTATACCGGACAAGAAATACATCAAATAAGTCAATAAAAGAAGAACTTGTACGCAAAGAAATCACATTTGCTGTGGTTCAGTGAGAGAGAGAGAAGAGAGAGGTTGGTAATAGAATGGGAAGTAATGTGTGTATGCGAGTTAGAGAGAGAGAGGGGGTAGGTAGGTTGGTAATAAAATGGGAACTAACATGTGTATATGTGAGTGAGAGTTCAGCAACACAATTGGTCATTGCATTTTTAACAAATAAGCTGTTGGTTAAGACTAATGGTAAAAATGGATGACAACAACCGATAGGTCTTTTTTTTTTCTTGATTAGATGGGAGTTGCCAAGTTACTGACAGAGGCTCCAGAAAATGACATATTACATTTGTTTGAAAAGGAGGATTAATTGGCAAAGG
>JAPXFY010000035.1:28646634-28726634 GCA_030674185.1 Monoplex corrugatus
AAATGTATCTGACAGTGACACAGTCTGTTGTATGTTAACTATGGTGTGAAATGTATCTGACACAGTGTATTGTATTTTAACTGTGGGTTGAACTTTTTTGTTGTGTGGTTACTGAAAAATAATTGTGAGGGAAGCGGTTGTAGCTAATGTGTTATTCTGATCTATGAGTTTAGAATAATGTAACATTTCTTGTATACAGAAAATGGCAAGAGGTTGTACCGTACCCTGAGGTTGCAAGGGAACTAGGTTGCTGACACCCCAGCTTTTCTTAGGTTCTAGCATTTTACGGGTTACATATCGTCTCTTGCAGTTACGTTTTTCCCCGTTTTGAACAGAGTAAGAAGACCACTCCCAGCTGGGTGGGCTGGAAGCTGTATGTGCAGCTTCTTTTGAGCCATTCTCAGACCTGATTAAGACCTTATCGTTATTACAAAAGAACAATTGTGTACAATCCTGTGCAGTTTCAGAATGATATTGTGGAACTTACTTGGGATTTAAACAGATGGCTTTTATTGTTTGTCAAGACAGTCTCTCATTTAAACTCTTTGTCAGGGTGCTGTTTGTCTTAATGTCTTCCAGAAAATACAGGAATTGATTCATGCTTTTCGCTTTTCTTTTAGTACACATACCAGTTTAAGTCATGCATTGATGTCATTACTTGTTGCTTCTCGCTTACAAGTCATACCTCCCTTCAGTTGTTGAAGTTTTTTAAGCTTTGCTTTTTGAATTGTGAATTGTTGGAAGTGAAACTTTCAGAAACTATTTTGTGATTCGAATTGTTTGGATTTGCTCTCGAGGGAATTATCTTTCTGAATAGATTGAACTAAGAGTAAGACTTCCAAGTGAAAAAAAGTTTCACAGCAAATCATTACAATTTGGGCCTCTTAAAAAGAATTTACATGTTTTTGCTGTGTATACCAACTGTGCATGTACCATTGAACATCTTGTAATGAGGAAAAATTGAGTTTAACATGAAGGCGAAATTTGAAGAAGGTTTCTAACGAACGTACACAGATGTTTTGTGTTAACAATTTTTTTGAGGAGAGGGGTTGAAGTAGGAAGATTTGGAGGAGAGAGGATGAAGTGAGGGAGATCCCCACCCTGTAGAAAAAAAAAAGTTGGCAAACTGAAAGATTCGCAGAGAGGGCGGGATGGGGGAAAGATTCCATACTTCCCGCATGTAAAAATAACAGTAAATTTTTCGTCGGAGTGTGAGAGTGATGCAGATCGTCAGTGCATCAGGAGGGTAGAACACCAAGCTTGCAGGCTGCAAATTGGGAGGCACGCAATTTCCACGCTGCATAGGGTGATGCATGTGGTTCCTATTTAAAAGGGATTTATGGTGGAGCTAACAACCCCCTCCCCCTTCCCCCCTTCCCCTTTCCCCCTTCCCCAAGCTTTTGTGTCTTGTTTCCTTCCTGGCCTGTTTGATGTGACGTGATTGGAATTCTTTGTAGGTAACTGTCTCACGGGATTTGTGTCCATATTGCCACAGTCCTTTTTTTACTTTCCTCTTCTTTTCCATTCCTCACTGTTTTCTTCTTGTCTCTTCTCCTATCTTTCCTTTGATTTTCTCAAACATCTTCAGTATTGTAGGAAGGAGGAGGGGCGAATTCAGATTGACAAGTATAGCACTGTCCTTGTCCGTGTCCACGTGTACGTGTTATTGTGTTTATGTCTGAGACAAGGTTGGCAGTGAAATTTCTGTTTCTGGCTGGATCACTGTCAGATGTTCGACAGGGCTTACCCTGTGGGAAGTTGAAAATCCACAGGTTTGAAAAGAGATGTCCCAGTGTTGGTTAGGGACCAGAAATGTTGAACGTATTTCAGAAAGTATTGGGGTTTGTTGTTTGTTAGAGAAACATTGCTGACACCACATGCTTTCCCCCTTTTCATGTATGGGATACCATTCCTTGTTTCCTAGTTGTCATGACAGTTTCACATGTTACTGTAGCTATTGTGCTTGTCCCTTTTTCCCCATTACCCCCCCCCCCCCCCCCCCCCCCTGCAAAAAGCAACCTTCTAACAGACGCGCATTACATCTTATCCGTCATACTGGACTGTTGTGACAAAGTTGTTAGGACGCTTAAACCCCCCCCCCCCCCCATAGGGATGCCAGGGGACTCTTTCGGTATAAACAGTAATCCCCACCTTCTGGAATTCAGTGCAGAAATTTCCTCTTTTCTGTCGCTCTCTTTGTTTCTGTTTGTTTTTTTTTCCTTTGCTTTCTGTCATTTCTTCCATCATTTTCTGTCTTGGCCGGTCCATTCACTGTTTCTCTTAGGATTGGTAATTGGGTACTGTATTAAGTGCATTTTTGGCTCTAGGGAGGTGAGATAAGCGATATTACCTTGCTTTGTACTTAGCGAGGGCACTGGGTCCTTTTCCATCCACAGTTCACAACAGCATGCATCGATGTAGTCACGTCTGGACACCACCACCCCCACCCTTCCACACAAACACCTCTACAGAAGTGGTCCTTGATACCGGTTGGACATGGGAATTTTTCTCTCTCAACTAGACTTTGAGTGGCTAGTCTGGGTAATAGTCTTACGGATAAGATTATAAACCCAAGTGCAGCGCACAGCATTCACTTCAGCCCATGTAAAAGAATCCATGGCAAGATTGTTTCTGGCCAAATTCCATACAAAACCCATTCATTTGATAGGCAGACACAAGTACATGCATGTTCCAAAAACAAAACAAAAAAAGAAAAGAAAGGTGGTGGGGGTGTACTATACATTATTTAGCCCTTTGGCTCCTGCACCCTATTTATCAGCTGCAAAAAAATTAACTCTTTGACTCTCTCACTGTATCCGCTAACTTCCTGCATGAAGGTGGTGGATAGGGTGAGGGAATCAAAGGGTTACGTTTTTGATTCTCAAGCATGGATTACAATGCAGGATGTTGGTGCACAGGTGTGGGAGTTAAAGGTTAAATATGGGGGAAAATTCGTGTGACAAAATGCCGAGAAATCTAAGTATTCCAGTCATTAATTGATAAGCTGTCATCTCGGTGTGGCTGAAGAACGATGTATCTGCCTCTTGTGCTCTCAGCGCCTCCCTTCTAGGGATCGCCTTTTCAGTCTTGTTTCACTCTGTCCACGCTGTCAGAGGTTCGTGAAGACTGAAAGTAAAGGTTGCCCTCAAATTCGGAGGTCAGTTAACCCTTTGACATCCATATCCTGTCCACCAGCATCCTACATTGTCAACCATGATAGCAAGGCAGAGACTTAACCCTTTGGTTCCCTCACCATATCCACCAGCTTCCTGCATGATGAAGCTGGTGGATAGGGTGAGGGAATCAAAGGGTTAAGTTTTTGCAGTTGGTGGATAGGGTGCAGGAGTCAAATGGTTAAATGGGATTGAGGTATTCGGAACCTCACCTTTTCTCAAGGGCTAGCATTATGATGAGGGCGGTGCCATCTGGTATCTCATACTGATTTACCGTGCTCAACTCGGAACCGAGCCGGGTACTTGCTCAACTTGGACCAGAGTCGGGTACTTGCTCAACTCAGAACCGAGTTGGGTACTTGTTCAACTCCAAACGAGTCGGGTACATGCTCAACTCTGAACCGAGTCAGGTACTTGCTCAACTCTGAACCGAGTCGGGTACTTGCTCATCTCAGAACTGCGTCAGGTACTTGCTCAACTTCGGAACTGGCTAAACTCAGAACCAAGTCGGGTACTTGCTCAACTCGCAACAGAATCGGATACTTGCTCATCTCAGAGTTGGGTACTTGTTCACCCCTGGGTGGGCTGCAGACCGCACGTACCCAGTTTTTCCTCAAGCCAGATTGTCAAGCAGTGCAAGGCATAGATAGAGCACGTTAACCTGGCCTTACATACGCAATGCCCCTCCCCCCTCTCTCAAGAAAAAAAAATGCTGCTTGATACAGAGGACTAGCCATCATCTGTCAGTGTGACCAGGAGGACTATGTATTATGTGGCCCTTTGATGTCAGCCTCCTCTCGTCCTGGGCCCACCTTTGCACAGTTTGTCTGTCTCTCACTGTCAGCACTGTCCCAGACTCACGTGCTGCTCAGGTGAAACCACTTAATGCGCAACTCCACAGTTTGTTTTCCATTCCACCTCCTGATCCTTTTCACACGTGCTGCCTGCCTCCCCTCCCTCCTCTCTCTGATCCCTCCCACCCACCACCCCCCCCTATCTTCTGCCCTTCCTGTCCTGCTGGATTGCCTTTGTGTGAGTGCGCGTGCGTCTGTGTGTGTGTGTGTGTGTGTGTGTGTGTGTGTGTGTGTGTGTGTGTGTGTGTGTGTGAGCAGTTTTTGATTGACCAAAAATGTGTTGGGATTTTGTGGCTCTCTGCGTATGAGTATCTTGTGTGTGTGTGTGTGTGTGTGTGTGTGTGGGTGTGGTGTGTAAGACTTCATGCGCAAAAAAAAAAAAAATCCAACCTCACTTTTTCAGTTGTAGGTGTGTATGTTTTGTTTTCTTTGTGGTCTGAGGGTTGGGGAGTAGGAGAGAAAACAAAATGCACAGAAAGAGAAAAACAAAATGCACAGACAGACAGACGGTCCCAATGTTGCTGCTAGTACGATTAAACAATATCAACATTCTCCTCTTCAGCTGTGTTTGTGGGTGGCTGGCAAAACGGCTAGGATCAGTTATGTCACATGCCTGACATAGAATTTCAACTGGAAAAAATCACTGCCTGGATCAGTTGTCACAGTTAAACAGAAGTGTCTGTAGTATCAGTTATCAATAGTAGGTCAAAGTTGTGGAAAATATGTCTGAAGCTGAAGTGGATCTGAAGCCGAAGTGGAGAATGTCGATACTGCTTAATCGTACTAGCAGCAATGTTGGGATCGTCTTTCTGTCTGTGCATTTGTTTTCTCTCTCTCTGTGCATTTTGTTTTTCTCTTACTCTCCCACTTCCACCCCGCAAAGAAAAAAATCCACATACCTACAACAACTGACTTAAGTGTGGGGCTAGATTCTGTGATTTTTTGGCACACGAAGTCTTGCCTTCAGAAAGTGTGCTTAAAGATGACGGAAGATGCTAGAGCGAGAGAGACCCTTTTTTGTACCCAGCGCCTTTAGCTCAACAAAGTTGGCCTGTGTCAGCCAAATGAAAAAATTGAGTGACATAGCTGCAACAAGTTGGTTCAACAAGTTAGATATATGTGAGTGTGCATGACCAGATCGCAGAACCTTTCGGGAAGTCGCCAC
This sequence comes from Monoplex corrugatus, assembly GCA_030674185.1. Classification (NCBI taxonomy): domain Eukaryota; kingdom Metazoa; phylum Mollusca; class Gastropoda; order Littorinimorpha; family Ranellidae; genus Monoplex; species Monoplex corrugatus. The sequence continues at coordinate 28,651,827 of JAPXFY010000035.1, forward strand.
AGTAGACAAGAAAATGAATGCCTCCCTTATTGGTTGCCATTCAGCCCTATCAGCCAGGTGTAAATGTGGTTCTTATTGACTGATGACAAATTAGTCAGGTGTACCGACACCAGCAAAACATGTTTCTTTTGTGCCAGACGTACAGCTGAAAACATTCATGATTTGCGCCCCCCACTGAAGCAGAAGGGGAGAAAACTGATAAAGGCGATAGCGCCACGCAGGCATAGCTGTCAGTCTTAACACGCGGAAACGTCAATCCTGGAAGGACGGGTTCACCAACTGCCCTTTTCTGCCGATGTTCTTTGCTTGTGATGGTGACTTTTCTCCACTGCAGCCTTCTTCACTGCCGTTGGGGGGGGGGGGGGTGTGCTGGTGGTGGTGGGAGTGCGGGGCGTTAGAGCTTCGGGACTAGACGCAGGCTGTCTCCTTTTCCTCCTCCTTCTGTTCCACTCTTTGGCACAGTTTGAAGTTTTAACCGCTTTTCCAGCTTTTGAAGTGCAGCGAGTCGTCGTCTTCTCATCCTTTTCCTACTCATTGCCATTACAAGGAGGAGAGGAGAGGAGAGCCGTGAGAGAGAGAGAGAGAGAGTGTGTGTGTGTGTGTGAAGGGATGGGGGTGGGGGAATGAATCTGGCACCATGTGTTGCGCGGAAGAAGACTGGTGGAGACAGTGTGTCAGGAAGGTGGGCTGTGGAATGAGGTGCTGGCTGCTGGCGCTGACAGACACGCTACCTACCTACCTACCTACCTTACCTACCTACCTGTGATCGCAGTGCCCTCCACACCTTTTGATCTCGCACGTTATTACACGAGTCCTCCGATCCACGAGTACTTGTGAAACCGCTGCTGTGTTGTCATAGGGATGACTATCACCAGAAAGGTGGTTGTTGATACGTGATTGGCCGGTTGTGATTGGCCAGTGCTTTAGATCCTGTCCGTGATTGGTGAACAGTGGGTGGTGTGGTGTGGGTTTTATGCGAGGCAGATTCGTGTGGTTCATTTGTGATTGGGCGGTCACATGGGGATTGTTTCACTCGTGACCAGATCATGCCTTGAAAGTGGCTGCCCAGATTGTGATTGGATAAGAGTTGGAGGTGGTTTGTGTGGTTGTAAAGTGAATGCAAGTTGCTGAATAGATCAATACTGGTTTGATTGGAGTTTTGTTTTGTGACTAGACTAGATAAAAAGATTGTGTGCGTGCACACACACACACACACACACACACACACACACAAAACCACACAATGAATAATCTTGACTGATTAGATGACAACCAAAATATTTGACTGTTTTTTTTGTTGTTGTTTTTTCATAACGTAGTTTCCAAGATTATAAGGAGACAGAACATTTTATTGTGTAGAATGTTGGCCGTAGCTGTCATTTTCTTCCTTACCAAAAAATATATATTTCATTGAAATAAACGAGAGAGAAAGAGAGAGAGAGAGGTCTACAGGAATAAAGTCTTAATTGTCTTCTTGATGTGCCGTGTCTGAAAGATGTGTTTCTGTGAAACAATAAAGTACCCTAGAAACATTACACACATTGATGTCGTCCAGGTGAAATAAAGTGAACAAAGTTAATACAAAATTGATCCGTGTTTAGGGATGCATTCAGCATGATTATTTCAGCATCTTTTTGGAAACTGGACATCAATTTGATGAAAGTGTAGAATGTTTCATCTTCGATTAGAGAGATCCCATTTCGGTGAAATTATCATGGTTCCGGAAAATTGTTACCAATCAGATCTACAACTTGTGAGTTTTGTTGTGTCTTGTGAGTCTTATTCTACACTTCATGTTTGACATCTGAACCGGAGTTATGTACCCTTCCTGGAGTTACCCCTCTTCTTCCTGGGACTGGCACTATGGGGCACCCCTCCAACAGCCCCAGCCCCAGCCCACGCCCCAGCCACCTCCTCCACCACCACACCAACTACCCCTCCCACCTCCCTTGACCCGCAAGCAGTGTCCCCAACAGGGAACCCTGCAGGGCTGTGAGGGGAGCCTAGGTTCCCAAAGTAGTATGGCGTCTTACCTGTCCTCCACCTCCCCCATGCAGTCTGGGATGGCGGGATCTGGAGCCGGTGCCTTTGGTGTGGGGGTACCCAGCCCCTGGTCCTACGGATATGACTTTTGTGGTTACATGGTGGGTGTGGGTGTGTGTGTGACTGGCACTGGTAGATGTCTGAATGTTTTACAACGCTGGTGATATGTTGTATCAGCAATATTTCACAACACTGGTGATATGTCATATCATTATGATCTCGTTAAACACTACTTAAACTATACACGGGTTCATTTAATTTTTAGTTGTTTTGTTGTTGTTGCTGGTTTTTAAAAAAAAATTTTTTTTACCATATCTATATGCAGAGCTATACTTACTAACCGATGGTCTTGGGCTTGAGAGGGTAAAAACTTAACCATTGAGCGTTCAAGACAGAACTGGCCAGTAAATATATGGTCATTGATATATATTTTGTTGGCCTCTTTGCAGTTTCCTTCTCATACTGATCTTTTATGCTTTGCGCACCATAGCAGAAGCGATTGTTATGAAATTCTCAGTTTAAACTGAACATGAAAGCAAAAGCATGTGATAATGCCCAGTTCTAAGTAACGTCGCAGTTAACACACATGTACAGACTTCATTTAATCAGTGTCAGAATAACTAGAACCATGTAGGATGTTTGCCAATTCTTACTTGAAATGCTGAAAAGTTAAAAAGTTGTTCTCCAGTAAGAACCAAACAGAAAGATCTCCTTGAAACGGGTTGGTGATGGGGTAGGTGGTCATGGTGGTAGTTGATTAGAACATACTAACCCTATTGCATATAAGAGCTTAAAAAGTAGGGAATTATGTGCTACCAGTGTTTGAATTTTTTTCCCCACAGTACAAAATATTCATCTTTACTTCTCCGTAAAACAGTCATTATTTTTCCATAGAATATTCATTCTTATCCATAAAATATTCATTCTTTTCTGTAAAATATTTATTCTTTTGCTTTTCCATAAAATATTTGTTCTTTACTTTTATGTAAAATAGTCATTCTTTACTTTTCCGTAAAATAGTCATTCTTACTTTTCCGTAAAATAGTCATTCTTTGCTTTTCCATAAAATAATCAGTCTTCATTTTCCATAAAATATTCATTCTTTACTTTTCCATAAAATATTCATTCTTTACTTTTTCTGTAAAATGTTTATTCTTTACTTTTCTGTAAAAAAAATTCATTCTTTACCTTTCCGTAAAATATTCGTTCTTTTCCCCGCTCAGCAAAAATTTGTTTGGAAATTATTCCGACTGGCAGTCCCCTTTCTCTGGATTTTTTTTTCGAGGGGGCGGGCGGGGCGGGCGGGATGCAACAATGAAAAAGAAAAAACAAATTTTAATTCGACTGCTAAAATCAGAAACAATGTTGCGCGTGCTTGTTTGTAGCACTCTCATCTGCTGGTGGGGCTCTTCAACTGTGAGGTCACAAAAGGCACCATTTTTCATTTCCTAGATGAGTGAATGAACTGAAGTCTTTAACAAGAAACAGTGTGAGGGTGCTTGCTGCGCTTAGAGAGGACAAGGTTCAGCATAGCTGGAGTTGAGTTTGGTTTGAAGAGAGGGAGGAAAATTGTGATGCATTTGAAAATTGGCGCAAGAGCATTTATGCGGCCGGCGCTTGTTTCAGTGTACCGTTTGACAAGATACTGCAATGCGATTCACAAGATGCAGAGGACCAGCACATACAGATAACTGACTTCTGAATAAAATTTCAACTTATATGTGAAAAAATACTGACATGCACAAGTTCAAAGAGATCAGTCGGATGAAGTATAGACCATAATGACTACTTATGTTTTATTTACAGGTTTTAGATCAGAGTGCAGTAATATGCTGTACTTTGTGTGTGTGTGTGTGTGTGTGTGTAGTGTGTGTGTGTGTGTGTGTGTGTGCAGCCCTACTCTCTAATGTGTTACAGGCTTAGGGCAATATCCAAAACATGGTTTCAGGCTCGTGAACTCCGGCCTACTTGCCCCTCTGTAATATTATTACCATGGATTCAAGAATATTTCTGTTCAGAAAGGTTTTCCATGTTTGTGTGTGAAATAATTGAGCAGTCAGAAATACGGTATGATGTACGGTATGATGTAAACAGATTTCATCATTTATACAAAGATTTATGTTCAAATTGAAATTAGAAAAAAAAAGTAACTGGACATAGATTGTCTTTGAAATTTTGCATATGAGAAGCTGAGGGCAACTCAACATCCAGTATTTATATGCATGCAAACAGCAGGGTTGAGAAAAAAATAAAATAAAAAGGGGGGGGGGGGGGGGAGGCGTGTGTTTCTTTTGTGTGTCAGCTTGTTTCCCATGGGGCAGTGTAAATAATAATTATACATAATAAATAATAATTACAATATTTATATAGCGCAAAATCTTGATAAAATCAAATCTAAGCGCTGAAGCAGACACCACGCACGCACACGCACACCACACACACACACACACACACACACACACACACACACACACACACACACACACGCACACGCACGGCTATAAATGGGAGAAAGAATAAAAGCAATGGAAAATTATAGAGAGCATAGCATATACCTACCTATATATTATGACCATGTGATTCCCCTCCGAGCGGAGACAGGCTGCAGAGGGGGGGGGGGGGGGGTTGAGTGAGGTTAGGATTTTATGCGAGAGAAAAGGTCAGTTTTTGATGAAAACAATTAATCATGCTGAAAAGAAAGTTTGCCATGTGTGAATCATTTTTCTTTACATGTTCAATTGTCATCATAGATTGTTATTATGGATTGAAAGAATATTTCTCAATAAAAAGCATTTTGATTTTTGTTTCTTTCTTGTTGAGTTCAGATGAGCAGTGAGGATAGGAATATGCTGTGTGTCCTCAAACTAATAAACCAAATTTTTCTGTTCAACTGGGAAAAAAGTCATAGATGTTATTTTGAATTTTTCACACAAAAATGTGTATGTACATTTTATTCTTTTAGGCTACTACCCCACCCCCCACCCCCCAATAAAAAAAAACAACAACAAAAAACTTGGTATGTTTGCATATTTGTTATTATAACAACCCAACTCTCCACTGTCAGTTTACAAAAAACTATGCTGGACCTTGTGAGTTTAAAAGACCAGAAGGTTTTTTTTTAATTTTTTTTTTAATAGTCATGTATAGGCTGGCAAAATATGTTTGTTAGAGAGGCATATTTTCATGCACAGAAACATACATACTATAACATACATGCACAGAAAATAAACATACTATTTGTTAGAGAGGGCATATTTTCATGCACAAACACATACAGTACATGAAGCATATTCATGCTCAAAACATACTATTTGTTAGAGAGGCATATTTTCATGCTAACAATTTTTGTTAGAGAAATCACTTAAACACCATACAGTACTATTTGTTAGAGAGGGCATATTTTCATGCACAGAAACACCATACAGTACTATTGTTAGAGAGGCATATTTTCATGCACAGAAACACCATACAGTACTATTTGTTAGAGAGAGCATATTTTCATGCACAGAAACACCATCACAGTACTATTTGTTAGAGAGAGCATATTTTCATGCACAGAAACACCAACAGTACTATTTGTTAGAGAGAGCATATTTTCATGCACAAAACACATACAGTATATTTGTTAAGCAATTTTCAGCACAAAACACCATACAGTACTATTTGTTAGAGAGAGCATATTTTCATGCACAGAAACACCACACAGTACATTGTTAGACATATTTCATGCCAGAACACCATAGTACTATGTTAAAGCATTTTCATCACAAACCATACAGTCAATGACTCCCAGCATGTGTGCACACTGTACATTTACATGGGTTGGTTAGAAGTGAAAAGTTTTGTTCTTTATGCTACGTTTATTTCCAAAGTGACGGCAATTGGGTTGCCTCGTTTCCCAAGAACATGAACATTGAAATATTTTTGCAGCAAGAGCGCTAACACCCATGAAGGAAATTCCTTTACCATTGTTTCTTTTGCCAGTAAATCTGAACACCTAGTTGAACAAGTATGCCTATCAACAGCATCTTCACTTTCTCTGAAGCTGAATTATGCAGTAGTGAGAAGGAGTAGTATCTTATCTTTAATAAACAGTCATTCAGGTGTCATGCATATTCTGTGTATGCATTCAATTTTTCCTCCCCCCCCCCCCCCCCCCCCCCAATTTAACTAGCCTTCTCAGCCCTTTTTTCCCCCATTTAACTAGCCATCTGCCCTACCTAAAATGATAGTCTTTCATTTCATGAGCATCAGAAAATATTCAGGGGTATGAATTAAAAGAAAATATTTTGTGCTATTGTTATTCTGCTCATTGTTCATTGTTTTTTTTATACCACTGTTATGCTTTTTTGTCCATTGACATTGTCTTATCTGTTTGGCATGTGCTTTGTTATTTTTTTTTTTTTTCTTATAGTCCGAGTTTTTTCATCTGTCTGTTTCCACACGCTCTGTGGTTTTGAGCCTAATGCCTTTGAAGTGGAACCAGACTGTTAATTATTCTGTCTCCTCTCTGTCTTTTGTCTGTGTGTTGTTCTCTCTCTCTCTCTCTCTCTCTCTCTCTCTCTCTCTCTCTCTCTCTCTCTCCACACACACACACACACACACACACACACACTCCCCTGTCCCCTCCCTCCCTCCTACCCCCCACCCCCACCCCAGACAGCTTTCCATTGAGCACCCGTTTGAATATTTACATACGGCCTTTGAGGGCTCATTTTGTGGAAAAGTGTTTGTTTAATAAAATCGCACTTGACATTTATGAATAAGTTGCTTAAGAAAAAATGTTGCGATGATAATACAGGCAATAACCATACAAAAAAAGAAAAGCAAGTGTCAAAATCTACAACTGTTAAAACACCAGTTTGAAACAAAAAAACAAAAACAAACAAAAATTAGTGGGAGGGGTGGGTGTGAGGGGTATGAGGGGTGGAGATCAATATTTCAAACCTGGAATAATCTTGCATGCAAGTTTAAATCTCCAGACACCATGCTTGTATTCAGGCATGATTTCTACAGATGAAGTCTGTACGGCCTTATCCTAGGCTTTGTGTGTTCATGCAATAAATTAAAATGGAAACTCACGTCATAAGAGGAGAAAAAAATTCTGGTTGCTGATGCACACGATAATGCCTGTCTTTGTGTCATTTTTGTTGTTTTTTTTGTTTTGTTTATTGTTTTTTTTGTTAACTTTATGACATTATCTTTGTTGTTTTTTGTTTGTGAGTGTGATGTGTGTTGTGCGTGTTGTGTGTTTTGTGTTGCGCGCTGTGTAGTGTGGTGGTGGTGAGGGAATTGTACATGTAGTTTTCATGGTGGTATTTGTGCCTTTTTTAAACACATCAGTTATGAGATTGTTACACATATGAATTGTACAATCACAAATTATTGAATTCTAAAGTAAAATATCTATCTGTATGAAATAGGTCCCTTCCAACCTCCCCACCCCCATTTTTCTGGTAGGAAATGATGTGTAACTGTTGAAGACCCTGAAAGCAAATTTTCTACAAATTGAATGATTGATGAACCAGCTATCCAAATGCATGTAGTACACATCTCAGAAACTATTAAAGGATAAATAACTTCAGTTTTTGCATTGTGTTCAGTATTGCTTGTTTTTGAAAAAGCCAAAAGCTCATTTTGTCAGAATTGCAAAATATCCTTGATTTTTCCACACACTGTCACAAAATGGTGGTTGCTTACATTCTAATTGCACAAATAGTCCTTTCTCAGCTTACTGTTATAATGACACTCAAGTTTGGGCAAGACATGATGATGACAGTTTTGCAAGGCAAACATGCAGTCTTTTCATTTTCCTGTCCTGATTTGTTATATTTTTCAAAACAGATACAAAAATCAACTTTAGAATTAGAATGTGCATGCACACAAAAATCAACTTTAGAATTAGAATGTACTATGTACACAAAAAATCAACTTTAGAATTAGAATGTACATGCACACAAAAATCAACATTAGAATTAGAATGTGCATGCACATTTTAACACTTTTTTTTTTAAGTTAAGAGAGAATTATCTGTTCATATATAAATTTCAAAGATGGAAATTCTAACAAAAATGAAATTTCATTGTTTCAAAAGGGGACCATATGAAAACTTTTTTTTTTTTTTTGTGGGGAGGTGGGGCTAGTTATAATGATGTGGAAAATAGTTACAGTAATGTGAAAGAAAGCCGACAGTCTGATAGTTGCAATAATGTGAAAGAAAGTGACAATCTGAGAAGGTAGTGTTTTCTCATGTTGCTTACACCACTGTACGGTACAAACATGTTAACAAGGAGTACAAATGCATTTTCATGATCAGTGTCCTTAGAACTTTTTTGTAAAGTTGAGTTGTAATTTTTGAATATTACTGATGTGCTTCTGTTCTTTCTTTCTTCTTCTCCTCCCCCCCCCCCCTCCTCTTCTTTCTTTTCCCCCTCTATCCCATCCTGTTAAATGCAGGTACATGGAGAATCATCCCCCCCCCCCCCCATGTATCTTTTTTAATTCCACCCCCACCTCCCCACCACCCATGTTCCTTTTATAAATATCAGATGATAACATGATATTCATGATCGTTTTGTCTGTCTATAAATGGAAAGATTGACATTTTCATTAATATTTTACCTGTTATGTTCTCTCTCTCTCCCTCCCTTGTATATTTGTGAGTGTGTGGGTTCTGTCCTTGTACAGACATAGATGTACATTTTCCCTAGCACGAATTGTTAAGTATGACAATAAAATGTGTGACAGGTGTGTGTGTGTGTGTTTTCTTTGTTTTGTTTTACTTTTTGGGGTTTATTTTTGTGTTTTTTTTCTCAGTTTCTTATTTTAATCAATCAAGTGTACTACAAACCTTCACTCAGACCATTAATTAGCAGAGAAGATGTTGTTTGCAAGAATGTTTTACGTTTCATGTGATGTGGTCACATTATGGTTGTATCAAAGAACTGCATGGTGTGCAGTTACCTGTCTACAGAGGCTATGATCTGCAGCTAGCAGTGGAAAACGATGGGTGTCTCTGATGTACTATCATGTAGTGAAAGTCCCTTTTGTAATAATGTTTCTACCCGAGACTTTTTTTTTTCTTTTTTTTTTTTTTGAAAGCAAGGAACCTCTTCTGTCTTATTTGTTTTTTTATAGTGGACATGACAGAAGTTAAGTCTCTCTCTCTCTCTCTCTCTCTCTCTCTCTCTCTCTCTCTCTCTCTCTCTCCCTCTCCTCCCCCCCCCCTCTCTCTCTCCCTCTCTCTCTCTCTCTCTCCTCTCTCTCTCTCCCCCCCCCTCACCACACGAAAAAGTTGCACAGTTGTCAATATGATACCAATCAACTGCAAAATTGTATTGGTCAACCCCTCCCCCTTTCACTGTAGGGGTGCCAGAGGCTCTCTCATACAGTATAAGTAGTATTCCTGTCTTCTGGAAAGTATGTGCTAAAATTTGCCTCGTTTCTATCACTGTCGTTTTTTCCTGCCTTGCTCCTTTGCTTTCTGTCATCTCTTCCTTTGTCGTTTTCTGCCTTGCTTGTTCATTCATCTTGATGTTTTCCATGAGACGTAGGGCCTACATATTTTGTCTATCCTTGCATTTTTAGCTCTAAGGTAATGTGAACTGATTAGTAGCAAGTTTAGGTATTGTAGGTCAGTGTGTAATGTGTGTGTTTTTGTGTATGTACGTTTATGTAAAAAAACGACAACATGCATTTGTAATTGCATTCAGTTTTTGTTTTAAACATCCTGGTGATGAATGCAATGAATTGACCATTGCAGGGACATATCTTTAGATTATTTGCATGAATGCAATGATAGGTGTATGCAGTTTAGTTTCCCAGGTTTTCATTTTTCCAGGGTCATGGATTGGTTTAGGTGGTATATTGCTCTGGGTTATCAGCTGGGCTTTAAATTAAACACTAGTAGTAGTAGTAGTAATAATAGGAAATAATAATAATGATAATGATAATAATAATAATAATAATAATTGCAGTAGTAATAATAGTAATATCCCTCATTTCTTGTCTGTAATAGTAAATAATAATGATGATGATGATGATACTAACATTAATAATAACATAATATCTACCTGGCTGAACCTGTCTGTCAGTGACAAAAAAGCTACTTACTTAATAATAACAATAGTAATAATATCCATCGTTTCTTGTCTGCATGGAGATGACATGCTCGTGGTTCAACTGGGTAAAGGCAGCATTCTCTCTCTAAATGAAGTTTCTTATCCGCCTCCCGTCTTTAGCCCTCTTCCTACCTGGGTGGGAAGCAGATGGAACTAGAACTAGAAGCATCCAGTACACTTACCTATTAGCCTGGGCGTATAAAAATGGATGGTGGCGTATCTCTTATGTAATGTAAGTGGTCTGCGAGGTGCACAGCAGTTAGCCATGGGTTTGGTGTTGACACTGAAGCGTAACGTCTCCCCCCCCCCACCACACACACACACAAAATAGTTAATGATGGCAATGCCCCCAGCTCACCCCCAGTTCTGATGGCTGGACAAACTAGCGAGGGAGTCTGCAAAGGGCCAATTTACCCGATGCCCGCCGCCCCTCCTACTTCCCCTCCCCCTCCCCCTCACTGCTGCACCTGTCTGCCTCTCCCCACCCCTTTCCTCCCTCGCACACACTCACCCTGACTAAACAGCTCCAGTCGTCTTCCTTGTTTTCCTTGCTTCCCAGCCCTTCAAGGTGGCGCTAGGTGCAGGACCCGTACACCAACCAGTCACATGATGTGAGGGTGGGGGGTGGGGTTTGAGGGTGATTGATTCAAATCTATTGATTCAGGAGGTTGATTTCTGGGGAGTGGACTGGTGGCCAAATGGTTAGCGTACCCACCCATGATGTGATGTCCTAGGTTCAAGTAAATTCCTTGTTTGTTTGTCTGTTTTTGTTCTTTCTTTCTTTTAACGCACAACAGAGTTTTAAGTGTGAAATGTTACTCTGTGTGTGGTAGAGAAGAATTGAGTTAGCAAAGATTTTGGTTTTTTTCCGTTTACCGGGTGTTGTGAATGTATCTGAATGGATACATTTCATTTTGCAGCTGCTTAAGGAACATTTCGGGGGGGGGGGGGGGGGGGGGGGGGATTGCACGATTAAAGCGATGACTGTTTCACCAACAGCAGTAACTTAAGCAACAGAAACAGCTATTGGAAAACAATAATGGTAACAATTTTGTAGCCAAGTCATTTTGTAGAGGTTTTTTTTTCCGTTCCTGTATACAGTTCTTCAAAGACTTTTTTTTAGTTTTTATTTTAAGAGATAGCAATAAGCCATATATCTTTCGTATTGTCACTGCAGTAACTGCAAGGACTGTTGTTGCAATGATCTGAGATGAAATTCATGAGGCTATTGGCATCAGTTTGTTGAACTTCTTATTTAAAACTACAAGAGAGAGTTTTGTTTTGACTTGGACATTCCAGAAATATCTCTTGGCTGAAAAGTTTGTGGTGTGATGTTTTAAATGTGTAAGACATGAAGAAGCAACAAAGCTGTATTGGGTGAAGCTTAACATTTAAAGAAAATTCAGGCATGTGTGAGAAACAGGATTTATTCTCTTGTGCATTGGTTTGGTGCTTACTGCATTAGCACGGCTTCATCATGTAAGGCAACAGAAGTTAAGTTTCTGATGATGAGTCTGAGGTATTTGTTTTAAACCTCCTCTCCTCCTCCTCCTTCTCAAGATTGCAGTTGTAACAATTCAGTGCCAAGTTTTTCCCACAGGGATTGCTGTGTGTGTTTCAGTGTTTGATGTTTTTGCAAATCTGTGTTACATATGATGTAAAGTACTATATGTTCCATGAGGATACTCTTTCTTTGATTATACATTAGATTTTTTATTTAGTTTGTATCTGTTGACTGATGTTTATGTTTTCAGTGACGTTAGATTTTTCTTTAGTATTTTGTTTATTGACTGATGTTCGTTTCAGTGAGTTAGATTTTTCTTTAGTATTTTGTTTATTGACTGATATTTATGTTTTCAGGAGGCAGTCACCATCATCACTGGAGAACGTGGTGTCAGCCAGACCATATATCGTCCGTCCCTTGAACAGAAACCTCCTTTGTGCAGGTAGTGGTGGCTGTGGAACCCATCGTTGGCTTCCCTCCCTTGAGAAATGTCACAAACCCTGATCAATTCCCCACTCCCAACACCCACCTTTATAAACACACACACACACACACACACACACACACACACACACACACACACACACACACACACACACACACACACACACACAACACACACACACACACACACACACACACACACACACACACACACACACACCACACACACACACACACACACACACACACACACACACACACACACACACACACACACACACACACACACACACACACACACACACACACACACACACACACACACACACACACACACACACACACACACACACAACACACACACACACACACACACACACACACCACACACACACACACACACACACACACACACACACACACACACACACACACACACACACACACACACACAACACACACACACACACACACACACACACAACACACACACACACACACACACACACACACACACACACAACACACACACCCACACAACAAACACACACACACACACACACACACACACACACACACACACCCACACACACACACACCACACTCACAACTGGATGACTACAGACATCACACACTTCCAACTGCAGTTGACATCTATGATACCACAGTAACAATCATATACATATCTACTACACTTACGCAGACTACACACACAACAGTAACACAACGTTAAAAATATAAAACATTTACTACTATCAGCAATGTCACACCATTCACGAGATTATGTGGTATAGATTTGATTCTACAATTGTTTCATAACTGAGTTAAATGTATGATACAGATAAGTCAGTTATTTAACTGCTGACTGTGCTCTCGGCAGATCTCTTTTTTTGTATGAAGATTCTATCCAGACAGATGATAATGACAAAACACTGCAGAACAGAAGAGGAAAACAAAAGATGAAAAAGTCCCGTGAAAATCAGACATTGTTAATTAAATGAAGCAATCAAAAATGGCATGTGTGCAATTTAAATAAGGAAGAAACGAGTTGTTTCTCTTGATAGCAGAGTGTGTGTGTGTGTGTGTTGGTGTGTGTTGTTGTAGTTCATTAATCATGGGAATCAGGTGCATGGGATGGAGCAGTAAAGACAGAGTTTTTTCATTGCCATTGACTTGGATATCACATTGTGTTCTGGTTACATGAGTGCAGTTTAGATTCTTTTATCAATGGTATGGGAACTGGGTTTGACATTTCACTCATTTGGAAAGTTTGGAAATGTGAAAGGGTCAGAAACTTCTTTATTGGAAAAAAAAAAAATAACAAGAGCAGTTGATGGTGAAGGCTACTGGGAGTTACAAGAACTGTAGCCCTGGAGATTGTTTATTTAGTCGTTTTCCCACTGAATGACTTTCAATTTGGAGACTAAACAAGCAAGAAATGACATCCAAAGAAAATGACAGTCCGTCGAAATGTTGTTTTAACCCTTTGACTCTGACTCCACACATCACCAGTATCTGCTTGCTAATCATGCTGCAAGACAAAAACTTAACCCTTTATACTCTCACGCTATCGATCAGCTTTCCTTGAAGCAGCTGATGGATAGGTGAGGGAGTCAAAGGGTTATTTTTTTTCTGCTGGTGGATAGGGTTGCTAGGAGTTAAAGGGATAACCAGTCTTTGACTGTGCCCTTTAAAAAAATGCACAAGAAGAAAAGGAAGAAAAAATATTGAATGAATCTAGGAAAATAACTGTAGGAAGTTAGCCGAAAATTTGTGCTTGTTTTGTCTTGTTTTGTTGGATACGCGCTTACATTGGTTTTCTTGTTCTTCTGGTTCCTGTAGGAAGTTAATTGTTTGAAGATTGGCAGAAAGAAGTCTTGGAATGGAACAATTATTTTTTTCATTTATGAATTTAATTATGTATTGTGTGAGTGCCACATTTTTAAGAGGAATCAAAGTAATATATAAGCAAAAGCTGGATTTGTAGAGTTTTCTTTTTATCAGAAGAGGACATGCTATGCATTGACAGCATTTACTAAATTCTAGATCCGTTTTGATGGATTATGATATGTACTAAACAAACGAGGCAGTCTTAATGGAGGCAGACACAAGTAGATCACTCATAAAGAAGATTAGGAAAAGACAGGCAACATTTATAGGCCATTTTATGAGGAAGGGGGATTTGGAGCACCTGGTCACAACGGGAAAGCTGGAGGGAAAGAGAGCACCAGGTAGACCTAGGGAGAGAATGCTGGACGGACTTGCAGAGTGGCTGGGGATGAGGAGGGTGGGGGAGATGCTAGATGCTGGGGGCAACGAGAGATAGAGATGGTTGGAAGTCCATGGTCGCCAACGCCATGCGGCAGGGCACCTGATGATGATGATGATATTACTGCTTTTTAGGAAAACGTTTAAAACAGTGTGGGTATACAGTAGCTTTGTATAGAACTTTGTAATACAATTTTCTTGGATTGTTGTCATGGCATGCGCCACCATTCCTTGTTGATAGCCACTGGCAGCAAAGACAGTTTGTTGTCATCATAAAGTTTACCAGGCTGGGTAACTCTCAGCGGATCCACTAATTTCAGCAGATGAACTAGTTTCAGAGGGAAAAAACTTTTTTTCAGTGGAAATATTACTGAATTATTGTATTTGCCATCAGGAAATGCATCCATAATGCCTCAAAATTACAGAAATTCTTCAGATTCTGGGGGACGAAACCCCCCAGACCCCCCGGCAGGGACGTTGCCACTGGACCCTGGCCAATTTTCAGAGGAATCTATCTTCTTCTCTTACCCAGCCTGGTTTACAGTTCAGAAGACCGGATATAATTTTTGATGAAGAATTTAATACACTGCAGATTGAGAGGGGACATTTTCAAGAGTAAATCAATACTGTATTTCTGCAGTATAAATTTAAAACCCTGGGGGCCTCACTGCTAAGGTAAAAGTTTTGCCATGACCTGTGCAAGTTGGTGAGCAAGTTATTTGCCAGTTCTCAGGACCGGCATTGTAGCTGTGCCCTTCTCCTCTCCCATGTTGTTTTGCACTTAAAGATGGCTGGAATGAAGGGATGTTTGCAAAGCAACGTACAGATTTGATCACCCATTTTATTTGGCTGCCACACTTCATTGTGTGTAGCTTGGCTTTTGGGAGCAAATGGTCTGTAATCTCTTCATTGTTGTGTCCCATCATCATTTAAAATCTCCCTCTTCATTGTGCGAGTGCTAGAAATTCCTCTTTTCTGTCACTCTCTGTGTTTCTGCCTTGTTCCTTTGCTTTCTGTCATTTCCTTCTGTCATTTCCTGCCTTGCTGGTCCATTCACCAGTATATGTTTGATAAAGTCTTATGTACTTTCTCTTAGGCTTGATAACATGTATTGGGTACATGTATTAAGTGCATTTTTGGCTATAGGGAAATGAGATATGTGGAAGCAAGTTTAGGTAATTTAGGTGTGTTTTAAGATAATTAAATTGTGTTTTTATATGTGTTTTACGTGCCCTTAGTTATGTTTAAATTGGTGTTCATGTATGTTTTTTAAACCCCCTGTGTGAGAAATTGGACGGAGTGGTCAGTGCCGGGGGCATCACCTTAGATTATGTGTGGAAATGCGTTGATTTGTGTGCTTAATTTTCTTTTCCTTTTTTCCTGTTGAAGTAATGTGTGTGTATTGAAACGGTTATAGCCCTGATATGGTTCTGTGCCGTCGGCTGGGCTTTAAACAACAACAATAGTGTGGGAAGGCACCATTTGATTCTGACAGATCTACATTTTTCATTCACCCCCATGATTTTGGTGGTAAAGAGATGTTACATCTTCCTGTCTATATTTCTATCCGTTGACAGGAAATCACGGGGATTCATCCAACGACCAGAGCTCTGGGGTGAAGGTAGAGAAGGGAGACAAAGGGGATGGGGGCGAGGAATCATCCTCCACAGCAGAAAGCGTGACCAAACCTTCCAAGGGCTCAGGGTCATCCACAGCCCCCTCTGCTTCAGGGGGTCCACCAGCCGCCAAGAGACCACGGTATGTATGGCACCTGTGTCACCTGTGTATATGTGTACGTGTGTAGGTGTGTGTGTTCTTGAACGTCTTTTCACTATGAGTGATTTTAGACGGGGGTGGGGGTGTGTGTGTGTGTGCGCGCATTCATTCTTTGATTTAACGTCTTTTCACTATGAGTGATATTAGACGTTGTGAGAGAGAGAGAGAGAGCTTTGTTTTTGGTAGGATACGTCATTTATGAGGTGAAAGCGTATTTGTTGATATGATTGTCTGGTCTTTCCCTTTCCTCTTTCATTATCTTTCTGGCTGTTTCCAACCATCTGTTTCACTGACTCTTTCCTTATTTTCCCTTGCTCCCTCCTGTTCTCTCATCTTTTGAAGGTGGATGGATGGGTTTGACGGACACAGGGTATTGTTGAATACTGGTTAGGTGATTGTACATGTTAAGTGTGCGTTTTCTTACATGCGCAGTGAAGGGTATGCTTAGACTGCACAGTGTGTGCATGCTGTATTTATCATCCGCTTCATGCACAGACATACACATTTATAGTACTGAAAGAGAGAGAGAGAGAGAGAAACTGAACTGCCTTTGCTCTTTATTGTCGTCGTCTTTTTCTTATAACATGTTTAATATCTACTAGTTTTGCCCCAAAGCCAAAAGTTCCATCTCTTGGGTAGAAAATGTTGTTTTGTTTTGTTTTGTTTTGTCCGCTTAATGTTTTTGGGTAGTTTGTAGGCGTGGTTGGAGTCTGGTTCAAGAAGAACTTTCTAACAGCAATCTGTAGTCTACCCAGCTTTGAATGGATACCTGACCCTGTCCAGGGTTGCACAGAATAAAGCAGTAAAGGGGATAGGCACCACCTGCTTGATATTGCTTGTCCCAAGAAAAAGTTGAGATCTCTGCCGCTTCATCTGTCTGTGACTACAAGCCATGGAACAGGGTGTTTTTTGTTTGTTTGTTTTTTTATATTATACTTTGAGTAATGTGACAGTTTCAGTCAGATGTTTGAAATCTGCCCAAGCTCCATGGTTGAGGTAGTTAAAGGTTTGTCTTGTGATTCTGAGGTCATAGGGAAGGTGAACGAAACCTCAGCTGTTAGGGGCCAGCATAATTATATGAGGGGGGGGGGGGGGGGGGGTTGGTTGCTACTTTATCTTCTTCAATCCTGGACAGGTGAAGTGCGAGTTTTACCTCTCATTTAGCCAGGCCTCTTGGAAGAGCAAATTGGGAAAAGATCAAGAGAGATATCTGATAAGATGGAGGAGAATGTTTAACCCTTGACTCCCACACCCTATCCCCCAACTGCAAAAACTTAACCCTTTGATTTCCTCACCCTATACGCCATTTCCTGCAGGAAGCTGGTGGATAGGATGAGGGAATCAAAGGGTTAAGGATTTGCTTTGCTAGCATTGTTGACAATGCAGGATGCTGATGGACAGGATGCGGGAGTCCAAGGGTTAAAGTTTTTGTCCTTCATTAGTATTGATTTGTATTTCATATTAGGTTTCAAGTTTCTTTCGTTCAGTGGTACTGGTTTCTGATAATGTTCATTTTGTGTGTGTCTCTTTTCATCTATCTGTTTCGATTTTCATCCAGTGTTTTTGTTTTGTTTTGTTTTTGTATTGGTACGTTGTTTTGTTTTTGTATTGGTAGGTAGTGTGGATGGTCAGCTTCGTAATCATTGTTTATCAAACAAGTTTTGTGAGTACTGTTGAGAAGGAACAGAAAATGGTGGAGAGTGTGAGGAAATGAAAGAGCTATTTATATATTGACTTGTATGGTTGGGGGGGGGGGGGGGGGGGGGTGAGGAAGTAGAACAAATGATTTGTTCATGTATTTACTTTGTCTTTTGTGTTGGCTAGTTTGATACACAAGAGTTGCTTTTGGCATGGAATGTGAAATATATCAACAGATAAAGCTTATGGCAAATTATAAAGCTTAAAGTTTCAGTTGCTTGATGCACTTGCATGCATTTTATTTGATAGATATTTCCTTTCATATCTGTATGATGTGTTTGCTGTGTGTGTGGTGTGGTGTGGTCTCCTTTATAGAAAGCAGTTTTCCCGTTATTAGATCAATGTGAAGCTGTCTGAACAAGATCTGTCAGCAAAGATTTCTTCATGTAGCCTGTTTATGGATACATGTAGCCTGTTTATGGATACTGTAGCTGTTTATGGATCATGTAGCCTGTTTATGGATACATGTAGCCCGTTTATGGATACATGTAGTGTTTATGGATACATGTAGCCTGTTTATGGATACATGGATTTTTATCAAACACAAGGGGCACGCCTTAAGTTTTTGCAACCTGGAAAACTAATGACATCATGAATTTATATTTTGCATCATATTGTAGACCAGTTGGTAACAAAAAAGTTAATCAGATTCTGTGGAAACCATTTCTGTTTCATGTGACAGAACGTTTGGAAAGAGTGACAGGTTTCGTTTGAGCAGCGTTGACCTTTCTCGAAAGGGTTTGCAAGCCATCATTTATTATAACATGAGGACATATTTTCAGGAGTGCTTTGAAAATTTTAAACACTGTTTTGGAGATCTGTCCTCATCAGTGGCCACTGTTTTCAGGTGGTTCAGACAGTTTAAGTTTGGTCAAACAACATTGGAAGATGATGACCATTGTGGTAGGTTGGCATAAACCAATACTCCAGGATACGTCTCTAGGGTAAAATCCCTTATTAAGGAGGACTCAAGAATCACCTGTATTGATATGCAGAACATCATGAAGATCTCGTTGGGAAGTGTCACTGGCATTCTTCATAACTGCTTTGGCATGAGGAAACATCGTGGCCATGGGTGTCCCATAACCCAGGTGAAGAACAGAAACATGGTTAGTTGTGGACTGGTGTATCCGTATGCTAGGAAAATTTGGAGGAGGGAGGTCTCACATGTTGAACGCTGTCACAGAAGAAGAGAAAGGTGGATGTACCAGCCTGCCCAGGTGAGAATCCACCTGTGAAATTCAAAAGAAATGTGTGTGTAAAATCTGGCCATGTAACCACCATACAGCTTGAGGACAGAAAGATGGTTATTGCTGACTGGTACGTCAACTTCTGTTTGCCCAAGTCTTTCAGGCATGATGCAAACAATGCCAGGTGAACAGATGTCCGTGGTCTGCTCCATCGTGGCGGTGACAGTGCACACACTGGAGCTGCAAAAATAATAATCAGCTGGTCACCAGCCCACCATATTCCCCTGACTTGGCATCTTGTGACGGTTTTTATTCCTTTTTGTCAAGCTGCAGGGAACAGTTAGCATCCTGTGACAGGTTTTTATTCCCTTTTGTCAAGCAGCAGTGGAAGGAAAAGTCGTTTTGAACTGCCAAAGATGCTTTGGACCTACCCAGTTAGTGCGTAATGTGGGGGGTCATGGTCAGTTGGTTTGAGAGGATAGCAAATAACTTGCAGACCTGTAAGGGACAAGTGGAAAAGCTGGAGTAGTCAGATTAGCTTAAGTGTTCGTGGAAATCCAGGTTGCAAAACTTAAAAGAGTCAAGTGCTCATAAATGGGCCACAGAGCGCATTCAACTGTGAGGTCATTTTGACCTAAAATGTGAAAGTGTTTGAACATAGATTTAATTCTTGTACAGTAGTAGTAATAGTCGAAATAGAGACTAAATGACTTGGCCTGTTCAGCCTTGCAGCATGTCCTCTTCATTGAATCCCTACTTGGCAGTTAATGATTGGTGGTTAAGATAGAAAACTTACTGGGGGGTTTTTTCTCCAGTGTGTGTGTGTGTGTGTGTGTGTGTGTGTGTGTGTGTGTGTGTGTGTGTTTGTTTGTTGGTGGTGATGGTGATGGTTGTTTGTGTGTGTATTTGCCTTTATTTGTGTTATCTTCACTTACACTTCAGTCACACTCAGAGTGAGAGTGTGTGTGTGTCGTTGTTGTTGTTGTTGTTGTTGTTGTTGTGTTTTTTCTCACTGCCTCCTTCAGAGCACACCAGAGTTCTGCCTGTGTCTTGCCTCATATCTTCATCCCCATCATACTAGCATTTGCCGCTAGTCTGTGTAGCACTGGTTGATGCCCTGGTTGATGCACCCTTGGTTTAAGATGCGATTGTTGGTGAAGATGATGATGATGATGATGGTGGATGAAACACAATGTTTTTGTCTTGTCTTGTCACTTCATTGTGATTCACTGGTCATTTGTTGTAGTTGTTCTTGCTGTGTTTTTTGTGAATTTTGTCCTACAATCGTGGTTCTTCTTGCTGTTGGTTACTTTTTTCCTACAATCTTCACAAAATTGCAAGGATGTTTATTATTTGATATGGTATACACCAGGTCAAAAACTGTAGCTAACCTGACCAGCATAGCTTTCTGTCATTGTCCAGAATTCCGTCAGCTGTTGATAGCTGGCTGAAATTCTCATGCTTTGACCAATCAGTGATTCTCCCACTCAGTAAGTGCTGAAGAATGGTGGTTTCAATTTATTCTGCTGACCGATAATGCACAAAACAGACACTTGCAAGTTGATACTGTGTTGGCTTGTATTTGTTTATATGAAGAGATTTGGTTTGATTCGACCATCTTGTTGTCTCAGTATGTGACAGTGTTTGAATTGGAAAAATAATGGATAGGTATGTAGGCCCTTCAGAATTAAGAATGTTGAATCTGGAATAATTGTTTCAGATAAAATGAATATCATGTGTATAAAAATAGATAAAAGTACATTAAACATCAAAATCTGTTTTTGAGTTAACTCGGATTGACTGAGACTACTATGAGTATCATTCATGTGCATGTGCAGCTTAAATGGCAAATGTGTGATTGTTTTTTTTTTCTTTTGTTTTTTTAAATCAGGAAGCATTGCACTACTGTTTGACACTGCAGTCTGAATAATGAAGGAAATACCCTTTTCCATCAACAGCATTGACATTTGTTTACATTAAAATTGTACTTCTGGAGGGGTGTGGGATGGTATGTTTGTAAGAAGACAGTAGTGGACAGGCTGATTGTTGGTACTGATATCTTGATCTAGTTTCACTTTGATGCATTTTCTGGATTGATGATACATGATGCAACATAGGAAAACAAACCTGACGTGCAGTTTGTAAATAAACATGTATAAAAACAGAAAAGATTTACCTGTTAACAGTTGGTTTTTTTTATTCATTTAATTTTGTAGGATCATTTTTTTGACAAGTCAATTAAAAGTTAAAACTTTGTATCATCATTTTTGACAAGGTAACTAATAGTCTCATAAAAGTTTGAAATTACAGGGGAAAAAAATGCTTTTGGGGGTGCTTTTAGCCATTGAAGTTTGGGAAATAGCAGATGTAAGAGACCTAAATATGGAAATAATCTCATCAATCCTAGTTTTGAAATGTATTCAACTTCTTTCAGCCGACTGCATCTTCAGCCAGATTTTTCCATATGGAGTGACATATTAAAGAATTTTTGTCTGACATTGAAATAATTTTTTTCTGATTTTTGTTGTCTGTTTTAGAGTCTGTGATGCCTGTGTTAGCGGTAAATGTGTTAAAATGTGTGTGATCCATGGTGGTGGAGGTTGATGGTTCACTGTTTCTTGTCTGTGTCTGTGGGTGATGATTGACTGCGTTTTTGTCTGTGGACCATTTTATGTGGCTCTGGTTTGATGGTTGAGCAGTCAGTTGTTTTGTGTCAGTGAACCATATCCGTTGGTGGCAGGCAATTCCTTGGTGTCTTGTGCGAGAGTGACCGTGGTGTTGTGTTGTGGTGTTTTGTGCCTGTGGCAGTGGTTGATTCTGATGATTTCACTTGTTTCTGTCTGTCTTGCCATGTCCATGTTGCTGCCTGCAGACGTGCCCCCACTGCCAGCGAGTTTGGTGACGATGACGGAAAATACGATGAATTGTCAGTTGCCCCTTTTTCTTGCCTTCTGATTGTTGTCACCGTTTTGTGCTGCATTACATGTTTTTACTCTCATTTGATTTTGTCTGACATGAATAAAACGTACACTAAGGAGCAGGAAGCAAATAAAACCAGTTGATATATATATATAGGTTGTTTCTTTTTAATCCATCGACTCCCACACCGTATGCAACAATTGCAAAAATTAACCTTAACCCTTAACCTTTTGACATCCTCACCCTATCCACCAGCTTTCTACAGAAGCTGGTGAATAGGTGAGGAGTCAAAGGGTTAAGTTTTTGATTTTCTAGTATGGTTGACAATGTGGGATACTGATGGACAGGGTTCAGGGGTCAAAGGGTTAAGGAAAGGTGGTGTAGGCAGGAGGATGTGAAAAGTGAAGATTTTGTACTAATGGGAGAGGTAGTGTGGAGGAGAACAGTGGGCATTTGTAAGAAGCTGACAGTTCAGGCAATAGTTATGGGTGTTGGGGGGGGGGGGGGGGGGCATCTGCTATACAAAGAACAAATTGACAGCAGAAACTTGAGGGGGATGGGGAGGGCAAGTTAAGGACTATGTGGAGGGATGAAGACCGGGAAGATGACCAAGTGAAGTAAGGGAGCCAGGACATTTCAACTTACTGATGGTTGTCCAGCTGTTAAACTCTGAGTTACAATGAGAAGAAGAGGAAAAAAGCATGCTTAACTGCAACCTGTAAATGGAATGCAGTTGAAATAAGCCAGTGAAATAGTTTAAAAAAAATATTAAAAAAAACTCAGGAAAAACGGTTTTACAGTACCCATTGTAAATCTGTTTTTACCTTCTACTTTCTTGGAAAAATTATTTTAAAAAATTTTAACCATTAAATGTTTATCAGTTGTGATTGTTTTGTTTTGCTAACAGCAAACCGTAGATATCAAGTTAAGAAAATTTGACACACTTCATGCCAGCCACGATACATCCCATAGACTGCTTCGGCTTGTTTCATGTTGTAATGCAAGACATGGAATGAATGCATGGAGAGAGGATGAGTTGAATTATTATGAGCACTGTTGTACACAGATATGCTCGCATACAAATTATTATGCTTGTGTTGCAGTAAATAGATTGAACAGATATGTCGGAAAATAAATTTTGGAGAAAGAGAAAATAACAGCCAGTAAAGCTAACTAGAAAAGGGAGGGAGAAAATAACACAATTTCAGGAAAGAAAGCAGTTGGGAAGTGGCGGTGAATGATTGGATATGATTATTGTATTGTGAGGGTAGGTTGTATGTTTGAATATTTAGAATGCTGATTATAAGAGATTTCTAATCTGTTGAAATGTGTAGTATGAATGTTAAGGAGGGCAAATGTCCTGATACATGAGAGTGGATTGAAGGAGTTGTTGTTATGATGGTAATACCCCACACTGACTACTGGCTGCATGGTGTGCACTGCGTGGCTTGTTTGCTCATGTTGTGCATTGAGACACTGGTGGCATGAGACAGTACTGTATTAGTCTGTGTTGCTGGCATGGTTAATGAATTACCAAGCAAAGCTGACAATTGTAAACAGTCATTTCAGTTTAACCGTTATTGTGGATTTGGAATACATCTGCAGTCATTAAGTTTAGACTTTGTATGCTTTTTTTTTTTCTGATAAATATTTTTAAAAGTTCATGAGAATTTGAAGGGCGAAACAATACATAGGACCATATCTGTGTAGTGTAAAACAGGAAAAATAATCACAAGATAGCAAATTTGGAGGGGGGGGGGGGGGGTTGAAGTCTTGGCAATTTAGTATTGATTAGTGTTAACATCGGTATGTAATTGTTTTCAACTCTACTTGCATGAAATGGATAGCTCTGATCCCTAGAAAGAAAGAATGTTCCAGACTTATTTGAGAACAGGTATATAACCTAAAGGTATCCCCCAACCCCTCCCTCTCTCCAAATGATACTGCTTCTTCCCCCTTTCCACTTCAGTGCCTGATATTAGTATGCATGATAAGCTTTCTGCATAAGGCTGCTGTGTTGAACACCTGGTCAGCAGTGTGACAGATCTGTCTTTATGTCTGGGTACCAAATGTTGGATTGCCCTTAAGATTGGATTAACTGGTGGGGGGTTTTGGTTTGCTTTTGTTCATTGTTTTTGATCCATAAAAGTGATGAATGGTCCTGTAATTCTGAGATATGCTGAAACGAGAATCGTTAAAATAGTTTTCATGAAAAGTGCTGATGGTAACTAATTATCTTGATGGTTGCCATCCCAGTCTTTTCAGGGTTTTCCTAGAGGGGAAAGTTGCATCAAGGAATGTTGAGAGTAAGGCTGAGCAATACACAAAAAGAGATTAGGAGTGTGTATTTAAATGTGTGTTGTTAATCTCATTTCATTACATATATGCGTGTGTGTTACTGGTTTCTGATTTACATGAGTACTGACAGCCCCTTTGGTTGATATTCTGAGATTTGAGAATAAGGCATTGTCTTGAAAGTTTGCTGAACTGGAACTGATGTCAGGCAGGTGGGTGGTTGTTTTGTTTTTAGGCCAGAAGACGAGGATGAGACTCCAGAAGCAAAAGCGGAGAGAGAACGGTTGAGGCGGCAGGCTAACAATGCCAGAGAAAGGTTAGTGTGGACTGTCTGTGGTGTTTGTAGCTGGACATTGTGTGTTTGTGTGTGTGTGTGTATAATAGTGTGTAAGTAATGTATATGTATAAATGTGGGTATACATGCACAACCACATAAATGTTAACAGAACATTCAAACTACCTTACCATCATTCAAATCTGTTGTCTACTTGCACATTGTCCTTTCAAAAAAAAAATCTTCAGCAATCATGTATGCTTGTTTGCATGAAGGCTCAAACACAGTCTCACACACACACATTCATCTAAGTGCAAGCACACAGTCACACACAGTCACACACACACACACACACACACACACACACACACACACACACACACACACACACACACACACACACACACACACACACACACACACACACACACACACACACACGCATACACACACACACCACATACACACACACACACAACACACACCCCACATACACACACACACACACACACACACACACACACACACACACACACACAACACACAACACACAACACACACAACACACACACACACACACACACACACACACACACACACACACACACACACACACATCTCTTAGATATTTATATGAAGTGTAGGCGTGTGACATCAGCAAGGCAATCAGTGGTCAGTTACTGATCAAGCATACTATTCTTCGTGGCCAAAGACCTCACCCAATTCCACACACACAGAGAATACTTGTAATAAGAAAAGTGAATGTGTGTATGTCAGAGAGAGAAGGAAAAAAGTTTTGAGACTTTCAGCAAAGAACACCAAAAAATATATGTGTCTGTGCATGAACTCCTTTTTGAACAGACACCACACTGTTTGTCAGCTGAATCTATCATTCAGGTGACCTTCATCCTGCTGTGTCACAGTGGGATGAGTGTGTGTGTATAGGAAAGGGATTAGGAAATGCATTCTTCATCAGATTTATTTCCACCAGGTGAAGGTCTCAGGTTGAAGAAGATTTATTTCCAACATGTAAAGGTCTCAGGTTGAAGAAGATTTATATCCAACAGGTGAAGGTCTCGGGTTGAAGAAGATTTATATCCACCAGGTGAAGGTCCCAGGTTGAAGAAGATTTATATCCAACAGGTAAAGGTCCCAGGTTGAATAAGATTTATATCCACCAGATAAAGGTCCCAGGTTGAAGAAGATTTATATCCACCAGATAAAGGTCTCAGGTTGAAGATTTATATCCACCAGGTAAAGGTCTCAGGTTGAAGAAGATTTATATCCACCAGGTGAAGGTCTCAGGTTGAAGAAGATTTATATCCACCAGGTGAAGGTCTCAGGTTGAAGAAGATTTATATCCACCAGGTAAAGGTCTCAGGTTGAAGAAGATTTATTTCTACCAGGTGAAGGTCTCAGGTTGAAGAAGATTTATTTCTACCAGGTAAAGGTCTCAGGTTGAAGAAGATTTATATCCACCAGGTGAAGGTCTCAGGTTGAAGAAGATTTATATCCACCAGGTGAAGGTCTCAGGTTGAAGAAGATTTATATCCACCAGGTAAAGGTCTCAGGTTGAAGAAGATTTATTTCTACCAGGTAAAGGTCTCAGGTTGAAGAAGATTTATTTCTACCAGGTAAAGGTCTCAGGTTGAAGAAGATTTATATCCACCAGGTGAAGGTCTCAGGTTGAAGAAGATTTATATCCACCAGGTAAAGGTCTCAGGTTGAAGAAGTTTTATTTCTACCAGGTGAAAGTATGTGGTTGAAGAAAATTTATTGCCAACAGGACTGGTGAAGGTCTCTGGTTGAAGAACATTTATTTCCACCAGGTGAAAGTGTGTGGTTGAAGAAAATTTATTGCCAACAGGTCGAAGCATGTAGTTGAAGAAAATTTATGTCCACCAGGGGAAGGTCTCTGGTTAAAAGGATTTATTTTCACCTGGAAAAGGTCTCCGGTTGAAGATTTCTCCTGTTTGGTGAAGGTGTCAAGTTGAAGAAGACTCATTCCAACTTGAATGTTTAAGAAAACAAGACCAAAAGTTCGTAGAGGGCCAGCTTAAATTAAACACCTTGCAGATGAAATGTTTGGATTATTTTGAAAATGCCAACTCGGGCAGACCACCATGGTTTTGTGCTTAATGAATTTGTTGCCTTGCATGTAGGGTAAGAGTGCGTGACATCAATGAAGCTTTCAAGGAGCTGGGTCAGATGGTGACCATGCATACCTCCACCTCCCAGCCCCTGACCAAACTGATGGTGCTGCAGCAGGCTGTCAACGTTATCACAGCCCTCGAACAACAAGTCAGAGGTGAGCCACACACCAGTTTCTGTCTGTCTGTCTGTTTTTTTGTTTGTTTGTTTGTTTTTTATTGTGTTCTGGTTTTTGTTATATTCAATAATTAGTTCATACAGTAGATAATGCATACAACACATATGTAATTTCACAACACATCAGTTTTTTTCTGTCTTTGTGTGTGTGAGTGTGTGTGTGTGTGTTTGTTCATTCCTTGATTTAATGTCTTTTCACTATAAGTGATATTAGACGGGTAAAAATGGCATGGAGGATGATTTGGGGGGGGGGGGGGGGGGGGGGGGGGGAGAAGGGAACAGAGTAAGAGACAGAAAAAAAATTAAAAGGAATTGGCAAGATCTTTAGAAAAAGGATATGGATGAACAGAGAAATGAAACTAAAACAACGCTAACATCAAATGTAAAAGAAAAATCGTCATAAAAAGCAAAACAAAACAAAATAAGATAATGATAACTAAAATGATAACCTTAAAGTAACGCATTAACAGGACTGTGAACCAATGATTCTGAAATTTTAACTAACCGAACTTGATCTGATATTACTTCTTTAAAATGCTTTTCAAGATAGTTTCCTTGTGTAAACATCTTTGGTAAAAAATAACGAAGCTTTCTGCAGTAAAACAAACAGTGATACAATGTGAATTGTTCACCACAAATACATAAAACGTTTTTACAATATTTTGTTTTCAAAGCGTTCAGTTGAATACGAAAATATGTGGTAACAATAAATCTCAAATGATATAACGAAGAATACTGCATTTTTTTACAGATATTTTGAACTGAAAGTTTGATTCTTTTTTGAGACACAAATTTTTCATTTAAATGTTCATGAAATCGAATCCATGATGCTAATTCTAGCGAGTTGTAAGCTTCTTTTACCGAGGTGTTAACATGTAATTCTGTGGAATTTTCAGAACGGAGTTCAGCGGATTTAGCTGCTTTGTCAACTTAGTTACGTTGTAGCCATGAAGACCAACATGAGAAGGCACCCAGCATAAACTAGCAATGCCGCATGAAAAATTGGGTTTTGAGTTAAAAGATTTATATGGTTTTGAAGATATTGTTGTTCTGAGTAAAAAGCAGTTTAAATTTTTCAGATCGGACTATTAGTTCACGAGATATTCGAATTTGAAGCATCAAAAATTTCTTAAATTTTGGTACCACGCTTTAGTGGGACAAAGAAGGACCAGCTGTCACAGAACAAACCCATCAAATGGCATGGTATGCTGATTTTGCTGGAAATGACGTTCATTTTGTAATTGTGAGACAGACAGGACCAAATGTCATAAAATTTTGATCGTTGATGTATTTTTGTATGCCGAATTGAATGAAACCATTATCATAACTCTGCGACGAGCCGTTTTTGTCTTATTACAGGAAAAATGTGATATTTGGCATGTTTTATCTGTTTTTCATTAATAATTGCCCATATTGTATTAATAACAGACAAAAATGAAGCTAGAAACAAAACAAGGATATATAATCATTTCATGAGATAGATATAAAATCATTTTGCTCATCGTTCAAGTGTCTTATTACTGCAAATTAAACCAAAAAAGTCACGACTCGCTACTTCAGTAGTCTTATGAATAATTTGTAATATTTCATCAGTTTCTGTACATATAAAAGGAAATCTGAGAATCAATGACTTCTGGAATCACTTAAATAGTTGAAATATTAAAAATTA
Source organism: Monoplex corrugatus (assembly GCA_030674185.1). Lineage (NCBI taxonomy): Eukaryota > Metazoa > Mollusca > Gastropoda > Littorinimorpha > Ranellidae > Monoplex > Monoplex corrugatus. The sequence goes on from JAPXFY010000035.1 coordinate 28,680,355, forward strand.
CTGCATGCTTTTATGCTGCAGGCTATTCAAAAATATCTTATCAATATTCTACTAAAAACTAAACACACACACATACACATACACATACAACACATACACATACACACACACAGAGGAAAACATATCAGACAAGATTTTTGCACAGTACATTTGATTTTTATTTTATTCATCAGTGTTTAGAAAACTGACTGACTGACTGTGGATGAGTCAAGTCCCCGAACACTTAGCACAGCCAGCGTCCAAAGAAAACTTCTGGAAGGATATGGGACCACTCGCCATTAAGGAACAGGTCACTTAACTCCTACAATAGAGAAATATATGAATTTCTGCATAATATATACTATTCATTGAGAGACTGGAAAGGAAAGGAAACCATAATGCATAGTCTCCACATCAATATTACTTTAACATTAAGCCCAAGCATATTACTGGTAAAAATCCACCAAAGCAGAGCAATCCTGCTAAGTGTTTCCAGTGTACTCTTGCCCTTTAATACGAAGCAATAATAGGCTACTACTAAATAAGATGCAATCTTCCCGTTAAAACAAATTAATGACAATAGGCATATCCTTTCCAGATACTGACTACAAATTGAAACAACTACGTAGGCTAATGGATGGCCTACTTTACAAATAATACAACTTATAGCCTTCTATTCAGTTTCAAAACCTAAATAAAGAATATTATAACAATGAACAGAAGATTTTGTTTTGTGACATTCTAAATCTCTGTGTATTAGTGTGTGTGTGTGTGTTGTCAGAGAGAGAGAAAGAGAGAGGATCATGCCTGTTAACAATGACTTGGATATGAATGTACTGGGGCCTATTTACTTATTTATTCATTTTTTGTTATTTATTCATTTTTTGTTATTTATTCATTTTTGTTCTCTGAGAGAGAGAGAGAGAGAGATTCATGTCAAGGAAAGTACAATGACTTGCACAGAATTGTTTGTTGATTTGAAAAAAAAAAAATTTAGATCTGTTTATTCATTCATTAAAAAATTTGTGGTAGAGAGAGAGAGAGAGAGAGAGTTGGAGGAGGCGGGTTACCCCTCTGTTTGGGCAAACCCATTTTCCACGGCCCCCGGGAAGCCCGTCGATCACATAGTATTTTTAGTAGTAAGCTCGCCCGTCATGGGGTGAGCAGGTCTACACAGCGACATGCGAATTAGCATGACCTCGGGAAGGAAATGGTTGACAAACCAAGCTTCGGCTAACAACTCCGAATCGAGTTCAAACGCAGTAGTCCTTTTCTTGGAAAAATACAATGTTACAGATAAAACAGAACTTGATCTGTTGATTGCTAGATCTAGTCTTTGACAGCGCAAAACTTGCCGAGCTGAAACTTGCACAGCGTTCTGTTTCGCGTTGTAGGCCTACTCAGGCTACTGGCGTCGGCACATTCCGACGTTGATCTGGTACAGATCCTCATGTAAAAAGTTGGCGTACGGCCGTATTTTAAATCAAATTGATTTCATATTACACTAATATATAGAAAAAAGCATGTAAAATCGAATCCCGACGACGATAAGTTCCAAAAATGGCGACTTGCCTGCAAACTTTTCCGATGAAAAAAAGCAAAACTTTGGAAGCGTCGATCTCTGTTCGAAACTGGCACACATAGGTGTCGTCGGGATATATCATTCTGTTACATTAATTCTCATTGGCTGCAAAGTTACAATGTGATTGGTTCACAAATATAGCCGTACCGACCGAAATAGTGAAGCATCCCGAACAAACTTCGATTCTAAACGCATACCGTCGCCGCGATTGCGCCTGAAATGCGGATTTTCGACTTTCTCATCAAATAATTAATTCCATTTTCGCTCTACATATATAAAAAGGCAATCATTCAAATCTTTATTCATTTCTTATTCACATAAGACAAAAAATAAGAATGAAACACCGATTAAAGAGGCAGTAATACTTGATTGAACCGAAGACCCCCCCAGTTTTGCGGCCGGCCCCGGTTTTCCCCAGTATTTGGTACAACAAATTTGACGTCGCATTTCGTTTCGCACGGCATTGCTACATAAACTGATTTCCGAGCCATTTATCTTTAAACAGTGTATTAGATGATTTGCCTCAATTATTAAATCAGGTCTTGTGTCTGTATCAAAAGACTGTAAGGCATATAATGCAGATTTTGAATCAACAAACAGAACTACTTTGAAAGACACAGGCCGAAGGCTTATTAAATAATGCAACGCTTGAACAACAGCGACCAATTCTGCTGTATATATAGATACATTTGCCCCAGTGAAAAAAGACTTTTTAATGTTAAATTTTGGAACATAAAACGCTGCTCCAGCGCTCTGATTTGCTAAGACTGACCCATCAGTAAAAATGTGGAGGTGGGTACGGTACTTTTCATCGATGTGTTCACAAGCTGTGGATAGCGTAATGTTGACATTATCATCTTTTTTAACGTCTGCATAATCGAGATCAAACGTGGCTTTTAGCATTTCCCATGTAGGGATAGGCGTTAACGTTGGTTTCTCGGCTATTTCATCCATAGTTATGCTGGATTGTTTGATCAGGTCAGATATGTAAGTTGCGGTTGTAATTTGTGATGAAATGTTTTTTGCTCGTTTTGGAAAGTCAATATCAGACCTGATTTTAATTTCTTTGCTCACAAAATTATTCGCTTGTGAAGTAGTTCTAATTGAAAACTTTGCTGTAGCTAGCTCACAATGGTTGTTTAGAGGTAGAATTCCAGCAACTTTGTACGTTTCCAGAGTAGAAGCATGAGTTGGTACACCTAGTGCAATTTTAAGACTTTTTCAGTCCAAGTTCTGAATCTTTTTTAGTAAATATTTAGGTGCATTGAAAAAAACTTCTTGCACGTAGGATAATTTAGACCTGACCAGCGCTGTTGACAGATGAATCAGTATATGTCTATCCATTCCCCAGGGTAATTTGCTTATTATCTTTAGAAAATTTAAGGTTTTTCGTGCTTTGTTAAAATATAATTAAAATGAACATTCCAGCTTAATTTCGACGTGATGTAAACTCCCAGAAATTTTACGACCTGTTTATAATTTAACACTTCACCAAGCAATTTGAAAGTAGGCAAGTTATTTGAGTTACCACCAGGATCAAACAGCATCATGTTAGTTTTTTCTGCTGACAACGACAGACCATTTTCTAACATATAGTTTCCAAGATTATCAAGATCAATTTGATACAATTTCCTGATGTAATTCCGTGTTCTCTGTGGAGTTGTCTTTTTTAAAGTGATATTCATCCAAGTGCATATATGATCAGCATACTGTACTAAAACAACACGATTTGAAAAAGCTTTAGGAAGATCCTGTATAAGGAAATTAAATAAAATAGGTGCTATCACTGAACCTTGTGGAATCCCCATGTCGAGGCGTCGTGAAGTAGAATAACTAGCTCCCACTCTAGCCTGTATTGTTCTATTAGCTAAAAAAGATTTAATGTAATTGTACATATTGCCAGATAAACCAACAGATTTTAGCTTGAACAATAAACGTTTATGCCAAACTTGATCGTAAGCTTTTTTCACATCAAAGAAAGTAGCTAAAACACTTTTTCTGCAGGCAAACTGTTGTTTGATCTGAGTCGTAAGTTTAACCAGGTGTTCAACTGCGGATCTCCCTTTTCTAAAACCGCCTGGTTTACCGGAATAACGTTATTTTTATTACAGTAGTGTAAAAATCTGTTTAAGATTAATCTTTCCATTAGTTTGCTCGTGTGGGACGTCAAAGCAATGGGTCTGTAACTGTTTTTATCAGTTTTCGATTTTCCTGCTTTTAATATCGGTATAACTATAGACTTTTGCCAGATTTGTGGTACAGTTCCGCTAACCAGCATTTTTGCAAAATTTTGTGTAGGAAAATAAGATAGTTTTCAGGGAGATGTTTAATCATTTCAGTCGAAACTGCATCAACACCTACCGAACTCGTTTTGTTGTGTAGAAACAGTATTGTGTTTTTTAGCTCTTCTAAAGTGATTGGAGAATTAAACCAGAGATCATTCTGAGGTATTGGATCAGTGTAGATTGAGTTGTTATCTTCCATTTCTCTGATGTTTGCAGTCTGGAGATAAACCTTCAACTTTACTGTTTTTAGCAAATAAGTCCACAAAGGTCTCTGCTTTATCCATATCTGAAGGAAATGTGTTACATGTTTCTGTCATTATCGGACACCTAGGTAAGTTGGTTCCATTGTTCATTTGATTCATTTTCATCCAGACTTTATGGAAATCTTTGAAATCTGAAATTTCTTTTGTGCAGAATGATGCCCAATAATCTTTCTCTGTGTGTGTGTGTGTGTGTGTGTGTGTGTGTGTTCTTTTTGTGTGTGTGTGTGTGTGTCTTGTTTTAGTTTTTGTTGTATTCAATAATTCGTTTATACAGTATATAGTGTATACAACATGTATGTAATTTCATGACACACCTATTTCCATGGGTGCAACTTTTTCCGTTTGACGACGGAATCAGTTTTTTCAAAAGAGTCAGAAACGGAAAATCTGTTTTTTGAAAAAGCTTCAGCCCTTGTTTTTGTTTGTTTGGTTTTTTTTTGTTTATTTTGTTTTTTATCTTCTTCTGGTTTTTGTTCTACTCAGTAAGTAGTTCATACAGTAGATAATGCATACAACATGTATGTAATTTTACGACACATCAGTTGTTTCTGTCTTTGTTTTTGTTTTTTGTCGTTTATCTTATTCTGGTTTTTGTTGTATTTAATAATTAGTTTGTACAGTAGATAGCAAAGATAAAGTTATAGATTTGTTTGTATTTTGACCCACAACAACCGATCCAATGGATCAGGCTGTATAATAATAATAATAATAATAATAATGTTTATTTGTATAGCGCATATTCCATATAAAAGCATGCTCACCAGCGCTTTACATTTCGCAAGAAAGGCAAAAGGTGATAAAAAAATGTTCACAATTACACACACAATAAGATAACAACTAACATTAAAGCTATACAAGTAAGAAGACACATAAGAGACCACAGAATATTAAAATTTAAACACTGACTTATGTAATGAAGAAAGATTAACGGATTTTTCATATGAATAAAGAGGCATACTGTGTTTATATATTGCTGCGTGCGTGTGCTTCCGTACGTGTGTGTGTACATGTGCGTTGCTGTGCGCGTGTGTGTTTGTAAGAATGTGTGTGTGTGTGTGCGTGTGTGCTATGTTTGCATGCATGTGTGTGTGTTTATGCATGCAATAGTTGTACATAAAATTATAATCAATATTTTGAATGAAGATAAAAACAGAAAAATTCTAATCCATATACAGGAAAAACATTATAACTTCAGTATTACAGCAGTTAATACCTTGACAATCAAAATTACCTCACAAATTATAAACTATTCGCATATCATACATCACAATTTACATACAAACAAAGATTTTAAAAAGTTTCTTAAAGTATTTCAGTCTCTTTCCCACTCAATTTCTCCCCTATCCCCTCCTCAGCTGTACACATACAGTGATACACACACATGCTCACTCAAGCGCGCGCACACACACACACACACACACACACACACACACACACACACACACACACACACACACACACACACACACACACACACACACACACACGCACGCACACACACACCTTGCTCTATAGGCCCTTATACAAAATACTGTTATACAGGCAGGAGAGATTAGTCTGATGACAGACATGCAAACTAAGGCTCTTCAGGTTAGATGAGTTTGAAAGAGGTGGGTTTTCAGGTGCCGTTTGAAGGTTGAGAAACACTTAGTTTTTCTGAGAGACAGTGGTAGAGAGTTCCATACATTTGGGCCAAAGACAGAGAAAGACTTTTTACCAAAGGTGTCTAGAGAGAAGTGAGGAACAGTCAACAGTGAGGTGTCAGAAGAGCGGAGCGTTCGAGAAGGTTTGTAACCTTGCAGGAGGTTGGCAAGATAGGATGGCATGTTCTCGTGATAGATACACTGAAAGCAGAGACAGGCAACTTTATATTGAATCCTAGCCTTTACCGGGAGCCAATGAAGTATACACAGTAGTTTAGATGCTTGCATATGTAGCTCCACCTCACTGTTCATCCGATTCAGATTTCATTTTTCTTATGAAAGTTTGTACTCACATTTTCAGTTAAAAGAGATGACATTTAAAGCAAGATTGAGATTGTAGTCTGTAGTTTTATGATCAAGTATGAACCATTAAGCTTAACTGCTTAAGAAATCTTGGACTAATTCTCAGTGGGCAGTCAGTGTTACTTCATCTGCAGTTTGAATTCATGTGGTTTTTGAAATGCCTCCCATGGTATTAATCCCTGTTATAACCCCTGTTAAGTCTTAAAGATTTGTTTTTATAATTATATGGTACTTTGCGTGAGTTTTTGTTTTCTACAAACCAGTATATGTTATCTAGTCCTGGTACAACTTTTATCTTTAACTTATTTCATTTGACCTGTGTATTTATTCTGTAACTGAAGGAGGGGTGGCAAAAAATGTCTCCTCATTTAAAACAAACAAAAGGAGAAAAAGAATCACTGTTTACACTTAGGGAAAAATTTTCAACAAGCAAAAGGAGAAAACAAATCACTGTGTACACTTAGGGAAATTTTTTCAACAAACAAAAGGAGAAAACAAATCACTGTGTACACTTAGGGAAAATTTTTCAACAAGCAAAAGGAGAAAACAAATCACTGTGTACACTTAGGGAAATTTTTTCAACAAACAAAAGGGGAAAAAGAATTGCTTTTTACACTTAGGGAAATACTTTCATTGGATTATTGTATAAGGGAATTTTGGGTTTCAGAACGCAACCTGAACCCCAAGGCAGCATGCCTGAAGCGTCGGGAGGAAGAGAAGACAGAAGAGTTACCTGGCAGGGCCCTCAACTCTGACGATTTAGCATCACAAGGACATCTAGGCAGCAAGGTGAGTTTCTGTGAAAATGGACATGGCTGGTTGAGGTACATGACTGTATGTGTGGGTTTGAGTGGTTCTTGGTGCATGTGGCCTCTAGATCACCCAGCTGTAAATTATGGATTGCGTACTTTTCCCTGTACACAGCCTTAGGGAAGGCAAAGCAATGAGAGCAGAAATGTACGCTGCCCTCACAATGCTGGCTCCAAGTAAAGTGGAGGTCTCATCCACCTCACGCCCCCTACAGGTTATTGGACAACCTGCCGACATGGCCAGATAAGATAATGCGGGAGTGGTCCCTTTTACCCCTTTGACTCCCACACTCTATCCGCCAACTGCAAAAACTTAACCCTTGACTCCCTCATCCTATCCACCAGCTCCTGCAGGAAGCTGGTGATAGGTTGAGGGAATCAAAAGGTTAAGTTTTCGCTTTGCTACACGGTTGACAATGCAGGATGCTGGTGGACGGGGTGCGGGAGTCCAGGGGTTAAATTCTCTGGGATGTAATCTCACACAGTTTTGTGTGTGTGTGTGTGTGTGTGTGTGTGTGTGTGTGTGTGTGTGTGTGTGTGTGTGTGTGTGCTTTTTTGGGATTTTTTCCCATGTCGTAGTTTTCTTGTGTTGGTGATCATGGCCATTCTTACGAAACTATCTTTTGTCGTTGCAAGTATATCTCCTACCCCTTATGTCTGTGCCCACTCTGCAAAACTGTCTTAATATTTTTTCCCTGGATCTATCTGGTGCTCTTTTTCCTGTAGCTTTCCTTTGTGATTAGATGCTCAAATTTCTCTTGCCTCATAAAGTGTCCTATAAATGTTGCTTGTCTTTTCTTAATCTTCGTCGTTAATGTTCTTTTTGTGTTTGCTTCTTTAAAGACACTCTCGTTTGTTGTTTTTGCTGTCCATGGTTCTCTTAACACTCTTCTGAGAAACCGCATTTTAGCTACCTCAGTCTTGTTCAGATTTTGCCTGTTGATTGTCCAGGCTTAACAATCTGTACAACAGTATTTTTTCTATATAACACGTAAGAACTCTCTTCCTGATATTAAGTGATAGACATTTGTTAGTAAGAATGATTTTCATTTTCTTGAATGCTGTTTTAGGTTGGCCGATTCTGCTAGATATTTCTACTGTGCATTTGCCATTTGGTGAGGTGACTGTACTCAGATATTTAAAGTTTTCAACATGTCTCAATGTTGTGCCATTTTCGTTATTTTATATGAGGGGATTTTTTTGTTTTTTACCAATTAGGTTCTTCATGATGGTTTCACTGTGAAGTGAGAACAAATCTGGCGGCAGAACACATTCCTGCCTAACACCTCGATATTTTGAAAAGTGCTTATTTCATTTCGTACTTTCATTGCTGCTGTTTGTTCCCAATACATATTCCTTATTATTCTTTGGTATTGTCCATCAGTATTGGGCCTTTTCAGTTGGTTGATCAATTCTTCATGTCTTACCTAATCAAAAGCCTTGGTATAATGAACAAAATAGATATAAATCTTTTTTCAACTCACTTTGTCTTTCTTTGAGAATTCTTAGGATGTATTTGGCATTAATAGTTCCTTTCCTGTAGTATATCATAGGAGGCTAATCAAGGGATTTTTTGTTTGTTTTGTTTGTTTATGGAAAGCAGCTCTGAGGTTTTTTGTTTGTTTTTCTGTTTTGTTTTTGGAAGCGTGGCCGTACTATGACACAGCTTTAGATACTCCATGATAAAAGAATAGTTCACAGTAGGTTTATCTATGAATGCTTTTCAGTTTTGTTGAACATTTGCTTCAGGATGTTTTTTTTTGTTTGTTTTTGTTTTTTTTTTGGGGGGGGGGGGGGGTGGATAATTTTCTCAGCCACTTAGTTGTTGTTTATTGCTGTTGTTTATGAATATACAGGAATATGTTTGTTGTATTAAACAGACAGGGACTCGCGCATGGTGTTTGTGTGTGTTTTGTTTTTAACAAACATACAGCAATATTTTATGTGCATAAATTCCTACTTTCATGTGTGCAACTTTTTCCGTTTGATGACGGAATCCGTTTGTTCAAAAGAGTCAGAAACGGAAAATCCATTTTTTGAAAAAGCTTCAGTGTCAGGGGGGCTATGCCCCCCATACCTCCCAAACAGGGCGCTGCCGGTCCTTCGACCCCTTTCAGTTTTTTTACTTTTTCTAAGTTGCACCCTTGTACTTTAGCCCTTACCCCTTTACAGAAAAGGAGGAAAAATAGTGGGGCAGAAGGGGGTGGAAGCAAACACACAAAAAGATAACTAGTATTTCACACTTTGTGAATGTATTATACAAAAATCTGTTGTTGTTTTTTTTATTCAGAACTACTCCTAAAGCTATTCCAACTAAATCAGACATAATGTGCATATCTCCTGCATCCTTATATCATTTCTCATAGTGTTGTCGTCGTTTTTCATTTACTGACAAGGCTGTCTGGCTTGTTCCGTCATTTTGTGTGTGTGTTTTTAAACCATACTCCTAAGCTCATCTGTCCCCTCTATCCCCATCCGGGAACAAAAGTGTGTGGTCATGTCTTATTTGATGTAGTCAAAGTGTATCGTACAATATCATTCATATCTCACCCACTAACAGACTTTAATTAATTAATCTGTTTCACTCTGTGCAGCATAACCCAGAGCCCGGCAAGGATGTCGGCCCATGGTGGTAGCAGTTGTCCCCTTCCCCCCTCGTCACCTGTCTGCGGAACGGAGCCTGCCTCCCCCCTTCCCCCCCTTCGACAACGTTCAACCTCAGTGAATCGTCACCACTGTGTTGACGGTTTGCAGCAACTTATTTCGTGGCCTTCTACTGCATTTTTGAACAGATTTCACAACACACAACAAGCAGACACACTGTGCGGTGCTCCCGTGTCAAAAGGGGACCCCATTACTGACTGGACTTGAGCTGCCTACTGTGTGTGGTCTTAGAGCAGACGCGTCTTAGGTGTCAGTGACAGTGGCGAGGAGGCTGTGTTCATGTAGACAGATGGGGTTTAGACAGGTTTCCTTTCCTGAAAGACTAGGAAGGGGACAGAGTGTGTGGGTGTGTGTGTCAGTCAGAGAGAGAGAGAGAGAGAATTGTTTTTTTGAAAAAGAGAGGAATAAATTAAAAAAGTATACAAGAGAGAGAGAAAAAAAAAAAAAACAAGATGAGAAATCTTTAATTAGACGCATTTTGCTGGACAAAATAAACTAAATCGGATAAGCATGTTTATTTCCAAACTGTGGATTGTGTCCAGAGTCCTTCCTCTGTCGATGAACAAAGCTGGTCTCGTGGAACAGAACCAACACGAGGTTAACGAGAGCCAACAACCTGCAGAAAGGAGAAAGACGGTATTGGTTTGGATGGTAGCAGTATGTTCCGCCACAGACCGGAAGACGACACTGGAGACACAAGATTCACTGTATTGAGGGGGTTCTGCAGTGGATGTTTTCTGTGTTAGGTTTGTTGATTTGAGCACGATCTACAACAGGGATATAGTAACATTGCGGACCTGACAGTAGTGGTACAGAAGGTTGAGACACTTGACAAGACAATTAATCAGTGGTGTCAAGTCTCGCTGGATGCCTGACGTCACATACTGCGCAAACTTGGCGGCGGCAGTGACAACAGTGGTGGTACGACAAGTTGGAGGCATGGTGACCTATTCGTGCTATTATATGGAAATAAGAAGAGACGCTGCCAAGTTTTGTGAGTGCATTATAGGTGATTGCAAGGACATATTATCAGCAACATGACGCTATAAAGATAAGAGTGTTGGTTAGTGGAAGATAAAAGTGTTGGTTAGTGATTGTGTTGAAGCATGTCCTTAACCCTTTCACTCCTTCACCCTGTCCACCTGGAAGCTGGTGGATAGCGTAAGATGATAGAGTGAGGGAGTGAACAGGTTAATTAAGGTACACATAGGGTGTGGGTCATCTAGGGACAGAAATACCTGTGCTTTGTTTAGCTACTGCTGATCTCTCCCTTTTTTTTTTTTTCAGCTTGTATTTTAGTTTTCAGCTGAGACTCTTTCATTTTAAGCTGTGCAGATCTGCCTTAAATCTTCCAGGAAATTTTGTTGTGTTAAGGTACAGAAATGTGTAGGTACAGTTACATTAGAGGCTACCCTCGCTATACGATCACTGAAGTTCAGCAACGTTGGGCCCAGTTGATACTTGGATGGGTGACGGCCAGGGAACACCAGGTGCTGTTGGCATCCTTCACAGGATTGCACATCCTTTTTGAAATTCCTTTTGCTGGTCAGGCATACAGGCATGGGCCGCAGGCCTCCTTCCTATGCAGTGCCTGCGGAAGAACATGGCCTCCAGCTTCCAGGATCGGTCATATCCCACACATGAAGATCCACACCAGGCACTGAAGACCAGGGTCAGGGTGCACAACAACAATCCGGCAGATCGGGTTGAGAAGGGCTAGCTCACAGATTTCCATCCCCATGTGCGCGCTGTGCTCGTGTTATTGCAGAGGGAGGGTTCCATGCATAGTCACACACGCACATGGGTAGGCCGTACAGTTACAGTATGATCCAGCTAAACTCTCCTCTCATGGATGTGCCTGCAGCCCTATTGCGGCCTCAGAAAAGCGCCACAGACCTAAACATTTATTTTATGTCTGTGATGCCTGGCAGGACACGCGTGCCAGACACTAGCTCCACCCATCATACATGGGTGCAACTTTTTCCGTTTGACGACGGAATCCGTTTTTTTCAAAAGTGTCAAACGGAAAATCCGTTTTTTAAAAAAAGCTTTAGCATCTCCCCAGACCCCCCATACAGGGCGCTGCCAGCCCTTGGACCCCTTTCTGTTTTTTGACATTTTCTAAGTTGCACCCTTGATCATAGTTCAAATCTGCCCTGATTTGAAATATTTCTGTCGATTTGCCATAACATTATATTCAACGAAGTATTAGGATGTAATAATAGCTATCATTCTACCAAATATGAAGTTGTGTTGTTGCTTCTGCATCGAGCTACTTGAGAAAATGTTAGAGAGATGTGATGCCTGCTGTTACAAGGGTTAGAAATGAAGGGACATATCAGGCACGCTGTGCTTTATAGAGCTCTGCCGAAGCTTTAAGGGGCTAAATCTTCCTGCTATAGTCTAGCTGAAAAGTACTCAGCTTACTGGATGTGCACCACTAATTCAGCTGTAGTCTTTCAGCCTGCAGCTAGAACATGATGCAGAGGTCATGGTCAGTAGATATAAATAAAACACTCGATTCCTTCTCTAAAGTGCTGTAGAGGTGTGACCATCCAATGGAAAACATGAAGTAAACAGAAATAAAATTACAGAAAACTTGATGTCAACTAATGTTACAGAAACACGAAAGTTGTATTTCTGTACAAACTTTTAAACATAAAAAAAACCAACCCTTTGACTCCCGCACCCTATCTACCAACTGCAAAAACTTGTCCCTTTGATTCCCTCACCCTATCCACCAGCTTCCTCCTGCAAGAAGCTGGTGAATAGGGTGAGGGAATCAAAGGGACAAGTTTTTGCTTTGTTAGCTTGGTTGATAATGCAGGATGTTAGTTGACAGGGTGCGGGAGTCAAAAACTTAAGAAGCAAACTTCGATAAATTTTAACAAACAAAAACAAATAGAATGACTGGATGAAATTAAAAACATGAGCTTATCAGATTGTTGCGCACCTCAGCCCAGTATGCCTACCCATCCATCGGACAGACGGGGGAGTCTAGCTGTAACACCCTCCCCTCCCTGGACTGCCAAGCTCCAGAGGGTGCAACAGATGCCCTCACTGGACATAATGCTGAAGTCCAGCGGGTTGGGTCAGGGAGATGAACGTTTTTTCTTTTTTTTGTTTAATTTTTGTTGATTTGGGTTTTTTGTTTGTTTTCGTGTTGTTTTGGTGGTTTTGTGTTGGTTTGTTTTATTAGATGGGAAAGTGCATGTCTCTTGATACTGACTTTTTTTTGGTTTTTTTTGTTACATTTTTTTAACCCTTGGACTCCCACATCCTAGCCTTTAGCTGCAATTCCTCATCCTATCGACTGGCTTCCAGTGGGGAGCTGGTAGATAGGGTGGTGGACTAAAAAGGTGAAGTTTTTTGCTTCGCTGTCATGGCTGACAGTGCAGAAAGCTGGTAGACAGAGTGAAGGAGTTGAAGGGTTAAAAAGTGGAAGAAGGAGAGGAATGAATAGCATGCAGAGTGACGTGGTTGTGGTATTGATTTCTCTTTTTTCTCCTTTCGTGTTTGTCAGGTCTGTTCATCTCCACTGCAAACCAGCGCCTGTTGCCTGATGGTAATTTTCTGGACACAATGATGGTTGTCACATAAAACAACATGATGTCAATTTATTGATTTGTTTGTGTCATGGGCACTTTCTTTTGTTGTTGTTGTTGTTGTTTTCAGTGGTAATGTCCATTAGTTTTGTTGCAAAGAAATCTATGAAATCGTCATAAACTGTGAATGAAATGTGACCCATCAGCAGAAAATCAGTGCTGACTGTGATATGGAACAGCATTAAAGGCAAAACTAGGTCTGGGTGATTTCAGTTGTCAACTGAAATGTTCTCTTCAGACACCAAATTTTGTGTGTGTACACTTTAGTTTAAAAGTGTCGTTAAATTGCGCAGTAGAAAGCCTTTTCAGTCAACATGGTCAAAGTTTGGTAGCTGTTTTTTTTTTTTTTTCTGATTGCATACTTTGGACCAAATAAACATGCAGTGTAACATTTGCAGAGCCCAAGAAACGCATGTGGAATAAACTTCGTACAGAGTTCCACATGTTGCTAGGAAGATCTTTTAACTTGGCTTTTATTCTGCTTTTAGATTCACATAAGAATGGTTTTACTGCTGAATGGAATTTTGAATGGATAGAGTTGATAGAGAAAATGTGTGACATCATTGTGTACCATTTCTTATCTGGCTCTTTTCTGGGAAATGCTGTCTGGGCGGTGTATCATTTCAAACAAGCTCAGTTTTTACATTTGTTCCCCCCCCCCCCCCCCCCAAATTGAGTTAACATTGATTTTGTTCTGGTGGGTCACTGATGTGAAGTTTACCCCTTTGACCTCCGCACCCTGTCCACTAGCATCCTTCATTGCAGGAAGCTGGTGGATAGGGTGAGAGAGTCAAAGGGTTAAGTTTGTGCAGCCGGCGGACAGGATGGGGAGTCAAAGGGTTAAATCCACTGTCCCCTAGGTGGAGTGTTGATATGAATACAATTTCTGGACAGGGGAGGAGGGGAACTAATCATATTTTAAAAACGAGCAAAAATTTACTTTGAATTTTGTAACCATTTAGAACTGTTAAAGAGTTGTCTTACTGACAAACAATTAGTTGTTTTTTTCTGTGTAGAAAATTTTTGTTTTATATTTGTATTTGGGGGGGGGGGGGGGGGGGAGGAGAGGTGATTGTTGTTTTTAATTTCCTAGGCAGCTTGCAGAACATATGTATGTGATGCGTTGTGATTATCTGGGAGAATTAGGTGGCTCTGATTTTGAGCTGCGTGGATAAATTCACCAGACCCCGAAGATAGCAATTAAGGAATTTTCACATGTATACAAAATCTGCGAGGTCAGATTCTGAAGTAAAATGTAGGTTTTGTGATGAAATAAATATTTTATTTGTCCTTTTTTGAAGATAGGAAATGATACAAATTTGTGATTATTGTCAGATAGTGTTATTGATGACCCAGAAACTCGAAAGGTGGGAAATGATACAAATTTGTGATTATTGCCAGATGATGTGTTATTGATGACCCAGAAACTTGAATTAGTTATCTGAGAAACTGATACTGATACATGTATTTTCTACTTTGCGATGATTTTGACATGTACTGTGTTCCCCAAAGCCATTGTCTGATGGAAATATGTATCCATACCAAACCACCTGGTAGAACTCTTCGCCAGACATCTGATGGAGCCCTTAATATTTCTTTGTTAAAAAGTATAATGTTACCATCTGACTAAACTGTCCTTTTTTGTGTTCTTTGAAATGACATGAAAAGAGTGGAAATGTAAGAGTTAATACCGTAGTTCTAGTAGCCTGTAGAAAAGATTGGAAAGTGTGGTTTATGTAGATAATCCCATTCTGTCTGTGGGAAAAAATGAGATGTGTGATTTACATACATAATCCCAGTCTTGTCACTTAAAACTGTTTGGAAGGATAGATATGAAAAAAAAACCAGCTTTGCACAGGAACTATGGCGGTTATGTTGGTGTCCATATTTCGATCTCCCTGCACCAACGTAAATGTTAAAATTGTTTGGATGATTTCGTGAAATTAGGTGTGAAATTGAAATAATTTTAAAACATTTTGGAGGAGATGGAAGTATACACCTGGGCCCTGTGCTCTAAGGCCTTGTGGTTTATTGCAGACCAGCTAAACAAACTTGTTACCTGTTAGTAATGATTTACTTATGTGTTTTCTCAACTGTTTGTTTTCTCTCTCCTGTCTTTTCTACTAAAGTATATTGTTGTGATCTCTTTTTTGTTTTCTTCTGAAATTTTATCTTCTCTGTTCCCATTAGTTTTCTACTGAAATTCGTCTTCTCTTCTTTGATTTTAATGCCTTTTTTTTTCTTCTTAAAATTCTTTTGTTTAATGCATGCCTTTTTTTTTTTTTTTTTTTGTACACTTGCTTGGTTTGTTCTTTCTGTTTGTCTTTGATTAACCTATAAAAAAATACAAGTGTACCGCTACTTTGTTCACTTCATTTAAGTTTGATTTGTAATTTTTACAAAACAAACACAGACACAAATTAAACAAGAACAAAGATACTTTTCCACTTCCCCCCTTTCCTCCAATAGCTGCACACAGAGTATTGTTCATCAGTTTTCTCTTAATGTATTTTTTTTAAAGAGTCATAATAATGTTTTAAATATTGAATAATTCTTATGTTTGCTCTCAGTCTTTAGTTGCCACAGTTGTATTCAGTTATTACTTTTGGAAGCTGGAAATGGAATAAACTGGGTTTCCCCCCCTTCTGGACACAAGTGAATTTATGCGCATGTTATTCTCTCATTCAATCAGCAGGAAGAAATGGAGAAGGAAACTGACTTCACTTATGTCAAAGTATCCTTCTCTCCACCACCATGAGTTGAGAAACCAGCAGTTTTTCTGGATGCAATTCTTATGACTTTTTTTTTTTAAACAACAGGTTGTGTTGAGTACCACAGTCTGTGACTGTTGACATGAAGACTGATAATGGTGTGTTGTAGCATTGACAGAAAATCTCTCTCATTTGGTGGGTGACTACTGTTCAGAAAACTGCTCAGTAGATCTGTGAAATAGAGTAAGTATTGTTTGTGATATATATATATATGTATATGCAAAAATATTACTGAAAGGTATTTGTGAAGTTGCGTATTTGCAAGTACGGAAAGAAAGAAAAATAGTCTTCAAGTTTTTTTGGTTTTTTTTTGTTAAGGAAATATTTTGGAAGATTTGCAGTGTGAAGAATTTTCAGAGGACAGTATCATTTTACTATAAGAAGTGGAGAAAGAAACTGACTTCGCTTATGTCAGGTATCCTTCTAACCACCTCTGTGAGTTTGCCCCTTGACAAAGTGCAGGGGAAAAATGAGCGCAGTCTAAATGTTTCTCTCGACGTGCACTTTGTTCTGAACCTTCCCACTTCACCTGTCCGGTGTGGAAGATAGTTCCACATGTTAAGCCCTTGGCGTCTCTAGAACGATAAGCTGGACCTTTTTTTTTTTTGATAGATGGTGAATGCTGCCTTTGGTACAGCTGCTGGCTTCTTCAGGCACCTGTTATCCAACTTGCCCTGACAAGTTGTTGTACATTTCTGAGGCAGAGGGGGAGGCCCATGCAGTGACGGAGGATGGGTTGGGGGTCGTGTGTGAGTGAGGGATGGTGTATGTGTGTGTGTGTGTGTGTGTGCGCGCGCGCGCGGTGTGTGTGTGTTTGCTGTTGATTTCATTACACCAATCATTGTGCTTCCATGGACATATAGCTGATGGCCACTGAATCTTCAGTGTTGGCAGATGTTTTCACACACACACACACACCGTTTCACCATCACACCATGGTCAGATCTGTTGTTTTGTTTCATGACTTCTTTTTTTTCGAAATGGTGTATGAATTTGCCATGGGACATGTCATTTGTTTATTGAACATGTGTTACCTTACACAGTGTAGATTGGGTTCTTTCTGGTTGACTACTTTGACAGATAAGCTGCTTCAGTGGATGTAAGTGTGGGTGTTTTATTATGAGTAAAGTTTAAGGGAATTGTGTGTGTGTGTGTGTTGTTGTTATGAATAAAGTTTAGGGGGGATGTGTGTGTGTTGTTATGAGTAAAGTTTAGGGGAATGTGTGTGTTGTTGTTGTTGTTGTTATGAATAAAATTTAGGGGGATGTGTGTGTGTTGTTATGAGTAAAGTTTAGGGGGATATATGTGTGTGTGTGTGTTGTTGTTATGAGTAAAGTTTAGGGGGTGTGTGTTGTTATGAATAAAGTTTAGGGGTGTGTGTGTGTTGTTATCAGTAAGTGTGTGTGTGTGTGTTGTTATCAGTAAAGTTTAGGAGGAGTGTGTGTTTTGTTGTGTTATTATGAGTAAAGTTTAGGGGGATATGTATGTGTGTTGCTATGAATAAAGTTTAGGGAGATGTGTGTGTTGTAACGAGTAAACTTTAGGGGGATGTGTGTGTGTTGTTATGAATAAAATTTAGGGAGATGTGTGCATGCTGTTGTTATGAATATAGTTTAGGGGGATGTGTGTGAGTGTATGTGTTGTTATGAACAAAGTTTAAGGGGATGTGTGTGTTGTCATGAATTAAATCTCTGTGGGTGTGGGTGTTGTTATAAATTAAGTCTAGGGAGATTTGAGGGGTTTGTTGATGTTTGAGGGTTTGTCAATGTGCTGTGTAATGTCTTGTCTCAGGGTAGGGTGATGTTTTGTGAAAATATGCAGTCCCTGTCCCACTTCCCTTGCTGTCCTCTCTCTGTCTCAAGCAATTCTCAGAGCAGATCTGACATATCTGACATGCAGTTCTTTGAAGTAGATCTTACAGTTTTTCGTGTAATTATCCAAAGCAGATCTTTCATACAAAATCAGGTTCTGGGTGGTCTTGCCAAAATTTCCAAGTCGGCATGCAGTGTTCACAGCAAGCTTACTGGCTTGCGAGATCTCAGCTGTCGGTGTTGGGACAGTATTCTCCAGAATTGTGTGAGGCAGCCCCAGGTGTTCTGCACTTTCAGCTACCGTTTCGAACTGCAGCAAGACCTTTACCCTGTGCCATTGCAGCATTAGGGAGCTGGAGGTGCCATAGTAATGGGGGTTTGTCCTGTGAAAAGAATCGTTCTGCCTTCTTGCTCCCCATCTCACGTTTAAATTTTCTCTGATATTTTGTTCAGTATGGTTTTCTTTTGTGCAGTACTTGCTTCTGAAGGTTGAGTGAACTTTTCAAGTTTTCAAATTGGTTTTGGAACTTGAAATAAAACAAACTAAAGTTTCAAGGATGCTGTAATAAGTCACTGGAATATGTAAACTTGGGGCAGTCAGGTTGAATTTACCTTGCATTATTGATTGTTCGAAAAGGGATCAGTTTCTCAGATATGAAATATCCCGTGCTGAATTCCAAATTCAAAATGGAATCATTCTTCAACAGTGTAGACTGGTAACTGATCCTGTCTTATTTGAACTATAGGGGGCACTAGAATCATTGTCAATTCTTTAGTCAGTTTTTCAGTTTCATTCCAAGACCCTGTGGTTACTCATAAAGAACCGACTAGGTTCTTTCATTGTGAATTCATATTCTTAAGCTGGTAACTGATTCTGCCTTATTTAAACTCTAGGGGTACTAGAATCATTGTCAGTCCTTTGGTCAGTTTTTCAGTTTCATTCCAAGACCCTTCTGGTTACTATTAAAAAACTGACTCAGTTTTTTCATCATGAATTCAGGTTCTTAGGCTACTCAAGGTCTGATGTCTTGATTTCAATCCTAGCCTGCAACTTGAAAATTAGTCTGTTGGATGCCCATCTTTTATGCTTCAGTCAGTCTTGTGGCATCAGTTTTGTGTTTGATAAACAGCCCACCACCTTGTTTCCCATTTCAAGGAATCTGCCCTATTTTCACAATCAGAATTGGGTAAAGCACATGTGGAATGCCTCAGTACAGTGAACGCTTGAACACACTCAGATTCAGTTCCTAGTGAATTGTCTTGTCCCAAGGCCTTCTTCATCAGACTCGGTGAATTGCTCTGTGGGGACATGTATAACACTTTCTACAGAAGAGATGTCACCTTGCTAGTTTAATGAATTTGTTGAATAAGTGACTAGTCACAAGTTATCCCAGTCCATCCAATCATGAAGTAAGACAAGTTACAATCATTTATTATCGCATTCTTTGCATTTAAATGATATTTTTTATGTTAGACAGAAGTGTATGGGGTACATGTGTGTAGGGAAGATGTTTGTGAGTATTAGAAAAGACACCCTGTGCATTTTTCGGTGTTGAAGGCAGAACTGTCCACTATTAGCTGTAAGTAGAGTTGATTGCAAAGGTATTAATTTTTAGAGTCATCTGATATTACAGTGATCTTGCCATATCATCCGCAATAGACTCATGAAGATGTGGAAATGTATTCATACGCCAATGATAGAAATCCTAAAGACATAGTTCTATAGAACTGTATTCAGTAGTGAATGGTGGTGTGGTGAATTTTATGAAAGGAAAGAGTGTGGAAAGTCCTGTTTCAGGAATAGGCCATCCTGTTAAAATGAAAATGTGTGAGCGTGTGTGTATACGCCATACATGCATGAGTATGTACTGTTGTACGGATATTTGTGAGTTGCATATGTTATAAATGTTTTTACATCTAAGATAGTTAACATGTTTTTGCATTGGTTCACTGTAACCAATTAGGTGTAATTGTGACATCTGTGTGTGGAAAGAAGTGTGTATGAATGTGTGCCTTAAAAATATTAAGTTTGTGTCAGAACTCCATTTTTCAACATGTACTTTCTTTTGTTAGTCAAGTTAAAGCAAATCTCACAGAGAACCAGTGTTGTTGATTATACCCTGAAGGAAAGGTTTCTTTCCTTTGAAAGCAGGTATAAATGGAGATGTATAATGCATTAGTGTTGTGCAGTTTTCTTCAGCAGTTTATTTTTCCTGGCTTTCCCCTCCAAAATCGTCATCTCCATTCCACTTTATTTGGCTGTTCCCATGTTTCATTGTGAAAATGACTGAGGGTGGGTGTTTTATAGTATGTATTGGGACCTTGGGGGGGTGGGGGGGGGGGGGGAAGAACATTGTCCTGTGGTTTTTGTGGAAATTAACTTACCAGCCAAATTGAACATTTCAACCTAAGGAGTGTATTTTCTTTTTACATGGTTTGAATTCTGTAGATGTGGGGAAAGGTGCATGTATTTTCTACTTGAAAACATGCACCTTATTTGAAAAATTCACTTTCATTCTGGGGCAGGGGGGTGCTTATTTTTTCATCCTTTCCATTCCAGATTCTCAAACTTCAAAAACAAGTCGTCGTGTTCTTTTGTTGGAAAGGTTGTGTGTGTGTTTTGTAACGGATTTATCAGTGTGTGTGTGTTTTGTGACGGATTTATCAGTGTGTGTGTGTTTTGTGACGGATTTATCAGTGATGTGTTTGAGTGATAATGAAATCTATACTATACTTTTTTTTGTGTGTGTTGATGTGAGTGGTGACGATGGTGTGTGTGTGTTGAAGATATCTGTAGACTGGATGATTGTGAGCTGGCAGCCTGTGGATGGACATTTGTGTGATGAGAACCAGCATGTCTCCAGCTACTGTTTAAAATTACATCAGTTATGTCTGTACAGTGTTCTGATCCATTACAAAAAAAAAGGAAAAAGGAAAAAAACTACAACAACTACATATGGACACCAAGTTGTTCACACTTGTTTTGTGCGTATCTCATGGAATTTTTTTTTTATTTTTTTTGATCCGTTTCAACTGCTGTTGGCATGTGTGTTTTACAACATCGCCTTAAATTTGATTAAATGACTAATAACGCCGACCTTCATCGGGAAGATTTATTTATGTACTACTGTGAATATATGGAAAACCCCCTGTGTGTATGAGGGGGGGTTATTGTTTGCTTTTCTTTTTGAGTTACGTAGATGTATAGTTGGCCGTAGTGTATTCCACAGACTTGGTTGTTTTACTGTGTTTCATCAGTGTGTGTTCAGTCTTTGGAATGCTCTGTTGCTGTTACCACACCATCCCTCCCCTTCCCCCTCCCCCCCCCTCCAAACAACCTCCCTCTCCTTCACCCTCCCCCCCCCCCCCCCATTTTTGTTCCTGTTCTCTTGAATATTCCACCCACCCCCTACTCCCAAAATCTCCTTTCATGCATCTGATCTTCCCTTCTCTTCTCTTTTCATTAATTCTGCACATTTCCCACTGGGGTGTTTTTTATTCTTTCTTTTTTTTTTTTTTTTAATGCTGTTCAGATGAAATGAGGCTGTTTGTTTTATCCCTGTTCTATACTAGTTGTTCCTGTACATGTGTTCAAAAGGGAGAAACGACTTCTGTTCTTTTCAATTTATTAAAACTCTTCCTGTCTTTGTTTTTGTATGCTGTTGGAATGAAGTGAATGTGTGTGTTTCATATATATATATATATATATATATATATATTATATATATATTATATATATATATATATATATATATATATATGTGTGTGTGTGGTGTGTGTGTGTGTGTGTGTGTGTACAACATGTAGTCATGATGGGACTGTACTGCAGGTCCCTGAAAAAACCCAGGCATGCATTCACAACTTTGAAGCATTGTGTACATGCCAGTTTATCCATTTTTCAGGCAAATACCGAAATATGTGTGTGTTTGGTGTAGTTTACCCATTTTTAGGCAAACATTGAAATATGTGTGTTTGGCGCTTTTATCTTTTTTAATATGTGATTACACCAAGTGTTACCTATATGTTCGTATTACCATACAGCAGGCGCTTGCACACACACATGCATTTATACCAAGTCATAGAAAAACCCAGCCATAAGCACATATTCTAAAATAGTAACGAAAATGCGAAACTGATCAGTATAATGGAGGCATACAGCAATAAAGTAGATAGGTTTATCATGTGTAAAATAGCAGAACAAAAAAGTACAAACAAGAAAGAGCATGTGCAGCACTCCTTTTCTAAAAAGAGAGAGAGAGAGAAAGTAAAGAAAATAGAAGGATGCTTCGTGCACGTGCCCACAACCGCAGTCCATAGAAAAACAGGGAGAGTAACCTACTTTTTTTATGAACTCTTTGAAAGGAAAAGCTTACAGGTATGAAGTTGATGCAGATTGACACACAAGGTTGACAAGTGAGGCACATGTTTGTTAATGCTATTATCAGAGCATGTTTAGCAGTACTTTCTAGAAATCCAAAACAAGTGTGACTGCCCCCTGTTCAAGCAAACAGGAACCAGAAAAAAAACAAGAAAGAAGAATACGAACGCGTATTTAATATTTGTTTGTTGTTTTGTTTTTGTGCTTCTCTCTTTTTTTCTGTTTTTTGGTCTTTTTTTGTTGTTTGTTTGTTTTTTTCTTGTTTGTTTTTGCAGTTGATAAGAGATGTTTTTGTTTTTCTAGCATGATTGGTGAGATGATTGGCAAGATGCTGGTGGACAGGGTGCATGAGTTGTAGGGATAACTGGAGTTATGGGCAAGGGAAATCACTGGGGAGGGAAATTAAAAAAAAATATCCTGTTGTATTAAATACTCATTTGTATTCTTTCATGTTTTTTTCTGGTTCTTGTTAGTATTTTCTAGGCTTCTGGCAGATGACTCTTTCGGATGTTGGGTCAGCAAGTCTAAAAGTGACAGCTGCTATAGCTCAAACTTGATTGGACATACTGCATTTATGAGATCACTTTAACCCTTTGACTCCACACCCTGTCTTCCAACTGCAAAAACTTAACCCTTTGACTCTCTCACCCTGTTCACCAGCTACCTGCGTGAAGCTGGTGGACAGGGTGAGGGAGTCAAAGAGATGTTTTCATTTTTCTGGCATGGTTGGCAATGCAAGAAGATGCTGGTGGACAGGGTGCACGAGTCAAAGGGATAACTAAAGTTATGGGCAAGGGAAATCACTGGGGAGGGAAATAAAAAAAAAAAATCACCACCGAGTCGTGCATTGATACTTTGTTACTTGGTCGAATTATTGACAACACCATAAATCATAAATGAAGTTATGTGTTTTGAGGGTTGGGTTTTTTATTTCTTTGTTTTTTTTGTATTTGTGCTTCTCTCCCTTTTTTTTTTTTTCTTTGTGGTTATTATTATTGCTGTTTTGTTTTGAATTTTGGTTAAATATTTTTTGTAAAGCCTATCCAACAGGAAGGGCTGTTTCAGGGCTCTCAGACAAAACATGTATCAGCATCAAAGAGATGATGGACTTGATCTCAGAAGTACATCTTTTCCAAAAGCACATCACTATTTCCCAGTCAGATTTGCAACTTCCGTCCATCATCACCAGGAAAAGAAATTGTTCCTTCCATTCCTAGCTCATGAAGGTGTCTCCATCATCGCATATTGTAGAGTGATTTATTTTGCAAGAAATTGAAATGTGCGCGCGCACACAAACACACACGCACACACGCACACACACACACACACACACACACACACACCACACACACACACACACACACACACACACACTGAAAATGGTAGAACACTACAAAGTAGCATTGAAGAAAGGGTGGGTGGTTTTGAACGTAATATAAAAAAAGAGTTGTGTAAAAAATGGGACATGGAAAGTATTCTGACTCCTTGACATAAGACTTTAGATCTGTTGCAGTTATGTGGTGTCAAAAATAAGTAAACTCTAATATCAGAGAATGAACAAGAAGTGTGAGATAAGGTCGCAACCGTAGCATGATTATTCCAAGGTTGTTTTGGAACCTTAGATCACATAGCATTTGTGGTGTAGGCGCTGCTGAATTACCCAAGTGCAGTAACGCCCCCTTGAGGAAATTGGAGTTTGTTCAAAAGGGACTCTTTTTTGTATGTTCAAGAAGGTTTCGTCACACTGAAAATTCCATATGCTTATCACCCAATACTGCCAGCAGATATGTGGTAACACTTCTTGAGCGTACGCAAAAGCTTATTTGCTGAAAAGGTCTTGGATTGGGATGAGGGGAAAGGAGTACAGGACCAGTAAAATACTGAGATCACCTGAATTATGATACTAAAATGGCAGGCAAGGAAACTAACCCAGAAGCAAAATAAGACATGACCCACACACACACAACTCCATGCACACCCCCTCTTCCACCATCACCCCACCCCCACCCCAAAATGAAAGAAGAGATGAGGAAAAGAATTTAAAAAAAAAAAAAAAAAAGATGAGAAAAAGGAACAAAAAAGAAAAGGTGTCAGTGTGGTAAATAGAAAAGAGAAATCCAGACTACTCTGATTGTTTCAGGAGGGGAGGGCAGTGAGGTATCTTTAAATTCAGTTCATAGTATCCCGCTGTAGTGCTCATTATGGTTACATTCTGAAAATGAACAAAAGTTGACTGAAAACAAGGTTTGACTTATTAAAAACTGATCGCAAGGCCTGATTCTTATCAGTTTTTTTTTTAACTGATTTTGTTTCCTTGATGTAATCATTTTCATAATATCCTGGCCATGTTAATCATATATAAACATATAAGATTTGAAAGTCTTAAGTCATTCTGAATTCTGTGAATGATTTGCTGTTGTGTGTTTTAATTTTTGTTGTTGTTGTTAGATTTTTAACGTGCTGTTACTATGTTGATTATTATCATAGTCATCATCATCACTGTCACTCTCTCATACAGTTCTGTCGGGTGAAGGTGTAAGGTGTTTTTTTTCTCTCCCCCTAATGTTGATTGTGATGGTGATGATGTCTGATGAGAATTAAAAGACATAAGAACGAATGTGTGTGACAAATGTTCATTAACTTTTTGCCTCGGAGACGAGTACCTCTGAGTTTTTGGTTTTCTTATCCTATCATGCAGTGTGTGTGTGTGTGTGTTGCACATGTGTATGTGCACACTTGTGTGCATGTGCGTGCATATGTGTGTGTGTGTGTGTTCAGCTTCTCTACTCCCCCCCCCCCTACACATACACCTCACTCCACCTCCAAACCTCCCAAGTCTTTTTTTTTTTCCTATACAAATCTCCCTTTTAAAAAGGAAATTTTATTCATATTGAATGTGTGGTGTGTGTGTGTGTATGTGTGTGTTTTCCCCAGTGCTTGATGGTTCCTAATCCTCTTGCAGGGAACCCTTAATGTTTGTCACCTTTTGTGTGTCCATTATCCTTTGCTTTCCTTCTGTCACTGGACCTTGCCTTCTTCCCACCTCCAGGTTGCAGCAGTTAGATTGAAAGAAGCAAATACTTAAATAAAGTTAAGGGGAGGGGATGGGGGTGAAAAACAGTTTGCATGTAAACAGTCATGGTACTTTTTTGACTGCTGTGCTGATCTAGTACAGATAGTGTTCTTTTCCACAATATTTTCTTTGTCTGTTCTTTTCCACAATATTTCCTTTGTCTTAGGGATCATTTTTGTAGGGAATAAGAAGAATTGAATTTGACTGTTCTTACGGCTGCTTCTGTTTCATACTTTTGCATTGAGAATGGCCACAACCAGGCAGTTATGAGTGTAGAACTAAGTAATAAAAAGCCTGGCTCTGCTTATGAATTTACGAATGAAATGGCCATACTCACTATGTTCTTTCAAAATAATATAAAAACTGTAGAGCATATGGTAGATACATTTCTTTATGCTACAAATTGCAAGGGTAATTTAATCTTGCCGTAACATGCGTCATCAAACCAAGAACAGTAGCAGAAACTGATAAGATATTGATGCTAGAAACAGTATGAAAAGAACGTTCAAAAAGACTGCCTGTGTAAAATAATTGACAACACAACACAAAAAGACTGACTGTGTAAAATAATTGACAACACAACACAAAAAGACTGACTGTGTAAAATAATTGACAACACAACACAAAAAGACTGACTGTGTAAAATAATTGACAACACAACACAAAAAGACTGACTGTGTGAAATAATTGACAACACAACACAAAAAGACTGCCTGTGTAAAATAATTGACAACACAACACAAAAAAGATGCTGTGTAAAATAATTGACAACACAACATAAAAAAGATTGACTGTGTAAAATAATTGACAACACAACATAAAAAGATTGACTGTGTAAAATAATTGACAACACAACATAAAAAAGACTGACTGTGTAAAATAATTGACAACACAACACAAAAAAGACTGACTGTGTAAAATAATTGACAACACAACACAAAAAAGACTGACTGTGTAAAATAATTGACAACACAACACAAAAAGACTGACTGTTGTAAAATAATTGACAACACAACACGAAAAGACTGACTGTGTAAAATAATTGACAACACAACACAAAAAGATGCTGTGTAAAATAATTGACAACACAACACAAGCATTCATTTAAAGCCAAAAGGTCTTTGTCAAGCATAAGAACATGACAGGATGGCCACACATTTTCAGCCATTGGCCTTTGTCAAGAGTATATTAGAAGAAAAAAAAGGAAAAGAAACATCATCACCCGGTTTTTAGACAAAAACAACAGAACATCAGAATAGTGTTATTTTGTTGAACTGAGCTGGAGATGACATCTAATATATTAGTGTTGGTTATTTTTGGTCCACTGTCTTGTGCCCTCTGTCATTTTTCTGTCTTCTGTAAGCCATTTCTTTTTGTTGCCGTTGTCTGCCGATCCATTCGTGCGCGCCTGTCCTGAGCCTTTCCAATGTGACTAGTAATTGTAGATTAGGTGTGTTATGATACCTGCAGTCACTGTCTTGTAGGTTTTTATTTTGAAATGGGTTTGAATATTTTGTGTCTTGTGTAATATTGTCCATGTCATTTTTAAAGTGGTGATAGTTTTAATCTGTGACATTTCTAAGTGGTATAGTGACAGTCCTGATATGACTGTTAGTGGTGGGGGGGGGGGGGGGGACTACAAACATTACAAATCAAATCAACCTGAACTGATTTCCTTTCTCAGTCCATGCACCAAAACCAGCCTCCTTCCTTGTTAAGTGTATGTTGTTGTGATCTGTACAGAAGACACCCCTCCCCCCCCTTTTTAAAAAAATTTTTTTTGTAAAATCTTATACACTGCTGCCAGAAACCAACCTACGCACAGGACACTCTGTGTCACACCCCGCCCCACCCCCATTTGTTTGTTTTATTATTTTCCTATGCCGCTGATAATTTTTCATTTCTGCTGAACTATTATTGACTGCTGCAACCATGACTGGACACTGCTAGAGGGTTTGTGGTCTTTGTAGGGCTGTGAATGTGGTGAACTTTTGTTCTGCGTCAGCCCCGGTCTGCCCTCTACTGCAGGTTGTCCCACCTCTACTTCTCAGGGGAAATTAAACCAACCTGTCTCATGCAAGACGAACATTTGCACGCCAATTTTTAAAAAAATCCCTTTGGATTAGTTCAGTCACTAGTATTTTGCTTTTTAATTGGATTAGTTCAGTCACTAGTATTTTGCTTTTTAATTGGATTAGTTCAGTCACTAGTATTTTGCTTTTTAATTGGATTAGTTCAGTCACTAGTATTTTGCTTTTTAATTGGATTAGTTCAGTCACTAGTATTTTTCTTTTTAATTGAATTAGTTCAGTCACTAGTATTTTTCTTTTTAATTGAATTAGTTCAGTCACTAGTATTTTGTTTTTTAATTGAATTAGTTCAGTCACTAGTATTTTGCTTTTTAATTGAATTAGTTCAGTCACTAGTATTTTGCTTTTTAATTGAATTAGTTCAGTCACTAGTATTTCGCTTTTTAATTGAATTAGTTCAATCACTAGTATTTCGCTTTTTAATTGAATTAGTTCAGTCACTAGTATTTTGCTTTTTAATTGAATTAGTTCAGTCACTAGTATTTTGCTTTTTAATTGAATTAGTTCAGTCACTAGTATTTCGCTTTTTAATTAAAATCCATGAAAATTTTGAATTTGTGGAAGAAAGGAATAGAAACATAAAATTGGAGCAAAGCAAAATGATTACAAAGAAATATACGCCGCTGTATGGTCAGACTTGCTCTAACATCTGTGTAAAGATCATTCTGCATCTTTAAAAACTTGAATTTTTTATTGCAGTATTTTTGTTAACTGTTTCTTGCGATACATAAATGTCTTAGCATTAACAGCAGTCCATTAACAGTAGGAACCAAAAAGAAGATGAGAAAATTGATTTGAATTTACAAGACGTTTTCAGTTTTCCAATGTTGCATAATTTGCTGTACATTTACACCACTTCATCTCGTTTTCCAGTATTGTAATTTTTGTTGTTTGATGTTTTGGTGGTGGGTGGGGTGACAATGTAAGGTCAGCTTCTGATACTGATTTGACCGTTTCAGCTAGTTTAGTGTGAAGAAAGGGATGAAAGTAATTGAATGCTTCCTTATTCGTACTCCATCTAGTATATGATAAAAAAAAAAAGGAAGTTAGCCAACAACAGAATTGTCTTCTCTGGGAAATCTTGCTTCATTCTGGCATTCCTGCCATCTTGCATGTTTGGCTAAAAGCCTAAAGAGGGCTAGGTTTAAAGTCCTTATAAGAAAGCTAGGTTTAAAATCTTTATCTTACAAACAACAAACACCTTATCCCCTTTCCCTTCCTTTCTGTCTCACTTGATGCTTTTGACTGCTTTTTAATAGACCAGAAACATGGACAGTTGAAGTATATTCAAGAAAGATTTTTTTTATCACAATGGGACATCATAGGCAGTCCACCCAGTATGTTGTCTGGTAGTCAGTCTCCTTGAGTTTACACAAAACTGCGTGTGCCCACAGGATCTTGAAATGAGATAAGGAAATATGACAGGTCTATGAAACACAAAGCTGACTCCACCAGAATGATTGTAGCATTTGAGCTGAGCAGCAAACATTCGAGATGAGCAGCAAACAGGTTGTTATGTTGTGAGTCGGGATTGAACTCGAGACATCAGATCTCAAGTCGTACTCCTGTTACAAGAGTCGGCCAACCCGCTACAGAAGCATAGAGAGAGGATGTAACTTGATGCATGACAGGCTGTATGTCTTGCTGCAACATGGCACACGCGGTGTGCAGAGGGTTCGGGACCATGCACGCCTCAGATTTCTGTTGCTTTGAAACATAAAGTGCACGGCCATGTTGACTGTAAGCAGGGAGACATCGATCACAAATAAAACGCTATAGTCCATGTATGTAGAAGTTGTTGACCAGGACTGCCTTCTCAAGATGTTGACCAGGACCACCTTCAGTCCTTTCTCTTGCCTTGTGTAGAGATCCTGAGTGTGTACTGTATCTACTGTATGTGTATGCACGTGTCTGTGTGTCTGTGTGTAAAGGGAAGTGGAGTTTAATGAATAAGTTTGCTGTTCCTGACAGTGGAAGATTAACTACTCCTGTACTCCCTCTCCCTAACTACCCGTTTCCTGTAGGGTGAGTGAGTGAAAGGGTTCACGATAGGTGGTACTTAGAATTTCGCGGTGTACATTTGTTATGTAAGCCTGTGGTGTCTGTGCTTTTGTTTCATCTTCTTTTCTCTGTCTCACGCACGCGCGCGCGCGCGCACACACACACGCACACACACACACACTCTTTAACTGTCTCTTTTTGTCATGTATTTGTCTCAAACTGCTGCATTGACCTGTTGTTTGTTTCCAGAACATTTTTCACCCTAACTTGTAAATTCACCATTTGTGCAGAAAAAATATGGGTCTTAATAAATGTTTATGAACATAAACGGTTCTTCCAGTCTTCCCTTGTCCCCCCCCCCCCCCCTTCTCCCATCAAAGAAATACCAAACAAAAGAAAAAAAACATGAAACAAAAATGAATGAACAAAGAAGTTAGAAAGGAGGAAACAGGTTTGGATGTAAAATAAATGGGACAAAATGTGCATGCTGATGCAAACGCTCCAAGTCGCTGCTGCTAAAAAAAAAAAAATAATAAAATAAATAGATATTGCAATAATGCTGTCACATTGTCTGTGGCCTTCAGAGACCTCATTATCTGAATCTAAATTTGGAAAAAGGCATATGCTCAAGGAATCGTGCAGACGCAAACACAGAACAAACTACTAGAGGTTTTAGAAAAGAAACGAAGGCGAGGTAGACGTTTCAGCCTTCATTCTCATACTAGTGATAAAAATATATTTATGTAAGTAAATAGATAAATAAAAGGTGGTTTGAAAGATGAATTTATGGCTAAATAAATAAATAAAAGGAGATAAATAAAAGGTGGTTTGAAAGATGAATTTATGGCTAAATAAATAAAATGAAAGGTGGTTCGAAAGATGGATTAATGTTGTTTGTCATTAAAAAAAAAAAAAAAAAGAACGTATGCGAAATGTCCTGTAAGTGCTGTTATAACAATTCTCTGTTTATGTACATATCTGTGAATAAAGCATGCTGAAATGGAGATAAAGAGAAAGCTAGGTTGGGGGAGTGATGCTGTTTTTATTTTTATTTTTTTTTATTTTATTTTTTTTAATAATTTGTTTTTTGTTATGTTTGTATTTAACCAATTTGCATTTAACCAAGTAAAGTACCTTTCCTTCATAGCAATTTTTACATCTAAAAAGAGATACTATACACTTGGGTTAAACCTTGATAAAGAGTGTCAATTTTTTTCAGTTCACAAAGTAGGTTACATGTATTTTATGCAAAATGAGTGAATACTTAATAATACTAAAGTGGTTTTTTTTGTCCCCTACTGTGTAGCCTACACAGTAGAATTTTTAAGCTAAGCTATAAATAAACTAGAAGGAAGATTTTTAAATTCACGTCGTCTCCCTCCCTCTCTCCCTAGTATTTTCCTTCTCCCTGTTTTTCTTTTTGCGTTGGTGACCTAACGTGTTGAGTTTTTGTCATGTAAGCAAATATCATGCTGTTGACATGTTTTGAAATTTGTGTGTTCAATGGATAGTGTGCCTTTCGAACAGCTTGTATGCCATAGTTGTGTGAAATCATGCGTCATACCCCGGCAGTGTGGTTGTCTGTCTGTCTGTCTCTCTCTCTCTCTGCCGTTGGTTAATTAATTAAAACAAGTTCAGCATAGGATGTGTTCATTTTTCTGACACCTGCCTTTCCTCTCTCTCTCTGTCTCTCTGTCTTTGTCTTCTCTCTGTGTCTTTGTGTCTCTCTCTCTCTCTCTCTCTCTCTCTTTGTCTCTCTCTCTCTCTCTCTCTCTCTCTCTCTCTCTTTCTCGGGTCTGCTTGTGTTTGGTTTCATTGTTTTCGTACCAACTGTCAGAAATGATAGAGCATATTCACCTTGTTAAGTTACTCACTCTTGTCAGTCTGTTTCTCTCTCTCTCTCTCTCTCTCTCTCTCTCTCTTTCTTTCTCTCTCTCTTTCTTTCTCTCTCCCCCTCCCTTCCACCACCACCACCACCATCCCTGTCACCCTTCTTTTTCCCCTCATTCCCCCTCACCTCTCTTCCTTTGTTCCCTCCCCCATTCCCTTCTTCCCTATCCCACGCACTTGTGTATTTGTATTGCTGATGGTGAGATGTTGATCTAAAGTTTTTTTTTCTAAGCAGTATACAGTGTCCATGTGACCATTGATGGATGATGACTTTGTCAACTGTTCTTCCAAGTACCATTTTGTAGCGGTAG
Organism: Monoplex corrugatus; assembly: GCA_030674185.1. Lineage (NCBI taxonomy): Eukaryota > Metazoa > Mollusca > Gastropoda > Littorinimorpha > Ranellidae > Monoplex > Monoplex corrugatus. The sequence continues at coordinate 28,711,873 of JAPXFY010000035.1, forward strand.
ACTGCCGGATCCAACCATTGTCTGATGTACATAGCTATATTGTGTACAGAATAAACATTATATCATGTCCTTCCTCTTTTTTTTTTCTTATTTTCATTTTATTGTACTTTTTTTGTTTTCCTCTCCTGGTTTTCTTCTGTTCTCTGGTGCGAAAGCGTATATATGGAAGAATTGCATGAGTGTGTGTGTGGTGTGTGTGTGTGTGTGTGTGTGTGTGTTTTCTTACTGTTTTACATGATGGTGTGTATGAAGAATTCTGTTATTACTGTTTGTTAGTCCTGGAACCTTTCTGAGATATGCTGATGACACCGCCCTATTTGCAGGAGACATCATAAGTATGAAAAGAATTCTATATCGAATAGATGCTACGGACACAAGGCAGGACTGAAACTGAATGCCAAAAAGACCAAAGTCATGCACATAAAAGGATCAGCTAACAGATACAGCAGAGCATACAAGATAATAAAACAGCTGGAAAACGCGGACAACTTCAAGTACTTGGGCTCTGTCAAAACCAACACAGGATCTTGCAGCAAGGACATCAGATCACGAACAGGCATGGCCAAGCAAAAAATGGTCCAGCTGAACAACATGTGGAAAGACATAGGCATACCAACGAAACAAAATGAGAATTTTACTCTTGCTTGATTTAGCCTGTTGTCATGTACGGATGTGAAGACTTGCACTTTAAAGAAAGATGAAAAATAAACGCAGCAGAAATGGTCTACAGATGTCTTCTCAAGAGTAAAATGGACACACAAAAGAACCAACGAAAGCGTGCTAAAGGAATTAGCCGTCCAACGTCAAATGCTCCCAGAGATCAACAAAAGAAAACTAAAAGTATATCGGGCACATGAACAAAAACACAAGAACCGACTTGATGACTCAGTCCTGCAGGGGAGAGTCGAGGCAAAGAGAAAACAAGGAAGGCCAGCAAAATCCTTCATGGACAACATCGCTGACGCCTGCAAACGGGCTCCATGACATCATACACAGGAGCAGAGACGTGTCGCCTGGCGAACCTTCGTGACAAAGAGTGGAGCTCCCACCGTCTTCCACAGAGATGGGTGATGGATGATGAGTCTTGGAAAGTTAAGCCTACAAAAAAAACAACAAACAAACAAAAAATTATAAAACAAAGAAATGGATACAGTAGACCAACTTAAGAAAAGCTGCTCGTCAACACATGTAGTGAAGAGAAGAAAACAAGCAACTTTGTGTATATAAGCAGTTTCCAGTCCACCCAGCTGTGAATGAGTACCTGACGCTATTTACAGCGGGGCAGGGAAAGGGGTGATGGAAAGGAAATGACCGCTGCCCCCATAATACTGGCTCTGAGAAATGTTGAGATCTTTACATTCTCACACCTCTACGACTTTGGGGACCACCTTTACACCTTTATCTTTCTGAAGACGGAAAGTGATTCTGATTAAGACTTTTAAATCTGTGTCTGTCTGTCTCTCTCTCTCTCTCTCTCTCTCTCTCTCTCTCTCTCTCTCTCTCTCTCTCTCTCTCTATTCTCTCTTCTCCCTCCCTTTCTCTCTGTCCGTCATTCTCTCTATCTCTTTCTCTCTCTCTCTCTCTTCTAGCTTCTCTGATTTTAACCCTTTAACTCCCGCACCCTGTCCACCGGCATCCTGCGATGTCAACTATGCTAGCAAAGCAAAAATTTGACACTTTGTTTCCCCACCCTATCCATCAGCTAGAAGCTGGTGTAGAGGGTCAGGGAATCAAAGAGTGAAGTTTTTGCGGTTGGTGGATAGGGTGCGGGATTCAAAGGGTTAATTGAATTAAGAAAGCCAATGACCCTTTCACAGCTGGGTAGAGTGGATGTTGCACACAGATACAAAGGCTCCTTGGGCGTGATTTGCGCTTGTGCTAATTGTCACAGGCAAACTGCATAACAATTACTTACCCCTGTGCCATACCTGAATACAAATTTAAACATAACTAAGGACGCCAAAACATGTTAAAACGGGCCTAGATTACCGAAAATTGCTTCCGATATCTCATAACCCCTAGAGCCAAAAATGCATTTTAACACATGTACCCAATTATAATCCTTGGAGTACGCAAGGCTTTATCGAACACATACAGGTGAAAATGCATTTTAACACATGTACCCGATTATAATCCTTGAGTAGCAAGCTTTATCGAACACATACAGGAGAGAACTAGATCAGCAAAGGCACAAAAATGATGTAAAGAAATGACAGAAAGCAAAGGAGAAAAAAGAAACAAGAGAGTGACAGAAAAGAGGTAATTTCTAGCACAGAATTTCCGGAAGGTGGGGATACTGTTTTAGTGATTATACTGAAAGAGCCCCGGCATCCCAAGGGGAAGAGGAGATTTTTAGTTACATGTGGCCTACCTGCACGACCACACACACATTATAAAGAGCTAGTTGCACTCATAAGTGACTCTTGACCCATTCTTTCTCCTTTTCACCCATACATGCCAATACATGATACGTGTCGGTGAGTGAAAATTTGACATTTTTGTGTAGGATATCAAAGAAAAATGAGAGAAGACAGACAGACAGAAGAAGAAAAATGAAAGAGACAGACAGAGAAGAAAAATGAAAGACAGACAGAAGTAAGAAAAATGAAAGAGACAGACAGAAGTAAGAAAAATGAAAGAGACAGACAGAAGAAGAAAATGAAAGACAGACAGAAGAAGAAAAATGAAAGACAGACAGAAGAAGAAAAGAAGAAGACAGAAGAAGAAAATGAAAGAGACGACAGAAGAGAAAAATGAAAGACAGACAGAAGAAGAAAAATGAAAGAGACAGACAGAAGTAAGAAAAATGAAAAGACAGAAGAAGAGAAGAAAAATGAAAGAGACAGACAGAAGTAAGAAAAATGAAAGAGACGAAGTAGAAAAATGAAAGCAGACAGATAGAAAAATGAAAGAGCAGACAGAAGTAAGAAAAATGAAAGACAGACAGAAGTAAGAAAAATGAAAGAGACAGACAGAAGTAAGAAAAATGAAAGACAGACAGAAGTAAGAAAAATGAAGAGACGAGAGAAAATGAAGACAGACAGAAGAGAAAATGAAAGAGGCAGACAGAAGTAAGAAAAATGAAAGAGACAGACAGAAGTAAGAAAAATGAAAGAGACAGACAGAAGTAAGAAAAATGAAAGCAGACAGGAGAAAATGAAGAGAAGACGAAGAAGAAAAATGAAAGAGACAGACAGAAGAAGAAAAATGAAAGAGACAGACAGAAGTAAGAAAAATGAAAGAGACAGAAGAAGTAAGAAAAATGAAAGAGACAGACAGAAGAAGAAAATGAAAGAGACAGACAGAAGTAAGAAAAATGAAAGAGACAGACAGAAGAAGAAAAATGAAAGAGACAGACAGAAGAAGAAAAATGAAAGAGACAGACAGAAGAAGAAAAATGAAAGAGACAGACAGAAGAAGAAAAAGAAAGAGACAGACAGAAGAAGAAAAATGAAAGACAGACAGAAGAAGAAAAATGAAAGAGACAGACAGAAGAAGAAAAATGAAAGGACAGACAGAAGAAGAAAAATGAAGAGACAGACAGAAGAAGAAAAATGAAAGAGACAGACAGAAGAAGAAAAATGAAAGAGACAGAGAAGAAGAAGAAAAATGAAAAGAAGACAGAAGAAGAAGAAAATGAAAGACAGAAGAAGAAGAAAAAATGAAAGAGACAGAAGAAGAAGAAGAAAATGAAAGAGACAGAGTGAAAAAGAAGAAAAAAGAAGAGAGAAGGACAGAAGAAGAAGAAAAATGAAAGAGACAGAAGAAGAAGAAAAATGAAAGAGACAGAGAAGAAGAAGAAAAATGAAGAGAGACAGAAGAAGAAGAAGAAAAATGAAAGAGAAAAGAAGAAGAAAAATGAAAAGACAGACAGAAGAAGAAAAATGAAAGAGACAGACAGAAGAAGAAAAATGAAAGACAGACAGAAGAAGAAAAATGAAAGAGAAGACAGAAGAAGAAAAAATGAAAGAGACAGAAGAAGAAGAAAAATGAAAGAGACAGACAGAAGAAGAAAATGAAAGACAGACAGAAGAAGAAAAATGAAAGACAGACAGAAGAAGAAAAATGAAAGAGACAGAAGAAGAAGAAGAAAAATGAAAGACAGACAGAAGAAGAAAAATGAAAGACAGACAGAAGAAGAAAAATGAAAGAGACAGATGAAGAAGAAGAAAAATGAAAGAGAAGAAGAAGAAGAAAAATGAAAGAGACAGAAGAAGAAGAAAAATGAAGAGAGACGACAGAAGAAGAAAATGAAGAGACAGAAGCAGAAAGAAAAGAAAGACAGACAGAAGAAGAAAAATGAAAGAGAAACAGAAGTAAGAAAAATGAAAGAGAGACAGAAGAAGAAAAATGAAAGAGACAGACAGAAGAAGAAAAATGAAGACAGACAGAAGAGAAAAATGAAAGACGAAGAAGAAGAAAAAAAGAGGAAGACAGAGAAGAAAAATGAAAGAAAAATGAAAGACAGACAGAAGTAAGAAAATGATGAGCTGAGAGTAGAAAATGAAGAGAGGAGTAAGAAAAATGAAAGAGACAGACAGAAGAAGAAAAATGAAAGAGACAGATCAGAAGAAGAAAAATGAAAGAGACAGACAGAAGAAGAAAAATGAAAGAGACAGACAGAAAGAAAAAAATGAAAGAGACAGACAGAAGAAGAAAAATGAAGAGACAGACAGAAGAAGAAAAATGAAGAGACAGACAGAAGAAGAAAAATGAAAGAGCAGAAGAAGAAGAAAATGAAAGAGACAGACAGAAGAAGAAAAATGAAAGAAGACAGAGAATAGAAGAAGAAGAAAATGAAAGACAGACAGAAGAGAAAATGAAAGAGACAGAAGAAGAAAAATGAAAGAGACAGACAGAAGAAGAAAAATGAAAGGACAGACAGAAGAAGAAAAATGAAAGACAGACAGAAGAAGAAAAATGAAAGAGACAGACAGAAGAAGAAAATGAAAGACAGACAGAAGAAGAAAAATGAAAGAGACAGAAGAAGAAGAAAAATGAAGAGACAGACAGAAGAAGAAAAATGAAAGAGACAGACAGAAGAAGAAAAATGAAAGACAGACAGAAGAAGAAAAATGAAAGAGACAGACAGAAGTAAGAAAAATGAAAGAGACAGATAGAAGAAGAAGAAAAATGAAAGAGACAGACAGAAGAAGAAAAATGAAAGACAGACAGAAGAAGAAAAATGAAAGACAGACAGAAGAAGAAGAAAAATGAAAGACAGACAGAAGAAGAAGAAAAATGAGAGATAGAAGAAGAAGAAAAATGAAAGAGACAGACAGAAAGAAGAAGAAAAATGAAAGAGACAGATAGACAGAAGAAGAAAAATGAGACAGACAGAAGAAGAAAAAAGAAAGAGACAGACAGAAGAAGAAAAATGAAAGACAGACAAACAGAAGAAGAAAAATGAAATAGACAGACAGAAGAAACATGGAAGAGAGAGACAGACCGACAGACAGAAGAAGAAAAATGAAAGAGAGAGACAGATAGAAGAAGAAGAAAAATGAGAGACAGATAGAAGAAGAAGAAAAATGAGAGAGAGACAGACAGAAGAAGAAGAAAAATGATAGAGAGAGGGAAGAAGAAGAAAAATGAGAGAGGTCATTGAGAATAACGAACGAAAGTAAAGAGAAATATAAGGAGATACACACACTGTTGTCTTGCCCTCAATATGTCGAGTATTTTTTGTCCTCAGATTATGCTATGTGCACCTTCCCACTCAAAAAACATTCAACCCTACGCATTTCATTCAAATTTGTCGAAGGTCACAAGTTCGCAAAACATGTCCATAAATGTCAGCAAGGACATCTTGATTTTGACCAAATTTAGACCATGTATTTAATACTGATTTAAATTAAAGATGTAAAAATTATTCATGCATCAGCCCACATTCAGCAGTCAGTAGAATACTTCGTCTTTGCTGTTACATTTTTAAATAAGATATGGTCCCACTGTATTTAACATATTTATCATAAAACGTATTTAATTCCTGAATTGTTTTCAAACCGGTCTTAGTCAAATTGTGTATTTGACGCTACCAGGGATTACGAGTGAAACTGAATTCATCAAGTAAGGCCCTGGTCACAGCTATGCATTAATTACGATATTTGATTTTCAGGAAAAACGTGAAAAGGGCAAAAGATTTTTTTTTTAAATGATAACATGGCATGATCTTATTTTGCTTCTTTTTGTTATTCGTATTCTTCCCCAAAGATATGTCAAAATCAATTTTCATTGCACTTCCAAAGAAGACAGGGGCTATAGAATGCGAACTCCATCGCACAATCAGTTTGATGAGTCATGTAACAAAAATCCTATCAAGAATAATCATGATGAGGAGAAGGAATAGGTTCAAAAGAGAAATAGCAGAAGAACAGTGTGGATTTGTGGAAGGAAAAGGAACTATTAATGCCATATACATCCTAAGAACTATCATAGAGAGGTCAAATGAGATGAATAAGGATTTGTATTTATGCTTTGTTGACTACACTAAGGCTTTCGATCGAGAAAGACTTGATGAATTGATCAACCAAATGGAGAGACTCAATGTTGATGGAAAAGATCTACGAATAATCAGAAATATGTACTGGGAGCAAACAGCTGCAATGAGAATAGAAAACAATGTAAGCCCTTTCCAAAATATCAAAAGAGGAGTCAGACAGGGTTGTGTTTTGTCATCAGATCTGTTTTCACTTTACAGCGAAAACATCATGAGAAACCTAGAAGAAGACCCCGGATTAAAGGTTGGAGGGAAAATGATAACATTCGATACGCAAATGACACCGTGCTAATTGCAGAAAGTGAAAGAGACCTACAAAACCTTGTGAATATACTAGAAATAGAAAGCAAAGGTAGGGGTTGGAACTAAACAGCAGGAAGTCTGAAGTCATGGTGATCAGTAAAAAACATGAAATCCCCTCATGCAAAATAACAGCAAATGGCACAACCTTGACACAGGTTGATAAATTCAAATACCTGGGAACGATCATTTCATCAGACGGCAGATGCACATCAGAAATAGCCGGCAGAATCGGCCAAGCCAAAACAGCATTCAAGAAGATGACAAGCATTCTTACCAACAAATGCCTATCAATTAACATTAGGAAGAGAGTTCTTGAATGTTATATAGAACCAATACTGTTGTACGGATGCGAGGCGTGGACAGTCAACAAACAAAGCCAGAACAAGATTGAGGCAGCCGAGATGTGGTTTCTAAGAAGAATGTTCCATGGACAGCAAAGAAAACAAACGAGACAGTCTTGATGGAGGCAGGCACAAGTAGATCACTCATAAGGAAGATTAGGAAAAGACAGACAACATTTATAGGCCATTTTATGAAGAAGGGGGATTTGGAGCACCTGGTCACAACGGGAAAGCTGGAGGGAAAGAGAGCACCAGGTAGACCCAGGGAGAAAATGCTGGACGGACTTGCAGAGTGGCTGGGGACGAGGAGGGTGGGGGAGATGCTAGGGGCAACGAGAGATAGAGACAGATAGAAGTCCATGATCGCCAACGCCAATCGGCAGGGCAACGGATGATAATGATGAAGTCCATCTAAATGTGTTTTAAAACCATCACAAAAAAAAAAAGATTGTTTAAGTGCTTGTCCAATAAAAATTAAAAATATCTAGATTTACGCCGACGCTAATCAGGGAGCCTACTCTGCGGATTCGATTAGTGTTTGTATTTACAGTATTACTGTTTCTGGCGTTTGAACAACTAGTAGGTGGGGGGTGGGAGTAGGGGAGGCTACTTACAAGTACGACGACTTGGCAAACGGCTACAGACAGACCACACCAGGGGGTAAAGTCAAATGTAGCCTTATACTATTAGGCTACATTTGACGTTACCCCCTGGCGTTACAGATCTATGCAGTCGGCTGGGCTTTAAACAACAACAACAACAACAAAAAGCAGTATCCAAAACCCGCTATACAGAATTATGTAAGCTTGACTACCGAATTCGTTCAATTCATTTCCGTGAAATGAAACCGCTTACCAAGCCGAACAGGCGTGCAAACAATTATGACTGTATAAGCAAATTGTGCCCCGTTGATGATATCCTGATCAAAGATGTAAGTGTTGTACATTTGTACTGGTATGTGTCGTCTATACAGTGGGGTGCAAAAGTAGGTATACAGTTATGAAAAAAGAAAACACGTACAATACTCATTGCATTTATTATACAAACAAATGAATATTGCATATACATGTAATAACAAGCACAGCCTTAATCCTCAGATACTCAAACTGCTTGCCATCGGTATTCACACACTCCTCTAATCGAGAGCGGACACTCATGCACACTCTAACACAAAGATCTTTATCAGCATCAATTTCTTGACAAGCCTGCAAGATGAACTGAATCATGTCATTAACAGTGCGCGGCTTGCGTGCAAAAACCCTTTCCTTTACATTCCCCAGTCCATCTGTCTTCCAGTATTGTTTTAAAATCCATTTGCGCTCCTCGTCTGTCAAATTACCAGCCATGGTTAAATTAAATTGCCGCTTAGATCTAAATTAAATTGCCGCTTTACCTGCAAAAAATAAAATAATTAAAAGTTAGGATAAAAGTACATGCATATTATTAGTTACGATAAAATATAATTAATGACACTGAAAATATTGAAAATAAGGCCAACTAACTTAATGTGCTAATAATTTTAATGAATTAAGCATTATAATAACGATGTGATACTTACTGTATACCTACTTTTGCACCCCCCTGTATTTTTCTTTTTAAATTGAATAAGCCCTACACACACAGAGTCTATAGTGCAGAGCTCCGAACTTTCTCGTGAAACAGGAAGATTGGGAGGGAATGTAGCTTAACTTTTAACCCTTTGACTCCCGCACCCTGTCCACCAACTGCAAAAACTTAATCCTTTGACTAACTCACTCTATCCACCAACTTCCTGCAGGAAGCTGGTGGATAGGGTGAGGGAGTCATTGGCTTAAGGTTTTGCTTTGCTAGCATGGTTGACAATGCCGGACGCTGGTGGACAGGGTGTGGGAGTGAAAGGGTTAATTGTAAAAGGAGAGACTAGGAGACAAAACACGAGAGAAAATGTAGTAGGACAAACATTGAGATCAAATATTGGGACGCTCAGTGGATTGCGTTAGAAGACATAAACACATGACAACACACACACACCACACTCACACACCACACACACACACACAACATACACACACACACACAACCACACACACACACAACACACAACACACCAACACAAACACAACACACACACACACACACACACCCCCCCACACAACACACACCACAACACACACTCACCCAAAACACACACACACCACAACACACACACACACACACAACACACACACACACACACACACACACAACACAAACACACACACACACACACACACACATACACACATCTCTCTCTCTCACACACAACACAACAACACACTCACACCACACACACACACACTCTCTCTCTCTCTCTCTCTCTCACACACACACACACAACCACACACACACACACACACACACACACACACACACACACCCACACACCACACACCACACGTCCCCTCGCGCACGTGCCGTCTGCGCACGAGTTTACTTACAGCTGAATGTCATCGCCCAGAGAATAAATGGCATTTTAAGCAGCCCACCGTAACTGTCTGGATTGTTCAGACAAAGAAGATGGTCAAGTCATTAACTCTTTGACTCCTGTAGCCTGTCCATCATCATCCTTCATTGTCAACCATGCTAGCAAAGCTGTTGGATAGGGTAAGGGAGTCAAAGGGTTATCGTTTTGCTGTTGGTGGACAGAGCGCGGGAGTCAAAGGATTAAAATTCCCATTTATCGCGCATTTGGCCCAATTTTTGCATACTCAAAGACCAGTGCACTGTGAACAAAATATGTTTTGTAAATAGCGCGGTTTTGCTCGAATTAGGTTGTTACACTACAGATAAGATTCGGTATGAACTTCAAGGACGCAGCCCGAAATTACGTTAAGGGGGCAGACCTACCCAGATTTGGGTACCAAGATTTGATGATCAGTGTTTCAGTTCTAATTAACCAATCACCATGATATTTGGCAAGAAGATACCTCAGACAGTATCTTTGATTGAATATCCTAATACAACTTTTGATAAAATGTTTCTTTCAAGCAGAACTGCAAGATTTTACTACCGCTAAGGTACCTGTCCTGCTATAATGTGTGCCAAATATCAAGGAAATCGGATGAAAACTTTTGAACATATTATGTCTGATGTATACAATCTCGCCAAAAAATCGCATTAATTAATTAATTAATTTTGTCAACTTTTCATAACTCACAGACCCAACAAAGATATTCAATCCAAAGAATACTGTCTGAGGTATCTTCTTGCCAAATATTATGGTGATTGGTTAATTAGAACTGAAAACACTGAACATCACAATCTTGGTACCCAAATCTGGTAGGTCTGCCCCCTTTTTAAGTAACTTTGCAGACATTTGACGCTCTTGCTGTAGTCATGATCTGCATGCGGGCCCCCTGGAGAATGTCAGGAGTTAACGGTCAACACACTTGCTTGACGGGGGTTTCTCCTCTTGACGAGCCTTCTGCTGTCCAGCTCTCCCCAGAGTTTCTTACTAGCATCATCATCATACATCATCATCATCATCACATCATCATCATCACATCATATCATCATCATCATCATATCATCAGTCCCGTAGTCTGGTTGACCGTTGGGGCACCACTGAAGATTTTGCAACCAACTTCCTCCACTCCTCACGGTCCTCAGCTTTCCGCAGAACGATGTTCCATTCAAGGCCAGTCCACTCTCTGATATTGTCTTCCCATCTTTTTCTCTGTCTGCCTCTTCGTCTCCCTCCCTGTACTGTTCCCTGCAACACAGTCTACTACTACAAGGTTGTCCCAAAACCGTACGTCTTGGAGATGGAGTGGCGGTAGTAGACATCATAACTCTCGGCTCAGCACCAGTCGCCGTGGTGTAGTGGTTAACGCAACGGACTACCGACTGGAAGGTTGTGGGTTCGAATCCCCATCAGTACCTTCAAAAATCATTGTGGGATTTTTCGGCTCTAACCGGCTCCTACCCAGAGTTGGCGTGCTATGGGCTCATTGGGAAGACTGGTACCACACAGTCGAGTCTCATCCACTTCACGGATGCGTCATTGAGGGTGTTGCTCAAATCTTCTGACCAACACCGCAGGTGTCTGTATCTCTCAGGCCTGGTTGACGCCAGGATATATTATGATAGTAAGCGTAGAGTACAATCCTATCACGCAGTCTCAATCCTAGATGGAACTCCATAGCATCATGATTATCATCCACATCGACATCATCATCATCGCATGATAAAAACTGTGCCAGCTTCTGTGGCCATTAAAGTGGTGTAGAAAATGGGACGGGAAAAAAAGGTGAGCACAAAGGTAACCTCCCTGAGTGCAATGATCCTTAAAAAATTTTTTTATTAAAAAACAACAACTCGGCTCAGCTTTCTGTGTCCTACTCTACTTCCTTGCTGCTTTATCTTCCCCAATCCTGAGCTCGTTGAGGTATTCATTCACAGCTAGATCAGCTTGGAGACTGAACGCGCAGTTTTGGTCTGAAGGTCACATGTGATTAGACTTTGACATATTTACAACAGAGGTTGTTCATGATGAATGTCACAAATTGTGACCTTCCCAGGTCATCATCATCATCATCATCAGGTGCCCTGCCGCATGGCGTTGGCGATCATGGACTTCCATCTGTCTCTATCTCTCGTTGCCCCTAGCATCTCTCCCACCCCCCTCGTCTCCAGCCACTCTGCAAGTCAGTCCAGCATTTTCTCCCTGGGTCTACCCGGTGCTCTCTTTCCCTCCAGCTTTCCCGTTGTGACCAGGTGCTCCAAATCCCCCTTCCTCATAAAATGGCCTATAAAGTTGCCTGTCTTTTCCTAATCTTCCTTATGAGTGATCTACTTGTGTCTGCCTCCATCAAGACTGTCTCGTTTGTTTTCTTTGCTGTCCATGGTACTCTCAACATTCTTCTTAGAAACCACATCTCGGCTGCCTCAATCTTGTTCTGGCTTTGTTTGACTGTCCACGCCTCACATCCTACAACAGTATTGGTTCTATATAACATTCAAGGACTCTCTTTGATGTTAATTGATAGGCATTTGTTGGTAAGAATGCCTGTCATCTTCTTGAATGCTGTTTTGGCTTGACCGATTCTGCCGGCTATTTCTGATGTGCATCTGCCGTCTGATGAAATGATCGTTCCCAGGTATTTGAATTTATCAACCTGAGGAGCATCAATAACAGTATCAATGACGATGGTGGTGGTGGTGGTGACCTAATGAACACGGCAGAAGCAGAAAGAGGAGTGGTAGCATAAGAGGTAACGTTAAGTTGAGTTGGTAGCAGACTGAGTAGTAGTACTACAGTCATGACTTTAACCCTTTGTCTCCCGCACCCTGTCCACCAGCATCCTGCATTGCCAATCATACTAGCAAAGCAAAAGCTTAACCCTTTGATTCCCTTACCGTATCCACCAGATTCATGCAGGAAAAGCTGGCAGATAGGATGAGGGAGTCAAAGGGTTAAGTTATTGCGGTTGGTGGACAGGGTGCAGGAGTCAAAGGGTTAACAAGAGTAGACGTAGTGGTGATAGTACAAGTACTTGTGGGGATTTTTTTGTTTGTTTTTTTCTTTTGTTTGCTGCAATTTTTGTTCGTTTCTCTTTGTTTTGTTTGTTTGATTTTGTCGGGGGGAACGGGAGTGTTCTAATACAATATCACGTACTTTGAATAGACCGTAAATGATGTTTCAGAGAGAGAGAGAGAGAGTGGGGGTGGGGGGGGGGGGAGAAGACAGTCTAACAGTTGTCTCTTGTCGTTGTGGTATTTTTACAAGGCGCGGCGATAGATAAACACTGGGCTGTTGACAGAGAAACCACACGTGTCGTGACGTTGTATGGAGAGAGCATAACAGACACCAGTGAAGCAACAATCTTTGGCGTAGATAACGGCGTGTGATGAAAAGTCTGGTCAGGTTCTCCAAGTTCATGATTCTATCATTTGTTTTCTGAAGCCTCTCTGATTTCTGAATTAAGAAAACATTATGAGAAACTTTTTTTTTTTTTTTTTTTTTTGCAGGTTCATGAATCGAAATGTGGTTTTGTTAGGCTTGTAATACGAATTCGTAAACAAAGAGGGGAAGGAGGGGGGAAGAACAAAGAAAGAAAAATCGACTGCCAATTCTCTCTGTAGAAGACAACGAATTAAACTGAAGTGCAAGATGATGAACGTCGAACGCTTTTTGTTTGAATACACAAGACAAGACTGAATTTGTGACCGAGACCTTAAGGTGCTGCTTGTTTGTTTGTTTGTTTTTATTTTACAGAGGGACTTAACAACCTCTTAGAATTTTAACCTATCATTATTTGAAATTCAACCCGCGTTACTTGTTTCTTGGCCATCCGCTCTCAAACTCATTTCAGGATTGGTAGACCAAACACATATCAAAACCGAACTTTCAAGTCAATACCAGTTAATCGAAAACGCTGTTAAACAACGCATTAGCACACCAGCAAACACACACACACACACACACACACACACTCACACACACACACACACACACACACACACACACACACACACACACACACACACACACACATAGATCTACATATACATACTACATACATACATACATACATACATACATATATACGTACATACGTACATACGTACATACATACATACATACATACATACATACATACACATACATACATACATACATACATACACCTACAGAGATTTGTTTGCATTTACTGTGACATGGTTTCAAGGTCGTAATTGACTACGTTGAAGCACAAGGCTTTTATAGTGTCACATTTATTTATATTGAAACAAAATTATACAATTTATTTCACTAAAAAAAATTGACTGACAGAAAAATCCCATGTTGTATAGAACTTTTCAAATACTAACACAGCTTACGCTACCCATTCAGCTAGCATTGAAGCAGATACAAAGTACAAAAACAGCAAGCTTAGAACACTCCTCAAAAAAAGGAGCGCCCAAGCCTACCTTTATACTCTGCGACTACCCTACACACAACCATGAGAGAGGAGAGAAATACATACAATGTATTGGTCTTATATTCAAGATTGACATAGTCTTTTATTCTTGAACTGACCAAACACACACACACAGACAAGACAGAACATATACATGGTTGCTTCCAAGGCATATAGGTAATACCAAAGAAATAAGAGGGAAGCAGGGAGAATTTTTATAATATAATCAAAGGACACAACTCTTGAGAATTATCTCCCATGTTGTATAGAACTTCTCAAATCTAACACAGCTTACGCTACCCATTCAGCTAGCATTGAAGCAGACACAAAGTACAAAAACAGCAAGCTTAGAACACTCCTCAAAAAAAGGAGCGCCCAAGCCTACCTTTATACTCTGCGACTACCCTACACACAACCGTGAGAGAGGAGAGAAATACATACAATACATTGGTCTTATGTTCAATCATAGCACTCCAAATGTTGTAACTGCCTACATTCATACCGTTCACAAATAAGACTATTAGTTAAACTGGACATGAACATGGTCTAAATTGGTCACAGTCAGTAAACGACTGAGAAATCTTGCTGACATTATTTGTAAACCAATTTTGGGTAGTTGTGACCTTGTTCGTTGATTGTTTTAATGAAACGTATGTCCCTGATAGGCCCGGGAATGCCTGGAGCTCTTTCAGTATGATA
>JAPXFY010000035.1:28731634-28739134 GCA_030674185.1 Monoplex corrugatus
TGGCTGGGCACATTAAAACGAAGTTTATATTGATCATTGATGTGAGTTCAGACAGAAAGGACAGTAGTGTTTTACACACGCGCACGCGCACGCGCGCATGCACACACACAACACACACAACACGCACACACACACACACACACAACACCACACACACGACACACCACAACACACACACACACACACACACAACACACACACACACACACACACACACACACACACACCACACACAAATGGAAGAAAACAAAACAAGACACGCACACATACACACACACACACACACACACAACACACACACACACACAACACACACACCACACACAACACACACACACACACACACACACACACACACACACACACACACACACACACACACACACACACACACACACACACACACACACAATACATCACAAACGGAAGAAAACAAAACAAAACACGACGGACCATGAGATGGAACATTGATGGACATGAACCAACCCACTGACCAAGTCACACAACACACTACTCTGCCCTCCACACACACACACACACACCACACACTATTACGCTCAAAAACACCCGGAAATGCTTCACGTCAGAGTTTCCCTATGTCGATTTCCGCACAAAAAACGACAGACAGGTTGGGGGGGGGGGGGGGGGAGGGGGGGATGTGGAGAGGAGGAGGAGAGAAAAAGATTTAGAATTGACCTGCGAGGCGAGTGCATCTGTGATTATTAACCCTTTGACTCCCGCACCCTATCTATCGTCTGCCAAAACTTAACCCTTTGACTCCCTCACCCTACCCACCAGCTTCCTGCAGGAAGCTGGTGGATAGGGTGAGGAAGTCAAAGGGTTAAGGTTTTTGCTTTGCTAGCATAGTTGACAATGCAGGATGCTGGTGGACAGGGTGCGGGAGTCAAAGGGTTAAGGTGGTCGACATTTCACTTATCGAGCGACATGTCGTAGAGCCGATTTTTTGTTGCTGTGGTTCATTTTGTTTTGAGAGTTTGTGGACATTTTTGTTTTGTTTTGTTTTTTTATTTATTTATTTGTTTACTTTTAATTAATAATAGTAGTAGTTATATAAAGAATAGCAGTAGGTTTATTTGTTTGTTTTTAATAATTAATAGTAGTAGTAATTGTATACAGAATAGTAGTAGGTTCTGATTCTTGTGTGTTTTTTTGTTTTGTTTTGTTTTTGTTTTGTTTAAACTTATGTGGTTTAAAATGTAGGGAAAAATATACTACATTCTGGTTGACTCCAGGATATACTATGACAGTAAGCGTAGTGTACAGCCCTGTCACGCAGTCTCAATCCCAGATGGAATCCACAGCATCATGGATTATCATTCTCATCGACTCATCATCATCATCGCATTGTAAAAACTGTTCCAGCTTCTGTGGCATGGGATGAAGAAAAAAAAAGGTGAGCACAAAGGTAACGTCCCTGAGTGCAATGATCCTTAAAAAGATAATAATAAAACAACAACAACAACAACAACAACAACAACAACAACAACAACAACAACAAAAGACGCTTAATTCCTGATAGCGGCAGAAAAGAAGATGTGTCAGTATGGCGTACCGCTGCGCGAGGCAAAGCCGATAATGGTCAAAGAAAGTGGGTATCAGCCCACAACCAGTTGGAGCAAAATCGATGGAGTGGATTTTGACATGTCATTCACAAGAACAAAAGTATTTTTCTCCTGCTGTCTCTCCAACTCTAGCTCGTATGACAAGAAATCATCAATCCTCAAGCCTCTTTCGGGACTCTCTCTTTTCTCTCTGTTCTCTCTCTCTTCTCTCTCTCTCTCTCTCCCCTCTCTCTTTTTCTCTCTGTCTCTATTTCTATCTTTCTTTCTCTCTCTCTCTCTCTGTCTCTTTTTCTCTCTGTCTCTGTTCTATCTTTCTTTCTCTCTCTCTCTCTTTCTCTCTCTCTCTTTCTCTCTGTCTTTCTGTCTCTCTCTCTTTCTCTGTCTCTCTTTCTTTCTCTCTCTCTGTGCCTCTGTCTCTCTGAAAAACGGACCCCCCCTCCCCCCCGAGAAAAATAGTAAAACAAGATTGATAACAAGATATAAAACTCCATTTACGCTGTTCTTGTTCTCTTTCTGCTCACTCGCTCACTTCTGTTCTCACTCCCTCTGTGTGTGTGTGTGTGTGTGTGTGTGTGTGTGTGTGTGTGTGTGTGTGTGTGTGTGTGTGCGAGAGAGGGAGGAGAAGAGAGAGAGAGAGGTATATGTGTGTGTGTGTGGTGTGTGTGTGTGTATGTGTGTGTGTGTGTGTGTGTGTGTGTTTTGTGTGTTTCTTGTGTGTGTGTGTGTGTGTGTGTGTGGTGTGTGTGTATGTGTGTGTGTGTGTGTGTGTGTGTGTGTGTGTGTGTGTGTGTGTGTGTGTGTGTGTGTGTGTGTTGTGTGTGTTTCTGTGTGTTTCTGTCAGCAAACGATTCTCAGTTGTGAATCGATAGATTTACAGATCTGCACCACAGATCCGATCCATTGGGAAGTCGTGAACGGCTGTTTTTTGTTTTCCTTTTGGAGGGGGGGGGGGGGGCGTTGGGAGTGCGGCGGGGTTCACTATAACCAAAACACGATTTCTGAGCTCTGTAGAGGCAGGGTTTTCCCTAATTTGGGTCCTACATTAAGCACATTATAATTTTTCAACTCCCAAAGTCAGCGAGTAAGGTCGGGGGGGGGGGGGGGGTTCTTTTCCTTCTTAATATCAAATTTTCAGGTCACCTTGACATCAGGGCAGTCCGTAATATTGTATGTAGTTCAGTTCCTTGTCCCTGTGAACGGTAGGGCTTCACTTCACCGTAGGAGGGTATGAACTTGGACATGCATGGCGTAATCTTTGAGACAGGCGTATGACTACTGGCAAGGTCAACCAGAATGGATCATCTAAGGAACCTCGACTGATTTAACCCTTTGACTCCCGCACCCCCGTCCACCAGCATCCTGCATTGCCAACCATGCTAGCAAAAAAAAAACATTTGACCTTTTGACTCCCTCACCCTATCCACCAGCTTCCTGTAAGAAGCTGGCGAATAGTGTGAGAGAGTCAAGGGGTTAAGTTTTTGCAGTTGGTAGATAGGGTGCGGGAGTCAAAGGGTTAAATGACCATTCGCAATTTTCAGCTGACATCTTGTTTCTATCTCGTGTCTAAAAAGGGGGAAATATTATATGGCATGATTTTTTCCTTTCTCCATTTTTGCCACTGATAGACTTGGAAAAAAAAATCGAGAGGGATTTGGGGGACGGGGTGAGGGTTGGGGTTGGGTGGGTGGGTGAGTACACACAGCCTAGCTAGATAGATAGATGTGGCGATAATGTTTTTTTTGTTAGCAAGGGGGGTTCAGCAGGCATTGTTTACAAAGCCGCTCAGCAACAAAGAGGGCAATATTCATCACGCGGTGTAAACACAAAGTTCTTAACTCCTCTTTTAAATGAACATACCGAAGCAAAAGTAAATAGTCATGTCCAGCGCGTGCCGTTTCACGAGAGGAGAAGAGAGAGAGACAGAGAGAGAGAAGAGAGAGAGAGAGAGAGTACAAGATGAGAGAGAGGGGTTACCAAAGAGAGAGAGAGTGAGTGAGTCAGAGAGAGAGAGAAAAGAGAGAGAAAATTACCAACAGAGAGAGAAGTACCAAGAGATATAGAGAGAGACAGAGAGAAAGAGAGACAGATTATCAAGAGACAGAGATAGAGAGAGAGAAGGTTTACCAAGAGAGAGAGAGAGTGGGGGGGGGGTTACCAAAGAGAGAGAGAGAGAGAGAGAGAGAAATTACCAACAGAGAGAGAAGTTACCTAGAGATATAGAGAGAGAGAGAGAAAGAGAGAAGGTTACCAAGAGATAGAATAGAGACGAGAGAGAGGTTACAAGAGAGAGTTACAGAGAGAGGTTACGAAGGAGAGAGAGAGAGAGAGGTTAACAAGAGAGAGGTAGAAGGGAGAGAGAGAGAGGGGTAACAAGAAGAGGTTACCAAGGGAGAAGAGAGAGGTTACCAAGAGAAGAGAGTTACAAGGGAGAGAGAGAAGGTTACAAGAGGAGAGAGAGAGAGGTTACAGAGAGAGGTCACCAAGAGAGAGAGAGAGAGGTTAAAGAGAGGGTTACCAAGAGAGAGAGAGAGAGGTACAGGGAGGTTACCAAGAGAGAGAGAGAGGTACCAAAGTAGCGTTACCAGGAGAGAGACAGTTAACAAGAGAGAGTACCAAGAGAAGAGAGAGAGTTACAAGTGAAGGTTACCGAAGGGAGAAAGAGAGAAGGATTACCAGGCAGAGAGTTACCAAAAGAGGTACCAAGAGAGAGAGAGTTCAAGAGAAGTTACCAAGCGAGAGAGAGAGGTTAACAAGTGAGAGGTACCAAGTGAGGAGAGAGAGGTACCAAGAAGAGAGAGAGAGGCAGTTAAAAGGAGAGTACCAAGGAAAATAGAGAGAAGTACAAGAGAGAGGTTGCCGGGGTGAGCAGGAAGAGGTTACAAGGAGAGAGGAGTTACAAGAGAAGTTACCAGGATGAGGAGAGAGGTTCAGGAGAAGATAGAGAGGATCCCAAGAAGAGAGTTGAGGTTACAAAGAGAGGTTACCAGGCGGAGAGAAGAGGTTACAAGAGAGTTACCAAGGAGAGAGAGAGAGAGTTACCAGGAGAGAGAGAGAGAGGTTACCAAGAGAGAGAGTACAAGGGAGAGAGAGAGAGAGGTTACCAAGAGAGAGAAAGAGAGGTTACCAAGAGAGCTCATCAAGATAAGAGAGAAGTTAAGCCTAAGAGAGTTTACCAGAGATGAGAGTTAACAGTGAGAGGTTACCAAGATAGGAGGAGAGGTGTACAGAGGGTAGGTTACCAGGTGGGAGGAGGAGGTTACCAGGAGGAGGGGGTTAAGCAGAGAGAGGTACAGTGAGTTAGGAGATGATGTTAACAAGAGATGGCACATAAGAGAGATGAGAGAGGTTAAAAAGTAGGTTATCTACAAGACGAGAGAGGAATGTTTTTTACACAAGAGAGGTCACTCAGGAGAGAAGAGAAGGTTAACAAGAGAGAGGTCACCAAGAGAGAGAGAGAGAGGTTAACAAGAGAGAGGTTACCAAGAGAGAGAGAGAGAGAGAGAGCGAGTCAGAGAGAGAGAGGGAGAGAAATTACCAACAGAGAGACAGGTTACCAAGAGAGAGAGAGAGAGAGAGAGAAGGGTTACCAAGAGAGAGAGAGAGAGAGAGAGAGGGGTTACCAAGAGAGAGAGAGAGAGGGGGGGGTTACCAAGAGAGAGAGAGAGGGTTACCAAGAGAGAGAGAGAGGGGGGGTTACCAAGAGAGAGAGGGGGGGTTACCAAGAGAGAGAGAAAGGTTACCAAGATGAGAGAGAGAGAGAGGTTACAAGAGAGAGAGAGAGAGAGGGGTTACCAAGAGAGAGAGAGGGGGGTTGCCAAGAGAGAGAGAGAGAGGTTACCAAGAGAGAGAGAGGGGGGTTACCAAGAGAGAGAGAGAGGTTACCAAGAGAGAGAGAGAGAGAGAGAGGGGTTACCAAGAGAGAGAGAGAGGGGTTATCAAGAGAGAGAGAGAGAGGTTACCAAGAGAGAGAGAGGTTACCAAGAGAGAGAGAGAGGGGGGTTACCAAGAGAGAGAGAGGGGGGGGTTACCAAGAGAGAGAGAGAGAGGTTACCAAGAGAGAGAGAGAGGGGTTACCAAGAGAGAGAGAGAGAGAGAGAGGTTACCAAGAGAGAGAGAGAGAGAGAGGGGTTACCAAGAGAGAGAGAGAGGGGTTACCAAGAGAGAGAGAGGGGGGTTACCAAGAGAGAGAGAGGAGAGAGAGGTTACCAAGAGAGAGAGAGAGAGAGAGGTTACCAAGAGAGAGAGAGAGAGGGGTTACCAAGAGAGAGAGAGAGAGAGGGTTTACCAAGAGAGAGAGAGAGAGAGAGGGGGGTTACCAAGAGAGAGAGAGAGAGAGAGGGGTTACCAAGAGAGAGAAAGAGAGAGAGAGAGGTTACAAGAGAGAGGAGAGGGGTTACCAAGAGAGAGAGAGAGGGGGGTTACCAAGAGAGAGAGAGAGAGAGGTTACCAAGAGAGAGAGAGGGGGGTTACCAAGAGAGAGAGAGAGAGGGGTTACCAAGAGAGAGAGAGGGGGGGTTACCAAGAGAGAGAGAGAGAGAGGTTACCAACAGAGAGAGAGAGGGGTTACCAAGAGAGAGAGAGAGAGAGGGGTTTACCAAGAGAGAGAGAGAGAGAGGGGTTACCAAGAGAGAGAGAGAGAGGGGTTACCAAGAGAGAGAGAGAGAGAGGGGTTACCAAGAGAGAGAGAGAGAGAGGGGTTACCAAGAGAGAGAAAGAGAGAGAGGTTACCAAGAGAGAGAGAGGAGAGGTTACCAAAAGAGAGAGAGAGGGGGGTTACCAAGAGAGAGAGAGAGAGGTTTACCAGTTAGCTCCTCTAGAAGTAGACGTATGTCAGAATCCGAAATGTACGCAACTAAACAGGTTGACTTTGAGTGGAGAAACGCATGAACAGGTATCTTCACTAGCCGTCTCATTTGGAACTCCAACACGATGGTCCGATGCCTCATTGAGACTCACCTCACCTCTCCCCCTCGCCGAGATCGGCAGTAGGAACCACACTCGCCTGGTGCGTGCCTCATGCAGGATGGACAGCCAGTACAGTATGCATCAAGGGCACTTACTGAAACCGAAAAACACTATGCTCAAATAGAAAAAGAAATGTTGGCCGTGGTGTTTGGTCTGGAACGATTCGAGAGGTATGTCTACAGGCATCTATCACCGTTGAGACAGATCATAAACCACTTGAAGCGATCCCTAAAAAGAGTCTTCTGTCAGCATACAAAGAATGCTTCTACGTGCGCAGAGATATGATTGCAATCACATTACCAAGAGAGAGAGAGAGAGAGAGAGAGAGAGAGAGGTTACCAAGAGAGAGAGAGAGGGAGAGAGAGAGAGGTTACCAAGAGAGATGCAAAGAGATGGTCCGATGCCTCATTGCAATATATAATTGTATATAATATGCTCTCTATAATTTTCCATTGTTTTTATTCTTTCTCCCCATTTATAGCCGTGTGTGTGTGTGTGTGTGTGTGTGTGTGTGTGTGTGTGTGTGTGTGTGTGGTGGTGTGGTGCGTGGGTGCGTGTGTGTGCGTGCGTGCGTGCGTGTGCGTGCGTGTGTGTGTGTTTTAGCGCTTAGATTTGATTTTATCAAGATTTTGCGCTATATAAATATTGTAATTATTATTATTATTATGCTGTTATCTACAAGCGAGGATCGGACATGTATCTTGTTGACACTCTTAGCAGATCTCTCAGCGGGAAGCCAGAAAATCAAACCAGCCACAGAGAAGTCATCTTTTGCACAGAACTGGAACAAATTGATGTGTTTCAGGAGCTCACCATCAGTGAAGAAAGTCTTTTGAATCTGCAGAAGACAACCAAAGAAGATCCTGAGATGGACCAGCTGATGAAAATCATACTCCATGGATGGCCAGATACAAAAAAGAACTACCGTTGTCAGCACAGGAATTTGTCACAT
>JAPXFY010000035.1:28741634-28879134 GCA_030674185.1 Monoplex corrugatus
GAATTTGAGCTGAGGTGAGTTGACTAATTAAAAAAGAATGTGTGGTTTTCTTTAACGTTTACATATTTGTATGTTAATTTACGTTTTGTAATTTTTCTGAGTTTTTAATTTTCTGAGTTGATAAATGATTGTTGACTGATGGTTGTAAATTTGTTTTTTGATACTTTGGAAACTGTTTGGTAAGTGTGATTTGGGTTGGTGTGTTGTTAGTTTATTCCCAAGGATCGACAATTAATTTAAACAAAAGTTATACATTCAGTTCCTTGTGTGCGCTTCTCTGGTGCTGTTTTGTTGCCTTTTTGTTTTTGTTTTTGTGTTTGTTTGTTTGTTGTTGTTGTTGGTTTTTTGTGTGTTTTTTGTTTGTTTTGGTGTGTGTTTTGTTCTGCCCCATCTTTTTCATCTCTCCTCTATTACATCCCGCTCCACTCATTTCGACAATCCATACCCCCCCCCCCCCCTACAAACCCACCGAAACAGACCACCATGAGAGCAGAGCACGATGGGCCCCATATCTAGGACTGTTTTTCTTATAGTATTATACATTGTTTGTTTATTTGATATGGCTTTTCTCTGGTCATGTCATACCCATGCAATATGTCTAAACTCGTGTCACGTTATTCAAATGTATGCCATGATTAATTAATCAATGATTTAATGAATTGATTGATTATGTATGTATGTATCTGATTACTTATGTATGTATGTATATGATACTTATCTATGTATCTATGTATGCATGTGTTCTTCCTTATTACTGACATATAATTCTTCAAAATGTTATCAACATATGACCGAGAATTGTATGTGTAATTCATTTAGATATTGATAGGTACCTGTTCATATATTTACAGAAATTACAAAAAGTTTTAGAAACAAAATTCACAATGATGTAATGATAAGAAACTGGGATAGTTGTGATGATGCTTTTGAATTCCATCAAGGCTAGAAATTGCATGACAGGTCTGTACTCTACGCTTGATTCCAT
Organism: Monoplex corrugatus; assembly: GCA_030674185.1. NCBI lineage: Eukaryota > Metazoa > Mollusca > Gastropoda > Littorinimorpha > Ranellidae > Monoplex > Monoplex corrugatus. Next base: position 28,742,620 of record JAPXFY010000035.1, read on the forward strand.
GATATTTATTGGCGTCAACCAGGCCCGAGAGATACAAGCACACGCAGTGTTGGTCAGGAATTTGAGCAACGCCCTCAGTGGCGCATCAGTAAAGTGGATGATGAGACTTAACCCTTTGACTCCCGCCCCCATCCACCAACTGCGAAACTTAACCTTTTGACTCCTCACCTATCCATCAGCTTCCGCAGGAAGTGGTGGATAGGGTGAGGGAATCAAAGGTTAAGTTTTTGCTTTGTAGCATGGCTGACAATGCAGGCTGCTGGTAGACTGGTGCAGGAGTCAAAGGTTAACTGTGTAGTCCCAGTCTTCCCAAAGAGACCGTAATACGCTCAGTTCTGATGGGTCTTTTTTGTAGTTAATCGGAGCTACTCTACTGGCATCGATCACAAAAACCATCTGAGACAGGTGAGTGCCAAACCAATCTTGGTTTGTCCTCTCCTTCTTCCCCAAGTGTTACAGATGATGTCATGAATGAAATGCCAACTCTTCACCTTGGGAATGGCTGTATTTACTTGAAAGTCTATTCTGTTTGGTCGGTTGAGCTCTGTGTGAAGCTCTGGAATGGCTGCCTCGTGGCGTGATGCATGGGCGTCCTTTCTGCTTGATATGGTGGATCCACTTTGCCGCACACTATGGAATGGTCTCTGTTACAGTCAACACTGTAGAAGTTGTGTTTGAGAAGCACAGAGTTGAGGACAGTTCTTCTGATATCGGTCATTTCTAGCCGATGTCAGTGTCCAGACCTTGGGTGTCTCCAGGGGTGTCTCTTGAAGAACGTACTGGCGACACAACTTGCAGGGTGGCTGAGGACAGAGAGGGTGGAAGATGTACTTTCAGCGACAAGGGATAGATTCATATGGAAGGCCATGATCGGCAACGCCATGCGGCAGGGCACATGATGATGATGATGATAATGACTTCCTTTTCATTATCGGGCTGTCGACGGCTAAACCAGCACACCACTAGCTAGATGAAGAGGGTAGTGAGACCCGGACAGGATTTAAAACAAGACCTTTCAAAAAAACGGACGAACACAGTTATAAAGTCAACGGCTACCCATAAAACCCTGCTGCCTTGAAGTGACCCTTAGGAAAAAAAAAAAAAAAACAGGCTGAGGAGTAAACCTTGACAGAAATCCGGAGCTGAAGATTGCTGAAGTCAGAGGTACCAGGCCTGCAGATGCCTTCAGACAATTCATGGAATAGGCGACCATGCGATATTGTTCGTTCGTCCGTCGTTCGACGATGACCAAGGATCATCACGATTCATGTGTCCGGCTGTGACTGATGAGGCCGATTCGTGCACGGAAGGCTCGGCCGCAGACGAGACACATGTGTTCTGCTGGATTCTGGACTTCGGAGTTGGCTCGGAATTTACGCAGCTCTCGTTTCTTTTGTGCTCCACTGATCCTGCTTTGTTCGTAGGAGGCGGCACCTTCGCCAACGCATCTTCTCCATGATGAGCGGTCTTGTGTAAGGGCCTCCCATGTCTTGGTGTCGATGCCGAAGTTTTTCAGGGACGCTAATGTTTATACGGTCATTGTTATATTGCATGGTCACTTATTCCATGGATTGTCTGAAGGCATCTGCAGGCCTGGTACCTCTGACTTCAGCGTTCTTCAGCTCCGGATTTCTGTCAGGTTTATTCCTCAGCCTTTTCGTTTCCCAAGGATTACTTCAATGTTAATATGGTCAGTTACGCCAGAGGGAAAATGGCGCTTACCCGCTCAGGTCCCTTCAGAGTGGAGCAGCACCACTGATCTATGTCAACAGCACTGAGTCCTGCGCTTCAACAGACCAGCCGGCAAAAACTGGGGAAAAATGGCCACATTCATTGCCAGATGTGGCCTGACTTTTAAAAAATATTTTTATAGGATCATTGCACTCAGGGAGATTACTCTTGTGCTCTTTTTTTTTTTTTTTTTTTTTGCGTCCCATTTTCTACGTCACTTTAATGGTCACAGAAGCTAGCACAGTGTTTACAATATGATAATGATGATGTCGATGAGGATGATAATCATAATGCTATGGAGTTCCATCTAGGATTAGAATGCGTGACAGGGCTGTACTCTACGCTTACTATCATAATGTATTCTGGTGTCAACCAGGCCGAGAGATACAGACACCTGCGGTGCTGGTCAGAAAATTTGAGCAACATCCTTAAAGACACATCTGTGAAGTGGATGAGACTCGCTGTGTGGTCCCAGTCTTCCCAATGAGCCCATAGTACGCCCAATCTGGGCAGGAGCCGGTTAGAGCCGAAAAATCCCACAATGATTTTTGAAGGGAAATGATGGGGATTCGAACCCACAACCTTCCAGTCGGTAGTCCGTTGCGGTAACCAATACACCACGGCGATTAGTCGACCTTGGATGTTGTTAATGTTAGTGTTTTCGTCCTTAATTGTGGAGAAGACACGACTTCAGTTTTGACTGAGGGGATTTCCGATTGTGGGTCTGGAGGTGGCTGGTGAGGCCAGTCCAGGTCAGGAAGGCTCTCCCACGCGTAGGGCAAACGTGGGCTGGTGCAACTGTAGAATGAAGATCACTCGTGCCTTGGGCGCTTTTTGTTTTCTTGAGCCTCTACTGTACGTCTTCTTTCTGCTGCTCTTGCTCCGATGGTCAGCTTGGCCTCGCCAGTTCGGTCGATCTAGTGCAAGCTTCTCCCAAGTACTGGGGTTGACGCCAAGATCGTTGATGGATACTTTGAGGCAATTTCTTTTTGGCCACCAACTGAGCGCTTCCTCTGATCTTGTAGACAGCTGAAGAAAAGAAAGGAGTCCCAGAGGTGGTTCATTGCTTGTTCTCAGCCTTGTTCCTGCAGCTTCTCGTGCAACATCTGGGGTGCCAAGCCATACTGGCTCTTGCCTGTCCTTGGATTTCATCAGCATGTGCCCCCGTGGGGATGCCGGGGGCTCTTTCAGTATAAATAGTACCCCACCTTCTGGAAATTCTCATTTCTGTCATTCTCTTTGTTTCTGCCTTTTCCTTATGCTTGCTGTCATTTCTTCCTATCATTTTCAGTCTTGCTGGTCCATTCACCTGTATGTGTTCGATAAAGTCTTACGTACTTTTCTTTGGTACATGTGTTAAGCGCATTTTTGGCTCTAGGGAGATGAGATAATTGCGGAAGCAGTTTTAGGTGATTTATGCTCGTTTTTAGATATGTTTTGGTGTCCTTTAGGTATGCTTAAATTAATATTCAGTGTTTTTTTAAATCCCCTGTGCGATAAATTGGACGGAGTGGTCAAGGCCGGGGCATGTCCTTTGATTAATTATGTGCACGAATGCATTGATATATGTACTTAATTATCTTTTCTTTCTTTTTTTTTTCCCTGTTGAAGTTTGTATGTTTTGGAGCAGTTATAGCCCTGATAAGGCTCTACGCAGTCGGCTGGGCTTTAAGCAACAATAACAGTGATAATCAGCAATACAGAGAGGGGGAGACCTGTATCTTTGTTCTGTCTCATACCCACCCCACTGGCAATTCCATGATCTCTCGAGATCGATGTATGTTGTTTCGATTGATGTGAGTACACTTGTGAGTTGTACTGTATTTTGACCCTAAACGTGGAGCAGTGTAGCTCTTCATTCTGCTTTAATTTTATTCCGTGGATGTTGCAAGATGTTTGAAATTCGCTTAGGTTATCGTCATCATCATTATCATCATCATATCATCATCGTCATCACTATCATCTCATCTCATCATCATCACCACTCTCTCATCTCATCATCATCATCATCATCATCATCTCATCATCGTCTCATGTTGTGTTGTTTTTGTTGGTGTGTTATTATTATTATATCTATACTATTAGTCGTGTAGTCGTAGTGTCATTGTCTTCGTCGTCGTCATCATCATTATTGATCATCATCATCATCATCAACAGCATCATCAACATCATCAAACAACATTACTGTTGTTGTTATTGTTGTTGTTATCATTTCTTCTTCTTCTTCTTATTGTTTTGTTGTTGTTGTTGTGTCGTCGTCGTCGTCATCATCGTCGTCGTCGTCATCATCATCATTATCACAACCATTAGCTGTTGTTGTTATTGTTGTTGTTGTTGTGTGTTACTATCATTATATCATCATCATCATCACACCCCCACACCATCTCATCATCATCCCTCTCTCATCATCATCATCATCATCATCATCATCATCATCATCATCATCATCATCATCATCACCTTATTACTATATGTCACTCTGCGTGCCCTCCGATTTATGTGACTGTCCATGTTTGCCTGCAGAGTGAGAGAGATGATGCGGAGCAAACTGCGTGCGGTGTATGGGACACGGGACAGGGTGGAGGACGACTCTCCTTCGTCTTTGCCTGTGTCTTGATCGTTGTGACTGTCGGTAAAAGCTTAAATGTTGTTTCCCCTCGATCTGCCTGCCCCCCCCCCCCCCCCTCTGTGTCTCTGTCTCTGTCTGTCTGTCTGTCTGTGTCTCTCTGTCTGTCTGTGTCTCTCTGTCTGCTCTCTGTCTGTTGTTCTGTCTGTCTGTGTCTCTCTGTCTTGTCTGTGTCTCTGTCTGTCTGTGTCTGTGTCTCTGTCTGCTGTCTGTTCTTCTGTCTGTCTGTGTCTCTGTCTGTCTGTCTGTTGTGCTCTCTGTCTGTCTGTCTGTCTGTGTCTCTCTGTCTGTCTGTGTCTCTCTGTGTCTGTCTGTGTCTCTCTGTCTGTCTGTGTCTCTCTGTCTGTCTGTGTCTCTCTGTCTGTCTGTGTCTCTGTCTCTGTCTGTCTTCTGTGTCTCTGTCAGTCTGTCTGTGTCTGTCTTCTGTCTGTGTCTCTGTCTGTCTGTCTGTGTCTGTCTGTCTGTCTGTGTCTCTCTTTCTGTCTGTGTCTCTTCTGTCTGTCTGTGTCTGTCTGTCTGTCTGTGTCTCTTTTGTCTGTTCTCTGTCTGTCTGTGTCTTCTGTCTGTCTGTGTGTCTCTGTCTGTGTCTCCCTGTCTGTCTGTGTCTCTCTGTCTGTCTGTCTGTGTCTCTCTTTCTGTCTGTCTGTGTCTCTGTCTGTCTGTCTGTGTCTCTCTGTCTGTCTGTCTGTGTCTCTCTTTCTGTCTGTCTATGTCTCTGTCTGTGTCTGTCTGTCTGTGTCTCTCTGTCTGTGTCTCTCTGTCTGTCTGTGTCTCTCTGTCTGTCTGTGTGTCTCTGTCTCTGTTCTCCCTGTCTGTCTGTGTCTCTCTGTCTGTCTGTGTGTCTCTGTCTGTCTCTGTCTCTGTCTGTCTCTGTCTCTCTGTGTTTCTATGTTTATATCAAGTAGTTGTGGTTGAATGTATTGATCAACTGTATGATGTCTGAAGGATACAAGAAACGTCAGATCTGTGCACTAATTGAATGTTTGTTTGTCTGATAGCCAATTATTGTAAAATTGACAGTTGGATGATTGAGATAGATGCGGTTAATGACAAATATTCTTAGCTGGCTAGTTAAAGAATATGGACTAGAATACAAATGAAAGGACTACTGTAAATGCAAAGATGAATGTATCCCAGTTATGTGACGGTAAACGATAGAAGGGGACAATGTGACAGAGTTCATTGCAGTTTGATAGTATAACTTGTATGAATGTATAAGAAAATCTGATCTCCTCCCCTCCCCTTTCCCCATGCATGTATTGTGGCCTAAGGCCGATGTACAATAAACATTGTTCTGAGTTCTGAGTTCTCTCTCTCTCTCTCTCTCTCTCTCTCTCTCTCTCTCTCTCCTCTCTCTCCTCCTCTCTCTCTTCTCTTCTCTCTCAATTTATGTATTGTTGTTTGAATTAAAAGACGTAATGTAAATCAAAATTCTGATAATACGATTAAGTACTACGATGCAATGCAAAACGTAGAGCTCTTTTGATTCCTTAGCATAGGTGCGGTGATTATTGTGCAGTGTATGTTGTTTTTTTTCTATGTATTTGTGTACATGTACATGTATATGTATTGTACTGGAATATATCATGTGTGTGTTTTAGGTGAAATATTATGGAATTGTCAAAACCGGATCCCCTCTCCATTCCATCCATGTGTTTTATTGTGGCCTAAGACCGATGAACATTAAACAATTGAATCTGAGTTCTGTGTTTCTCTGTGTGCTCTCTCTCTGTCTGTATCTGTCTGTATGTCTCTGTCTCTGTCTCTTCCTGTCTCTCTCTGTCTCTCTCTTTTATAAGATGTTTTTTTTAGCAACCACAGATATGTAAGTTTGCCGATGTGCTAAGGTAACAATAAACACCACGAGGGTGCGGATGGGACCCGGAGCAGCAATGCCCCGCCATCCTCGGGACATCCACCTCCCAAGCTCCCGACGCCAACCGACAGCCATCTCTTCAAGCAAAGGGATGGGAGGGGGGGGGGGCGGGCTGTCCATGCGCTGCATGACTCATTCGGACCCAGTCATCAGTCACCTTGTTTATAATTACCTGTACCGTTGGAAAATAAAGACTCGTTTCATTTCAATTTCTTTCTTGTTTACTAATGTTGGACCCTTCAGCGTATTGCCTACACGCGATCAGAATATCAAAAAATGCCTGTTAAAGATCTGCAAGTCACGAATGTTCGTTGCTTATGGAAACACGAAAGCACGTAAGTGTATGTCCCCGAAAACGGTAAATGAGTCTCTTAATAGCTGGGCAAACACGCGCGCGCACGCACGCATGCACGCAAGCACCACACACGCACACACACACACACACACACACCACTTTCTCTCTCCTCTCTCTCACTTACCTCACTCACTCGCTCACCTCACTCACTACACCTCACTCACTCACTCACTCTCTCATAACACTGGCCATACACGTATAAACTCGCTCATGTTTTCCGATGCATACGGTAGTTTTAGCTCATAAACGATACGCAAGCACACACAAATGTGTATGTTTACATACTGAGACCTAGAAATTTTTTAAAGACAACAAGTGTACCTTTTCACAGTGTTCAACTATTTTATCTAAATCCCGCATTTCAGAGTCATACTGCTTGATACTGCAAAGCTAGAACGAGATTGAGGCAGCCGAAATGTGGTTTCTAAGAAGAGAGTTGAGAGTTCCATGGACAGCAAAGAAAACAAACGAGACAGTCTTAATGGAGGCAGACTCAAAAAGATCATTGATAAAGAAGATTAGGAAAAGACAAGCAACACTTATAGGACATTTCATGAGGAAAGGGGAATTAGAGCACCTGGTCACAACAGGAATGCTGGAGGGAAAGAGAGCACCAAGTAGACCCAGGGAGAAATATTGGACGGACTTTCAGGGTGGCTGAAGACAGAAACGGCGGGAGATATACTTGCAGCGACAAGGGATAGATAACAGTAATGTTTATTTGTATAGCACATATTCCATATAAAAACATGCTCACCAGCGCTTTACATTTCGCAAGAAAGTCAAATGGTGATAAAAAATGTTCACAATTACATACACAATAAGATAACAACAAACATTAAAGCTATACAAGTAAGAAGACACATAAGAAACCACAGAATATTAAAATTTAAACACTGATTTATGTAATGAAAAAAGATTAACAGATTTTTCATATGAATAAAGAGGCATGAAAAAAGATTAACAGATTTTTCATATGAATAAAGAGGCATACTGTGTTTATATATTGCTGCGTGTGTGTGCTTGCGTACGTGTGTATGTGTGTGTGTACGTGTGCGTGTGGGTGTGTACGTGTGTGTGTGCGTGCGTGTGCGTTGCTGTGCGCGTGTGTGTATGTAAGAATGTGTGTGTGTGTGTGTGTATGTGTGTGTGTGTGTGCGTGTGTATGTGTGTGTGTGTATGTTGTGTGCGCGTGTGCTATGTTTGCATGCGTGTGTGTGTGTTTGTGCATGCAATAGTTGTACATAAAATTATAATCAATATTTTGAATGATGCATGCAATAGTTGTACATAAAATTATAATCAATATTTTGAATGAAGATAAAAACAGAAAAATTCTAATTCATATACAGGAAAAACATCATAACTTCAGTATTACAGCATTAACACCTTGACAATCAAAATTACCTCACAAATTATAAACTATTCACATATCATACATCACAATTTACATACAAACAAAGATTAAAACATTTCTTTAAGTATTTCAGTCTCTTTCCCACTCAATTTCTCCCCTACCCCCTCCTCAGCTGTACACATACAGTGATACACACACATGCTCACTCATGCACACACACACACACACACACACACACACACACACACACACACACACACACACACACACACACACACACACACACACACACACACACAGACATACACACATGCACGCTCACACACACCTCGCTCTATAGGCCCTTATACAAAATACTGTTATACAGGCAGGAGAGATTAGTCTGATGACAGACTTGCAAACTAAGGTTCTTCAGGTTAGATGAGTTTGAAAGATGTGGGTTTTCAGGTGCCGTTTGAAGGTTGAGAAACACTTAGTTTTTCTGAGAGACAGTGGTAGAGAGTTCCATACATTTGGGCCAAAGACAGAGAAAGACTTTTTACCAAAGGTGTCTAGAGAGAAGCGAGGAACAGTCAACAGTGAGGTGTCAGAAGAGCGGAGCGTTCGAGAAGGTTTGTAACCCTGCAGGAGGTTGGCAAGATAGGATGGCATGTTCTCGTGATAGATACACTGAAAGCAGAGACAGGCAACTTTATATTGAATCCTAGCCTTTACCCGGAGCCAATGAAGTGTTCTAAGCAGAGATTTTGCACTCTTACGCCGGGACTTGCGGAGAACAAGGCGAGCCGCGTGGTTCTGTATGCGCTGAAGTTTAAATAGTTAATTGTCATGGAGACCTGCGAATAGAGAGTTACAATAGTTCAGTCTAGATAGTATGAAAGAGACAGCAAGCTTGTTGGCAGCATCTGTGGAAAGGAAGGAGCGAATCTTACCTATTCTGCGTAGCTGATAGTACAGAGTACTGCACAACTGTTTGACATGGGCTTCCATAGACAGATTCGTATGGGTGGCCATGATCGCCAACGCCATGCGGCAGGGCACATGATGATGATGATGATGACGATGACTGCTTGATGGGTGTACCTTTGCATCATAGTGAAACAATGTCCGAAACATTTAACCGAACCATTGTCAAGTGCACAGTTTTTGCATTATCATGAATAAAGCCTTTTTCGCTCTACTTTCTAGGTTTCTGCATGCTGTAACAAAACTTAAGTTTAGTTGAATATATACATCTCAAGTGTTTGTAGACATATACTACTGGTAAACTGTTTCCATCATGATATATAATATATTATACTCGTCACTCTCTAGCGCTCAGAATACCCACGAGCACAGTAACGTACCTTTGTTTACGTTAACTTCAAAACCCAGAGAAGACGATGCTCCTCTTAGATCATTTAACCGAGTCTGTAGTCCACAGCAGCTTCATGTATCTACACACTTGCATACACATGTACACGATGCTGGATATCGATGATTTCATGATAACGGCGATGATCACGATGCTGTGATTATCGATGATTTCATGATAACGGGGCCGGTGATCACGATGCTGTGGGGTTCTTTCGAGGACTGAGACTTTTTATGTGGTCCGAAACGAGAAAATCTTTACTTGAAGATTACTTAGTTGTATTTAAGACAGATTCTAACGGAATTTGCTGCAAATGTGTGGCGTGCTAGGAACACTTGTTCCTCATGTTTCATTAAATTTGGTAAACGGTCAAGCTTACAACTACGTAAAACTTGTTTACAAGTGTTAGCAAGGATTTCTCAATCGTTTGTGAATTGATTTTGGCCAGACTTAGACAGTCTGTCCAGTCTAGTATAGAGCACGTTCAGTGCCATAACTTCCAAACACACGTGGTCTAATATTTGGATTACTGCAGTTAAAAATATTGATTAATTATATGTCAGCAGTTTGTGAACCGATTTTATTAATATTTAAGTCGTGTTGTATTAGCAACTAGAAAATGGATAGCTGAAAAGTATGTGAGAGCTTTTCTTTGGATAAGTATCACTTTGAACGTTTTACGAATACAAAAAGGGTGATTATCAACATGGCCTGACGATATTGATTGTTATTTCTTCTTTGTTTAGAGTCGCAACGCTTACTTCAGTTTCCCTGTATATCACGTGACGTACCGAATGTAAGGTATGCGCAGTATGGCGTACCCGAACAATAAAATGGTTGAGATATTGGAAACTGGAATTGGAACAAACATTTACTCAACAGTGATTTTTTTTAATGGCGTTGGGAAAGTTCTGTCTATGCTCCATCAATATTTGCCAACAATTTTGTGGCAGACCAGTTGAGTTTGTGCAAAATTCACAAATTTACAGAACTTTTCTTAGACAGTTTTAGAATATTTATTTATTTATTTACTTATTTATTTGTGCATGTTATACAGACGCGACGACCCAACAACCGAACGTGGCGGAATGTACCGATGATTTGGAAGAGTGTCAACTATGGTTCTTGGAGTCACCTGAAGCCTGCGATAACAACACACACCCCGCCTTCTTCAACTGCTCGGCCAGCTGTGGAAAATGCCAGGGTGAGTCACATGATGATGAATTCTTGGTGTTGTGGAGAAATCATAGACTCTTGAGTGGTCATTATCTCCGATCATTAATCAAAACAGTTTGTTATGACGCTAAACATAGATGGAGCTGCAGCCTCCAATTGAGATTCTTTTTTTTTTGTGCGGACACTCAAGAGCAAACGGACCACTTGTTTGTATCCTCTAACTCCGAGGGTAAGTAAATTTTCCATTCACTTGAAACGACTTAAAAGGTGTTCTTCTGACTTATACCGATTCCTTACGTGGTCTTGATGAGATTCGTTGTAGACTTTGGCAGCACTGTCTTGAAAACTGCATAGAAATCCTCTTGAGTGTCCAGTTACATACGAACTACAGGGCGAAAAGTGCTCATCATCTCTATACTTTTTTTTCAGTGTAACTAAATCAGGAAAAGATACGTCCAGTCCTTCCAGTTATCGCCCAGTAGCCTTAATCAGCTGTTTTGTAAACTGGTGGGGGGAAAATGAAACGGGTTCATGTACGAACTTGAAACACACGGCCTTCTGGCTAAAGAGCAGTGTAGTTTTCGTAAGAGCTACTCCACGATTGACAATTTAATCCGCCTTGAAACCATAAACCATCATGCCCTTTTGAAAAAAAATATGTCGCCATTTTCTTTGATCTAAAAAAAAAGCTATGATACCACCTGGAAATTTGGAATACTGGTTGATTCGTACCCTTAATGTGTCACCTTGTAAGGGACTCAACAACCTGAGAGTGATTCAGTGTCCAGACCAGAGAGGAGTACCCGAGGAAGAAATAAAAGGAAGGAATTCAAATCCCCAGGTGTTGTAGAGGTACGCAGGGCTTATATTCCGGTAAGGGTCAGAAGGAACCAACCACCGGTACTTTGTTCAGCAGTTTTTGCTCTCCAACTTTGCCACAATCCATCGAGGTATGAAATTAAATGTGAAGTTCATCATCATCGTGTGCCCTGCCCCACGTCGTTGGCGATCATGGCCGAAAGAGTGCTGAACAGACAAAGGGAAAGTGTTAGAGGTAAGGACAGAGTGCTGAACAGACAAACGGAAAGTGTTAGAGGTAAGGACAGAGTGCTGAACAGACAAACGGAAAGCGTTAGAGGTAAGGACAGAGTGCTGGACAGACAAACGGAAAGTGTTAGAGGTAAGGACAGAGTGCTGAACAGACAAACGGAAAGTGTTAGAGGTAAGGACAGAGTGCTGAACAGACAAACGGAAAGTGTTAGAGGTAAGGACAGAGTGCTGAACAGACAAACGGAAAGTGTTAGAGGTAAGGACAGAGTGCTGAACAGACAAACGGAAAGTGTTACATCCTTTGCCCTCAACCGACTCGGAACCATCTGTGAAGATTTTGATAATGTTAGGAAAATTTTGAATTCTTAATAGGCTTTGTAAGCCAGAGGAGAGGCTGAATCCTTTTCATCAGTGGCCAGGTCAAAATAAACCGATGGTGGTTTCTAGGGTCCATATGAAAGATAGATGGAAATTAAAGAAAATCGTGATACGACTGCAATGATCTCAGCATCTTGAAGGTAGGGCAGGGTGCAGATCCTGGCAGGGGTAAGGATTTGTAATTTTCTTTGTTCTATGAAAACTGGTACATCATCATCAGGTGCCTTGCCGCATGGCGTTGGCGATTATGGACTTCCATCTGTCTCTATCTCTTGTTGCCTCAAGCATCTCTTCCACCCTCCCTGTCTTCAGCCACTCTGCAAGTCCGTCTAGTATCTTCTCCCTGGGTCTACCTGGATTTTGAGTTTTTGAAAATTGGCACACACCAGGAAAAAGGGAGTTATAGATGATCTCTTTGCTCGTGCACAAATCTCTCGTTTATTCCTGTTCCTCTTTACAAGCTGTAGCAGCTAAAGTCGCTTTACAGAAAACCAAAACTGTTTTGCTCCGTTTACTTATCTCCCGTCTGTCCCTATTATTAGTGTACAAAAAAAACACACAAAAAAACAAAAAACAAAAAAACACAACACAACAAACAAAAAACCCACAAACAAACAAACAAACAAACAAACGAAAACAAACAAACAAACAAACAAACAAACAAACAAGCAAACAAACAAACAAAAAACTCTCCCCTAAACAAGAACTGTGTGATTTCATTGAGAAACTTCACGACCTTTTTTGCTATTGGGAGACTTAAATGGCATTCCCCTCGCTGATACTTAAGCCTGAGCTATCTTGTTGGAAAATCCCTGAGTAATAAGACACGCTGTCTAAGTGACAGTCTCCTGCCCGTGTTTGCCGTACTGATGGTACACTTTTCTGTTCAGATTTAAGATCTGTCATTGGCCATGGACCACGAACGGTGCTTTGCTTTGATGATCTACATTGAAATGACCACTTTCCTGTTGTTTTAACCAAATACAGATAGAGTGAATCCCAATCAGAATGACTTAATTTTAACAAGGCGAACAGGGACTTTTTCACTGTGAACATCCCGAGTGAATTACAGGAAGAGAAAGTTGTGCAAAACGAAGGTGCACCAGACATTCCAATAAACGTCATCGTCAGTCGTGCTAAAACGGTAATCCCCACATCATCAATCAAACTCCGAACGCCTAAAACACTCTGGTTTAACGCTGAATGTAATCAAATTCAACAAGCACACAGGAAGACTCAATGTCGTGTCTTCCCCACATTATCAGCAGACGACCTCGGACCCCACCAAAAGCTTAGAGCAAAATCCAGACATATTTTCGAAACTTGTTGACGTCAGTTTTGGAGAGAGGGTTGCTCCACGCTACCGTCTAAAAGCAAAAAATAAACAAAGCAAAAAGAAAAAAGAAAAGAAAAAAATAGCGGAAATCCATGGAGCAGATTAAAGGGAAAACGCCTGCCCTACTGTAAAACCACCTCAAATAGGTTCCCTGATCCCCTTTAGGGATGCCGGGGGCTCTTTCAGTATAAATAGTATCTCACCTTCAGGAAATTCTGTGCTAGAAATTTCATTGTCAACGTTTCGTTTCTGCCTTGTTGCTTTGCTTTCTGTCATTTCTTCCTATCATTTTCTGCCTTGCTGGCCCATTCACCTGTATTTCTCTGAAACCTTGTATACTTTCTCTTAGGATTTTGTAATTGGGTACATATATTGAATGCATTTTTGGCTCTAAGGATATGTTATGTGCATAAGCAATTTTAGGTCATTTAGGCCTGCTTATATATGTATGTATGTTTTAATGTCCTTAGTTATGTTTGAAACTAGTACATGTATTGATTTTTTTAATCCCCTGGTTATAAATTGGACAGCGCCAGGGGAATGTACTTAGGTTAAGTGCACGAATGCATTGATATGTGTACTTTTTTTCTTTATTTTTTTTTTCTTCTCCTTTGAGGTATGGTCCGCCCGTGGGGATGCCGAGGGCTCTTTCAGTATGAATAGTATCTCACCTTCTGGAAATTCTGTGCTAGAAATTTATTCTTTTCTGTTCCTCTTTGTTTCTTTCATCCTCCTTTGCTTTCTGTCATTTCTTCCTGTCATTTTCTGCCTTGCTGGTCCATTCACCTGTACGTGTTTGATAAAGGCTTACGCACTTTCTCTTAGGATTGAGAACTGGCTACATGTATTAAGTGCATTTTTGGCTCTTTGGAAATGAGATGCGGAAGGAATTTAGGTAATTTAGGCCCGTTATTGTGTTTTAGTGTCCTTATATTTATGTTTAGATTCGTAATCAGGTATGTTTTTTAAATCCCCTGTGTGATAAATCGGACGGAATGGTCAACGCCAGGGGCATCTCCTTAGATTATGTGCGTGAATGCATTGATATGTGTACTTAATTTTCTTTTCCTTTTTTTCCCTGTCGAATTATTCTGTATGTTTTGAAACGGTTACAGCGCTGATATGGCTCTACGTAGTCGGCTGGGCTTTAAGCAAAAATTATAGTGTAACAGGGTCATCGCAGTGTTTCATGCGTTTTGAGTTGGTTGTGTATAGCCTTGATAAAGCTGTACGCAGTTGGTTTTGCTTTAAAAATCAGTCATGATGGTCTTAATAATATTACTATTATTGCTGCTATTAGTACCATTATTGTTTTGCCAGTGTTAATGCTTTTAGATGGTGTTTATGGCGATGGTGATGATTGATAAGCTAATGGTTGCAGTATGCGAGGATCTACCACAGGTGAACAATGCTTCAGTTCGTTTCAACGGGGAGGTCTCGGCCTACCCCTTCCCTAAATATGGCGACAGAGTGACCTGGGTGTGTGAGGACAGTTTTCAACAAGTGGCGGGTGCACAAGGAAAACGGGTCTGCACTGAGGATGGAACATGGATCGTCAGTGCTGAGGATGGTACCCCGCCTGTCTGTGAACGTATGTTGCTTTTTGATGTATTTTGTAATAGGACAAGAACAGCTTGACTCTTTAAGGCCTGATAAACTCGAAATTCCGCTTAGCTTCAAGCTTTCCTAATGCCCCCGGCCAAATTCCTGGTTCACCTTTGTTGGGTGTTAAAAATTGTCAGTTAACTTAAAGAGTTCCTTTTCAGTTAACTTAAAGAGTTCCCCTTTTGGGATTCCGGGAGCTCTTTCAGTATAAATAGTATCCCCACCTTCTGGAAATTCTGTGCTAGAAATTGCCTCTTTTCTGTCACTGTCTTTGTTTCTGCCTTGTTCCTTTGCTTTCTGTCATTTCTTCCTATCATTTTCTGCCTTGCTGGTCTATTCACCTGTATGTGTTTGATAAAGTCGTACTACTTTCTCTTAAGATTGATAACAGGGTATACATGTATAAAGTGCATTTTTGGCTCTAGGGAAATGAGATATACAGAAGCAGTTTTATGGAATTTAGGTCTTTTTTTACATAATGCTTTAGCGTCCTTAGTTATGTTTAAATTTGTATTCAGGTTTGTTTTTTTAAATCCCCTGTGCGATAAATTGGACGGAGTGGTCAACGCCAGGGGTATCTCCTTGGATGATGTGCACGAGTGCGTTGATATATGTGCTTAATTTTCATTTCCATTTTTCCTGATGAAGTATTGTGTGTGTGTTGAAATGGTTCTAGCCCTGATATGGCTCTACGCAGTCGGCTGGGCTTTAAACAGAAATAACAACAATAACAATAACTTAAATAATTCTGATAGTTTAAATTTTTTTTTTTTATTGAATTTCACTAGAAACCAGCCGTTGTCAAGTGTAAATGTAAGACATCATAGAACAAAAATAAACAATAAGTACAAGAAAGAACAAATAACCCATTCGATTGACATCCAAGGTGGATCAGAGAACCGAATAAAACATCGGTTTCTCACAATGCTTTAAAATTATTGAAGGCTTCTTCAAAAAATTTTTTTGCTAGTCTTCGTATAGTCTAAGAGTGGTAGGACTTTAAAACTCACTCAACTAACTAACTAACCGACAAATACAAAAATTGTTGTATTTATTTGTTATTGTTGTCTTACGTTGGCACTTAATATTTTTCAGCGATTACGTCATGCGAGGAGCCGCCACCCGTGGCTTATGTCTACAGAAACGTCATATCCTACGACGTGGGCACGAACGTCAGCTACGCCTGTTACCAAGGTTACCAGAAGACGTCAGGAAGTTTACAGCGAACGTGCACCAGATATGGCATCTACACTGGCGATTCGCCCGTTTGCCAACGTAGGTAGATAGTTGTCGGTTTATTCGATTTTCGTCATGCCGAGAGTTTGATCTCAATTGTGTGCCGTTAACGTAATAGGAAAAGATGTTTCCTGCTTGACAAGATGGTGGAATATATCAGTTCTGTCTATTTGACATTGGTGCATTATCTTAACTGCAATGATTATGGACTGAGATCCTATCCCTGGTTGTGCTATGTGTCACTGAAATATAACATTATGCAGCACATTGGTATAGTACATTGTTGTGCTTTATGAACACTCTTCATCAAAGTTACTTACAACAAATACTTCCCCCTGTGGGGTTTCCGGGGGCTCTTTCAGTATAAACGGTATCCCCACCTTCTGGAAATTCTGTACTTGTAATTTCTTTTCTGTCACTCTCTTTGTTTCTGCTTTGTTCCTTTGCTTCCTGCCATTTCTTCCTATTATTTTCTACCTTGCTGGTCCATTAACATGTATGAGTTCGATAAAGTCTTATTTTTCTTAGGATTGAAAATTGGGTACGTGTGTTAAGTGCATTTTTTGGCTCTAGGGAAATGAGATATGGAAGCAATTTTAGGTAATTTAGGCTCGTTTTTATGTTTTAGTGTCCTTATATTTAAAATTGTATTCAGCTTTGTTTTTTTTTAAACCCGCTGTTTTATAAATTGAACGGAGTGGTCAACACCAGGGGCGTCTCCTTAGATTATGTTCACGGATGTACTGACATGTGTTAATTTTTTTTTTTTTTTTTTTAACGTTTTGAAGTATTGTGAAATGGTTATAGCCCTGATATGGCTCTACGGAGTCGGCTGGGCTTTCAACAAACAGTAACAATACAACAATCACAGGTCGAATTTATTTTTTATTGACTCTGGTGTGCTACTGACACAGAAAACAAGATTTAGGCTCTTGTTGCTCTTGGTCTTAAACGAGAATGAAGAGAAATGGTCATAGTTCTATTATAGTATGTGCTTGACTGTTCTACACACACACACACACACACACACACACACACACACACACACACACACACACACACACACACACACACACACACCACACACACACACACACCCCTTGTGGTGTGTATGGTTACAAGCACAGACCTTGAGCTCAAGGTTTGTGAGTTCCTTGTCTTCCATTGGGGCGCAGTCGACTTGGAGAGACAAATAGAACATTCAGCGTGCCACAGAGTGGCTTACCAAAAACTTACCAGAATCTCAAGACCTCCACAGCACGCATAGTTTATGCACGCTCTTATGGCATTTGAAATGGCTGTCTTTATCCTCCTTTTCTTATCACTTGCCATTTGTTGTGTTAGTGCACGTGAAATCGATAGAGCACTGCAACGTCAGCTTGAGAGCCTGTCCGTAAAAATCAAACTGAAATATGTCGTGTTTTGACCAACAGGAGCCTGTCCGTACCCGGGTGTGCCATCTTATAATAATAAATAATAATAATTACAATATTTATATAGCGCAAAATCTTGATAAAATCAAATCTAAGCGCTGAAACACACACACACGCACGCACGCACACACACGCACGCACGCACACACACGCACCCACGCACACACACACACACACACACACACACACACACACACGGCTATAAATGGGGAGAAAGAATAAAAACAATGAAAATTATAGAGAGCATATTATATACAATTATATATTGCAATGTGATTCCCCTCCGAGTGGAGACAGGCTGCAGAGGGGATTGAGTGAGGTCAGGATTTTATGCAGAGGAGAAAAGGTAAGTTTTGAGAGCGGACTTGAAGGAGACAAAAGTAGGTTGCTGACGGACTGAGAGAGGAAGTTTGTTCCAGGAGAGCGGACCAGAAACAGAGAAGGCTCGTGGACCATAGGTATTGAGCTTAGTGCGTGGAAAGGGAAAAGTCAGAGGATCGGAGGCAGAGCGGAGGGTACGTGAGGGAACATAGATCTCAAGTAGGCTTGACAGGTAATCGGGGGGCTGCGTTATTGAGGCTTTTGTAGCACATGGTGTCTAGTTTGTACTGTATGCGCTTTGATACAGGGAGCCAGTGAAGTTGTGCCAGGAGAGGAGATATGTGGTCAGCTTTTTTCTTTTTGAGTACAAGGCGTGCAGCATTGTTTTGATTGCGCTGTAGGATGTGAGTGGTGGAGGCAGGAAGACCGGACAGGAGTGAATTGCAATAGTCTATGCGAGACATTATGAAGGAGGAGAACGAGTTTTGCAGTTGTTTCGACAGAGAGATACTCCCTGATCAGGCTTATACGATGGAGGTGATAGTAGCAAGATCTGGCTGTTTGAGAAACAAAGTTGTTCATGGAGAGGGTAGAGTCAATGCAGACACCAAGGTTTTTAGCTGAATCAGAAATTGGGACTGATGTGTTACATAATGGGAGAGAAAGAGGAGGCAGCTGAGAAAGTTTCTGACGGGTGCCAATGAGGATAGCTTTTGTCTTGTCATCATTTAGCTGAAGTTTGTTGTATGTCATCCAATTTTTAATGTCCGAGTAACACTCAGTGGTGCGAGTCAGGAGAAAATTAAACTGAAAATGTCGTGTTTTGACCAACAGGAGCCTGTCCGTATCCGGGTGTGCCAGGAGCTGGCCCAGTTGAGTTAACATCTCGCGTGAACGGTAGCAAAGCCATAGTGTCGTGTGGCGACCGCGTCGTTGTCATCGTCTGTGATGGGGAGACTGGCCAGTGGAATACCTCTGCTGTTATGTGTGAAGGTGATTTTATCTGCAAATATTAAACTGCATTTTGTTTAGTACGTTTTGGTCAGATTAATAGATTTAACCTGATATGATTTTTACATCCAAATATGGTTTTCTTTAATTGCATTTTAGACTTGCAAGGTTAACGGTGAGCATGATTTTTAACTGTTGTCTTTTATCTTAACCTGGTTGTCGTTTTTGATGTGGTGTTAGCCCTGATATGGTTCTAGTAGTCGGCTGGGCTATAAACAGCATGAACTGAACTGAACTGAACTGATTGTTTTGTCATGAGAAGTTTATCACTTATTTTGTGTGATTGGTTGTGTTCTTGGAATTTTCACTTTGAGGAGGTTAAAAAAAAAGAAAAAGAAATAAAATGTATTTGATATCAGCTTAAGTGTCTGTCAGTCTGTGAAGAATTGTAAACTAAAGTGAAAAATTTTCAACTGTGTGTGAAAATTGTAGTGTTAATAACAGTCGTATTATGCTATTTTAGTCATCGTCGCCGTCATCATCGTCATCGCCATCATCATCATCATCGTCATCATCACCACCATCATCACTATTTTGATTATGATTTCATAGGTGTTACCTGTCCATGAGTGGATGCGAATGTATGAACAGGGATTTGAGGTTGTTCAGAACATGAGAATATTAACTCGGAGGCTATCTCAGCTATCTGAGTATGAATGAAGTTTAACTAAATATGGCAGCATTGTATGCTGTGAAGATTTCGTTTCTGAAAGTTTCATTAAAAAAAATCAAAACATGAATTTCACAGTGTATAAAAACGCCTTTAAGGTGTTGAGAAAGCTTACATGGTAGTTCAAGCAGCGACTTTGAAGCAAATTTGGATGGTGTATGAAAAAGGTCGGCAAAGATTTGATGTTACTTTATCAAAATGTAAATCAAATTGGGGCCTGTGTGCAATTTTCTACCTTGTTGTACCTTTTAAAAAGTGAAGCACCATGGTGTATACCATGTGACGAGCCGTTGATCACCAGACACCTCCTTGATTGCTGGGACTTGTACGATGTGAGACACAAGCACTATACGGTGGACTCCTTAAAGAACCTCGACTGAGACGGCCCTTCTGATGCAATTTTCCAGTTATTACAAAAAAATCAATAGATTTCATCAAATATGATTTTACGTCCAAGAGTGGTTTTCTTTGATTATATTTAGATTTGCAAGGTTAACGGTGAGCATGGTTTTTAACTGTTGTCTATCTTAAACAGGTTGTCGTTTTTGACGTGGTGTTAGCCCTGATATGGCTCTAGTAGTCAGCTGGGCTATAAGCACTATGAACTTGAACTAACTTGTTGCATATATGTATGATCCAGCCAGATATAGATGGTAAAAAAAAAATTTCCATTGCTGTAGTAACAAATGTAAAAACGATTAAGTACATTTGTTTTGGCTGTTTAGGAATCTGTTTGAATTAGATTTCAGTGTTATGTTTGGTTTGAAAGAAAAACTAATTGCTGAAACATTAGTCAAAGTCAGCTGCTTTTTTTTAAATTAGGGTAGATACACGCAAAACGTGCTAAATGCATAAAAAACCTTCCCCTGAGCTGTTACTTTAGAAATAAAATTCTGACTTGCAGAATCACTTTTGCTGTACAATGCTACGAAGACCAACACATCAGATCCAGACATGACACCGGCATCATTTGCCCTTGATGACGACAGTAGCACGTGCACTGTGACGTCATTTGGCAATGTTGTCCAATGGGAAGCGAGAATGTCTGCACTGTTTTATGTTAAACACTTTGCTTTGTTTCCGTCTTCAAGTATGACTTGTGAGTGTCTCGGTTCTTTTGGAGTTTTCATTGTGTGTGTGTGTGTGTGTGTGTGTGTGTGTGTGTGTGTGTGTGTGTGTGTGTGTGTGTGTGAGTGTGTGTGTGTGTGTATGTGTGTGTGTATGAGTGTGTGTGTGTATGTGTGTGTGTGTGTGTGTGTGTGTGTGTGTGTGTGTGTGTGTGTGCGTGTGTGTGTGCGTGTCTGTGCCCGTGCGCGCGAGCGACACTTCATCCAGTATACAGACATCGAAAAATACTTTACCCTGTCTCACTGATGCAATAGCCAGCAGCGCTCAACTTACCTGCCCTTTACTAATACTCGCCCACCTGGAGCGGAAATTTTATGTCTGTAGGTACACAGTATATGTCCTGTAACTTCCTCTTTTCCGGCAACCACTGATTGTTCCCCAAGCCTATTTTGGCCATCGATTTTTCTCACTCTTGTTCATTTTTCTCTTTTGGCTATTTCATCTTGTGAGGGAGAGGCACATGTCCCAAATGGCAGAATGGTCAACGCCATGGGCATGTCCTAAGATTATGTGCACGAATGTTTTCTTTTCCGGTTGTTTTTCCCGAGGGTCAGCAAGATGACGTATGTGTGTTTTGATATGGTTGTAGTCCTGATTCTCTCCGTGGGGATGCCGGGGGCTCTTTCAGTATAAATACTTACTATCCCTACCTTCTGGAAATTCTGTGCTAGAAATTTCCTCTTTTCTGTCACTGTCTTTGTTTCTTTCTTCCTCCTTCTTTGCTTTCTGTCATTTCTTCCTATCATTTTCTGCCTTGCTGGTCCATTCACCTGTATATGTTCGATAAAGTCTTACGTATTGTTTCTTAGGATTGATAATTAGGATAATGTATTAAATGCATTTTTGGCTCTAGGGAAATGAGATATGCGAAAGCAATTTTAGGTGATTTATGCCTGTTTTTATATATTTTAGTGTCCTTAGTAATTTTAAAAATTTGTATTTAGGTAATGTTTTTTTAAAATCCCCCGTGTGATATATTGGACGGAGTGGCCAACTCCAGGGGCATCTCCTTAGATTATGTGCGCGAATGCATTGAAAAGTGTACTTAATTTTCTTCTTTTCCATTTTTTTCCTGTTCAATTATTATGTTTTGAAACGGTTATAACCCAGATTTGGCTCTATGCAGTCGGCTGGGCTTTAAACAAAAATAACAATAATAGTAGTAATGTTGTGTGAGGGTTGATATTATGTCATTGCGCAACGCCTATAAGTAATTTGTGGCCGTCTTTTCTTCCTTAATTTTGATCTTTAAGATTCTCTGAGGTGTTGGTTTTCAGTAGAATTTTTGCCACAACTTGTTGTATAAGAAATTCTGTACTGTGAACATGTCGGGACAAAGTTCTCGCCACACCATACCAAAAAGTTGCCATGTATCTCTTTTATTCCTTGCCGCGTTTTCTGCAGTCTTATATTTCCATTACTCCTTTTTTTTTCCCTTCTCGCACAAATTCTGTTATCGCTGGTGCTATTTTTCCTTGACCTGACGGGTCGACATTTCTTGTTAATAACAGTTAAATATGGAAAAAAATCTGTAGTTTTTTAATTATAAGAATTAGAGGTGTTTTGAAGGATAAATTCAATCCCTTTTTGTCTAATGAGCATAATTATGTTAATTTTTGTCATTTGTGAGTGAAGGGGCCTGTGATTTAGTTGGCCCATACAATCAGGTCATGAACACTCCTTTGTAATAAATTACAAATATGGCCGACGGGGATAACCATCCCAGGGAAGTGGGGGAACGGGGACTTATCTAATCCTATTCTGACACACCAGAACAACAATGATGTTAAGATGGGACAGTGAGATGGCCAGTTTTAATGTAGCGCAACCTAGGTTCGTGTGTGTGTGTGTGTGTGTGTGTGTTTGTGTGCGTGTGTGATTGTCAGGAGTGGTTTTTTTATGGATTGTTTTATCTGCGAAAAAAATTGCAGTTAAATTATGGAGAGCTGAAGTCTGTTTTATGTTGTCAAGCAAAAGACCGATTGGAACATGAATTTGAACAGGATGAAGATTTTTATGTGCTCTCTGCACAATGAAGAAAATGAAACCTAAAGTGTGTACAAGGCACAGTTACCATAAAACAATTTTTGGCAATTTTAGCACATGGGTGGGAGGCAGCCACATCAGAGAAGTAACGAATGGTCAACGCCAGGAGCATGTCCTTAGATTGATGTGCGCGAATGCATTGATGTGTGCACTTAATTTTCTTTTATTTATTTATTTGTTTGTATGTTTGGAAGTGGTTACAGTCCTGATGTGACTCTGCGCAGTCGGCTGGGCTTTAAACAAGAACAACAAGACATAACAAGAGAAGTAAAGCCTGTTTAGGTTCAAGGTTTGACATGGTGCACACACGCGAGCATGCCACTAAAAACTTTAAATATAAAAACACGTTATTACTCAAAAGGAGCATCACTAGGTCCCACTGGACCTGTCTGACAGCTACTCCGTGCTATTGTACACTTCGCAAGCATAGTAACAGACGAACCGTAACGCATACAATATCAAGTGTTTTACAAAAGCATGAGAGACAGACACATGTAAAGCAAATACAATGTCAACCCATAATAACTATAGTAGTAGTAATAACAGCAGTAACATCAGTTTCAAAAATCGTCATGATAAAGAAAATACGAGAAAGAGAAAAAAAAATACACGTAAATTATAGGATGTTACACATATAGGATGGATGACCAAGTCACACACACACACCGGATCTACCACACCCTGGGCTGTTCGCAGAGTTGTGAGATAACCTGAGCAACTGAGAGCCCAAGTTCTTTCTTCAGCCTCTCTCTCTCTCTCTCTCTCTCTCTCTCTCTCTCTCTCTCTCTCTCTCTCTCTCAATATTTTAAAATGTGTTGGTTAGAGGCAAATGAAAAATATTAAATTCACTCTTTTAGAGTGCTAAGGGTGAATTTAATATTTTTTTCAATTGCCTGTAACCAACACATTTCACCCTGTGGGGATGCCGGGGGTTCTTTCAGTATAAATAGTATCCCCACCTTCTGGAAATTCTGTGCTAGAAATGTCCTCTTTTCTGTGACTTTCTTTGTAAATATTTTTGCCCTGTTCCTTTGCTTTCTGTCATTTCTTCCTGTCATTTTCTACCTTGCTGGTCCATTCACCTGTATGTGTTCAGTAAAGTCTTACATACTTTTTCTTAGGATTGATAATTGGGTACATATGTTAAATGCATTTTTGGCTCTAGTTAGGTGAGATATGCGGAAGCAATTTTAGGTAATTTATGCCCGATTGTTTTTATATGTTTTGGTCTCCTTAGGTATGCTTAAACTTGTATTCAGGTGTGTTTTTTAAATCCCCTGTGCGATAATTGACGGAGTGGTCAACTCCAGGGGCATATCCTTAGATTATGTGCTCGAATGCATTGATGTGTGTACTTAATTTTCTGTTCTTTTTTCCTGTTGGAAGTTTTGTATGTTTTGAAGCGGTTATAGCCCTGATATGGCTCTGCGCTGTCGGATGGGCTTTAAACAACAATAACAACCACCACCAACACATTTTAAAATACTGAGAAAGACAGAGAGAGAGAGAGAGAGAGAGAGAGAGAGAGAGAGAGAGAGAGAGAGAGAGAGAGAGAGAGAGAGAGAGAGAGAGAGAGAGAGCTGTACAGTTTTGAAAGGAATAGACGTTTGTCGACGAACAACCTTGTTGGCCCCATTGACACGTGTACATGCATGTAGGTGGATATCTATATGCCTGTATACATCCATGTGCGTGCTTGTTTACAGATTACCCTCAGAACATCACAGTGGACATTCTGGGAGGAGAACATCACAACCGTTGTGCCACGATTGACCGTTTCTCGTTCAATCCGAATCACACACTCTACCGGGAATGTGCGAAAAATGAACATTTCCCCTGGGGCGATGCCATACGAGTGAGTGCCCATTTTGAGAAGAAACCAGGAAAACTGTATCTCTGTTCATTTCGAGCCTGGGGATCGCCTAAAATAGGTCAGTATGATGAAATAAGGAAGATTGAAAAAAAAACACAACAAAAACAAAAACAAAAACAAGTTGACCTCAATGAAAAAGGTCAAGGTTGTCCCATGACTTCAAAGATTGCTGGAAAGCGAAGTGATAGAGATCTCGGCTTTCCCAGGGTCAGCATTATGAGAGTGGTGTACATCCTCTCTCTCTTTTGCTGCTTTGCCCTTTACGAGCATAGTCAGGGTCAGGTATCCATTCACAGTTGGGTGAACAGGAGCATACGCACAAAGATCTTTGACCTGTTTGGCAGCTAAATTAAGTACCAGTAGCAGCACCAGCGTTGACAGTAGGTACTCTGTTATATCTTCTGAAAACTGAAAAAGTACCTTGTGGTGCATAGCATTTGGTGAACCACGCGGAATCAAACACTTTACCGACTGCTGGAACTTGTACATCGTGAGACATAAGTAAAACACAGCAGACTCTTTTAAGAACTTTTTCAGAGGTGTTACTCCAGACATAATTTCTAAGCTGTTGTAAGAGATGATTGGGTTTCATCAAAATTTAATATGATTGCATGTACTGGAAAAATTTATAAATGTTTTTGAGATGTGAACGGCTAATTATTTTGATAATTGGGTAAGGTATTAACTGCATTTTTGGCTCTAAGGAAATGCGATGTGCAGAAGCAATTTTAGGTAAATTGTAAGCAGTTCTTATGTGTTTTACAGGGTTTACAGGGTGTGGAAGGTCCTTGAGAAACAGAGTGCCATTTTCAAATCTTTGAATGTCTTTGAAAAATGACTGGGGTCTGTGAAAATTCTGAAAGGGGATTGTGAAAATGTCATGGATGCTGAAAAATCTTTTAGCTGTTCCCAAAATGATAACGTGTGCCCCTAACTTCGGCTCAGCTGTTCAACACAACGTTTTCATTTCATAAAGCCGAAGTCATTTAATAGTAGAGTTGCATCCCTTGAAACATCTGGGCGCTTCGATCAATAGTATCCCCATAGTCCGCACTAAAAGGTTTGGGCAGCGTTCTTTTTCCTATCAAGCTTCAACCATCTGGAATCAGTTACCTCGCTCTCTTAGATACTCACCCTCTCTGTCCACATTCAAACGCTCCCTCAAAACTTACCTGTTTCCCAAAACTGGTAATCTCTGCCCCTTCCCCCATGTAATGTAATGGTGACATTATAGTGTCTTAGTGTCAATGTGTCATTGTATTTGCATGTCATGCTGTGTGTGTGTTTGTGTGTGTGTGTGTGTGTTTGTGTGTGTGTGGGTGCTTCTGTGGGTGTGTGTGCTTGTGATTCTGGTTATATGTTTTGCCATTGTAAACGCCTAGGGCATTAATTTGATTAGGCGTACTAAATGTTCATAATAATAATAATAATAATCTGGCGGCGAGTGTGACTTGAGTTTTGGTCCAAATTAACTTCCCCAAATGCGTGGGAGTCGTTTTAATAACATGAGGTTGGAGAAGGCTGAATGTAGGAACTAGCAGCTGTAACGAGTATGAGTCCAGACGTGATTCTTTCTTAAGTTAAATAATGGAGTCCACAGACCACAGATTCAATTAGTCATTTTATTTAAACAGGAACAAAAAAGAACAACATCTTAATATTAAAAAACAATGTTATACAGTCTACATTACAAGGACTGTCAATGTCAAGTATGGTCCAGCTACAATCCAGCTGAAGCACAGCAGAAGTAACCCTGGATAAGACAGAGCAAAAACAACAACTAAGGATTTCTTATATACAACATTTTAGTATTCTCCTAAAATGAACAAAATACATCTTTTGTCTTAAATAAGGAACTGTGTGACTTTGGTCAGCCACAAAGCACCAACTCATATGGTAAACTTATTCTATTTACAGTAAATAAACCACAAGACCTTCCTAGATTCAATTAGTAATTTATTTATCCTAAGACAAGGAACAAAAAGGAACTACTTTCTTAAGATGTAAAAAACAATGTAGAAGTCACATTCGCCGATATTGTTCACATGTCAAGCCTATGTCCATAACAATGCAGCTTAAGCACTAGCATAATAACCCTGGAGATGACAGCGCAAAAACAACACTTAGGATTTCCCTTATATACAACCACCTAGATTCTGCACTAAAAGAACAAAAACTCTGTGTCTAAATAAGGAAACTGTAGTTGAACCATTAAATTATAACACTCTAATATAATGAAAAATTAAATCTATAGTTTAACATAAATAAGGCTATACAAACTCAACTTGGCTCCTACACCCGGGATCATATGATAAGTAGGTTTATCAGATAGATATCAGGCTTACCAAATGGAGGAAACCCACTAAATTACTCTACATATCATTTATTAAGTTCTTCACAAACTTAACATGTCCTACCAGAGATGCCACATGCTTAAGGCCAAAATCTCTGTTATCTCCTAACAACTTGTTAGGGCCATAGGCCTATATCCATCAATTAAAAGCCCACCAATCCTTCAGTGTTATCAAAATTAAACAATTCCACCAGTCCTTATAGTGCATACAACAAACAGCAAATATTACCTATTGCAAAATTAGTCACACATCTCTTGTAAAATTCATGTAAATAATAGAACAAAGTAACTTGACCATAGTTTACTATAATGAATTAATAAAGTTATGCAATCCATCAAAACAGTACAAACAATTTATATAACTGGTATAATGAGTATACTATACAACCAACTAGGATAATAAAATAAACTGGTTTCAAAGACAATTACAAAATCAAACATTAGGTCCAATATCAACGCTTATCATTTACTTAATTTCACCATCAACACATTTGTTATCCTTTACAAGACACACCAAATATTATTAGAACACATTAATCATAGGCTTTCAATGTTTTCTATGCCTTGTCACTCTTCTTCTACCTTCTTTCTTAGAGGCTGAATAAATCCTTGAAAGCCTTGCAGGATAAAATAAATGCATCCTTATTTCTGAACATAAAAGTGCTGCTTTCATACATTTCCTTTTAAATTGGAAGAATAGAATGAAAGTGTCTAGACTAAACTATACCTGAGTTAGGATTACTATTTCGGGGCACTCAGTGCAGCGGCTCTGCTCAGCTAGTTCGACAACCTGGCAACGTTTGTCAACAGATATTCCGAGGATCATGGGAAATCACTATCGGCTCCGTAAATTATTATTCAATCATCAACTTAGTTCAATCTTAGCAAATTTAAACCTATTTATTCACTTCGAATAATAATAATGTCATAAAAATAAAATAATCTGTAAATTTATTAGAATCATATTCCAGCATTTTCAACCCAAGGGGAGACAACTCTAATATGCTAGCGGACGACACAAAATCATCTAGATCTATGACAGAAATTATAATGCGTGAATTTACCCTACCATACTCCGGTTTAATAATACCAAAAATAAAAATGCATTTATTTGGAGGTATTATACAGCGAAAAGTCGGACTGACGAGAGGCAAGGGTTTTGCAACGCTGTGCAAAAATGTGATGAATTTGTCAGCAATGGGGGGAGGCGCGCTCACTCTGCACAAAGTCAGAGAGGTAGATGACTAGATCTAGATCTATGATGATATCGACTTTTGGTTAAAAGTTTGCGTTCGTGTATGTGTGTGCATGCGCGTGCGTGTGTATGTATGTTTACGTGTATGTGTATTATACTGGACAATTAGAAGGCTGGCAACAATACATTTTTTTTCAGTAAAATGAGAGCGGCGGCGGTGGTGTGTGTGTGTATCACTGTGTGTATTAAATACTGATAAATTCAGTAGAAAGAAGGCCAGCTACAATGAGTCTTATATTCTTTAGAAGAACGAGAGCAGCTGCAGTGAGTGAGTGTGTGTGTGTGTGTGTGTGTGTGTGTGTGTGGTGTGTTCGTGCGTGCATGCCTGTGCGTGATACTGGTTAATGAAACGAAAGAAGGCCAGCTGTAATTATTTTTTCTGGGAAGGCTCATAAAAAAAAACCCCGAGTACCAGCAGTGGTATGGTGTGTAGGTGCATGTGTGATGCATGTGTTTGTGTGTATGTAATACCAGTAAACAGGTTAGAAAGAAGAACAAAACCAAGTGTTTGAGAGAACTGCTTCACATATCCTATTTGTGTGTGTAATACCAGTAAACAGGTTAGAAAGGAGGACCTTATTTATGCATAATTTTTCAAAACTTTCAAGTGTCTGAGAGAACTGCTTCACAGATAGATATGAGACAAACATACGTGCCGAACAAGGGACCAACATACGTGCCGAACATGGTCAACATTTTGATGGACTAGCAGGAACCACTACTGGTTGCCGTGAAATGAGGAAGGCATGGTTCGTTGGTCATGTCACTTGCCATGACTTGCTAGTAGTCGGCTGGGTGTGAGCAATATGAACTGAACTGCCATGATTTGCTGTCCTAAGACTCTGGAAAGAGGCCGTCTTCGAGGTAATCAAGGAAGCATTGTGTGGCAAGTATCAAGGACTGGACAACTTCAGCAAACTGACTGGCTTGCTGCCCCACCCTAGAGACGGAGCTGGATTGATCCTGTCTGCTGCTACTTTTCATCGGTCCCCACAACCACCACACTGGGTTTAAAATTACTGAGGTGGTGTTGCCTTTAATAATGATGATAACGATGATGACGATGATGATGTGATGACTGCCGTTGTGAGGAAAGGTGGTGTGGTGTGGTGTTGCAGATTACTGTCCAGCATTGCCAGAGATTACCGGCCTGAAACCTCAGTTTGATTTATCTGGATTATCCACCAATGCTAGCTCTCCCTCCTACTACACTTACAACGCAGTTGTCAGGTAAAACTGTTCAGTTTCCATCATAATCATCATTGTTGTCATCTGTGTCACTTTGTCTCATTCCCTCCCCACTATCACCTCAACTACAACTGGAAACTTCAGTGCCCCCCCCCCCTCTCTCTCTCTTTCTCTTTCACTCTGTGATACACATACTTTTAGACACACACACACACTTAGGTGCACACACATACTGCAAGCACACACACACACACACATGCAAGCACAAACAGCTACATTTGTTCAGAATGTATTGCTTGTAAGTTGTATATAAGTCAGTTCATGTGTCCCTTCATGAGCTATGGCTTACAATATGAGTTAGTCAGTTCAAGTCTGAGTTCTTCCTATCTGTGTCATCTCTCGATCTCTCTCGATTGATCAATCTGTCTCTCTCTGTTCTGTCTGTCTGTCTGTCTGCCTCTCTCTCTCTCTCTCAGTTTCTGTGTCTGTGTCTCCTGTGTCTGTGTCTGTGTGTTTCTCCTCCCCTGTCTGTGTTCACTGTTAAATCTGTAATACAGCTGTTGGGTTAAGTTGGCAACAGTAGTGCTCACGGGGCACAATCGCAAATGAACAGACCAGAGCAGCTGCTATTCAACAGAAAAGGGGCCTGGAGGCAGAAACCAGTGCGCAAAGTTTTCTCCCATGCAGTGTCTGTGGCAGAAGGTGCCTCCTGGATCAATCTTGTAACCCGCACAAAGACTCGTACCAGGCGATGAGGAACAGTATGCCTACTCGTCCGTCGGATCAAAAGAGTCCATCATCATCACAGCTATTGTTCTCTCTTCTCTATATCATCACCATTACATCTCCAGCCCCCGTGGGGATACCGGGGGCTCTTTCAGTACAAATAGTATCCCCATTGTCTGGAAATTCTGTGCTAGAAATTTGGTCTTTTTTATCACGCTTTGTTTCTGCCTTGTTCCTTTGCTTCCTGTCATTTCTTCCTATCATTTTCTGCCTTGCTGGTCCATTCACCTATATGTGTTCCATATAATCTTACGTACTTTTTCATTGGATCGATGGTGAAAAATCACCCATACTTTCACATAAATGACCATAACTCCGTCATTTTGTACACCACGTCCATGAAATTTTATGACTTTGTCACTAAGGCATTGTTGCACATGCCTACCGAAAATTAGGCGATTTGGACCGTAAATAAACACACACACAAACAACAAAAATGAAGTTTAAAACCATTGTTGGCTCTAGGGAAATGAGATATGCGAAAGCAATTTTAGGTTTAATCAAATCCTTTGTGTGATAAATTGGATGGAGGGGTCACCACCAGGGGCATCTCCCTAGATTATATGATTAAATGCATTGAAATATGTCCTGGATTTTCTTGAGCTTTGTTTTCCTGTTGAAGTATTGTGTACATTTTCAATCGGTTATAGCCCTGATATGGCTGGGCTTACAACAACAACAACAACAACAACACAACAACAACAACAACAACAAAAAAAGAAAGAAAGAAAAAAAAAAAAAGAGCAGTAATTACATCTCCATGTCAGATACGGTAGTTCAGTGTGTCATTGTCAGGTGTCCAGTTGGAGGGTCCTGGGTTTGATCCAACTATACATAGATCTATAGATCTCACATGTCAGCTTGTGTGCAGACCTACCCTGTGCCTGAACCCTTTTCAGGTGTACACAAACGCAGAATGATAAAGTAGTGGCATTGAAAATCCTGTAAGTCGTGTCCGTGTTCAATGATTTGATGAAATATAAAAACGCCCTTCATGCTCGCTCCATCCGCAACAACATGCAGCCTGCACAGTGTGGGCAAAACAATGTGCATATACGTATTAGAAAAAATGGAACAGTAAAAGAATACTATATATTAGTATTAGACGACTCTCCCCCCTGTCTCTCTCTTTCCCCTCTCCACTCCTTCTGGGTGCTATCATGCCAGTGAGGCAAACTATTTGGTAACACTCCTAGTCCTACATTGCCATTAGCCCCTTTTCTTATGGCATAAGCGGACTGTTTGATTCTTTTGATTAAGCCATGACTTGGAGATATGAGTTATGACATCTCGAGTTCAATCCCGGCTGGCAACATTAAAGACTAGCCTGTTACTGTTAGCTGCTTATCTCAATGGTTCCATCATTCTGGATACTCTGTGTGTGGAGAGTAAAGAATGTGAATTACAATCACCTCATAATTCTGGATACTCTGTGTGTGGAGAGTAAAGAATGTGAATTACAATCACCTCATAATTCTGGATACTCTGTGTGTGGAGAGTAAAGAATGTGAATTACAATCACCTCATAATTCTGGATACTCTGTGTGTGGAGAGTAAAGAATGTGAATTACAATCACCCCATAATTCTGGATACTCTGTGTGTGGAGAGTAAAGAATGTGAATTACAATCACCTCATAATTCTGGATACTCTGTGTGTGGAGAGTAAAGAATGTGAATTACAATCACCCCATAATTCTGGATACTCTGTGTGTGGAGAGTAAAGAATGTGAATTACAATCACCCCATAATTCTGGATACTCTGTGTGTGGAGAGTAAAGAATGTGAATTACAATCACCCCATAATTCTGGATACTCTG
The DNA here is from genome assembly GCA_030674185.1 of Monoplex corrugatus. NCBI lineage: Eukaryota > Metazoa > Mollusca > Gastropoda > Littorinimorpha > Ranellidae > Monoplex > Monoplex corrugatus. Next base: position 28,774,582 of record JAPXFY010000035.1, read on the forward strand.
TGTGTGGAGAGTAAATAATGTGAATTACAATCACCCCATAATTCTGGATACTCTGTGTGTGGAGAGTAAAGAATGTGAATTACAATCACCTCATAATTCTGGATACTCTGTGTGTGGAGAGTAAAGAATGTGAATTACAATCACCCCATAATTCTGGATACTCTGTGTGTGGAGAGTAAAGAATGTGAATTACAATCACCCCATAATTCTGGATACTCTGTGTGTGGAGAGTAAATAATGTGAATTACAATCACCTAATCTACCATTATCACTTAGTACACATGTATGTGTTTTTTCTCGTTTGTTTTTTGTGTTTGTGCTTTTTTTCATCTATTGTAATGGATTTTTGTACAGTTTGCCAGGGACAGCTTCTTTTGTCATGGGCTCTGTGCATGCTGCACTTAGGACCCAGGTTTATCATCTGATCGTTAGACAAGATATAACAATACAGAACACTGCTCAGAGTCTTGTGGATTGATGGAAAGTACAAGTAAAAGGTCCTGTCTGACATGAAATTGAACCCAGCATATGGCTTTTAAGACCACTAACTTGTGACTAAGCCACAATTCCACTTGTGCTGACGTTTGCAGCCTTTTGGGGACCTAATTTTTTTCTTTCTCTATATCACATTGCATCTTTGGACTTCGTTTTGGATTTTTCCAGAGTGTTTTTGGATTTACATTTCTCTGCATTCATTGATAGCAGTTGGTTTGGCAGTTAACAATTGAAACTGAAACCAAAGAAACAAAACTGTTCCTGAACCTTGTAAATGTGGATATCACTCGTGAGAGTGTGTGTCTTGTGTGTGTGTCTGAGCATGCGCACGCTAGTTCTGCCCATGAGTACACATGATGGAACCGTTCCAACAGTTTCTGGTGTCTAAGGCTCGACTTTACTGAAATAGTAGATATTGTTATTACAAAAACAAAAAAAAATCAAAAAAACGATGATGATGTTGAGCTACTGCATCTTGTGAGTTATCTTTTATAGTCCAACCTGAAATGTGTTGCTGTGTGACAGGAATGTGTGTGATCGGGGAAAAATACCAATAGGAGGGGAGGACGTGGCAGTGTGTAATGTGACGGCAGGTCAGTGGACACTGCCTACCTTGCAGTGTACAGGTCAGTGGATATAAATTATAATTATAAGATTTTGACACGCACACAGGCTTTGTAAGATAAAAGTAGTAGGTAAAAGCAAATGTAGGATTGATAGGCTATAGACAGGGGAAAGAAGGTAATTATGTGCATCTGTGAGCATCAGAGCCCCAACACACACGAATATACAACTCCTGCATGCATCACCCCTCCCCCAAACTCACCAGAGTTAATTTAACCTCTTTGAGTTCCACAGTGGGGTTTGCACCCGTGTGTACACGAGGCAATGCAGTATATAGAACATCATACTTTTTGTACACCAGACTTTTTTACAGTACGGACGGGTTAGATTCAAAAGATGGTCAGATTGTACTAATATTGTCCTTTCTACTTATGAAAATAAACATACACGTGCCAGCACGAAAGTGCCTGCGAACCACCCCATCCCCATCTTGAACATGCACACACACATGCATTGAGAAAGTTGCTCACAGACACTTGCACACCTATGTGCACGCCAGTATGCACGCACTTTTTCTCTGTGTGTGTCTGTATGTGTTGTCTGTCTGTTAGTCTGTCTGTCTTTTGTTCCTAGTCTCTCTGCCTGTCTCTCGCCCTCTCTCTCTCACTCCCTCTTCTTTACGCGTTCTCGCTGGAATGTACATATATATGTACACACACATGTGCGCGCGCGCGCACACACACACACGTGCACTGTTTAATATTCAGTGTCTAATAGATCTTTTAACACCAACAGGGGCATGGAGGGTAATGACAAATATATGAAAATATGAAAATTGAACGGGGTTAACATGAAGCAGAAATAGTCCATATTCGGTCCTGTGTGCGTGCGCGCGCATGCACTGTTTAATATTCAGTGTCTAATAGATCTTTTAACACCAACAGGGGCATGGAGTAATAACAAATATATGAAAATTGAATGGGGGTTAACATGAAGCAGAAATGGTCCATATCGGTCCTGTGTGCGCGCGCACACACACACATGGGCACACACGCGTGCACTGTTTAATATTCAGTGTTTAATAGATCCTTTAACACCAACAGGGGCGTGGAGGGTAATGACAAATACATGAAAACCGAACAGGGTTAGCATAAAACATGAAGCAGAAACGGTCCATATCGATCCATCAGAACAAAGCACATTTGAAATTGTCTTTTGACAGACTACACAAATTGATAAATTTTGCGAATTTCATGTTTTTTCATGCTAATTTCTTGCAGGTATATAATGAGAACAATGATTTAACTGACGTACTTTTATGGAATAAACTTTAATAGGTCATCTTGCATACATGCACATGCGCACAAAATTGTAATCAAAAAAGAGGGCGGGGTGTTTTTTTTTTCTCCCCAGAGAAAGGAGATTTTAGCTGAGCGACAAGACAGTCTGGTCATTTTTGTCTTTATTTCTGTTTACCTGCGAGAATGGATTTTCTTTTGACAATGTTGGCTGGGAGAACTTTGTTCTCGTGGGATCTTTCACATGCGTCAAATGAGTGCTGCACGTGGTCTGGTGGAGGGGGAAAAATACCTCCTGAATTCATAGAACACACCTAGGGTACTGTACCCAAGAGTGGCCCGGAGCAGAGTCAGGTGCAGAGAATCTTCTTTGCTGCCTGCACGCCCATGGATTAACAGGCAGTAAACGAGAAAGAGTTCATGATTTGAACATGGAGCTTTTTGTGTCCTGAGCAAATGTTTAGCCACTAGGCTACTGCTCCATTACAATGTATTACGCTGAGTGATGGTGACACGCACATACAAATGATTAATTCAACCTGTTGTGTGTGGCGTGTGCGTGTGTGTGTTTGACAGATGCAGATGCGCTGCTTGACAGTTATACAGACCGGTATAATATGAGTGACGGGAATGATTACACATGCAGTACAGTTCCTGCCGACAGCGATCTGGTAGTGAAATTGGGTCAGGGGGAGGTTGACATGATGACTGTTGTTCTCACTTCTGCCACCTGTCCAGGTGAGTTCAGGTTTTGAGATGGATGGACCAGCTGGCGTATTCTCTGTACGAGTACAAGTGTTGGATGAAAGGTTCGCTGTCCGTTTGGTAATTCTGACAATCAAACCATGCTTCAAATCTGTTTTAATTCCTTGGTATGATCATTGATCTGTGGCTCTATACTCTAGGAGTTTCAGTTTAGCTCCAAGCGCCCCTCCCCTTTCCAGATCAGTATTAATACCCTCCCCCCACGTTTGTTTTGCTAATGCCATAAACAAAAGATCTGATATCTTGAGTTCAATCCCAGCCTGCAGCATTAAAAACTGGCCTGTTTGTTCATCTTATTGTCTCATTGTTTGGGTGGTGTTACCTTGGTATTTCTTTGGTCCTTCTCCCATCTTCTCACCATATCAAAACGTTGCCGGGGCATAGGATTTTATATAGCCTCAGGGAATCGGCTAGATGATTACTAGCAGATTTGGGTAGAGTGTGTATGGAATTGATTGTTTCAGTGTGAATTACTTTTAAACAAACTCCAAATTCCCCCACCCTCATCATCGGGTTTGTTTCAGAATGTTTTGATCTTAACTTGACCCTCCCCACCCTCCCCTCATGAAGGAATAATTTTAAAAATTGGCAGTTTTGACACTATGCAGATTAGAGTGGATAATATGATAACAAAATGGCATACCTCAAGACCTCATAAGAGTGTAGGATTATGCGCAGGCTTCTGGAAATTGTACTGAGTGGTCAACGCCAGGGACATGTCCTAGATTATGTGCACGAATGCTTTGATACATGTACCTAAATATTCTTTTCGAGTTTCGTTTTAAACCTTCTGTGAGGTACAGTGGTTTTTTGTTTGTTTGTTTGTTGTTTTTTGAGGTGGTTATAGCCCTGGCATGGCTATGTGCAGGCGGCTGAGCTTTAAGTAACAATAACAATAACAAGCTGGTCTTTAAACACTAAGAACAGTCATAATGAAAATGTTTGTACAAATAATGATAACGATGATGATTATAATGATGATGATTTTTCATTTCTCCTGTTAATATTTTCTGTTGTTTGCAGCCATTTTTTTCTTTGGCGTCAAATGAAAATCAATTTTTGTGAAAACAGAAGTGACCGAGCGCAAGTGTCCAAATACCAGTGTTGGCCACCACTAGTGACCTTGTCAAAGAGTGCACGATTTCACTGCTGAGCTGACCTACAATGGGCTGATGAAGATCAGCATCACCTGCCCACAAAGACCAGTATCCAGTCTGCAGAAAGTCCTCGTCAAAGTGAATTGCTCCCAAAACCAGCAACAAGAAGCAAGAAGTTGGTCATATGGTCGCCAACCCCAAGACGTCGGTGTCTGTGAAGTCCGTGCGTTTGGCCAAAGCTTGGGTCAGCCAGGTATGTAATGATGGTACTGATGATTAGACAGCAACAATAATAATGATGGCAATGATGATGATGATGATGATGATTAATGGTAATAATGACGGGCTTGTACATCTTCCCATTTCACAAGAACCCTAAGCACTTCACAAAAGCGTCAGCCCCTGCCGTTTTAATGAAAAGGGAAGGCGTGTAAAACATTCAATGTGAAAATGCATTGAAAATGAATTGAAATATCTGCTTGTCAATTATCGTGCTATGACAATGAAAAAAAAAAACGCAAAAAAGTGAAGGACATTGCTCTCCCTTTCTCACACTCACACACACACACACACACACACACAACACACACACACACACACACACACACACACACACACAACACACACACACACACACCACACACACATACACAGCACCATGCCAACACATGCACCATGCACATGTCATCACACATCATGCACACACAGCACACAGTTTCTCTCTCTTACACTGTCTCGCTCTCTCACACTGTCTCTCTCTTTCGCTCTCTCTCTCTCTCTCTCTCCTCACACACACACACACACACACAGCACACACACACACACACACACACACACACACACACAGACACACACACACAATGTATCAAGAGAAACGCACACACACAACACCAAAGAAACGCTCTCTCACGTGTTGCGCGCGCGCACGCACACACAACACACCACACACACACACACACACACACACACACACACACACACACACACCACACACACACACACACACACACACACACACACACACATACACACACACCACGAGAGCAAGGAAACATGCACACAGCCTGCAATTCACCACATGAATAGACCTGACGTTAAGGGTTTTGGAAAATAAACAGCGAGAGAGGGAGGGGCGGTTCCACCACAGTGCTGCCTAAGGCAAACACATCTCTGCCACTGGCTCGTATATGACCTTGGGATTATTGGACAACCGTTACCTTTTGTGGTGTGTGCACGCGCATGTGTGTGTGTGTGTGTGTGTGTGTGTGTGTGTGTGTGTGTGTGTGTGTGTGTGTGTGTGTGTGTGTGTGTGTGTGTGTGTGTGTGTGTGTGTGTGTGTGTGTGTAATAAACCGTTCTTCAAGGTGTTGATAATTTTCCAGTCTGTTTGTCAACTTGTTTCGTGTGTTTTCAGCAGTAGCTTTTGAATGTTACCAGTCCGACAATGGCGTGGATTATAAAGGGAAACAAAACATCACAAAGGGAGGTTATCTTGTCAGCCTTGGGCAACCAGCACATCTCATCCCTACAACAGGTAAGTGGGTGGTGGTAGTGGTGTCAGAATGTATTCATCATGTGAAGTATGGGTATACCATAGTAGTGCACGTGGATTGTAAAGGGAGACAAAATATGACAAGGAGAGGTTACAATTGTTAGGTTTAGGCAACCAGCACATCTCATCCCTACAACATGGAAGTAGGTGGTGGTGGTATTGGATTTCTTCCTCCCCCCCCCCCCCCCCCTGTTTGCATGTATCTTTTGTTTTACTATGAAAGTGAATCATTCTAGAAAATTTTGCACTGTTGCCTGGTTTTTTGTTTTCAAACCTACACTGAATATGTGCTGCACACATTTGACCTGGCATTCTTGTTTAATACAAAAAGACTACCACTTTAAGGTCTAGAAAGATCAAGGAATTGAAATATTTCTGTCCAATATGTGATTTAAAACCCGGGGCTTATTGCATCTTCGGCAGGTGTTTTTAGTCACCTCCAGTTATAGATTTAACCATTCTTGCAGATTAATGGAGTGCTGGTATTTTCTGAACATTCGAATTGTACCATGATCAGGAACCGTGCTCAGGATGCATTTTTTGTTTGCTGTGTTACCTTCTAAACCACTTCAGTGGTCACAAACCCTGGGACAACTTTTCACCATGCTGCGAAAAAGTTAATGCTAATTTCAGAGCTTAAAACATTCTGCGTATGGGCGGAATTCTGCGATTTTGGTTTGTCAAAAAAAAACAAAAAAAAAACAAAAAAAAAACGAAAGGAGCAAGGCATCCGTGATCAGCTTGCAAGCGTTCATAGCAACGGCGCGCAAGTTATGGCCCCCGGACCCCCCTAGTTTCAGTGGGGTTTTTTCCTCCTCCTGTTTTAAGCCCTGTAATTTGTTTTTGTAAAGCCATGTAAGAAAAAGTTCTTTCCACAGAAATACAATAACATCGCCAGCTGATCTGCTTTCGACATTGGGAATGTAGATTGATACCCAGCTTCTTCATCATACATTATAGAATGACTGATCTGCACTGAAGACAGTTGTTGTTCCCCCCCCCCCCCACCCAGTCCCCGTGGGGATGCCTGGGGCTCTATCATTTTAAATAGTATCCCCACTTTCTGGAAATTCTGTGCTAGAAATGTCCTCTGTTCTGTCACTCTTTGTTTCTGCCTTGTTCCTTTGGTTTCTGTCATTTGTACCTATCATTTTCTGCCTAGCTGGTCCATTCACCTGTATGCGTTCGATAAAGTCTTACATACCTTTTCTCAGGATTGATAATTGAGTACATGTATTAAGCACATTTTTGGTTTCACGGAGGTGAGATATGGAAAGCAATTTCAGGTAATTTATGCCTGTCTTTATACAGTGGAAACCTGATATAACAGGGATGATGGGACCAAATCAAAATCCCTGTTATATCAGATCCCTGTTATATCAGATATCAAGGGAAATAAGGACTGATCAACTAACTCTTGACTTTTGTAAATCATGAATCAGCAAGAAAGCTAAGAAAATAGAAAGATAAACAGTAGATCTAGGCCTAGATCTGGTCTGGTGTAAGTGTGCCTTACAAACTGAATGATGGCGCAGTCAGTCACTGACTCAGTGGCCTCAGGCCTACACGCTTGCGCGCGCATCACGCTCGCATTGCGAAGCGTTCTTTCAGTGTACAGTACACAGTATACCCAAGGCTAGCCTAGATCTAGATCTAGGCCTACTGCGTGGCGTGCTGAGTCTAGGCCTAGGCCTTTCTGCTGCAGAGCCCGTCTCGGCATCCCTGCTATAACCGATCGAGCCCTCTTGTCTCCCTGTTATTGCCGATAAGTTTTAATAGAGACAAAGAGGAAGAAAAAATGGGGATTGAAAAAAGCCCTGTTATATCCGGATTCCTGTTATAACCGGTCCTGTTATAAATGGTTTCCACTGTATATGTTTTGGTGCCCTTAGGTATGCTTAAATTTGTATTCAGGTGTGTTTTTTAAATCCCCTGTGCGGTAAAATAGACGGAGTGGTCAACACCAGGGGCATGTCCTTAGATTATGTGCGTGAATGCATTGATGTGTGTACTTAATTTTCTTTTCTTTCTTTTTTTGTATGTTTTGAAGCAGTTATAGCAGAAGGGAAAATTAGACAACATCAAAATGGAGATGGAAAGGCTTGACATTAGGATTTTAGGACTAGGGGAAGTGAGATGGAAGGGGGCAGGCATGATAACATCAGGAGAATACACAGTGATATACTCTGGTGGTAATTCACATGAAAGAGGAGTAGGCATCATAATGGTCAAAGACAACAAGCAGTTAAGGGATACTGGGCTGTGTCCTACAGAGTTTTGCTGGTCAAATTGGGAGGCAAACCATTTGATATCAACATCATTCAGGTGTATGCACCAACATCCGCAAGTACTCAGGAAGACATCGACAACTTCTACGAAGTTTTAGAGATGGCCAAGATCCAATGTAAATCACAAGAAGTTACAGTCATAATGGGAGATTTTAATGCTAAAGTGGGACAGGATAGGATGGAGGATATACTTGGATCTCATGACCTTGTGGTACTCAAAATGAAAGGGGAGGGAAACTTGTAGAATGGGCACAGATGAATGAGTTCATAGTAGGAAACACCTGGTTTGAGCAGCCTAACAGAAGAAAATGGATTTGGATGAGTCCAGAAGATAATAACAAAAATCAGATTGACTACATCCTGATCAACAAAAGATTTAGAAATTCTTTATTGTCAGCAAAAACACTAGATCTACCAGGCGCAGATTGCAACAGTGACCACAATCCTGTAGTGGGAAGATTTAGGCTGAAATCAAGGAAAAGGAAACAGACCAAAAGCAACATCAAACTAAATCTTGGACTCTTAAAGACAGATGAAGTGATACGTAAAAAAATTTAATGTACATGTTCAAAACAAATTCAGTGCTCTGGAAGACGTTGGTGACAGTAAGGAACAATGGACAAAGTTGAGAAATTCAATAAGTGAATAAATGAAGCTTGTGAAGAAATCCCTAAGGCAGATAGAAAAGCAAAAAAGAGCTGGATGACTAATGAAATTTTGGGCTTGATGGAGGAAAGGAAGAAGGCAAACAGAAACGAGGAGATATACAGGAAGATAAACAAAGAAATCAGGAATAGGTGCAGTAAAGCTAAGGAAGCTTGGCTGAAAACAAAATGCAAAGAAATAGAAGACTGACACAAAACGGATCCTCAGGGTATATACAGACGAACTGAAGAAATTGTCCACAGGAAAAATACATGCACATCAACTGGTTGCTTAAAATCGAAAGATGGCACACTTATCATGGAAAAAGACAAAGTATTAGACAGATGGGGAGAGTACATTAAAGACCTTTTTGAGGATGACTGAAACGAAGAACACATTATAAAAAAGAACTTTGAAGGACCACCCATAATGAAAGATGAAGTTAGAGCAGCACTGAAAAAGATGAAACCAGGAAAAGCCCCAGAACCTGACAACATTACTACAGAGATGATTGAAGCCCTGGAGGAATTTGGCATAGAAAAAATAACGGTCCTCCTAAATGAAATTTACGACACTGGAAAAATCCCCAAATATAATGTGTTTTTTATAATATGTAAAATTGCACTTCCAAAGAAGACAGGGGCTATAGAATGCGAACTCCATCGCACAGTCAGTTTGATGAGTCATGTAACAATAATCCTGTTAAGAATAATCATGATGAGGACAAGGAATAGAATCAAAAGAGAAATAGCAGAACAGTGTGGATTTGTGGAAGGGAAAGGAACTATTAATGCCATATACATCCTAAGAACTATCATAGAGAGGTCAACTGAGATGAATAAGAATTTGTATTTATGTTTTGTTGACTATACCAAGGCTTTCGATCAGGTAAGACATGAAGAATTGATTAACCAACTGGAGAGACTCAGTGTTGATCAGAAATATGTACTGGGAACAAACAGCTGCAATGAGAATAGAAAACAATATAAGCTCTTTCCAAAACATCAAAAGAGGAGTCAGACAGGGTTGTGTTTTGTCACCAGATCTGTTTTCACTTTACAGCGAAAACATCATGAGAAACCTAGAAGAAGACCCTGGATTAAAGGTTGGAGGGAAAATGATAAACAAAATTCGATATGCAGATGACACCGTGCTAATTGCAGAAAATGAAGGGGACCTACAAAACCTTGTGAATATACTAGAAATAGAAAGCAAAGGTAAGGGGTTGGAACTAAACAGCAGGAAGACTGAAGTCATGGTGATCAGTAAAAAACATGAAATCCCCTCATGCAAAATAACAGCAAATGGCACAACCTTGACACTGGTTGATAAGTTTAAGTACCTGGGAACGATCATTTCATCAGACGGCAGATGCACATCAGAAATAGCTGGCAGAATTGGCCAAGCCAAAACAGCATTCAAGAAGATGACAAGCATTCTTACCAACAAATGCCTATCAATTAACATCAGGAAGAGAGTTCTTGAATGATATATAGAATCAATACTGTTGTACGGATGTGAGGCGTGGACAGTCAACAAACAAAGCCAGAACAAGATTGAGGCAGCCGAGATGTGGTTTCTAAGAAGAATGTTGAGAGTTCCATGGACAGCAAAGAAAACAAACGAGACAGTCTTGATGGAGGCAGACACAAGTAGATCATTCATAAGGAAGATTGGGAAAAGACAGGCAACATTTATAGGCCATTTTATGAGAAAAGGGGAATTAGAGCACCTGGTCACAACAGGAAAGCTAGAGGGAAAGAGGACACCATGTAGACCCAGGGAGAAAATATTGGACAGACTTGCAGGGTGGCTGAGGACAGAGAGGGTGGAAGATGTACTTGTGGCAACAAGGGATAGATGCATATGGAGGGCCATGATCGCCAACGCCATGAGGCAGGGCACTTGATGATGATGATGATGATGTGATGATGATGATGATGATGATGAGATAAGTGTTATCTTCTAAGCCAGCTCCGTGGCCACAGAGTCTGGGAGAATTTTCCACAATGCTGTGAAAAAGTTAAGGGTAATTTGGTTTTGAATAGACATGTAAGAAAAACTTCTTTCCACAGAAATACAAAATCTTCACCAGCTGATCTGCTTTCAGTGTAGGGAATGTAGATTGATACCCAGCTTTACCATACATTATAGAACGAATTGATCTGCTCTGAAGACAGTTGATTCAAAAGGCCTCCCTCAGGACCAGTGTTGACCATGTGTTTGTCTTTAATGGGAGAATGTTGTTCATATACACGTAGACAGCAGGAAGTTCGAATCTAATATCTCAAGTTCAGTGATGGTCCACCCTCCATGATTTCTGGTGCTTCTCTAATTTTTCTTCTTGAATTGTAACAGTCATATGCCAGAATAAATTTGTTTTCCTGTGAAAATTGATGATTTGCTTTTTGCACAGTTCCACAAAGAAGCTCATGTGTTCTGGAAATTCTGTGCTAGAATTTTACCCTTTTCTGTCACTTTTTTGTTTATGACTTGTTCCTTTGCTCTTTGTCATCTTTGTTTCTTATTTTCTTCTATGCTGGTTCATTCACCATTTATGTTTTCTGTACATATATTTACTGCATTTTAAGTTCTAAGGGAATGTGAACTTGTAGCAATTTTACGTACCAGTAAGCTAGTTGTTATGCATGTTTAGTTACATGTGTAGGCTGATGTTTATGCATTTGTATTCAGATGGTTTTTTTTTTTTGTATTTGTTTGGCTTTTTTTTTATCCCCCTGGTAATACATTCTGCGAAATGGCCAGTGCCTAGTCCATATCCTCAAAATGTTTGGATGAATGCAATCATATGTGTACTTCATTTTCTTTTCCAGTTTTCTTTTTTGGGATCATCAATTTGTTTAGATATAGATCTACTGTGGAGTCCATTAATAACGACAACTGTAATAACGAGAACACTGTAGTAACGAGACATTTTTCAATCCCCGTTTTTTATCCTTCTTAATCTTTAAGAATAAACCATTGGGTTTAACGAGAGTTAGTGGATAATCATCTCGGTAATAACAAGAGATTTCTACCCTTCCTGGTCACAAAAGTTCTCGCCACTCGCCCCACCCCCACCTCGTCGTCAAGTTCCCGGTAGAGCACATCTCGTGGTGGCCGGTAACAAAGAAAAACAACGAAAGGCGCGTCCTTGTGCGGTGTGTAATCAAGGGACACTATCGATTAATTATGAACACATCGACGGCGCCGGTGCCAAGATTATTTCCCTTTGTTTCCCTTGGTAAATTCCTCATTTGGGAATAACGAGAACTCGGCAATAGCGAGAAAATGTGCCTGGGTCGTCCGCTCTCGCTATAACAGAGTTTCACTGTATGTGTTTCGTATGAGATGTTTTTAGTGTTGATATGGCTTTGAGCAGTAAGCTGGGCTTTAAACACTAACGATAATGATAAAAAGACACACACAATCATCCGACAATCTCAGGAGCTTTAAAAGCATCCAAAACTCAACAACCAAATGACTTCAATTCAGTAAAGACCTATTCATTTTAGGAAAAAACAAACCTGGTATTAAAAGTACAGTAAGGGTTGTCCCATGGTACTGAGATCATAATGATGTGATATAGCAACATCTTCTAAGAGGGTGGTGCCCATCTCCTCTCCCACCATGCTTCAACTTCAATGATGCTAAACAGGATCAGATGCCAGTTGACAGCTGGGTGTATTGAAAGCTGCACGCACAAAGTTTTTGGCCAGCCAGATTGGCGTCCATGCAAACCTGAGCGGTCAGACTGAAAAGCTGAAAGTTTTAATACCTCTATGCCGACTAGGCCTTAGTTACAGCGTATAGGCGTGTTTTCAGTTTTAGTTTTTATGTTCCACTGTTGCAGGAGTAAATATTTTCCCGATCAGACGTTGGCAGATGCAGGGAACTTTTGCCGGAACCCTGACAGCAGTTACAGTGTTCCTTGGTGTTACATCAATGATCTGTACACAGACTTTGATGTCTGTCTTGTTGCCCCTTGTGGTGAGTTATCTCCCTTGTTGCCCCTTGTGGTGAGTTATCTCCCACATTCTCCTCTTTTTTGTTTGTGTTTTTTGTTGTTCTTGTTGAGTCATTTTTGTATAATGATTCAGAGCGTGTTTACAGGTGTTAACAAGATGATTCTTCTTTCTAATAAAGTTGGACTACATACCCAGTCTTTAAGATCCCAGATCCCCCACGGGTATGCCGGGGGCTCTTTCAGCAGAAATAGTATCCCCGCCTTATGGAAATTTTGTGCTAGAAATAACCTCCTGTCTGTCGCTCTTTGTTTCTTCCTTATTCTTTTGCTTTTTTTATTTCTTCCTATCATTTTCTGCCTTGCTGGTCCATTCACCTGTATGTGTTCGATAAAGTCTTACATAATTTCCTAGGATTGATAATTGGGTACATGTATTAAGTGCATTTTTGGCTCTAGGAAAATGAGATATGTGGAAGCAATTTTAGATAATTTAGACCCGTTTTTATGTATGTTTTAGCATTCTTAGTTATGTTTAAATTTGTATTCAGGTATGTATTTTAAATCCCCTGTGTGATAAAGTGGACAGAGAGGTCAGCGTCAGGGGTATTTCCTTAGATTATGTGCGCGAATGCATTGATATGTGTACTTAATTTTCTTTTCGTTTTTTTTCCCTATTATTGTGTATGTTTTGAAACTGTTATAGCCTGGTGTGGCTCTACGCATTCGGTTGGACTTTAAACAAAATTAACAGTAAGTAGTCAAGTGGGTAAATATCACAGATTTAAAATTGGAAGGTCCTGATTTTAATTTGTCCAGACACCTCTGCCTAGTGGGTAAAGGGTGGAGATTTTTCAGATCTTCAAGGTTAACCTGTCGGTGCCTAAACCCCGTTCAGATGTGCGCGCATACACAATATCAAATACGCATGTTAAAGATCCTGTACGTCGTGTTGGTGGTTGGCTTATGGAAACATGAAAACACCCAGCATGCACGCTCATGACAGATACAGACTGTGCAACAACATAATGAAATGTGGTCAGCTCACCTAACTGCTTGTGTTCTCCATACTTCTCAAAAAATTCTTGATTATGTGTAATGCACGTTACAAATGAAATTCGGAGACTAGCTCTATACAAGAATAATTAATAAGTAAATGTGACCTTTCACCACCGAATCAGTCTTAACTCGCAGTCAGTCGGACAGCACTAGGTACTGAAAAGGTGACTGAGGGTCTGTTTGTCTGGGGTGTTTCGACTTTTTCTCAAAATTGATTTCAACAGATTCTAATCTATACCCCAAAGAAATTTTTTTCTTGAAAAAATATTATTAATCAATTTAAGATGGTATTTTAATGCACTGATCTCAGCAGAAAGAACGCAATTTCCTACCAAAAGTACCTATGTTTGTCTCTTATTATGAACCATAACCTGTACAGTACCCCCACATGTAATATACTGACAGAAAGCTCTTTGGTGCACTTTTCAGATAATGACAGCTAAAATTAGAAACAAACTGGGTCAAAGCCACCAAATAAAGAAATTTAAGGAAAATGTGTTGGAGAGTACATAAAAACTTTAGAGGCCGTTTTCTCAAAATGGCCACCATACAATTTAATGACTTTAAACATACATACTTCTACATTTTTTTGAGTACAAGCTTCATTCATATGATAAACTAGTGAAGTACAAAGATGATTTATAAGTAAATATAAATTTTAAACTAGCAAAGTACAAAGATGATTTGTATGTGAATATAAATGATAAACTAAATCTGGAATTGTCCACGTTGACAGATGTTCAGTGCCGCATGGAGACCAAGGGAGAGCAGTATATCGGGTGCAAAAGGGAAACCCAGGGAGGCAAACCCTGTGTGTCCTGGAACTCAATAGGATTACCATTCCTGAGCTCGGATGACTTCCCTGATAGCTCAAGGGGTCACAGCTACTGCAGGAACCCTGGAGGGTCTCAGTCTGTGCCCTGGTGCTATACCAATGTCACCACCTTGGATTATCAGCACTGTGATATTCCTATTTGTCGTACGTAGGTTTATGTGGAGTTTATAGCAAATCTGTCTGTGTCTGTCTACCTACCTTACCTATCTATCTACCTATCTGTCCATCCATCTATCTATCGTGTGTTCGTGTGTGTGTGTGTGTGTGTGTGTGTGTGTGTGTGTGTGTGTGTGTGTGTGTGTGTGTGTGTGTTGTGTGTGTGTGTGTGTGGTGTGCGTGCATGTGTGTGTGCATGCATGTGTATGTGTGATGGTACGGTGTGATAAACTTATTTCCAAGAGTGACAGACAAGCGGTGTACATGCTTTATTTATCATGAAGCCCTTGTCTCGGGGTCTATAACATCTGATGTAATAAAATGTAAGATAAATAGTGTTCTGTAACACTCAGATCATAGGAGTGTAAGGGGTGGGGCCAGCATTATATGGATGGTGTTCATCTCTCCCTTGTTGCTTTACTTTCTGTCACCTTAAAGTGTGGTAACTACCCATTCACAACTGGGTAAATTAAATGCTGCAGTCACCACGTTTTATATCCATTAAAAGGTAATACGCTGCTAACAAGTTGCATATGTCTGCTGTACAGTCCTGATTACATTTCCCCCCGTGTGGATGCCAGTTCTTTCAGTATTAACAGTGTCTCCGCTTTCTGGATATTTGGCAAGAAATGTCTTCTTTTCTGTCATTCTTTTGTTTCTGTGTGTTTTATAAAGCTTTACATATTTTCTACTAGGAATTCTGGTGCCTTTTTTTTCAGGGTCAGTGAGGCGGTGTGTGTGTTTAATTAAAGATGCATATAGCCCTGGTATGGTTGTGCATAGTTGGCTGGGCTTAACTCTTTCACCGCCAAGTTTCCCCAGATACGGCACTCCTCAGTGCCAAGTACATTTTAGGCATCCAATTTTGCAGTGCAGTATGTATTTTTAAAAGCTTATATCTCGAAGACTATTAAAGATTTTCACTTACGTTTTTTTTTTTTGCTGTGTAAAGGGCAGATGTTGTATTTATATATGAATGCTTGCTTATGTTTATGTGCTTGAATGATTATTCCACAGATAATATTATAAAGAAAAACAATTTTTTCATACTTTTTATTAGTTGTACTACTGACCTTATTTCGTGAGTTGTGTGCCAGATATCATTATAATAAATGAGAAAAAGCAGTGGAAAATCTACACACAAAGTCAGCTGTCTGCTTATTCTACTCAGAGTGGTAGACGATGCATGTCGATTTGCAGCCATTTTGGAGAAAACGCTTCGGAGAAAACGTGACGTAAATTCCGACAATTAACAAAGCCACACTTCGGCCTTACTACAGAAAAACTAGGTCGCTGGGTAAAGTTTAAAAATAGCACAATCACCTGCATTCACCAGTGGAGCTGACAGAAGCTTTGTACCCGCGTGAAAAGTTATCGTTTAGCATGACCCCTCCAAGTCACACAAATGCGACCATGGCGGTCGTACGGGATGTCGCTTGATTGCGACCATGGCGGGAAAAGAGTTAAACAGTAATAATAATGAGGACTGATTTAAGCACTTTGAACATTACTAAGTATTTTACATATTGTGGCAAATGTCATAAAGGCACAGCACATACTGTAACTCCAGTAATTAAGGGTATAACAAACAATGCTATTTAAAAGTACCATACAGTTATGTTAAATAACTCGCTATGTGCACACTAAATTAGGCTACAGTTCCTCATGTCAGATAAGGTTGTTACTGTTATTGTTATTGCTTTTCAGCTACTGCTTTGGAAGTGCGGGAAGAAAACAGTGTGGATGATTCTGAAGTGGGCACTTGCTTCCTTCAGATTGATAGCTCCTGTCATCAGCATTATGGGGTGGAGAGAGAGTGGGCCGTTGTGCGTAGAAGAGAGAATCTGTTTCACAAGGAAATGTGCAGACGAGGCCTTGGTGCTTTGTTGTGCTGGCATGCTACAGACCCTGGCTTACTGGTGCTGATCGTGCTGGACTGTGGTATGGTTTTTCTTCTTTTTATCCGCCAACATTGAAGTAGATATTCATGATTCATTATTATTGCTTGTTTACCATTGCATTATTACAGTTCTTTGTGTACATCATAGCAATGGGGTTGAATGTATTTGTTTTATGTGTATGTCTGCCTTTGTCACCTGTGCTTTTGTGAAGTGCTAAGGGCTCTTGTTCCCCTGTGGGTATAAATAGTATCCCCACCTTCTGTAAATTCTGTGCTAGAAATTTCCTCTTTTCTGTCACTTTCTTTGTTCTGCTTTGTTCCTTTGCTTTCTGTCATTTCTTCCTATCATTTCTTGCCTTGCTGGTCCATTTACCTGCATGTGTTCGATAAAGTCTTGCATACTAAGGATTGATAATTGGGTAAATGCGTTTAGTGCACTTTTGGCTCTAGGGAAATGAGATATGCAGAAGCAGTTTTAGGTATTTTAGGCCTGTTTTTTGTTATATGTTTTGGAGTCCTTAGTTATGTTTAAATGTGAATTCAGGTATGGTTTTTAAATCCCCTGTGCAATAAGTTGGAGTGGTCAACGCCAGGGGCATTTCCTTAGATTATGTACGCGAATGCATTGATATGTGTACTTAATTTTCTGTTCCTTTTTTCTGTTTTTTTTTTCTGTTTTTTTGTTTTGTTTTTCCTGTTGAGGTAATGTGTGTGCGTTGAAACGGTTATAGCCTTGATATGCCTCTACACAGTCAGCCCATTGCCCCCCGACCCATAGTAACAGAACAGTTTCTAAATCCTGAGCGAAGGGAAATAACTCCGCAAAGCACGCACACATGCAAAACAAAAAAAATTCATATAAAATAAAAGATTACTCCTATTTTGGTAGAAAAGGCTGAAAAAATCCAGGATACATTGTAGTTTCAGACAAAAAAAAGTTTTGAACATTATCAGCATGGTAAATGTCATTAAAAAAAAAACAACTTTGAGCAAACCCCCCCCCAAAAAAACTGACCATTTTGTGCAGATGTCGGTCTTCAATCCTTATTTACACAACACATGATGTACAAATAATGGAAATATGTCCACCTCCAGCTGAAAGTCAATGTGCCTTCTTCCCTTCCTGGACCTAGGTGTGGGTGTGTTGGTGATCTTCCAGAGGAGGAAAGCGTTCACCATTGCAGTCTGGAGAAGCCACCAGCACAAGTAGCGCCACCATCGCACAGACGGTCGTCCCACAGCATAGTACGCACTGTACTGGTCGGCAAGATCAAACCCCCCCATGCCAGCGTTGTATTTTTCCACTGGGGCAGGAATCTCCACTTCCTTCTTACCTCCTGGTGCTCTCCTTGTTATCTTCACCATTTCCGGTTGACTGTTTGTGGAAAGAATAGCCACAGGGCGCTTGTCTTTCCACAATGTGGCCAACATATCACCAGCCTGCCGAAAGAGGACATCTCCATTTTTCATCTTTTTGGCGACAGTACCAGTCAGATCTGTTGGCCAGTTCTTCCTGTTCAGTCTGACCGTTGAACACATATATGTTTGTCTCATCTGCATCCTGGGCTAGCTGAACTGAAGAAAAAAATTATCAAAATAAAGATGATGCCCTTTGTCCAGGTACTGGGATGACATCTTCATGATGATGTGGTGAACAAGACCATGCGGCATGGACTCGTAGACTTTTCCCAGATAGGGATCAAAGTTGAGCATGTACCTGTTTCAGGGTCTGCCACACACCACACCTTGATACCCCAAGGGTTTGGCTTTCCTGCACCATAAAATGGAGCAAAAACAATTAAATACTCTGTAAATGGTGTTAAAGTTGGTGCATACGTCAGAAAATAATGATTTGCTGCAAGACAAAAAATTCTGTGCACTGTAAATGTTCATCCATTCATATGAATTGTACTGTTCCTACTCATAAATAATGCAGAAATGAAATAAAAGCATTAATAAAATAACTGAAAGTAAGTAAAAAATATGGTATGCAATATCATGGATACATAGGCCTAAGTATTCTATTGTTCAAAATTTATAGTGATAGTTTTATGCCAACCCCTCACCTCTTTTTTCTTTTCATGAAAATATAACAAAATAAATAAAAAACCAAATGAAAAAGTTATATTTGCATTGACATAGAAGTTTCTGCTCACCTTTTTATATACTGCTTGAAGCTGAGACGACCATTGAACTTGATCATCGCCTCATTAATGGAGATGTTCTTGTTCGGGTGGTAGGGTTCTTGGCTGCTGTTCCGGACTTGTTCTAAAAGGGGGCGCACCTTGAACAGGGGTCATACCCAGCACTTCCTTTGACTGCAGCCTTGGAGTTGTCATTGAGATGGAAATACTGGGACAACTTCTCATATCTGTTTTTTTTTATATATGGCATCTGCAATGGCAGGCACACGGAGGAGAGGATCTGATGACCAGTAGGCCTACATGCCAGTTTCTGGAAGATGGTGAATGCCAAACATATACTGAACAAAAATAAAAATTTTGATTTCCTCTGGTGTTGCTTCTTTCCAGTATTTATCCAGCCCCTTCTCCTCTTGTTTCTGTTTTGCATACAAGTTCGTTTGGTCAGCTACATCACTCCAGAACTTCTCAAGAACAAACAAGGAGAAGTACTCAAAAGGTGTGGCATCCACTGGCAAATCATGTGACACACCCACTCTCCCTTTGTCAGTGTAGCCTTCAAAAACTACCTCCTCCTTCACCACACTTGTTTTGTCTGACCACCTAACAGTTGTCTGGTCTCTCTCTGATTTAGTCAGCCTCTTCTTTTTCATAACACGTCTTTTCTTTGGGTTACTAACGCTAGGCAGTTCTACTTCACTCTCACTAAAACTAATGTCACTTGATGACACTGGAGATGGTGACGAAATTTCGTCATGTAACGCTTGTTGCCTGACAATAACACTCGAATCGATGTCTGATTCATCACCTCTCACCACTTCTCCTTGCAAAAATCCGTGAAAAGAATCATCAGAATCATCATCTGAGTCCCCAAAGATGTTGCGCCATACCTCTAAAATATTTTCCTCAGCCATTTTCTTCGGAAAAAATTGCGAACTTTGAAAAATCACAGCTCAAAAACTGCTACAGCTATCAACTTTCTGTAAAAACCAAAATGGCGCCACAGGAAGGCGCTATACAGTAAACATCCGGTTGAAATGCATTATGGGCTAGGTTAAAAGCAAAACTGAAAGTAGCAACCCATGTATTGAATGGGCCAGCTTGGGCGTTTCAGGGAACAAATACCGCACTTCCGGCGGGCCAGCTGGGGCGGTTCAGGGGGCTTAAGCAACAATAAGAATATAAGATAATATAGTGGGTAGAGAGTTGACATGTATTTGTTATATTATTGCCTTTGTCACCTTCGAGAAGCACTAAGGAAAGAATAAAAATAATAGTGGTAGAGGTTGACATGTATTTGTTATATTGGCCTTTGTCACCTTCGTGAAGCACTAAGGGCTCTTGTGAGATGAGATGCTGTGCAAGTAGTCATTGTACAATTGTCTTTTTTCTGTGGGTGGGTTTGAATAATTCCCCTGTGGAGATGCCAGGAGCTCTTTCAAATAGTATCCTTACCTTGTTGGAAATTCTGTGCAAGAAGTGTCCTCTTTTCTGATCTCTTCATTTCTGCCCCGTTCCTTTGCTTTTCTGTCATCTTTTCCTGTCATTTTCTGCCTTGCTGGTCCATTCTCTTGTTTGTCTTCTATAAAGCCTTACGTAGTCTGTTGCATGGATAATTAGGTAGTAGGATAATTAGGTAGGTCTACATGTATTAACTGCTTTTTTTGGCTCTAAGGAAATGTGATGTGCGGAAGCAGTTTTATGTAATTTAGGTAAGTTTTTACATGTTTTAGTGTACCTACATTTCTACATTTGTAGTCTGGTTTGTTTTTTTAATCCCTCTTGTGATAAATTGAGTAAAATGGTCATTACCAGGTGCATGTGCTTAGGTTATGTGCACTGGTTTGTGTAGGACGATAACTACCATACAGCGCTGTGTATACTGAGCTGGAATCCACCACTGTGAAGACGTGCATAAACAGCTAGTTTGCCACAGAACGAGGTGTGCTGTCTCTGTCTCTGGTCTATTCGAGAGCAAAGAAAACCTCACTTTTGTGTAGGCTAGAGGAGTATTCCAAGTCATGACTGTCAAATTTGCATGGAGTACATGTGACAAGTAGCAATAGTTACCACCTGCCTTGCGTAATGGTTGGTGCAGTGAACTAAGAAACTGAAAGATTTGGGCTTCACATCACAGCAGTCAACATTGTTGTGGGATTTTTTTCACCTCATGCCCTAGATCAATAGATTTCACCTATATGATTTTATGTCCAAGTATGGCATTTTAGACTTGCAAGGTTAATGGTGAGCATGGTTTTTAGCTGTGTTGTCTTTTATCTTAACCAGGTTCTGTTTTTGACATGGTGTGAGTCCTGATACAACTCTAGTAGTCGGCTGGGTTATAAGGAATGTGAACTAAACTGAACCTCGTGCCTTCCTGGATCCTCCTACTAGAGCTGAGCGTGGTCAGGTTTCCTGATCAACGTACATGTGTCTGGTTGATAAAAAAAGGAAGCATAGAGTACAGCTCCAGCAGTCTAGGTCCTAACTGACCTAGTGTAACTCCACAGCAGCAGCGTCTGCATTCTCAAGGAGTGTCCGGTGTAGTGAGATTTGTTCCACATTCTGTTTATGTTTTGTCTAGTCTCCACTAAGTATTTTTTTTTCTTTTTCCATTTTTATGACTGAGGTAACTTAGTTTTTTTGGGGGGAGGGGCTATCGTTGAAGTGCTGTTGTGACAGTTTGTGTACTAGGTAAACAATGATTTACTGTTATTCTGCAACCCGAAAAAAAAGGGAGATTTGTAAGTAGTGTCCGGCATACGTTGAATCAGAACAAGCTGTGTTGGACCTGTACAGGTTTACTAGAAGCAGTTAAGAATCTCCTGGTAACTGTACTGAGGCAAGATGTCTCTTGAAGTTATCGATTTACTGGACACTTGAGACTAAAAAAAAAAAATTGAAAAAAAAGGGGGGGGATGGGAGAGGGGGAGATTAGAACTAGTGGGAGTGAGGGGGGGGGGGTGCACACTAGCAACATGCCGTTGATGTAAGTAAGGAAGACTTGAAAATACAACTAATGCCTTTTCAGACACCACCACCACAGTACTGACAACTGCCATCAGCACCAGTGACATTATCACTGTCAACAACACATCAACGTCCTCATCAATAATGGCAGCCACCACCAGTAAAGATGGCACTAATAACACCACCCTAACTGAAAATGGTGAGTTTTTTGCATGCATGCATGCATGCTTGCGTGCGTGCGTGCGTGCGTGCGTGTGTGTGTGTGTGTGTGTGTGTGTGTGTGTGTGTGTGTGTGTGTGTGTGTGTGTGTGTGTGTTTTGGGGTGGGGTACGGGTGGAAGCTTTTCTTTCAGTTCATTCTTTCATGCTTTTCTGTTTCGTTCTTTGATTCTCACAGCTCATTTTAAAGCATTTTCGTCAGTAAGTATGGACTCAGTTCAGGGTAGTGGAAAATAAGACAACAAAGGAAATAGACAAGACACTGCCCTCATAATAACTAGCCAAGAGAAATGTTGGTCTCTGCCACTTTGTTCTACGATCTTGGGGTTATAAGACAACCTATACAGGTTTTAGCATTATCAGTTTTTTTTAATCAGGGATGGGAGGGTTGACTGGAGAAGTTGGGATAACAGAGACAATACATGATTTTCCTGATCAACATACATGTGTCTGGTTGATAAAAAAGGAAACATAGAGTACAGCTTCAGCAGTCTAGGTCCTAAGTGTAACTCCATAGCAGCAGCGTCTGCATTCTCAAGGAGCGTCCGGGTGTAGTGAAATTTATTCCACATTCTGTTTCTGTTCATGTTTTGACTAGTCTCCACGAGGTATGTTTAGTTTAGTAATAGGGACATAACACATTAGCCATTTGGCTATTTCAAGTCCCATCATTTTTCTTTTTCTTTTCTTACACTCGTAGTCAAGGTCTGTCGTACGCCCAGTTTTTTTGATGATTCATTCATCATATTCATATTTAAGTTCAATGTAATGTTTCCAATGGTCAAGCTGGTTTTTTTTCTTTTTCCATTTTTATGACTGAGGTAACTTTGTCAGTTGGGGGGGGGGGGAGGATAAGGGGGCTATCATTCAAATGCCGTAGTGGCAATTTGTCTGTTAGGTAAACAGTGATTTACTGTTATTCTGCTTGCAACCCCAATGTCATTAAATGGCAGGCAATCCATTCAAGCAACAATGTTTCAAAGAAAAAAAATTCTGGGGGTCCAGGGGGCGGCATAGGCTCCCTGGTGGGGTCCAGGGGCAGAGCCCTTGGTGGGGATTGCCCCCAGAAGCTGAAGCATTTTAGTCTAGTAAATGAAAATTTAACCCCCTCTGGTGAAAGATAAATCGAGTATTTCAATAAAAGAAAAAAAGGGCACAAGCATTGTTAACAATGAACAAAACATGCAACTTTTCCTCACTCTCTTTTGCCTCACCTGACAAACGAAAATTTTCGTTAAATATTTAATGTCCTGAGCCTGTCGTTGTGCTGCTTTCCTTTCAGGTGATCAACCAGTGCTCGTTTACTGCCAGACTTGTAACTGATTTCCGAACGGCAAAGTTTGCAGTATGCTTTACCGGCGATCTTCAGTTTCTCGAAGAAACGAGCGAACTTATTGCCTCAGTCCCATTTCCAGCGATTTTTGAGGCCTTCATCGATGTCAGCGATGGAAGCATTTAGTGGAACAAAGTCCCTACGTATACTCATATTTCAATGCGTCGATGGAACACAGAGAGTGACACTTGTGAAAGAGGATGCGCAAATCTCGCGGACAGTTGCAAAAGTAACACCGCGCATGCGCTTATTGCTTGTTTGAATAGTTTTGGTGATCCCAGTCCCAGTTCTCCATACTTTCAAGGAACTTTTTCTTTCCTTTTTTTCCCCCCCTTTTGCGGATATCCGCGAATTCGCGGACATTTGGATTGCCTGAATGGGAGATTTGTAGGTAGTGTCCGGTTTACGTTGAATCAGAACAGGCTGCGTTGGACTTGTGCAAGTTGACTAGAAGCAGTTGAGAATCTCCTGGCAACTATATTGAGGCTAGATGTCTCTTAATGGGGGGGGGGGGGGGGGCACACTAGCAACATGCTTTCCCCTCAGATTATCTTGAGTTTTACATGGTAAAGCCATTGATGTAAGAAAGACTTGAAAATAGAAATAATGCCTTTTCAGATACCACCACCACAGTACTAACAACAACTGCCATCAGCACCAGTGACATTATCACTGTCAGCAACACGTCAACATCCTCATCAATAGCGGCAACCACCACCAGTAAAAATGGCACCAGTACCACCACTCTGGCTGAAAATGGTAAAAAAAAATTTTGCATGCGTGCGTGTGTGTTTGTGTGTTTGTTTTGGGGTGGGGTAGGGTGAAAGTTTTTCTTTCTATTCGTTCTTTCATGCATTTCTTTTCTTTTCGTTCTTTCATGTTTTTTTTGTTCATCCATTGGTTCTCACTGCTCATTCTTAAGCATTTTCGTCAGAAAGTATTGGACTCAGTTCAGGGTAGTGGAAAATAAGACAGCAAGGGGAATAAGACAAGACACTGCCCTCATAATAACTAGCCAAGACAAGTGTTGGTCTGCCACTTTGTTCTGTGATCTTGGGGTTATAGGACAACCTATACAGGTTTTAGTATTATCAGTTTTTTTTTAACCCTTTGACTCCCGCAACCTATCCACCAACTTCATAAACTTAACCCTTTGACTGCCTCACCCTATCCACCAGCTTCCTGGAGGAAGCTGGTGGACAGGGTGAGGGAATCAAAGTTTTTACTTTGCCAGCATGGTTGGCAATGCAGGATAGTGGTGGACGGGCGGCGGGAGTCAAAGAGTTAATCAGGGATGGAGGGTTGACTGGAGGAGTTGGGATGATGGAGATGATACATAATTTTGGTGATCAGGTGGAGGCAATGTATTGTGGTGTTTTGGAGTTGATTTTTGAGATGTATAGCACAGTAGGGACTAATTGTGTTTTGTCCATTTCCTTTTTTTTTTTTAAAACCCTAACATTACAGACTGAGATATACTTAAATACAATGTAAGATAGTGTTCCAGTGACTGACTGATACAAAGATGAGGCACAAAACCCATATGCTAGGTACAATTTTTTTAACTGTCTTTTATTTCAAGCAGGTTGTCGTTTTCGACGTGGTGTTAGCCCTGATATGGCTCTAGTAGTCGGCTGGGCTATAAGCAGTATGAATATAGGTACAAGCCAAGACCTTACCAACACACAGGGTTTATGTACAGCTTTTAGGCTTGTGCCATGATCATTTTGGATCTTCTCCATCACATGGCATCAGTGGCATCTGTGCATTTGGAATTTATTCCGTGTGCAGAGATGTTACCTTGAGAAACTGAAACTGAAATTTGACAACTGTCGTTCCCAGAGGACGAAGGATTTGGATCCTGTCAATAGATGAGGCTGTACAGTTCAGTCTGTGAGTGGCAGTCCTACCACAGTATCTGCCTGCAAAGGTTGAGGCTAATGTGCTTGTTGGAGCTGAGCTGTACAGTGGAGGCACCTCCCATCTGTCTGTTGCTTTGGGTTCTTCTCAGACTGAGAGAATCCTGTCTGCACTTCTGTCTCCAGCACATCGGTCTGCTGCAACCATTGTCTCCCAAGTGTCTGTTCTGATGGGAAACACACCGAGATCACATATGCAGATTATGGTCTTTGCTTCTGAGGATTATTGGATACTTATCATGGTCTTCGCTTCTGAGGATTATTGGATACTTATCCTGGTCTTTGCTTCCTGAATTATGGATACTTATCATGTCTTCGCTTTGAATATTGGTACTTATCATGGTCTTCGCTTCTGAGGATTATTGGATACTTATCATGGTCTTCGCTTCTGAGGATTATTGGATACTTATCATGGTCTTTGCTTCTGAGGATTATTGGATACTTATCATGGTCTTTGCTTCTGAGGATTATTGGATACTTATCATGGTCTTTGCTTCTGAGGATTATTGGATACTTATCATGGTCTTTGCTTCTGAGGATTATTGGATACTTATCATGGTCTTCGCTTCTGAGGATTATTGGATACTTATCATGGTCTTTGCTTCTGAGGATTATTGGATACTTATCATGGTCTTCGCTTCTGAGGATTATTGGATACTTATCATGGTCTTCGCTTCTGAGGATTATTGGATACTTATCATGGTCTTCGCTTCTGAGGATTATTGGATACTTATCATGGTCTTTGCTTCTGAGGATTATTGGATACTTATCATGGTCTTCGCTTCTGAGGATTATTGGATACTTATCATGGTCTTCGCTTCTGAGGATTATTGGATACTTATCATGGTCTTCGCTTCTGAGGATTATTGGATACTTATCATGGTCTTCGCTTCTGAGGATTATTGGATACTTATCATGGTCTTCGCTTCTGAGGATTATGGATACTTACATGTCTTCGCTCTGAGATTATTGGATACTTATCATGGTCTTCGCTTCTGAGGATTATGGATACTTATCATGGTCTTCGCTTTGAGGATTATTGGATACTTATCATGGTCTTTGCTTCTGAGGATTATTGGATACTTATCATGTCTTCGCTTCTGGGGATTATTGGATACTTATCATGGTCTTTGCTTCTGAGGATTATTGGATACTTATCATGGTCTTCGCTTCTGAGGATTATTTTATCCGCTGTTGTTCCTGTTTATCTTTGCATCCTGAGTTTTCTTTTCTGTATGATTTTATGCTGTTAGTTTAGTTTTGCTTCTGTAAAAGTAAAATGTGAAGGATAAAACAAATAAACCTCAAAACGAAATTATACCTAGAGAATTTGATGGAAGCTGTTTACAGAGTAAACGCACCATGTAAAGATAGAAAACAAAAAAAAAGAATTCAGTTCAGTGGAAATAGGAAAGAAATAGCATGTTCAAAATACTGTCTGGTAATGGTGGTTGAAAGTTAATCAGTAAAGTGGAAACTTCTTTTTTTATATTGACAAAAATTTTGTCATGTAAATATTGTTGACTCTCAGTTTCTAATATTTGTTTCTGCAGATGTGTCTATTACAGAAAAAAGAATTCAGCGCTTAGATTTGATTTTTCAAGATTTTGCGCTATATAAATATTGTAATTATTATATTATTATTATTATTACCACTGTGAGTGATATGACTGAAAGTGAACAACTACTGGTTGGTTGTGCCATGATTCCTGTGGATGATGTGTAAACGTGTTCCCCATCATTATACCCTGGGTTAGGGTTGTCCACTTGTACAGACTGACTATAATTTATTCAGACTGACTATAATTTATTCAGACTGACTGATTATTCAGAGTGACTGATTTATTCAGAGTGACTATAATTTATTCAGACTGACTATAATTTATTCAGAGTGACTATAATTTATTCAGACTGACTATAATTTATTCAGACTGACTATAATTTATTCAGACTGACTATAATTTATTCAGAGCGACTGTACCACACTAACCCATGTTGTCTCTATGTGAGCTCTGCAGCTTAGAATTTTATCTGTGCCACGTGGTTTTTTTTTGACACCTGCATGAACATGCTTCGCTCTACCACTTGCTGAAGGCCGGATCAGTTGTCTGGCCTTTAACCTCATTGGCTGGCATAAACCTATTCACCAACTGCAAAAACTTAACCCTTTGACTCTTTCATCCTAGCCACCAGCTTTCTGCAGCTCCCTGCAGGAAGCTGATGGATGGAGTGAAGGAGTCAGTGAGGTAAGTTTTTGCTTTGCTCGTGTGGTTGACAATGCAGGATGCTGGTGGACAGGGTGCAGGAGTCAAAGGGTTAAGTATAACGTTCATAGAATGATCCCCTTGATCTGCTGCCTTAATTGAGAGAAAGCAGCTGAACTCATTTTATGTGTGTGCTGTCTTGGGAGTGAGATTTCCAGGTTGCTTTTTAAAATATCCGAACACAGGAAATATGTGTTAATTTTTTATGCCTAAGAATGAATGTGTAACTAAGAAAGATCACTGGAGAAAAACGAGCTAATGATAAGCAAGCTTAAGACTTGGGTGATGTCAGGTGATTTATTCATTTTGGTCGTAGCCCCTAATGAAGCGTTTTGAAATGTAAAAACCAATTTCAACCAAATGTTTTACAAAATTTGGTAAACATTACTTCTTGAAAACATTCAGAGATGATACAGAAGTTCAAAAGTGAACATATTTTTGAAGTATTGAAATTTTGTTTTTTGTTTGTAACGTATTGAAAATGCTCTTAATGTGGAAGTTTAAGAAAATTATGTGTGTGTGAAGAAAACTGGTAGATAGTGTGTATGGGGGGTAATTACGTCGTGAACAACAGACGTAGTCTTAATTTTGTTTTGTTTTGTGCATTTGGTATTTTTCTGGGTTTTTTTGTGTGTGTGTGTGTGTGTGTCCTTGTCCACTTCACTTAGGCAAAAAGGTTTCGGCTGAATAGATGTTTGATTTAATCCTTTGACTGTCATACCCTGTCCACCAGCATCCTGCATTGTCAGCCATGCTAGCAAAGCAAAAACTTAACCCTTTGATGTCCTCACCCTATCCACCAGTTTCCTGCAGAATGGAGTCAAAGGGTTATGTTATGTTTTTTGCAATTGGTGGATAGATACAAGATCAAAGGGTTAAAAAATAGGGGGTTGAGGGGGGATTAAGACTCGACATGGTATTTTGAAAAGTGATATTGAAAAAAAAACCATGGTTGTTTGCCCTTTGTGTCAGCTGGTAGGCCATAGAACATAAAACTAAATTCGCTAAGAATTCCTGTTTAGGGAAAAACCATGATCTGTATACACTTGTTTTGTTTGTAGTTCAAGTGAGGATCTTGGTTATTTTTTTACACTATTTTTTGCTGCTTTTTGTGCATCCTCTGTTATAGTGAAAGTATAAAAATCGAAATGGTATTGTTATAGGTAAATAATGTATCATGTCAGGAGCTAGGGAGATGATTGTCCAGAGTGTAGTGAGGCATTGGTGTTGTGAGTCCCATCCAACACCTTCCAGTGTTTCCTGTTAGCCTTCGTTAACTGTAATACCAAAGGAAATAAGAGGGAAGCAGGGAGAATTTTAAATATCAACTAAGTAATATAACTCTTGAGAATTTCTCAAACCCAACAGAGTTTGCGCTACCCATTCAGCTAGCATAGACGCAGCCACAAAGCATCAAGTGGTAAGCTCAGAACATTCAGGAATGTTCTGAGCTTACCACTTTATGCTTTGTGGCTGCAAACTGTGTTGGGTTTGAGAAATTCTACATGGGAGATAACTCCGTGACTCTCAAGAGTTATGTTACTTGTTAACTGTGTTATGACTAGTAATAGTATTGGGTTGCACAGTATTGGGTTGCACAGTTGGTTGGTTGATTACTTTTAGATGCTGTAAAAAGTCTGAGGGCACAACAAGTAAACTATATGTTTGTGGTTGTTTTCAGACACTCCAGCCTCAGTTAAGACACCTATCACAACCACCACCAACGTTACCACCAAGACCAATGGGTCAGTATCACCAGGCATAAATAACACCACCAATGAAGATCGTAAGGACATGACGACACTCCCTGTTGGTGGTGAGGTTTTTTTTTCCTAACAGTTTTGGATATCAAATGGAGCTATAAAATAGGTATCAATAAATCGTTTAAATTCAAACTGGATCGGAACTCTCAACAACAAAAAAATGTGATGGTAGTACCAGACCTAGTGGGGATGCCAGGAGCTGTTTCAGTATTAATAGTATCCCTACCTTACAGAAATTCTGTGCTAGAATTCCTTCTTTTCTGTCACTCTGTTTATGCCCAGCTCCTTTTTCTGTGATTGCTTCCTATTATTTTCTCTGCGTTGATTCATTTACCTTGTGTTTTCCATAAAGCTTTATGTACTTTCTGTTTATTGGGATTGATAATTGGGTTACGTGTATTAATTGCTGTGAATTGCTTAGTGGCAACTTTAGGTACTATAGGCCGGTTTTTATGTATGTTTTTGTGTACTTAATGATGGTTAGTCATTTATATTCAGGTTTATTTAATTCTCCTGGTAAGAATTCGGTGGAATGACCGGCGCCAGAGGCATACCTTTTAGATTATTTGCATGAATAACCAATAACAATCTACCTGAATGCAGGTTTTCATTTTTCCAAGTACATCGATGGGTTTAGACAGGTGTGCATCATGGTAGATGGTTTTTGACTTGATATGGCTCTAAGCAGTTTGATGTAGATGGTCTTTGCCCTGATCTGGGTTTGAGCAGTTTGTTCAGTTTTAATAACTCTAATCATAATAACAACAGTAAATTAGTGTTACTGATAAAGTAAGAGCTGGTTGAGGTGAAAACCAAACATAAACATCATTTAGACGAAAAGGACTTCAATTTTCAGTCATCAATCCATTGCACCAACTTTCACCATGGTGACTTGAGTGTGATTTTGACTGTGGAAGGAAGGTTTGACCTTCAGTATGAATCCTTTGATGGTGTTACCTTTGCTTTGTGTCTACAGTGACAAGGACTTCAGCAGGATCCACTGCAGAGACATCACCAAGACCAGTAACCAACACCACCATGTCCAGTACATCATTCGTCAGTTCCAAACCAAGTGACGAAGTCACCACCCCCAAAAAGGACATAACCATAGCCACCAAAACTGCCTCTACTGGGGATAGCAAAAACACAAGTAATGTCCTTGACACTGGTACCACTACTGCTGCCATTGACACTGAAACTGTGATCTCAAGTACAGGAAAACCGAATGTTTACTCCACAAATGGGGGATTGACCACGGATCCCATTGTGGAAAAGACAACCATGATGCCAGTCTTCCCGGCATCCACCATCCTGTATGACAACACCACCCTACAGCCTCTGTGCTCATGTGTGTGTCAGAGACCCACATCTCTTCCTTTCCCTGGGACGAGTTGGCCGTATGTGACCTTGGCGGTGGATAAACACAGCACCTCTGTCTACTCCCGCAAGAAAACGTCTGCCCAAGATGACCGCGCAAGCGCCATCGGTATTGGGGTTTTGGGTCTGGTCTTGCTCTGTTCTTTCCTTGGCTTTTTTGTTGCTGCTGATTTCATGGCAGTTGGTGTCTTTTTCATTAGACTTTTTTGTCCTGGGAAAAAGCTGAACAAAGGAGAGTTTGATGAAAGTAGGTGCTGAAATAGTCTTGTTGTTTTGTCGTTTCATCAGTCTGCTTTTTCCTCTGAGTGGACTATACAGTGTTGATATGTAATCTAAATTGCCATGGATTTCTTTCCAGTTTTTGTCTTCTTCATGAAGTCTGTATGAGACCGTTGCTTTTGACGGAATGGAAGCTAATGTCCTGGTCTTAAGATAGTTGTTTTTGTAATTTCTGGGAAGAAAGTCCATTTCTTGAGACTCGGTCCCAAAAGACTGAAAGCAGAGGCGGTTATAACTAAGCTGATTTTATATCTGTCTTTGCATTTTTCATGAAACACTAATGTTATTTTTCATGTAACACTAATTTGTCCCCAAATAGCAGGTGTGTCTAAATATAACTGTATGTACTGAAAACTGAAATAGATGCTGATTTGAGATGAATTGTTTTTTTTAACCTGATTGAGAATACATGTTTTTGTAAAGGACATAACCCTTCTGCCTCCCCCCCCCCCCCCCCCCCCCCAAAGAAAAAATGAAGAAAACATCGACCAGCCGTTTTGTGATGTTTTTTTGTCCCCTTTCTAACCTGAAATAAAACACTTCTTATGATTGGTTATTGGCGGAAAGGGCAACATTTTAACCCTTTCACTCCTGCAGTCTGTCTATAAGCTGCAAAAACTTTAACTCTTTCATTCCCTCACCCTATCCACTAGCTTCCTGCAGGATGCTGGTGGATAGTGTAACAGAATGAAAGAGTTAAGTTTTTGCTGTGCTTCATGGCTGACAATGCAGAATGCTGGCAGATAGGGTGAGGGAGTGAGAGGTTAAAAAGCGAAGCAACATGTAGTTATAGGCCATTGAAAGATTCCAGTGTCATTTTGGGTGGATATGTTGTATTGTTTAGTTGCTGCACTGTCATTTTGTTATTACTTTTTTGCAGCAGATATGGCTTTTTGTGACTCGTTTGTTTTGCCTTTTTATACCTTATTCAGCGTTTCGACATATGTACCGGTGTGACTGTGCCATGTCTTTTACAGGGTGGTTTCTTTTTATTTTTGCCTTCCCTGTGGGGATGCCAGGACTCTTTTCAGTAAAATAATATCCCCACTTTCTGAAAATTTTGTGCTACAAATTTCCTTTTTTTTTCTGTCACTATTTTTTCTGCTTTGCTCCTTTGCTTTCTGTCATCTCTTCCTGTCATTCTCTGCCTTGCTGGTCCAGTCATCTGTCTGTGCTGTGTGAAGCCTTACATTCTGTTGGGGCTGATATTTGGTACATGTGTATTAACTGCATTTCAGCGCAAGGAATTGTGATGCGCAGAAGCAGCTATAGGTAATTTAGGGCAGTTTACGTTTTAGTGTGTTTAGTTAAGTGTATATAGTTGTGTACGTGTTTTTTTCAAATCACCTGGTGATAAATTGGGTGGTCAACACCTTGGGCATATCTTTTTATTATAATCTAAGGATATACCTCTGGTATTGACCATTTTATTTGTATATATATATGCATCGATATGTGTATTTTTCCAACGAAATGTTGTGTACATTTTGATATGGTTATAGCCCCGATATGTCTCTGTGCAGTTGGCTGGGCTTTAAACATTAGAGCTGCATAATCTCTAAGCCTTCCTGATTTGTATCAGAAGTGTTTGCCCCCCAGGCCAGAATTTTTTTTCATAAGAAGACTTGTGATCAGTGTTCCTCCTGTGTTGATGCCCTATATTTTAGTTTGGTGCCCAGTACTGCATCACTCGCGCCAACTTCCAATTTCTAACGGCAAACTCCGATTCCAAAATGCATTAATATCCCGTATGTCTCAATCCAGACTATTTTTTTTCCAAGTTACATCCCTTTACCAATCATCAGCCTTGGTGCAAATTGTTTGGTATAGGCCTACCAATCTTTCTTTGAATTCTAGCGCTGAAGATGTCAAAAACATTCAAGGTATTCATTGGAGGAAGTAGGCAGTCTCAGGCAGGAATTCTGTTGGTCTTAGAGAGCAGTGACTTGAATGGGTTCATGTAAAATTTTATGCGAAATACGTTTTAAATGAGCCGGAAAAGGTTGTTTAGTATGGCTTGCTCATCTTGCTGTCTCCACAAGTCTTGAACACTTGCCTTTCTCTTTGCTGCTCCATTGTTTGTGTATATGTGTGCGCTGTTGTGAGCATCGGAAAAGACTTGCCATATGAGTAATACGTAATTGTGATCAAATTTACATCAATATTCACTTACTATGGTTAAAAGTATCATTGCTGTACATATCGGTATTTTTCTTATATTTGTTACTGCTGCTAGTTTTGTATTCTGAGAATATTAACAGGGTATTACTGTTTGAGAAATGTTCACAGAAAGGCAGTTGGAAGGAAAGACAGTTTGAATCACACCTATGACGTGCATGTGTGAATAGAAGGCAAGGATTGGATTTGGTCAGACCTGTGATTTTATATGCGATTGTGAGAGGTCAAGGATTATTCTGCTGTTCACAGATGGATGTGTACCAGATTGTAAGCATAGGCACAGGCCACTGTAAAATCATGAATTTGTAGTAGATAGGTTGAAAGGGGTCATTTGTGAGGTCAGTTTGACCAGAAATATTATCCTATTTCATCGACACATCTCTGCTTTCATAGACGGATGTGTAACCATACTGTCCACAGTTATGCCCCTTCCTTCTCATTTGGACTGCAGGTAATTTTTCCCCCCAGTTACAAATAGTTACCCACTTTGATGTGGTATGCCTTTTATATCTGCTATGTTGTTTTTCAGCGTCCTTTTTGTCTTGTCTTTTTTTTTTTTTGTTTTTTGCTGCCTACTGGTCTATATGCCTGGAAGTTTTCCGTTTAGTTTTATTGATACACAGTAGACTGCCTTACTCTTGACATCTAGATGGTGGTATGTAAACATTGGGACAGGCACTGGCTGTTGAATGCATTCAGCACTGGCATTTGCTAGTCAGGCATTATGTTCTCCAGTGTGACATCTAGATGGTAGTATGTAAACATTGGGACAGGCACTAGCTGTTGAATGCATTCAGCACTGGCATTTGCTAGTCGGGCATTATGTTCTCCAGTACAAGATTAGTAGTCTGTTTGTTTATATATTCTTTGAAATTTCTTATTAGTGTTGTAGGCAGTAATTGCGGGGTGTTTTTTTTTTTTCTTGTTTCATCAACTTGCTGAGTGAAGAGCGTTCTCTGGTCTGTTAACTCTTTCAGCCCTGTCTATTTTACAAGAGAAATGCACTCCCAGCCTGGGGGTTTTGGGGGGGGGGGGAACTGTACAATCAACGGGTACCCAATAAAACACTATATCTCAAAAACTGCTTGATGAAATTGAAGTTTTGTATGCTTGCTGATATATAATGTTCTCTTTCATATATAATTTTCAGATCATTTGATGTTTTTAGTCTTAGTTAAAATTTTATGAAAATTTAGAAAAACTACAAAAAAATCTGATTTTTATTATTTATTAATATTCACAATTAAAGAGGCACACCAAAAATCACAATGCACACATGTGAACACTTAAGGAGATACTACAAAATGGGTAGTATTACTTTAAAATTGTGTTAAATCCCATAATATCCACAATGTCGAAAAAATCAAGGAAAAAGGAACCCTTTTTCTGCAAATGTGGGATACACTCGATTCAGAGGCCCTGACATGAGTTGAGGATGGTGGTGGTGGTATAGTGGGGCCAGAGATCGATCTGACATACTGTACGGCAAGATAGTGACAAAAGAAGCCTTCATTCTCATTATCACTGTCACAGTCGCCTTCTTGCCGTACAGTATGTCGGAGAATTCTAGAAGCATCAATATGAACACGCCCACTTGATGTTGATGGTTGATTTTCCACCTCCATTTCATCAATTTTCGGTCGTTGCGAGGGCTCTTTGTCGAGTGAAGTGCCGATCGACGAAGATACACTCGATTCAGAGGCCGTTTTTTCTGTTTCAGGCTCAAAATCGCTGCCTTTATCGAGGAGGATTTCATCCAAAACTCGTTGCACTGTGTAGCGAGCTTGTTTAATCATCTTGACATAAAAAAACAACAACAAAAAACTGCGTAACATTGCTTCAAAATGACTTGGCGGAATCTTCAAAGTTATCAGAAGGGAAGAGTGACGGAGTAATGTCCCTTCTGTAATGAATATTCATACAAATGAAACCGCAAGTGAGTGGGTGTGCGCGCCCGACAATTTGTCAGGCGCAGGGCTGAGAGTTAAGTCAACATCAAAAGAGTGAGAAGGATAAAATCAAATGAGGGACCATGTCGGTGTGTTTTTTCTCCCATGGAAATAAAAACAAAACTCGGGATCACTTTCCATTTTGTATTTAATATATCAAGTTGCGTTAAAAGTACATTAAGCTGCATTAAAAAAAGTAATCAATGTTTAATATTAAGTTGCATTAAAAAGTAATCTAATCACAGACAATTATTGGTAAAGCTTGAATGTTATGGCTAGACATTGCTGACACAAACAAACCAAAAATGGTCATGGACGGATTAAAGATATTGGCAGTCGATTGTTTACACGTTTTGGATACAGATGTGAATAACACACATTGATCTGATAAAATATCTTCATATCACAGCCTGAAACTATTGAGAAACACTCTCCCAACAACGGTTAAATATTCAAAGATAAATAGAAAAACCACACTATGCTGAACAAAAGGTACTTGCTAGAATAGCTGCAGCCCCCACCCCCTTGTATAATGGTTTTGTCAGACTAAATATCTCGTATGATTTTCTGTTGGCCACCCTTGATTAGTTACCACATGGTGTAAGATAGCAGGAAGTTAGCTTCCCATGTGATATTCAGTTCTCCACGCTTTCCAGTGTTTCTGATTTTCCTCATTTTTGGTAGGCAGAAATCATTTTCTTGAGATTTTTCTTTAGAAAGTTCTCCCAAACTTGTATGTACTGCAGTGGGGTGGTTTCTGTATGTGTGCATGTTCTTTTGACTCCAGTCCTATGGCACTTTTCTCATGTATTCGCTGCTACAAATATGTAGGTAATCACTGCACACTTTTGTCTGTTTCTTTCGGTTTTGGGATGAAGCGATTGTGAACCATGGATGTTGGAAGGCTTATTTTGTAGACTGATGTTGAATTTGTCAAAAGCTGTGTTTTGACAGGCATTCATAAGAAGGGAGGCTGAAATCAGTTCACTGAGCTGCAGGAGTGACTCTAGAAGGTGGAAAATCCACTAAAAGATTCAGACGTTAGAACAAGTCTTTGGTAGTCCAAAATACAAAACATAAATTGACATCGATGTGCTGTAGTTTACCATATGACCGGCTGGCACCAGTCAAAAAAAAAAAAGCAAAAGACTCGATCATATAAAGAGATAGGACAGAAGTATTTTGGCCAGTGAAAATACTATTTAAAAGAGGGGTATGAAGATTCAGCTTGGACAGAGAACATGAGACGAAAAGCCCAGTTAGTAATATTTAGACAATGTGATCAAAAACTCCCCGAGAGATACACATCCAGGATATAGGATTACGTTATTTAGAAGCACAGGATACACATTAGAGGAAAAAGATGATCACATTTAGTATTTCAGTACAGTCCAGTCCTTTAAACAATGTGAGGCTGTAGTAGCTAGGAAGACTTGATAACATCCTGAAAAATGCGGTCCATTTGTCCCATCTTGTCCCCCAGGATGAGGAAAGCCTGCACATCATACAAAGTTGTTTTTTTTTTAACATTGTACAATATGTAAAATGTAAAAAGGTTGTCCTCTAACACTAAAACATAAGAGGCCTCACTACTCTGATCAGCCTTTTGAGGATGGCCCCACATCTGAACAAGGTCGGGTATCCATTCCGAAGTTGGTGGAATGGAGGCCACACTTTCTCGAATCCGCAATGTTGCATTCCTATAATATGTATCTGTGTAGCAGAAGAGCCGTGTCTTGTGTTGTTATACTACACAAATACAACCAAAAACGAATATTGGTTATCGGCAGAAACATGGGTGTGATCATGTGCTGACAGACGTAGGATGTGGGATAGTTTTGCATTATATACTGGTTAAATAGAACCTCAAGATCTTGCCATCATGTAGGATTTGTGCACAGAGGTTTATGGAATCCTATGTCTTAATTTTATTACAACTGCCTTAAGTAAGCAATGATGTCATTGAACAGACAGACAGACTATCAATCTGTGCTTAAGGCAGCTGTAATTAAAAAGCCTTTTTTGTAAGCTTTGAACCCTATCAGTATGTCAGGCTTGGACTAAATGGCTTGTTGTGTTTGGACTAAATGGCTTGTTGTGTTTGGACTAAATGGCTTGTTGTGTTGTTTCTGCTTCCCGTCAGTCTCCATTGACTGGTGTTTTACATGAAATGTCTGTAGACA
Source organism: Monoplex corrugatus (assembly GCA_030674185.1). Classification (NCBI taxonomy): domain Eukaryota; kingdom Metazoa; phylum Mollusca; class Gastropoda; order Littorinimorpha; family Ranellidae; genus Monoplex; species Monoplex corrugatus. The sequence goes on from JAPXFY010000035.1 coordinate 28,811,773, forward strand.
GCAAGTTAAAGCTACAGATGGCAAGTTAAAGCTGTTTTTGTCTAGTTGTCAGTCTCATTGACTGGTGTTTTACATGAAATGTCTGTAGACAGCAAGTTAAAGCTACAGATGGCAAGTTAAAGCTGTTTTTGTCTAGTTGTCAGTCTCCATTGACTGGTGTTTTACATGAAATGTCTGTAGACAGCAAGTTAAAGCTACAGATGGCAAGTTAAAGCTGTTTTTGTCTAGTTAAAGCTATTTGTATTTTTTTTGTATTTTTAGTGGACACAGTCATGTTTTACTGTGAGACTTTGGTGTCCTGCTCTTCTAGAGTTTTCCTATTGTTTTAAGCTTAAGCACTGTGGCTTTGTTTTCAGTCTGATAGTTTGTCATATATTCAACTGCTGCACCCATCAAAGCTAGGATCAACCACAGCACATTTTGGTCAAACTGTTCTGATGCTGGATTTTTGGATTTTTCCTAACAGATCTTGAACCAAAAGAAAGATTTTGAACCTAAAAGAAAATTCTATCTATCTATCTGTCTATCTGTCTGTCTATCTATCTATCTATCTATCTATCTATCTATCTATCTATCTGTCTATCTATCTATCTATCTATCTATCTATCTATCTAGATAGATAGATGTAGACAGACAGATTGATAGAAAGATACAGATATTCAGATTTTGTATTGTTTGGTTTTCTGTAGATGCTTAGTAGCATTTTGAGGGACATAGACATGGATATCTGTCTGAGAAAGCAAAGTATCCATCCAGTTGTGAATTGAATGTCTGAATCTATGGAATTAAGGCGTACCACTAAGTTGTCAATTCTATTTTTCTGGTGATACATATTATGTTGACTATGATGGGGGAGATACTGCATATCTCATTGCTATGCCATGTTTGTGTTGGTTAAGACCAGCCATTCCTCTGACTGTGCACATTCAGCAGAAGACTTTCATGAAAGCCAAAGATCCTAATAATTCTCCTGCTGATGCCTGCCCTTTTTGTGGAAGGCATGGCAGCAACAAAAGAAGAAAAAAAAAGCATGATTTCCCGATGGAGTCCAAGATGTGGAGTAGCCAGTTGTCAAGGTGTAAGGCTGTGTGAAATTGTGTGTGCTTATTAAAGAAAGAACTTTGTAGAATGGTTTCTGTGGAGATGGATATGTGGATCTATTCTTGGTGGATTGCAGTACTGTTTTTTGTTGTTGAATTTCAGAGGTTCTTGAGGCGTAGGTTGAAACTTTGCCTGAACAGGCTTTGGATTGAAACTTAAAACAACGTCCTGTGAAACGCCAGAATGCTGGGCACAAACACCATCAAAACACAAGTGCCTCATGTCAAGATTTGCAAGATTTCAACTTTGCCATCTAAAGACAATACTTTTGAACACCAGCTGCATTCTATGGCCACAGCATTGGTCCACTGGTCTAAAAATCTTTTAGTCTGGTTTTCTAGACATCGTTTGGAAGCATTGCTATACATTTAAAAATATGTAACACGGTTGCCTACTTTAAATAGAAGATAAAATGTCATACTAGCAATGTCTTCCCTGTTGTGTACAAATTTTTTCTCAAGTCCCTGACTTAATTCATTTAGACATTAATTGGTCACTGTGTTCCTTTACTCAAATGCACTTGTTCTTTTAAGAGTCTTGATGGTGAGAAATGTTCTCTAGTGACAGGGATGCTTTTTGATGTATTCATTCTTATGTTTAGGGTCAATTCAGTAATTGTAAACTTTCTTCTATGGCTTGTCATGTACACAACAAATTATTTGCAACTGTATGTAAATAAACTGCATTTTGACACCTACACACTCTTTGTTTTTCTCTCTATAACTATGTCTGTACAAACATACACTCACATGCACTATTTCTGTCTGTACTATAAGCGTTCACGCCTGTGGATACAAATACTCGTATAGAAATGTACACCTGCATAAAAGCTAACAAGTTTGTAAAATTCCTCCATATACACATAAATCATATACATAACATTTCTACATAAATTAAACGTACACATCTGTGTGTACAAAGAAACATGTGCATGTATAATTTCTCTGTTTAAACCTGTGCACTTGCGTGCACAAACTTATCTGTGACCAGTCACTACAGTGAACTGGTTAATGCAAAAAAACAGGGGGTTGTATGTTCAAATCCCATCAGTTTAAATCATTGTGGCTTGTTCAGACCTGACCTATACCCTGACCTATGTCTGGGCTCATTAAAAAAAACAACAACAACTGACACTACACATCTGAGTCTCATCCACCTCACTGATCCATCATGGAGGACACCTACAAGCTGAAGTGTGGTCTGCAAAACGGACACAGTGCACAAAATGGGGCAAAAAACAAACTCGGACCTACCTGTGTGTACAACTTCTCCCTGTACTTTCTCTCCATCGCCTCTCCCTGTTCCTGGGACACGGGGGACTGTGGGCGGGAGGTGGGGGTGGACATGCGTGGCTCAGGTACCCCAGGTGGACGGCTGGGAACGGCTTTCTTCCCTGCTGTCGGGGTGGGGGCTTTGGTCTTCGATTCTGACTTAGATGGCTGTTAAAAAGATTGAAGAAAATTCAAGTCATACCATTTATCTCCACTTTTGTGATCTGTTCATATATTCTGTGAAACATTTTGCCTTAAAGACTCAAACCAGTTACTGTCTTGTTGGTCAATAAAAACAAAAGGCCTTACTCGAATATTGTACAACATGTAGAAGTTGAAAGGGGGAAAAAACAAACAAACAAACAACAGACAAAAACAAACAAACAAAACATAACATGTACCCAAATATAAATCCTAAGAAAAAGTGTGTAAGACTTTACTGAGCACACACAGGTGAATGGACCAGCAAGGCAGAAAAAGACAGGAAGAAATGACAGAAAGCAAAGGAACAAGGCAGAAACAAAGACAGTGATAGGAAACAGGAAGAATTTCCAGAAGGTGGGGATACTATTTATACTGAAAGAGCCCCCGGCATCCCCATGGGGGGTAACTGTTCAACAATATAAATGACGTAATTTGAGGCATGTCTGTACCACAAAATGTAAAAGCAGGAACGGCACCGACCAAATGGCCACCAGAATAAGGCCCATAGATGACTGTCACTGATTGAAATTCCGGCCAAGACAAGAGAACAGACCTAGCTTGGATAGCACAAGTCAGAACCAGTATTTGTGTATAAACTAAAAATCAATGCACAAATATATAAACGGACAGAGAAAGAAGACAGACAAAGCCTGGCAAAAGTCTTCCCAAGGGAAGAAGATCAACTGGCTGAGAGTCTTGTCTGATAAGTAAGTTATAAAAAAACTCTCAATCTCAGTATTAGTTGTACTTCACAGCTGTTTACCTAACACTTCAGTAATGCACACATCAACAGAAAGCATAGACAAGAGTGACAGCCAGAAACACACACACACACACACGTACACACATGCATCAATACACACAATACAACACAAACACACCTCTTTGCCAGGTTTGCCAGCTTTAGCGTCTTTAGCCTCTTTACCAGCGGCAGCCGGCTTTTTGTCTTTAGATGCGTCCGCTTTGCTCTTATCTGTCTGCCGCGCCCCTTTACGACTGTCGCCTGTCATGACATGACATGACATGACAGTAATAATCATCATGGCTAGACACTGTCAATATCATGTCATGATACATGAACTGATAATAATCATCATCACTAGACACTGTCAATATCATGTCATGACACCATATGAACTGGTAATAATCATCATGACTAGACACTGTCAATATCATGTCATGATACCATATGAACTGATAATAATCATCATGACTAGACACTGTCAATATCATGTCATGATACCACATGAACTGGTAATAATCATCATGACTAGACACTGTCAATATCATGTCATGATACCATATGAACTGGTAATAATCATCATGACTAGACACTGTCAATATCATGTCATGACACCATATGAACTGGTAATGATCATCATCACTAGACACTGTCAATATCATGTCATAACACATGAACTGGTAATGATCATCATCACTAGACACTGTCAATATCATGTCATGATACCATATGAACTGGTAATAATCATCATGACTAGACACTGTCAATATCATGTCATGACACCATATGAACTGGTAATGATCATCATGACTAGACACTGTCAATATCATGTCATTACACCACATGAACTGGTAATGATCATCATCACTAGACACTGTCAATATGTTATGACACCATATGAACTGGTAATGATCATCATCACTAGACACTGTCAATATGTCATGACACCACATGAACTGGTAATAATCATCATCACTAGACACTGTCAATATGTCATGACACCATATGAACTGGTAATGATCATCATGACTAGACACTGTCAATATCATGTCATGACACCACATGAACTGGTAATGATCATCATGACTAGACACTGTCAATATCATGTCATGACACCATATGAACTGGTAATGATCATCATCACTAGACACTGTCAATATCATGTCATGACACCATATGAACTGGTAATAATCATCATCACTAGACACTGTCAATATGTTATGACACCATATGAACTGGTAATGATCATCATGACTAGACACTGTCAATATCATGTCATGACACCATATGAACTGGTAATGATCATCATGACTAGACACTGTCAATATGTCATGACACCATATGAACTGGTAATGATCATCATGACTACACTGTCAATATCATGTCATGACACCATATGAACTGGTAATGATCATCATCACTAGACACTGTCAATATCATGTCATACCATATGAACTGGTAATGATCATCATCACTAGACACTGTCAATATCATGTCATGATACCACATGAACTGGTAATGATCATCATCACTAGACACTGTCAATATCATGTCATGACACCATATGAACTGGTAATGATCATCATCACTAGACACTGTCAATATCATGTCATGATACCACATGAACTGGTAATGATCATCATGACTACACTGTCAATATCATGTCATGACACCATATGAACTGGTAATGATCATCATGACTAGACACTGTCAATATCATGTCATGACACCATATGAACTGGTAATGATCATCATGACTAGACACTGTCAATATCATGTCATGACACCATATGAACTGGTAATGATCATCATGACTACACTGTCAATATCATGTCATGACACCATATGAACTGGTAATGATCATCATGACTAGACACTGTCAATATCATGTCATGACACCATATGAACTGGTAATGATCATCATGACTACACTGTCAATATCATGTCATGACACCATATGAACTGGTAATGATCATCATCACTAGACACTGTCAATATCATGTCATGACACCATATGAACTGGTAATGATCATCATGACTACACTGTCAATATCATGTCATGACACCATATGAACTGGTAATGATCATCATCACTAGACACTGTCAATATCATGTCATGATACCACATGAACTGGTAATGATCATCATGACTACACTGTCAATATCATGTCATGACACCATATGAACTGGTAATGATCATCATCACTAGACACTGTCAATATCATGTCATGACACCATATGAACTGGTAATGATCATCATCACTAGACACTGTCAATATCATGTCATGACACCATATGAACTGGTAATGATCATCATGACTACACTGTCAATATCATGTCATGACACCATATGAACTGGTAATGATCATCATCACTAGACACTGTCAATATCATGTCATGATACCACATGAACTAGTAATGATCATCATGACTACACTGTCAATATCATGTCATGACACCATATGAACTGGTAATGATCATCATCACTAGACACTGTCAATATCATGTCATGACACCATATGAACTGGTAATGATCATCATCACTAGACACTGTCAATATCATGTCATGATACCACATGAACTGGTAATGATCACTAGACATTGTCAATATCATGTCATGATACCATATGAACTGGTAATGATCATCATGACTAGACACTGTCAATATTAACGTGACATCACATCTGTCTGTCATGCCTCTTTACAACTGTCAACCATCATGACACCACATAAAATGGTTATCATGACAAGACACTGTCATATTAACGTGACATCACATCTGTCATTCCCTTTTACATCTGTCGGGACACCACACGAATCTGTTGACACTGATATGACCTGACAAATGTTAATAATTTTCATTGTCGCAATGTTGCAACATGCCTGTCTGCTGTGCCCTTTACAACTGTCCCCAACCGTGACACAACATTACATACATCGTTAATATGGACATGAAAAGACACTTGTTAATACTGTCATAATATCATCACTGTCTGTCTGCTGCATCCCTTTACCAATGTTGCTGGTCATGAAACTAAAGCATGATGGTGTCATGCCCTTTTGTTGGATTTCTGGACACAATATCAACATAACAGCATGACAATATGTTACAATTGACGTGACATGTTTGTCTGCTGCAACCCTTTACAAACGCCATCTGTCATGACATGACTTGACACTTGTAATAGTGACACGACACTTGATATGTCATAATGTGGCATTGTCATTACATCATGACATCACACGTCAATCTGCTGTGTCCCATTATAACTGTCAAGACACGGTACTGTCAGTACTGACATCATGACGTAGCACTGCCATTACTGAAATGACATTTTGTAGCCAATATTAACATGACATTGCCACACTTCTGTTTGTCATGCTCCTTTATGACAGCCATAATGTCACTACTGTCATGACATGACACTGCCACACTTCTGTTTGTCATGCCCCTTTACAACAGCCACAATGTCACTATTGTCATGACATGACACTGCCACACTTCTGTTTGTCATGCCCCTTTACATCAGCCACAATGTCACTACTGTCATGTCATGACACTTCCACACTTCTATCTGTCATGCCCCTTTATGACAGCCATAATGTCACTACTGCCATGACACGACAATGTCCTGAAGTCAGTTGGCAGTCCGTCATGCCCTTTTATAATTGTCACCTGAAGTAATATGATAAAAATCGCTGTACTTATAATTCATGTCATCTCTTTATTTCAAACAATTTATAATCCTGACATACTACTTTACTAAACTCTTGTCCATCTCTAAGACAAATAATAATATTCTTTGGAAGCAAACATGCTTAAACAATTTCTTTTTTTTCTTGAATAATTTTTAAAGCAAACCCCCTTAAGCATAAAAAGTATCCTTTTTCCTAGTTCATATTTGTTAAAGCATACATGCTTTTAAACACAAAAGTCATCCTTTTTTTACTTGAAAATTTTTTTTGAATAGTTTCAATTAAAAGATTAAGCAAAGCCAACTGCAATATTATCACTAATTCAGTTCAGCTCCATCTCAAAACTAACTACTGATGAATAATAATACTGAAATCTGAGTCGGCATCATTAGAAGCTGAAAAAAAAAAACAACCCCCAAAAAAAACAACCCCCAAACCAACAAACTTGCATACAAAAATACACAATTCTCATCTATGAAAAACAGTAGCCAAAATCAAGTCTCATACAGTCATAACAGCGGCAAACATTGTTACAACCGAGTGCTTGTTCACAAAATCTACTGAAAATGAAGTGCCTTGATCCATTAATTTCTCGACAGATTATGCAGTGTAAGATCTATCTGACTTATAAACCATGTGTTCTGAACCTAAAGTAACAATTTTCGTAAGTTTTATATATAAACTATAAGCAAACTTTGCACAGGCAAAAAAAACCCAAACAAACAAACAAACAAACAACCCAAACAAGAACACACAAAAACACGAAACCGCCACCCTTTTAGCAAATGCACATAGAAAACATCTAAATGTTAAAAAGCATGTGTAGAATGTACCTTAGTAGCCTTGGTCATATCCCATTTACAGTTGACATATTTGATTAAACATTGTAAACAAAAAACAAAAAAAATAAAAAAGGGAGAAAAGAAAAAGAAAAGAAAAAAAAGAAGAAAAAGACCATAAAACCCATTAATATTAGTTTTAAAAGAAACTTTAATTAATCCAATTCACACACAGAACAAAATCTCAACCCGGTTTTTAGCTGCAAGAAAGGATTCTGCAACTGTGATCACTTGGTGTCTTGTTAGACAAAGTATTTCATCTTACTGTTTTTATTATCTATTTTTTGTTTGTTTTGATTACTGTGCAATCTTCCATACTGCTTAATTAACCCTTTGACTCCTGCACCCTGTCCACCAGCTTCCTACATTGCCAACCATACTGTCTACCAGCTTCCTACATTGCCAACCATGTTAGCAAAGCAAAAACCTAACTCTTTGATTCCCTAAACCTATACACCAGCTTCCTGCAGGAAGCTGGTGGATATAGTGTGGGAGTCAAAAGGGTTAAGTTTATGCAGTTGTGGATAGGGTGCGGGAGTCAAAGGGTTAAATGACACTGCTCCCATGCTGGCCATTACGGCTCTTCAGTACACAACCAAATCAAGTGCATCCACAGTCCCAGTACCAAGGAGTCTACCACAGCCAACAACATCATGTCAAAAACCTTGGTGTGATTCTTGATAAATCTCTTTGTATGCAGAAATTTACCACCCAGACCTGTCAATCATGCTACCCTCAGATTCGACGCATTGGCTGCATTCGCCGATTCCTTTCAACCGATGCTGCATCTAAACTAGTAACTTCCCTTGTTCTGTCACGCCTGGACTACTGCAATGCTCTTTTATCTGGCCTACCAGCTTCTCGTCTCCTTTGCCTGCAATGCTTACAAAATACAGCTGCCCGCCTCGTCCTTAGAAAGAAAAAAATTGATCATGTTAGTCCCCTCCTTCGGTCTCTGCATTGGCTTCCTGTCGCTGATAGAATCAAATACAAAATAGACACCTTATGCTATAAATCTACTCATCATTCTGCTCCATCCTATCTCTGTGACAAGATCAAAATTCGTACATCAGCTCGCACCTTGCGCTCTTCCTCTGATACTCTTACCCTACAAATTCCCAAGGTTAGACTCTTAACCGTTGGTCAGCGCTCTTTTTCTGTCTCAGGACCAGCTGCGTGGAACAATCTTCCCCTATCGCTCCGGACCACATCTACTCTTTCCGCATTTAAGTCAGGTTTGAAAACTCACCTCTTTCCACGTCAATGAATTTCTGAGGCCTTTGTCGCCGTTTTTTTTACTGCTATTTTTCCATTGTTCATAATTTCAGCATTGTATGGACATTTATGCCTATTTTTGACTTAATTGATTGTTTTACAAATGTTCATCTTTGAGTGCGATCCTGCGTGTGATTGGTGAGTGAGCGCGCTTTGATTTGATTTACCAAGATTTAGCGCGATATAAATATTGTAATTATTATTATTATTATTACCTTGCAGCCATCTGCAAGAAAAGACTGAACAGCTGTAAGTCACATTGGTGGGAGTTCTGCAGAGCCTGTTCTGATCCAAAACATACAGGACACTGAACAATGTGCCTCCTGTTGATGACAGTTATCACTTGCTTATGGTTCTAGACTGTGTGGGCATTCTCCTGACAAGACCACCACCATCATGTCCTTGCAATAACAGCTTCCACAAATCACCAACATCTAACTTCTAAGACCATGATGTAAATTTACCTTGGGCATAGAAGCAGAAGAAGAAAGTGAAATGGAAGCCACCATGAGATCAGGTCAAGAATGACCACAGAATCTGGGATAATTTTCCCAAGGTTAGGATGATACAAAAGAGCAGGGATGGTAATGACAATGCTATGGACTTTCGATAATGATAATGGGGTCTGGTTTAAGGCGGCAAGACAGGGCTGTATTCTAAGCTTCCTTTCATTATAATAATAATAATAATTACAATATTTATATAGCGCAAAATCTTGATAAAATCAAATCTAAGCGCTGAAGCAGACACACACGCACGCACACACACGCACGCACACACACACACGCATGGCTATAAATGGGGAGAAAGAATAAAAGCAATAAAAGCAAGAATAAAAGCAATGGAAAATTATAGAGAGCATAGCATATACAATTAGGCCTATATATTATGACCATGTGATTCCCCTCCGAGCGGAGACAGGCTGCATAGGGGGGTTGAGTGAGGTTAGGATTTTATGCGGAGGAGAAAAGGTGAGTTTTGAGAGCGGACTTGAAGGAGACAAAAGTAGGTTGCTGATGGACTGAGAGAGGAAGTTTGTTCCAGGAGAGTGGACCAGAAACAGAGAAGGCTCGTGGACCATAGGTATTGAGCTTAGTGCGTGGAAAGCGAAAAGTCAGAGGATCGGAGGCAGAGCGGAGGGTACGTGAGGGAACATAGATCTCAAGTAGGCTTGACAGGTAATCGGGGGCTGCGTTATTGAGGCTTTTGTAGCACATGGTGTCTAGTTTGTACTGTATGCGCTTTGATACAGGGAGCCAGTGAAGTTGTGCCAGGAGAGGAGATATGTGGTCAGCTTTTTTCTTTTTGAGTACAAGGCGTACAGCATTGTTTTGAATGCGCTGTAGGATGTGAATGGTGGAGGCAGGAAGACCAGACAGGAGTGAATTGCAATAGTCAATGCGAGACATTATGAACATAGGCGTCAATCAGGCACAAGAAACATCGACACCCAAATCTGGGTCACAGCCAACTGAAGCCAAAAAAAACTTTAATTATTCTCGAACAATGGGACTTGAGCCCGCAACCTTACTCTTTAGTCTATGAAACCCTACTTTTCAGTCTATTTCACAAACCACTGCACTTTGGCAGCTGGTATATTTTACTGTGTGCTTCTTTGATTCAATGAACATCTGGCTGACAATCAGTGTTTGATAAATAGGGTTTACGGGGGCAGTGAGCTCGTGGTAAGTGTAAATTAACTCGTAAACAATGAACTGTCACTACAATATTATTAAACTTGTTAACAGGCTGCTGTGGTGAGCCTGGCTGTGAGACTGAGTGACAACTGTCATTAGCACAAAGTTCAGTAGGCAGTATTCCACACAGGCTAATCAGAACAGGCACAGCAAAGCTCCACAGGTATGACCCAGTGCAGAATTGTGTCTAATGGAAAGAACCGCAGTAACTTGACATCACTGGCTCTTATGGACTCCACTGAATGAACTTCGATTTGAAGGCAGTGCCAATGAAGCAGCATAAAACATAGGGTGAAAACACACAGTGTATGTATCATTGTTCGCTGTAAAGGTTAACCACATTATGTTGCATTACTGACAGAAATGAATGTGATGTGAATTAGCAACAGCAGTAAATGCACTTCATAAAGTCATAAACTGGTGAGCATTAAAAAAAAACTGGTGAGCACTTTAAACAGGTGAATATTTTTTTCCAGACTAGTTTCTGTGTGCCTTCCGATTAAACAAAACAACTCACTTGATCGAGCTCTTGAAGCTGTGTCAAAGTAAAAATCAGTAACAATAAATAATCTTTTGTTACTTATCAGGAAGCTGAGACAGCAGCAAAACGGCCACAATCCAACTTTTACTAAACTAAAATTCCAAAGATAAACTTACCTATGAAATAAATGTGCAAAAACTAAAATCTCAGCCATAGCAAAAGCCATTCATATCTACTCTAGTCCCAACTAAAAGCCAGACTCAACTACTCCCAACATAATTTTCACAGGCAAAAGTCATAATGACTAAAAATAATCTCAACAGCAAGAAGAAAGAGAAGCACGGCTCTGACTAATAAGATTATGCTGGCAATGGCAAAAGTTGCATTAACTCCCCAAACCGTTCCGATATAACGAAACAGTTACCAGCAGAATCGAAAGAAAACCTCAATCATGGTAAAATCACAATCAACAGCTAGATTCATAAAAACAAGTCAGACAAAGAAAAATCTGTTATTTCTGACTAAACTTCAGTGACCTATGTCTTCTCTGCGGCAGCAATGTATTTGCTATCTTAAAAAAAAAAAAGAACACGTTAATCTAACTTGTCTTCTCTTCAAAAAGAATACAGGTTGTCCACAATGTTGACATCACAGGGGAGTAAGATGGCACAGACCTCCACATTCCTAAGGGCCAGCTTAATGACAGTGGCTCCTACCTTTTCTCCATTACCTTCCCACCCCTGAACAGGGGCAGGCACTGATTTACAACAGGGTACCCCAAGGACTGTAAGCTGCATGTACACTATTTTCTCAAATGGGATTCAAACCTGTGCAGACATCCTGAAAGGAGAGAGTTCTACCTTTCTGGTAACCAGGATTCTCGTCTTTTCTGTGGCTGTGGTATCTCTGCCACCTTAAAGTAGCCATATCAAAGTGGTCTGTTACTTTTGGCTGAGTTACAGATACCATGTCTGCTTTACAGCTACAAAATGCCTGCAATCTTAGAAAAGACATTTTCATTCTGGAGTTCTCTGTTCATTATAACCAGGTTACAGAGACCATGTCTGCTTTATAGCTGCAAAATGCCTGTCTTAGAAAATCCATTTTCATTCTGGAGTTCTCTGTTAATTATAACCAGATTACCAGGTCTACTCTACAGCCGTGATACCTCCACCACTTTATAAAAAGCACCTACAACAAGCAATCTCTGTTGGCTAAATGACAAACCACTACTGACTTCCTACAGTTGCGATACTTCTGTAGTCCAGAGTTTGTTCAGGAGGGATTCACTGCATTTGGACCATTCCATGCGCGCTCCACCCAAATCTACCAGTATTTATGTGGCAGCTGTCTGAGATACCTCAATCTCATACAATTCTGGCCAAACTACAGCACCAGACTTTTGTCTTCTCTAATATGCGATATATCTGTCCTCTCAGGAAAGAGCATCTCATCTGAATTTTTGTGTGTTTGTGCGTGCGTAAGTATGTTACTTTTGACATCTCTGCCACATATTCAAGAGACCTCTGTTGGCTTAAGTATTACGGGGGGAAAAACCCCCACATCATTTCTAGGGCCGTGACATTTCTGCCATTTCAAAAAGTATGTACATCTAAGAGTTCTCTGTCAATTTTGGACTACACCACAACTGCCTATGTCTTCTCTATAGCTGCAACATGTCTGCCACATCAGAAAAAGCATGTACATCAAGAGGCCTGTCTAGCTACAACTACATGCCCAATGGTGCAGTGTAGATACAGTTTGCAATTCTCTACCTGCCATCTCACCCTGGTCAAGCTGTGAACCAGATCGACCCTTTTTCTGAAGAGCTCCAGAGGATTTCAATCCCAGACCTAAATGTTTGTTGGCCAAACAAATAAGCAGTCAATAGTTGTTCCCCTTTCTTTTACTACTGGTACCCTTTCCCTCTTGATTTTGTTGTCTTGCCCTGAAAGTGATTTGTGTGAAAACTGCAGCTTGTAATGCAGTAAGAGGGCTGCTTCACTTAAAAAGACTGAAAAAAAAAGCATATCTGTGACTTCCAGTTTCCCTGTCCCTGACACGAATTATCTCTGACCCCCCACAACGATACACAACCCCCGAGTCGAAAAATCACAAAAAACAAAAACCCAACAACAACAAAAAACCTCAAATATACCCACACAAGATCCCAAAACAAAAACAAACTACCACCACACACCAACACACAGAAGAACACGCTCAGAAACACACACAGGACCACCACCAACACACTACGAAAAGCATACAAACATGATCAAAAGAAACATTTTCTCTCTGTCTCCAAAACACACTGTGAATGTTATAAATATACTATCTCTTTCACGCACACACACACACACACCACATACAATTTTCCACATTTTTCATTTTAAGCACTGACAAATACCATCCCCTCCACACAAACCATATTAAAAATATGCCCCCTGCTTCTGAATAGAAAAAAACTAAGTACTTCCCAAAAATGACGCAAGAAGTCACTCACCCTGAAAATAAAATCATTAACCATGCACGGCAAGTACATTTTCATCGTAACATCATAGCTTAGTGGCCGAAGTCCAGACCAGTAAATGCAAATACATTCAGGAATTAAAATATTTTTAAAAAGGAGGAAAAGAAATGAACAGAGAGAAAAAGACACCAGACCTCGACCTCCAGAGCAATGATGGCTCACGATATCAGACGACGATCAAGCCATGAAAACAGTGCTCCTTTTTTAAAGTAGCTGACTGTCGACACTTAACTTCAATTTCCAAGGAGCAATTGTTTATTGGGCAGAAGTTTTACCATCAAACTTTGGAAAGACTGGTTCAGAAAGAGTCACAATATACATAACTCACTGTTTTTGGTTCTTGGAAACCATCATAACAAAACAAAAAAACCCATCAGGCCAAGGAGTGTCCAACAGTCAAACACATATTCATAACTGCTTGGTGTGTCAAGAGTTGTCAACAATTTGGTGTGAACTTCAAGAGGACTTCTTTGATAGAGGGACATGGTGGCTGTAAGTAAGTCTAGCTCCACAACCTCACAATGACAGAGGGGGGGGGGGGGGTGGTGGTGGTTGCTAAGTAGGTGGTTTCAGAATTACGATGGATTAAAGCAGGCTCTGAACTTCACCACAGTGAGCCACTTGCAGTGCTCACTAAATGGATACACAAATGAACGAATGTCTAACAGCCAAGTTTCCAGTCAGTAACCAGTTTTCTTGGATAGGTCATATTTTCACATCTTGGCTCACTGATACAAAGACACGGCCATGCCTAGCTGAATTTATACATTCATTATTTCGAATCTGCTAGAACACTAAAATCAGATAAAATCTGCAGTTTTTGTCACAAAAATAGGGGACAAATACATGCCATGAATACAATGAAATCTTGCTGCCTCTGTTTTTTTTAAAAACAAAATTCAAAAAGACATGAAAAGAATGAGAAAACAAACTACCAATTTGTCATAAAAAAAATAAAGGGAGACCACGGTGTACATTCAACCATACAATACTAAAAGTAAAACCATACAAAACATCACAGAGCTACACTGTAAATCTGATTCTAAGGATCCTAAAACAACCAGGTCAGTGTCAAAGATGGTCCATGAATACAACAGAGAGAATAAACCATCCAAAACAATGGACACAATAAACCAAGAAGCACCAAGATTGGGTGATAGAAGTCACAGCAACCAACCAATCAGAGATGACAAGAGATAACACAACCAATCAGATGACAAGACAAGATAACCACCAATCAATGGAATGGAAGGAAGAGAAGAGACACACATGTCAACCAATGAAAGAGGAGAAAAGACTGACCCAGAAAGGGTAAGGGGGAAGAAAGGGAAAAGACATTCTGGTGACATGGGGGAGGAGGGGAAGAAAGGAAAAAGACAGTTTGTTAAATATGAAACCAAGAGAACCACTCACACCCTGAATATAGATATGTTAACATCTAAAGAAAGCCTCCAAAAACTCTTTCCTCCAACCAACTAACAGAGCCTCAAAGATACAAGACCCAAAAACTCTTCCTCCAACCAACTAAACAGAGCCTCAAAGATACAAGACTCCAAAAAACTCTTTCCCTCCAACCAACTAAACAGAGCCTCAAAGATACAAGACTCCAAAAAACTCTTTCCCTCCAACCAACTAAACAGAGCCTCAAAGATACAAGACTCCAAAAAATAATTTCCCTCCAACCAACCAGCCAGAGCCTCAAAGATACAAGAAGCAATGTCAGAGTGTGAAAAGACCTGGAGTAAAATTACAAAAAAACTATCACTTACAAAAAAAAAAAAAAAAAAACTATCACTTTCAAGACAAACTAATCAAAAACAGAATTCTTGACAGTTTAAAGACAAAGGCGCCAATGCATCTGTCAATGTAACATTTGGGGGTGGGTGGGTGTTGAAGACGGCATGGCATGTGTCCATGTGAAAATGCAGTGCACTAAACATATGCATCTGTGTTTATATGCACACATGTTTGAAGAAGGGTCGGATGCAAGAAGAACAAACACATAACAAAATTTTAACATTAACTTTTCACTGCCAAGTTTTCCCAGATACGGCACTCCTCAGTGCCAAGTATATTTTGGGCAGCCAATTTTGCAGCGCAGTATGCATTTTTAAAAGCTTGTATCTCAAAGACTATTAAAGATTTTCACTTCTTTTTTTGCTGTGTATTTTTAGGGCAGATGTTGTATTTATACATGAATGCTTGCTTTTGTTTATGTGCTTGATTGATTATTCCACAGATAATCTTATTATAAAGAAAAACAAACAATTTTTTTTCATACGGTTTATTAGTTGTACTACTGACCTATTTCGTGAGTTGTGTGCCAGATATCATTATAATAAATGAGAAAAGCAATGGAAAATCTACACACAAAGTCAGCTGTCTGCTTATTCTACTCAGAGTGGTAGACAAGGCAGTCGATTTGCAGCTATTCTTGGAGAAAACGCTTCGGAGAAAACGTGACGAAAATTCCGACAGTTAACAAAGCCACACACCGGCCTTACTGCTGAAAAACTAGGTTGCTGGGTAAAGTTTAAAAATAGCACAGTAGCCTGCATTCACCAGTGGAGCTGACGGAAGCTTTGTACCCGCGTGAAAAGTTATCGTTTAGCATAACCATCCAAGTCGCACAAATGTAACCATGGCGGTCATACGGGAAGTCGCATGATTGCGACCATGGCGGGAAAAGAGTTAAGAAAACAGCAACAACAGGGACAGAAAGAGCAGAGTATGACAAATGATGAAGAAAAGAAAAACGACACTGAAGTGTTTGATCTACATGATATATGCATCATTCACTACAACATCTCCACCATTCACTACAACATCGACAAGTATTTCAAACCTTCCAAAGACAGTCTTCGTATATCCATTGTGTCTGTTTACAAAAGTCATATTAACATTTCCTGTCAAGGATTCTGATGAAATATACTCAAAACACAGTTGTGACAAAATTCTATAGATCTATGAAATTTGATCTAGCTACAACCTGCTCTTCCAGAATCTGTTACAAGCTCTGTTATCAGTGACTGCACTGAGCTTTGGTTTATTAATTATTGTTGTTTCGTTGTTTGTGTTGCTTACCTTGACTCCTGCCCTGTTATCACGCAAACTTACCTGGACTCAGTCACCCTATCCACCATTCCTGCGAAGCTGTGATAGGTGGAGTCCAAGGGTAAGTTTGTTTTGACATGGATGGCAATGCAGGATCTGTGGACAGTGCAGGTAAGGTTAAGATAATTTTTGATCATATGACTCTTGTATAGGCAGACATTATACAATCTTTTCTTTCTTCACATTCTGTTTTAAAGGAAGTGAATCATTTTCCCAACCATTTTTCAGGAAAGTTGTCGTTTTGTTTCAGGAAAAGTAGTCATTTTGTTTCAGCATTTGCAAACCCTTAAATACCCACTTATATGCCCACTTTATATCAATACTGAATTATTCAGCATTCTGAAAAAGCTTTTTTTTTGTTCTAAAATACGTAACAACTGAAAGGTAATCAATGCATCATTCTTATAAACGCAGTAATTTAAGATCAAGCATAATTTAAACATATGAGCTTGATGGAAAAGTTCACTTGTCAAGATGTATTTTCAAAGATGTGCTTGCGGAAACAAGGAACAGATGCATATGGAGGGCCATGATCACCAACGCCATGTGGCAAGGCACTTGATGATGATGATATTTTCAAAAGAATGTCCATTAACAATGAGCGACAACAAGCTCTAAGCTTATGGCATGCTCTTGCGAACAGACATAATATACAACAGTGAATTAGGAACTGTTCAATTCCATTTAATTTCGAACTAAATAATAACAACAATGAGAAAAATAATACAAGAAAAATAATCACCACATTATAATAAACAATAATAATAGTGATACTAACAATAATTATTAACATATGAGAGAGAAACATGGCAGAAAGAACAATGTAATAGCTTAATAACAAATTCATTAAAGAAATAAGCATTACTCAAAAGCATTTCAGATGTAATTAAAGAAAAGATTCATTTGTCAAAGGTCAAGGTCAAAGTTCAACCTATAGAGAGAGAGCGACAAAGAGGAAACATCTACAGGACAGAGAAGGTCATACCAGCTGAAGAACATGACGAAGCGATAGTATCTCTCCTTGTCATCACTGAATATCCTGATTCACACACATTTAACTGTGACACAATCATGGAGATACAAGATCATCAAAAGCAGAAATAAAAAAAAATCCACCTATGATAATATTCAATAAATTTTCACAGAATGAACACATTAAATGGGCAACTGAAATACAGCACAATGTGACACGGCCTGAGTAATTAAATAAGAAGCACTTGTTTCTTGATAAACACATAAACATACAAACGTGTTAACACACACACTCAAACACATCATATGCAATTCTACAAAATGAAAGAGGATATACTTTCTGATCAAAGCTATGAAAACATACATCTGATTTTTTAATAAAGGCAAAAAAGAGCTTAACAAACTTACTTTCTTCCATGAGGTCACCCAAGTCCCGCGCTGCCATTCCCATTGTTTGACGAATGAGAGACGACTGACTGACTATGGTGTCTATTGCTTCTGCCAATAGTTTATGACTGAAACACACACACACATATGCACACACACACATGCACATGCACACACACACCCACCCACACATCACACACACACGCACACACACATACATACATGCACACACACAACATACAGCACACACACACCACACATACACACATGCACACACACACACACACACACACAAACACGCACACACACACACAACACAAACCCACACACAAACACATATAATACACACAGCCGTTACAACTTTGTCCATACAAAATAGCTACATTTATCCAAAAATATATCTATTATTTCTCTTCCACAACACAATTCCCTCATGATCTTATGGTCCAATTATTTGTTTAAATCTAATAAAAATGTCTGTGAAAGGGTGTTACACATTGTGAATTGAAAAAACAACAGACAATGACTTTTTCTACCATAATTTTTTTTTGTATAAAATATGTAATTCATGGCATTAAAATTGTAAGTTGTTTTTCATTATAAATGAGAGCAATGTCTAAAAACTCAAACATTTATTTATTTAACTAACTGGTAACAACCACTTCAGTGCCACTTTAAAATGTATTGTCATCTCTCTTGTTCATGTACGTGAAATGACTTGTGCATAGTGAACAAATGCATTGGCATTATCATTGTCACACTCAACATGCACTCAGTAACCGATGGCTAACTAACCATGTTATCCACCAATTCTTATTACACAAATCATTCTCATTCTGTTACATCAAGTCTTTTTTCAATTTAAGACTTATTTTGCTACACCACAAATGCTATGATATTATCGTCAATGAGAACAAAATTTTTAAAAAAAAGCCAATTCACCCAAATAACTCAACAAAATTTCTAGAATCTGTCAATCAGTGGCCATATTTTACTTATTCTATAATTTGATTACAAGTAACAACAATCAAAATCTGATTAAAAAACCCAAGATATCTTCTTTACAGATTAATAACAGAGCCTTGCATAATCTAGACACCCCTAACACCATACTAACAATAATATGGCGCGAAAAAAAAAACTATATGTACAAAAATACAAAAAAACATCCTTTTCATGATCATGATTATTCGTACAAACCATTTCACAATGAAGTTAAACCATGTAATCTAAATGGAATGATAGTTGAACTGTTGTATACAATGAAAACATCAAGGCCAGAAATGAAGTCATTACTCATAAAATATGGACTCAGGAAGGGATTTACAGGCTTTCAGATTTCTTTAGACTCACTGGAAAAAATACTGAAATACTGACTTATGATGAATTTATAGCAAAATATCATATTAGACTAGACTTTGTGACATATTCCAGTTGTATTATTGCTATTAAAAATACATTTACGAAAAAGGATTAATACAGTCATTCTGTAATATAGTTTAACTCAGCCCTAAAACAAATGTACTCATTATCAAAACGCTGCCAGGTAGCCTACAAAATACTCAAACGAGAAATGGAAACCAAAATTCTGCATTTAAAAGAAAAGGAAAAAAAAAAAAAAAAAAAGGGGGGGGGGGGGGGGGAGGGAGGGGAGTAACAAAACTGATTTTCTGAAATTCTACCTTAGGAAGCCTGCATTCTAAAACCTGATCTTCTAAAAGATGTAAAAACACTAAACCAAAATGAATCCGAAAGGGTGAAATAAAATCCAGCACAAATGGACGAAGCCTGTCCTGTCTTTCGACGTGACATGACTGTACTGATGCTAGTACACAACCATATCACAGAAGCTCATTTCTGAAAAACACACATCCCCCTTCCGCCAGCTCCCCACCACAATCCATTGTCCCCATCACTCTATAGAGATTTAATACTCTCACATATGAATAAAACAGTAGTGACTGTGTAACATGCACTGGACATCAGCTGGTGTTTGTACAAACGAGTGACCAATACAGTGACCAAACACACATCTGCAGAATGCTGTGTGACAGAACCCAAAGCGTGTGTCATTTAGGTTATTCAATCATGGGAGTGATCCACACAGAGACCACCCACACACACATACACCCACACACATGAAGACAACAGTGACAGACCCCCAAAACCTAAAAGCAATGTATCATCACCATCTTTCTGTAGTTTTACTACTGTACGCACATTGAAGGCCCTTCCACAAGTGTGGAATGTCCTTTACAGGTTGACAATGATTAAAAGACTGTCACATAGTTTAAATATGACATAGAATTAAGCTGAAGGTCCTTACCACAAGTTGTGTAAGACGCTCTTTATAGGTTTACAAGGACTGATGGACAGGCTGGCGGTCACAACATTAAGTTGGGCCAGCAGTGTCTCCTTCCTCTCATCATCTTCATCCAGCTCCATGATCAACTGCCCACATCAAACACCACAGTGTGGAAACTTGTTATTGTTATTTTTGCTTAAAGCCCAGCCGACTGCGTAGATCCATATCAGGGCTATAACCATTTCAAAACAAACACAATACTTCAACAGGAAAAAAAAAAAGGAAAAGAAAATTTACGCACACATATATAAGCATTCGTGCACATAATCTAAGGAGATGCTCCTGGTGTTGACCACTCCATCCAATTTATCGCACTGGGATTTAAAAAACATACCTGAATACAAATTTAAACACAAGGGACACCAAAACATATATAAAAACAGGCCTAAATTACCTAAAACTGCTTCCACATATCTCACTTCCCTAGAGCAAAAAATCCACTTCGTACATGTACCTAATTGTCAATCCTAAGAGAAAGTATATAAGATTTTATTGAACATATACAGGTGAATGTACCAGCAAAGCAGACAATGATAGGAAGAAATGACAGAAAGCAAAGGAAGAAAGAAACAAAAAGAGTGACAGAAAAGAGGAAATTTCTAGCACAGAAATTTCCAGAAGGTGGCGATACCATTTATATTGAAAGAGTCCCACCATCCCCATGGAGGAGAGTATGGAAATTAAATTATACCATTATTGCACTGAACTGTATTATACTGCATTGTGTTGTATTGTAGTCTCCTAATTTCGTAACCAGACTGACTGCTGGGGATGACTGCTGAGACATAATAGCCGACATACTCCTCCATCTTCGTATCGGAGGTGAAGCAGCAAATAAGGTAGTCAAATCTTTTGTCAACCTGCTCTTCCTCTGTCAACCATAGCAAAGGCTTCCGTACTGGGTACACTGAAGGATGGTCTTGGAAAGAGTGTCTGGGCGAGCGACATGACCAAAGCATGCAAGCTTGTGTTCTTTAACTCCCGATAGAAGCATCAGTTGCCATGGTGTAGTAGTTAGCACAAAAGACTACCGACTGGAAGGTTGTAGGTTCGAATCTCCATCAGGCTCTTCAAAAATCATTGTGGGATTTTTTGGATTTAACCGGCTCCTACCCAGAGTTGGGCGTGCTATGGGCTCAATGGGAAGACTGGGACCACGCAGTCGAGTCTCATCCACGGCGGCTCAGTTTCGCTGAAATCATTCCCTTTAGTTGGATGCCGGTGCTGGGCCACTCTGGCACTGACCCTGCACTCCAGGCACTGCCGCCACCGTGTGCAAGAATTCCGCTTTCTTTGTTGTTACTTGCGCGGGCTAGACACGCTTCATTTTTGTGATGTTTGGTTTGTATTAAAGCACGGAAAAATAGTTTTGACACACTCAAGGTTTTGACAGACATGTTGGGGAATTGTTCGGGGTTATGTTCATGTGATTTTCTGCCTAGCCTCACAAATCGTTGTTGTGATATGTGAGAAACAGTAACGTATGTATGATAACGCAGAGGTGTGTGAGTAACTGAATCCGTCATGGAGTAGGAGAGAACTTTGTCTGAGCATGTTTTCCGGCTCAATTCTAAGTGTAGACTTGTGGCAGTGAGTTAGAAAATACAGAGAACCAGCATTCACATTGCAATTGCATTAGTTTACCTTTATCAGGATAGTCACAAATGAAATAATGGTTACAAACCCAGTCATGTGTTGTGCGGGTTACATTCTTCACCCCTACCGCTCCATGGGAGAAACAGTGAGCTGGCTGATTGACAGCGTGCTTAGTGATAATATGAAAACGGGCGCCATTTCAACTATGACTGAGTGTGGTGGACATCTTTTATTTGTGTGTCACACTCAAAGGACCAATGGCAATTCTAATTTGCACTGGCAAAGAAAGCAAATTGTGAAAAAATGTGTTTGGTGATGCTGTTCGCGGTTGGACTACCCACTTTTGGGCAAGCCAAGAGAAGGCGCTTTTCCACAGAAGATGAAGGCGAGACTGGTTGTCTGTCTTAACATTGTAGCAGTAGAACACATTGCTCTTTGTCGGGATGTCACGTGTTACCCGAGAAAACTAAACTGCATGATGTAGCGCCGATTGAAAAACGGATTAAGTTTGTCGTAGTGGTATAACGGTTGGTCGCTAGCATTAATCGTCTGCTTCAGTTTCTAGAACAGAAACATGAACATTCTGTCTCTCCACCAGGTGTGTTTGGTATGCATAGAAAGCTTGTTTCAAGATCTACCAACTGATGACAAAAGCTGGGATATCAGCTTCGTGTAGAAATGTTCGTGTACACGTATAAACAACAACCATGTTTTAGTTACTTTGCACGGATCAGCTGTCAGCACACCACCAACAGTGGTGTGTGTGATTCGCAAAAGAGCGCAGCAGCAGTTTTGTGCGGTACTGGCACACGCTAATCTTACAACCGGCCAGCGTGCTGTGCGCCAGGCAGGCGGGCTGAGTCAAGATAACACATTCCTCCGTGCGGCGGGGAGTTCCCTCCCAACTAAAGGGAACAGAAAGAACAGCCGCACATCCATTTCAGAGACGCATCATTGACGGTGTTACTTAAATCTTCTGACCAGCACCACAAGTGTCTGTATCTCTCGAGCCTGGTCGATGCCAGGACATATGATAGTAAGTGTAGAGTACAGCCCTATCATGCAGTCTCAATCCTAGATGGAACTCCATAGCATCATGAATGTCATCCTCATTGACATCATCATCACACTGTAAAAACTGTGCCAGCTTCCATGGCCATTACGGTAGTGTGGAAAATGGGACAAAAAAAAAAAAAAAAAAAGGATAAGCACAAAGGTAACCTCCCTGAATGCGATGATCCTTAAAAAAAGCAACAACAACCTGCAAAAACTCTTGATAGAAGTAGTTCTGAAGGCCCAACAAACTGTTGATCTTGTTCCACATGTACTTGCTGGTCTCAGGTTTGAGGTAGGATATCATTACATCGTTACATTAAACTCAAGAAACAGTATGTGTTGGAACCAACGTTCTGACTACAGAATATCCTTGGCTTGAGCTATCTTTCAAAAGCATGTGAATGAGAAATTTCTTTGAAATATTTGGTTATAGGATAAACTCGAAAGAAGGAATTTTGAAGGGTATGAAGCAACATTTTGTTGTGGTTCTGGTTGCAGGAACAACACATGCCCACTCACATGCACACAACAGCACGTGTGTGCGCGCGCGCACACACACACACAATCAACTTACATCTTTCAGGTCAAGGACACACAGATCCCACACTGCGTCATCTTTCTCTTCCTCAGGAACTAGCTGCAGATGGATCTGTTTCATCTCAGTCACAGCTTCATGACGATAGAACAACTGAAACAGGAACATCATAACATAAATGATATAGCAACATTACATCAATAAAATAATACCCTCCCTCTACACAAACACACCCCTTAACATGTGCTCTCTCTAAAACACGTCACTAGACTTTCATTGCCACAAACACATACTGAGAAACTGAGACTCTCTCCCCACACATATGTACTCTCTCTCTCTCACCAACACACACAACACACAAACACTACACACACACACACACACACTACACAACACACCACACACACAACACACACACAACCACACACACACACACACACACACACACACACACACACACAAAAATCTCCTACCCTCCTTGACAAACGCACATTCATCAGGCATTTTCTACAGCTCAATGAAACAGCAGAAAAATTTCGCTGTTGGTTATTCTTTTTTCCTCATGAGTTTTATGTGCTTATTTTTGTTGTTGTCTTTTGTTTACACTAGACAAAGGCCAGTTGAAAGAAAATTTGCACCTGTCTTGTTTTGTGAATTAAATACGTGTTCTCACTCTATTTTCATGCGCTTCTGACTTCATCTACATATGCCTGAAAGCACGCATACACACAAATAACAGACACACAGTGATGGTTGCAGCTTGCTAACAATGAAGACGACAGATTGAACAGTCTTTCTTCAGTTCTCTTGGATTCAGGTGTGGCTTTCACCAAAAATCCCATGCACACATAGACGGCAGTGAAGGCACATACACGTTTCTGAGGGATTATGTAGGGCTGCAGCCTTCCATCTTTCCTGGTACATGAAGTGTCTATTGTGACAACTGTAATCAACACATCACCTGCCTTTATCTTGTCACCAGCACATGCTTCCAGCAGCTTCATGGGCATGCCACACTGTTGTGGGTACAGCACACTGATACTGGCAGGTTTTGGTGCAGCTTGGCTTGATTATAATCTGTTTCCTTCCACGAGGACATTATAGAATGTGTGTTTTAGCCACAGACTTCAGGGAATCAGGCTTGATGACCGCAGGGAAAATCTGGCTGCTCAGAAAGACGGCAAACTTGGGATCCCATTCGGGCATGGTAGACCTTGCTGAACAGCAAAATGGGCTGTGTCTGGAGCATCATGCCTGGCCACTTTCGCGGCCGTTCAAACAACCCCTGTGATCGAAGTAAGACAATGTTGGGAGCTTCAAGCTGCAAAGTATTGAGCCTATAGTAAGGGGAAAGGTGCTGACAGCTATGCGAGCAGGTGGCAGGGCGGGTTGCAAAGACAGATGAAGACCAGAGTGGGCGAGAGAGGGCTCTTCCATTCTCTCTTGGTCTAGAGGCTGGGCTGGACCTGGTTGGTGGCTGTGTGTCTATGTCCCGGGGTTTGTCATCTCCCCACTCGCCATTCGGTTTGTAAACAAGGTACTGATGACTGGGTCCGAATGGGTCATGCAACACATGGACAGCCCCACTTGGTTGAAGAAATGACTGTCAACTGGCGTCAGGAGCTTGGGAGGTGAGTGTCCCAAGTGGTGAGGCATTGGTGCTCCGGGTTTCCACCCTGCACCCTCATTGTGTTTCTTGTTAACTCCCATCTGCATCCTTGTGGTGTTTCTTGTTTACTTAATATCTGACGTGTCATCTGTAGTCCGATCATTCTGATGATGAGCTCAGCCTAATTACTAAAGCTCTTGTATATCATGCCCTTGCAGCTTGCAAATCCTGATCTGTCCTATACCAGCTAATTGGTAACCAAATCCTGCCAGCAGATGCCCATGACAGATTGCTCTGAGTGGATGTGATGCTTCTCAAAACTGTTAGATAAGGCTTCAGTATAAAATCCAGCACACATGTATGCATGTATGCCACCACACACACACACACACACACACACACACACAGAATACCTATCTCAAAAGCAACTTACACCAGGGTTAAAACGCCTGAAGATTTCCTCTTCAGTGATGTAGGCATCAACAGGGGAGGGACAACGCTGAGGAGTTCGAATTCCTGCCACCATCTCCTCCAGTAGTTGAGACACCAGCTGTAAGGACTGCTTTGCCTCCAGGTCACGCTGTTGACATAGTAACCATACAACAGTCAAAACACAGTTCAGGACTGAATGACCCACATCCAGACACCAACTGTAAGACATGCTTGGTCTCCAGGTCACGCTGTTGACATAGTAAAACCATACACATAATTCCAAAACCACCTGCTTCCAGGTCACCTGTTGACATAGTAACCATACAACAGTCAAAACACAGTTCAGGGCTGAATGACCCACAACCAGACACCAACTGTAAGGACTGCTTGGTTCCAGGTCCATCTGTTGACATAGTAACCATACAACAGTCAAAACACCTCTACAGGTCACTCTGTTGCATAGTAACCATACAACAGTCAAAACACCTCTACCAGGTCACTCGTTGACACAGTAACCATACAACAGTCAAAATACCTCTACAGGTCACGCCGCTGACAAGTAACCATACAACAGTCAAAACACCTCTCCAGGTCACGCTGTTGACATAGTAACCATACAACAGTCAAAACACCTCTACAGGTCACACTGTCGACATAGTAACCATACAACAGTCAAAACACCTCTCAGGTCACACTGTTGACATAGTAACCATACAACAGTCAAAACACCTCTCCAGGTCACGCTATTGACATAGTAACCATACAACAGTCAAAACACCTCTACAGGTCACGCTGTTGACATAGTAACCATACAACAGTCAAAACACCTCTCCAGGTCACCTGTTGACACAGTAACCATACAACAGTCAAAACACCTCTTCACAGGGTCAAACTCCCGACTGTTGACATAGTAACCATACAACAGTCAAAACACCTCTCCACGGTCACAACACTGTTGGGCACCAGTAACCATACAACAGTCAAAACACCTCTACAGGTCACGCTGTTGACATAGTAACCATACAACAGTCAAAACACCTCTCCAGGTCACACTGTTGACACAGTAACCATACAACAGTCAAAACACCTCTCCAGGTCACGCTGTTGACATAGTAACCATTTAATGATCAAAACAAAGTTTACAGCTGAATGACCCACAGCTGATGACTATTATTGTTATTGTTATCATTGTTATTGTTATCATCATGTCTGCAGGAAGCTGGTGGATAGGGTGAGGTAGTCAAGTCAAAGTATTGAGTTTTTTGCTCTGACAGCATGGTTGACAATGCAAGGTGCTGGTGGACAGGGTGTGGGAGTCAAAGAGCTTTTAACATCTAGGTCAAGCTGTTGACAGAACCACCACACAACACAGTCAAGACAGAGTTCTGAGTTCAAATCTGATCAACATCTCCTTCCCCAAGAACTGAGACACCGTCTGCTGTGACTGCTTGCTCTCCCAGTCACGCTGTAAAGCAACACATTATTTAAACAATGACAGATCAGAGCTCATGGTTCAAATCCTGGCCACATTTCCTCCAGTCACAGACATACCATCTGTAGTGACCGCTTGGTCTCCGAGTTACACAGTAATACAGAGTTAAACATCGTGATACTGACAGAATGGAGATCAGGGTCCACAAACTGACCAGTCTTATTGTCCTCCAATAACTGAGACACCATCCACTGGGACTATGTGAGTCTCCTGGTCACACTGTCCACAGAACCAACACATTATGACAACACATTATACCACTGGGAGATGGGGAGGGCTTGAATCCTGACCAGCAGTTTTTGGACAGCAGAAGTCTTCAGAGGAAAAACTCTATCTAGTAAATGTTCAGCCCTAAACTCCTTACACTGTTCAGGGGGATGGGCCTCATCCAGGTTATGACACTTGAATGCCCTTCTGCTGTTGCCATTTTTGTTTTTGTCTGCTTTTGTTGTTGTTGTTCGAACCCGTGCCTGCATGGTGATCTGGTGTCTCAGCTGTCACCCTCTTCCCCCCCCCCCCCTTTTTTTTTTTCACTCAAGTTCAAATCTATGCCCCTGCCATCTCAAAGTCAAGTGACCCTTGTGACAGATGTCTTAACCACTTGGCTATTACTACTAGACAATGGCACTACCGTAAAGTTTAGGCTATCAGCCACAACTTTTTCCCCCAGCTTTTAACCCCTGGAGCTTATAAAACGATGCGGCTTATTTGTGGATTTTTCCCGATTCCAGGAGCGTCAAGTTCTCGTATATTCTTAGCTTCTTTTTAACTCACCAAAATTGTGTTTACCGTTCATGAATTTTTCGGTGAGCTCCATGTTAAAGTGTTAACTGTTCACGTTTTTCAATCAAATCTGCACACATTGAAGCATTTGGATCTGTATTCAGATCTGCTCTGCTCAAGTATACACCCTCATCATGCCGAACACGCGACGTAATGCCTACGAAGCAGCCTTCAAGTTGAAAGCAATCAACCTGGCATTTGAAAAAGCGCGGCTTATAAACCACTGCGGCTTATGTGTGAATAAAGTTAAGATTTTTCTATAATTTAGTAGGTGTGCCTTATATACCGGTGCGCCCAATAGCCCGAACTTTACGGTACATACAGGAATTTCAAGCTGTATCAAGTTCACTTTTGTTCCTCCTTGACCAGATCTCTGGAACTCTTTTCAGTTGCTTCTGCCATGGACTTTAGGGCTTGGGTCCTCTCCTTCCCAGAAACGGAGAGCTGTTTCATGAAGTCACAGGAAGATGTGCCTACTCACTGACAACGGATTTTAACCCTTTGACTCCCACACCTTGTCCACCATCATCCTGCATTGTCAACCATACTAGCAGAGCAAAACTTTTGAGTCCCTCACCTATCCACCAGCTTCCTGCAGGAAGCCGGTGGATAGGGTGAGGGACTCAGGGAAACTGGCAGATAGGGTGAGGGACTCAAAGGGTTAAGTTTTTGCACTTGGCGGATAGGATGCGGGAGTCAAAGGGTTAAGGGCAGCTTTTGCTTTGCAAGGCGACCATATAGCACAACATCCATGACACTAGGTGAGGGGACATCAAACATTTCCTTGTGTATTAGTTCATTCTGGCCTTCATTGATTTCACTCTGCCAGTACTGTTATCGTTTATCAGTAGGCCTATAGGCCAGAGCAGCTTTGGAATCAGCATGAACTGCAGGCATCAGACTTTGTATTAGCCCTTTGACTCCCTCACCCTATCCACCAGCTTCCTGCATTATCATCAATGATAGCAGAGCAAAATCTTAACCTGCTGACTCCCTCACCCTATCCACCAGCTTCCTGCATTGTCATCAATGATAGCAGAGCAAAATCTTAACCTGCTGACTCCCTCACCCTATCCACCAGCTTCCTGCATTATCATCAATGATAGCAGAGCAAAATCTTAACCTGCTGACTCCCTCACCCTATCCACCAGCTTCCTGCATTGTCAACAATGATAGCAGAGCAAAATCTTAACCTTCTGACTCTGTCACCCTATCCACCAGCTTCCTGCATTGTCAACAATGATAGCAGAGCAAAATCTTAACCTGCTGACTCCCTCACCCTATCCACCAGCTTCCTGCATTATCATCAATGATAGCAGAGCAAAATCTTAACCTGCTGACTCCCTCACCCTATCCACCAGCTTCCTGCATTGTCAACAATGATAGCAGAGCAAAATCTTAACCTTCTGACTCCCTCACCCTATCCACCACCTTCCTGCAGAAAGCTTGTGGATAGGGTGAGGGTGTCAAAGGATGAAGTTTTTGCAGCTGGTGGATAGGGTGTGGGAGTCCAAGGGTTAGCCAAGGAGGCCACAATGGTCCATGACTTGCAGGCTCTAGCAGCCTCTTTTTGTATCTATCAGGAAATCACCATACCACTTTTCCCAAGGCTCTCTGACTGGTTGTTCTGTCACTGTTGGAATGGCCTGTTTTAGCTACAGTAAATGTAATTGCTTTGGCTACTTTTCCTTTCAGCACTCACCTCCAGCTCCGCTCGCTGTTGTTGGAACTTGTCTTCCTGCAGCGCCACGCCTCTCAGCGTCAACACCAGGGCGGCGCCACCACACAGCACGGGGCGTGTCTCCAGCATCCACTGCTCCGCGAACACACCGGCACACTCCGATTGAAGACAAAGGGCACACGTAGTGTCTCTCCAGGTAATATCACACCTGTAGAAATATATATCATGGTATCAATGACCACACACACACATTCATACACAAGCACAACACACATTCATACACAAGCACACACACATTCATACATAAGCACACACACACACACATTCCGACTTTAAGACAAAGGGCACACGTAGTGTCTCTCCAGGTAATATCACACCTGTAGAAATATATGTTATGGTATCAATGGTCACACACATACACATACACACACACACACTTTGACCCGAAGACAAAGGCACACTATGAGTCTCTGCAATTACCATCCCACCTGCAAATCAACAAAAATATCTAGCATTAGATGTATACTGATCATAGTGGAGATATCTGACAAGTAATATCATACATACAAACAAAACAAGATTACATATACGCACACACTTACACACACACACACACACACACACACACACACACACACACACAATGACTTGCTGTGCAGTCACAAGGGAGCTTAGTTAGTGACCTATCACTAGGAACACCATCTGCCAAGCTGTGGCTAAATCTAAGTGAAGACATAAATCTATTTCCTTTGAGTTAGACCCAGTCTTCCTGTATAGCACTGTTTGCTCAAGACATAAAAAGGAATTGCCTCTTTTAGGATCTTGTGGAAATCAAGTGAAATAATGTATGGTTCACAATTTCTGGACAGAAAACATTCAATTAATTCAAATAATTTCTGTCTTATACCTGCTATAAAACCATGTTGCCACCACCACATGGTTATTACACTTTAAATAGAGGGGAAAAACTGATTGTAGGCCTGCGACCCATGCTTGTATAGGCCCTACCACCTGAGAATACCCCTATACAAGCGTGGGTTGCAGGCCTACAATCAGCTTTTCCCCTTTGTTTAAAGTGCAATGACCATATGGTGGTGGCGACACAGTGGTATCGCAGGTATAAGATGGACATTTTCGTTTGAATTAACTGAATGTCTTCTCAAAGGAATTCTATCATAGCACACGTCGTCGTGATTGTGAATATTTTGTTTTGTCGTCAAACATGACTAAATCAGTAAAACTAACATCAGTAATTTAAAACTGTAGTTGCATCACCGTCCGAAAGTTCAGCAACATCAGTACATCACTTTATTAGGAATTCCACTCTCCATCATTGTTGAATGAAAACAGATCGTTTAACCCTTTGACTCCAGCACACTGTCCACCAGCATGCTGCACTGCCAACAATGCTAGCAAACACTTAACCCTTTGATTCCCTCACCCTATCCACCAGTTTCCTGCAGAAATCTGGTGGATAGGGGGAGGGAATCAAAGAGTTAAGTTTTTGCAGTTGGAGGGTAGGGTGCGGGGGTCAAAGGGTTAAAATGTTACAATTCCTTTTTATCTAACAAATCTACAACCTATCTGACAAGCTGTGGTGTGCTATGCTGCTAAGAAAATAGTCAATCCCTGATGATATCAGATATTTTAAACCGTGGTGCTGTAATCAAAATAGGTAAATACTTTTTTGTGCAAAGTTACAATACTATTTTATAAGTTTTGGAATAAAAAAAAAATGTAATTTTTGGGGAGTGAATCAAGTCCAATGGATGGTTGAATCTTTGCTGTAGATGCAGTGTTTACTACTAACAGAACATAAAGAACAGATTCCTATTGGTCATTATGACCTCAACAAAAGAATGAAAAACTGATTGCTGGTTCTGCTATTATCATAAAACTGTCAGTTGCTTACATGATGTCTAATGGTAGAAGGAAGATGAGGTTGGAACAATGTTAAATTTGTGGCTAGCTAGGTCTATCACTAGGTCTATCACTAGGTCTATCACTTCTTGTAGAGATGCTGGTGGAAAGAGGAAGAAACAGAGCATCATCTGATTATTTGTCACAAAGTCTTGCCATCTGATGCCCAAGACCTTATGTAAGCACTTTCATTTCCTGGCTTGTTTTCAAATGCCACATTTCACAGCTGTACAACAAAGCTGACAGAACACTGAAGTTGTGGAACCACAATTTTAGTTGAGGAAGACTTTGTAGAAGTGCAATTTTAAACTGAGTGAGATTTTCTTGCTGCTCCAGATTTTGAAAGCCTGTTGAATGCTGCCCTTGTTTTACCCACGTGACAGTTCAGTTCTTTAGTCATGTCACTTGAATTGTTGTTTGAACTGCCAGGTAAGCGAAGTCTTCAAAGACCTCAACATCGTTCTGTCCGATAAATATTCCTGATGGTGACAGGAGTTGTCCAACAAGCATGTGTTCATCTGCATGTACATCTGTACATCCAGTGCACATCATAGGCGACTGAAAGAGTACTTGAACTTGAGCAAAAACAATCTAAGAAAAGAATCAATTTCACCTACGAGGTAATGCCGAAGGAGTGGGTTGAAATGCATCAGAGACAGAAATCTGCAAGTCAGCTGAGGGACCTCATACATATTCACAAACTGAAATAATCCAGTTCAGGAACTAATCCCACCAGACTGACAATAACAAGACATCTATAATCTTACCACTGCTGTTGTTAAAGTAGAATCGCTGAACTTCTGGCTGGACCAAATCAAAAGGATTCTCCTTGGGCAGTTTCTGAAATGTACATACATAAAAAGCAAGGATCAAGCTACTTTCAAATATTTGTTCCCAACCAAATAACACAAAAAATATGTTTCTTAGGAACTACAGTATGAGGGATACCAGACACACAAACACACAGTGAATATGACTTAAAGCAGCAATGGGAATTATGCAAAGTTGAATTAAAAAAAAGTGTGCTTTCAGTTTGGAAAACAAAGGCTCATAAAAACAATTCACTTCTATTACAGGTTTGGTTGTGTCATCTCAAAATGCAAATAATAATAGACCCAGACAATGAAGATGTAAATGGAGATAATAAAAACAACAACTAGATATCTCATTTCTGGAAAAAGCAAATGGAGTGCAGATATAGCCCAACCCAAACATGTGGCAAGAGGGGCAAAAGAAAACAAAACTATTTGATTTCCGCAAATTTGGTGAGTACAAATAAAATATTTCACCAAAAATTCAAATGTTCATTTTTTGTCTTTCTGTGAGTGTCATTTTGAAGAGAAATCATTTTGCTACAAACTTTATTCAACATGTTATTGTCTATTTTGTCTCCTTTAGCTTCAGGAATTTTTTTTATGAATTATTACCCTAATTCGCAAAATGCGCCCTGGCAATGGCGATGCACACTTTAATTACATATCTGGCACTGTAAGGGTTAAAGGTACAAAGAATATGCATACCAGGAGAGGGAGGACAGGAGGGAAGTGGAATGAAGGGGGATGGGGCAAAGGAGGCAATCACTGGGCAAAAAGGTATGTCTTCAAGTTAGACTTGAAAGAAGACAGCTTTTAACAGTCACAAGTGATAGGGAAACACATTCCACTTGTATGGATAATACACAAAGTTTTAGTTTCAGTTTCTCAAGATGATGTCTCTGCGCTCGGAACGAATTCCATACGCGCTAACATCACAGGTGCCATGTGTATGGTGATCATGGCACAAGCCTTAAGCCTGCACATAAACCCATGAGCTAGCCAGATCCCGTGGCCCTACCTAGACACAGAAAATGAACAGCAACCGACCTTGGAACATCTGTACTGAGGAACATGTAAACAAAATGAATCAGAAGCATTCACTGATAAGCATCTCAACAACCATATCTTTAACCTTTCCAAAGACACTCCTACAAAAAAAAAAAAACACACACAAAAAACAACTGAATATGATACAACTCACATCACTCCAAGCCCACTCCACAAATCATATCCAAACCTACCTTCCAGTCAAAGAAGACAGAAGTGGTACCATCGTTGACAACCTCAAGGTGAGAGGTTACTCGTGTTCCTGTGTACGCCTCAAACGTCACACGTGCCTCTATCCCTACCTGCAACAGTGTACAACAATGAAGACCGTTTCCTGACCCTGTCATAAGAAAACAATACAAGTATTGGAAATTATAAATCATCATAGCATTGTAAAAACTGTCCCAGATTCCATGGCCTTTCTTGCTTTCATCTCATGCTGACCTCATTTTTGGTTTTCTCTACTGCTTTTCTGATGATGGAACCCGCTCCAAAGACATCAAAATAGGAATTGGAATAGCAAAGCAAAAAATAGTCCAACTCAAAAATATCTGGAAAGACAGAGGTATACATACCAAATAACCTGAAAGTTAGACTTTTAAAATGTCTGATCTGGCCAGTCATGATTTATGGCTGTGAAGCCTGGACTCTGAGAAAAACTGATTGCAGAAGAATTGAGGCAGCAGAGATGTGGTTTTATTGAGACTACTACATGTCAAATGGACAGACAGAAGAACTAATGAAAGTGTCCTGGAAGAACTTGATACCACCAGAAAACTACAAGCAGACATCAACAAGTGAAGACTAAAATACATTGGCCATGTGTCATGCAGCAAGAACACGGACCTCATGGCAACCATTTTTCAATGAAAAACCGTGGCAAAAAGGAAGAAAGGCAGAACTCCAATTTCATACATCAAGAACTAACCACCATCAGTGGCCTAAATATTCAAGAACTCGTCCACAAAAGTCAAGACAGAGCAGTCTGGAGGGAGGTGGTGGTGTCAAAGTGTGCAGCGGCTAATAACACCCAACCTGGTGACGCCGACAGGTGAGGTGAGGTTCTACTGCTTTTGAGCCCAACGTGAATTCAAGCTGGGGTCTACGGTGTCAGTAGTTCATGGGGGCTGTGTGGTTGGAGGGTCATGGTGATGGCCTCCTTACTAGGGAGTCTCTCACTAGGTCTCTCGCTCCATCTTGCTCTGTGAGTGTGACTAAGTGATTACTGTCTTTTGCAGAAGGTCTAGTAAGCACAGTCCTTAAAGGGGTAACATCCGATCCAATGGATCGGGACGCATGCGCAGTAAGCATGGGCGGGGCTAAACTAAATAAAGAAAAGCACGTGGCTGAGGGTAGTAAACAAACACGCTAACAGTGACGAACAAAACAGACACTTCTTAGTAACTGAGAAGAAATTGAAGCAAATTCCGTCACACAGCTCCCCAGAACTCGAACGTTTTCCTACGTAACACATGACGTGTATAAGGAAATTGGTTTTATAAGTTCATTTTAGGGGTGAAGGTAGTCAACTTATGCTTTCCGTTGACTTTTCTTACAGGAAAAGCATGATGTAGTTTTAGAGAAATTATAGCTTGGTCCCCCTTCAATGGGAATCAGTACACCCCACACTATCTCCGCAGTCCTGGTTGTCTCCTGCCTGGGGCATAACCAAAGTTTGGACAGAGGGACATCAGATTGTGTTCAAGACTATTTATCAAATAGTATGAACACTTGATCAGAAGTCTTTGTATTTCTCGACAGTTTGTCATACACACACGCAGCATTATTATTGTTGAGAGCCCCTGACTTCGTGCGCAGATCTAAATTACAGATTGACAACCTCATCCCTTCACCCCTAAAACAGTTGATTACACTCCGGGCTGGCACGCAGTAACTGGGGCCTTGACTAGGAGATCCGGTAGATCTATGTAAGTTACTTGAACCTTGCTGAGAATGAGAACAAAAGATGAGAAGGAAAGGATGGTGCTAATGGAAACTGCATGACTGCTATCCCATGCTTGGCCTCTCTCACGGTGTGAAAGAAATAGCACCAGAAATCTGTGGTCAGACCTATCATTGTCTGTGAGCAAATTTGCATGCTATTCTTTCTGGGTTCTACTGAAAACGCACACATCTAGTTTGAGAGAGTTTGTCTTTGACGAAATAATGAATTTTAATTTATTATTGCTGGATGAAAGAAGGAGGCTGTAAGACAATTGTTTGAAAGCTGTGGTTGGGAGTGGAAATGTGAAGTGCTATCACAAGTTACAATCAGTGAAGCTGACAGTGTCAGTGAGAGTAGTTCTGTGTGTGTTGCCAACATCTCCTGTGTAGATACCACAGCATCTTGTACACCTACTTCAGTGGCTACACTGTCCTCAGCAAGTTATAGATTTACCCCGGCGACAGATGTAGTGTGTTCCTCATCTGGTGCTAGTGTCAGTGTAGGTGATAGATCTAGTGTTAGTTTACAGCATGCAGTTAGTCAGGGCAGTTGCCAGTTTTGTTTTTGTGAGCTGTGTGTTACTGCAAACTGTCAGAGGTGGCTGGGTAATGGACAAGTCAGCACAAGTTAGGAATTCTGGACTTAGGAAACAGATATATTTTGGAACATACTAAATTCTAGGAATGCATGGAGACATCCACAATATTTTCGAAAGAAATCGGTGACTATGGGGCGTGATGGTGTAGATGAATGTGTGGTGACAGCCCTTCGTGAGATGCCAGACTGTGTGCTGTCGCTTGTAAGACTTGTACCCTAACCCACCTGGTAAGCAGTACATGGGACATAAGTGGTGGTGACTACAGGTCAGTGTTGTGTTCGTATTGTGCTCCGATGTGTGTGTGTGTGTGTGTGTGTGGTGTGTGTGTGTGTGTGTGTGTGTGTGTGTGTGTGTGTGTGTGTGTGTGTGTGTGTGTGTGTGTGTGTGTGTGTGTGTGTGTGTGTGTGTGTGTGTGTTGTGTCTGTGTGTGTATGAGTACGGTGTATGTGCGCACAGCTTGTGTGTGCAAATAGATCTATTGCATGTGCTTATTTCTTTTCATACACTACACAATTTTAATTAAGCTGATCGTTTAATTCTCTGGATGTCTATATTGTAGGCCTTTCAGGTGTGTGTGTGTGTGTGTGTGTGTGTGTGTGTATGTGTGTGTGTGTGTGTGTGTTGCGACAACATGCCTTCGTTGTTTTCTTTCCACGTGCTTTTCTATTTTTGGATGGCGTGCCTGTCAGATGTCTCGTCATGTTTTGTAGCCTCGCCTCTAAGTTCGTCCAATTCAGATTTTAATTTCCTAATAAATGCATATACGCACATTTTTCGATAAAAATATAACAACAGTTTAAAAGCAGGGATTGAGATTGTACTGTGTGACAAATATGAGCCAGGTAGCTCTCCGACAGCGTCCGAAATCTGCAATTAACTCAGAGCAGACAGCCGTGTTGCTTCGGCAAACGTTTGAATTCAAGTGACTTCCGATCTACTTCCCGCCTTATATAGTCCTGCTGCCCCTTTAACTGGATCACCACAGGTACTGTTGAACACCACCTTAGTGACCCAGAAACAGTGCAGAAACTTCTATTCTTCCATGGACATCCTGGTACCGGGACTTTGAATAAATGTGGAATTGGTGATGAGTTGAAAAGCAGATATGAGCAGCAAGGAGTCAATGGCCTTAAGACAACACAGAAACTGGGACAGCACACATTTATAAAAAAAGAAGAAAGAAACTTTCTCCAACATGGTCAAAACCGTGATGGCACAGCCCCAACCTAACAAGAAACAGCCAAGGGTGCTGGATGGGACCCGCAGCGACAATGCTTTACCACTGGCCAAACAAATACCTCCCAGCTCCTGACCCACATGGTAGCCATCTCGCCAAGCTTTCAGCCTCCTTGAAAAGGTTTTTGGTTGTACCAACCAAACTCCAGCTTGGACACAATGGCCTGGTGATTTAAGCCAAGGACACCAGACATCCAGATTTCACTCATGGGGTCGGACAAGGATTTTTCTCCACCCTCCACAATATGTTTATTTGTGGTCTAAGTGTTATTTTTGTGGATACGATGATAAAACCAGACCCTGTGTGCAGTAAGCACACAGCATATGTTAAAGATCTCACAGCAGCAAAGGAGTTGTCCCTGGCAAAATTCTGTAGAGCGGCCTGGAGGGAGACGATGGTGTCTAAGTGTGCATCGGCCAATACCGAACCTGGTGACACCGACAAGTGAGACAGGTGAGATATGGAACCAGTGAACCTACCGATTCTTCGTGATGAAAGTATCTTTTCTTTTCTTTTATTGTTGTTTAAAGCCCAGCCGACTGTGCAGAGCCATATCAGGGCTA
Source organism: Monoplex corrugatus (assembly GCA_030674185.1). Lineage (NCBI taxonomy): Eukaryota > Metazoa > Mollusca > Gastropoda > Littorinimorpha > Ranellidae > Monoplex > Monoplex corrugatus. The sequence goes on from JAPXFY010000035.1 coordinate 28,849,756, forward strand.
TAACCGCTTCAAAACACACAAAACTTCAACAGGAAAAAAAAAAGAAAAGAAAATTAAGTACACATATCAATGCATTTGCGCACATAATCTGACATGCCCCCGGCGTAGGACCATTCTGTCCGATTTATTGCTCTGGGGAGATTTAAAAAACACACCTGAATACAAATATAAGCATACATAAGGACACCAAAACATATATAAAAACAGGCATGAATTACCTAAAATTGCTTCCGCATAACTCACCTCCTAAGAGCCAAAAATGCACTTAATACATGTACCCAATTATCAATCCAAAGAAAAAGTATGTAAGACTTGATTGAAAAAATACAGGTGAATGGACCATTAAGGCAGAAAATAAGTAGAAATGACAGAAAGCAAGGCAAAAAGGCAGAAACAAAGAGAGTGACAGATAAGAGGAAATTTCTAGCACAGAATTTCCAGAAGGTCAGGATACTATTTATACAGAAAGAGCCCCCGGCAACCCAACGGGGGGAGATGAAAGTATCAAGATAGGACCAGGTAAACCTATAGATTTTGTGACGTCACTTTTTTCTATCTAAATTACTGTTACAATTTCACACAAGACTGACCTGTCCGAAGCAGCTGCTACTGTCCCCTGTCCATTGTGCTGGCTGCCCCGCAAACTGTAGAGAGGGTCCAAAGATGGGTGGGGCTCTCACGTCAGGGTAATCATGAAATGGATCTCTGTGGATGGCAGGAAAGAGGTTGAAACAATACTTGAGGATGAAATGGTTAAATAACTGGCTGCTGTAGACTGGCATCTGACTGCCAAATTTGAGGAACAAAAAGTACCAGAATCAGAATCGACCAGTTTTCCTTGGTAAATTTTTTTTTACTTCTTTTTGAGACCTTCGTGAGGCACAATGAATGACTTGCTGCCTGACTGGCTGGCGTCAGCTAAGTGCTTCATGGGTCCCTTCTCCCCCTCCCTTTTCCAAGACCTTGCCAGCGCAGAGGGTTTTGAGACAACTGCTGGCAGACTTAGGTGGAATATGTAAGAATTGTCAAAAAGAAAAAAGTCCCTATTGAACAAACCCCCAAATCCAAGCTGATGCCACCAGAATGACTGGAGCATTAAGATGGACAGCAAACTGGCCAGTTTTCATATTATGGGCTGGGACTGAACTCAAGACATTCAGCCAGCCAAACAAAGTTCTTAAACCAAGCGACCACTTACACCGAGTGACCAACTACCAATCAAGGGTGACCAGGGAAAACAAAGCCAGCTACATAGCAGGCTATTCGGTCTTAAGGTTTCAAACAAAACATCCAAAATTTACCAGAATACTGTGGCTGATTTCAGTTAAGTAACAGCTTATAGAGAAAAATGGTTTGATGTACGGGCATTAACTCTTTCACCGCCAAGTTTCCCCAGAAATGGCACTCCTCAGTGCCAAGTATATTTTGGGCAGCCAATTTTGCAGCGCAGTATGCATTTTTAAAAGCTTATATTGCAAAGACTATTAAAGATTTTCACTTACTTTTTTTGTTGTTGTGTAAAGGGCAGATGTATTTATATATGAATACTTGCTTATGTTGATGTGCTTGGTTGATTATTCCACAGATAATCTTATTATAAAAAATAACAAAATTTTTTTTCATACGGTTTAGTAGTTGTACTACTGACCTATTTCGTGAGTTGTGTGCCAGATATCATTATAATAAATGAGGAAAAGCAATGGAAAATCTACACACAAAGTCAGTTGTCTGCTTATTCTACTCAAGTGGTAGACAATGCGTGTCGATTTGCAGCCATTTTGGAGAAACACTTCAGAGAAAACGTGACATAAATTCCGACAGTTAACAAAGCCACACTCGCCTTACTACAGAAAACTAGGTCGCTGGGTAAAGTTTAAAAATAGCACAGTCGCCTGCATTCACCAGTGGAGCTGACAGAAGCTTTGTAACCCGCTTGAAAAGTTATCGTTTAGCATGGTCGCACAGATGAGACCATGGCGGTCGTACGGGAAGTCGCTTGATTGTGACATGGCAGGAAAAAAGTTTAAACAATTGTGGGTACCTTTCCTGTCAGCATCAACATAAAGTTAAAAATGTATTTCATACCAATATGAGTGATAATGTTAAAGCGCCATTCACAGAGAATAGGGTTAGAAATCCACGGTGAATATAATGTTTAGAATGAAAAAGAATAATTTTCATTAACATTCACATGAAAAAATCTAAACTTAAGCATACACATGAAAATGGCACAAATAAACACACATAGGCATGCATGCATGGACACACACAACAGGCAAAAAAAAAAGCAGCACACACACACACACACATACACACACACACAACACACACACATGCACACTTACACTTCAGCCAAAGTTCTATGTTCGTATGTCATATCAAACTGTTTGTTGGCATCAGTCTCCATTCCATATTCTGATTCAGAATCCTCCGACACTTCACTGTAGTGTGGGTCATTGGTGCCAATCACTTGGAGCCCAGCAAAGTCCTGCAAAGTTGATTAATAAATGAGATGTTGGGTAAGAAAAAAGACAATTTACCATCACTCCTGAACATTTTCATAATGTAACATCCTATGACAGAAGCTCCTAACTGCTTTGCACGTTTCAGGTAAGCACACAATAATAATCAAAGGGAATCACAAGTATGCATATGACGCAGAAGGGGTCCAGGTAAAAGTTGTTCTATACCCCTAAGGTTGTAGGAGAGCAAGCAGTACAGACCTGGACTTTTTTCATGAGCTGATATTATGAGGGCAGCGCCCATCGATTCCTCTCCCTTTGCTTTCCCTTCCCCATTCCTGAGTAGGCTATGACACAACCAATTCATATCTGGTTGCTCTGGTGGCTACATACAAGTTCCCCCCCCCCCCCCAATTTTCTACACCAGTGATTTTTAATGACTCTTCGGAGAACAAACATTCAGTTTGGAGTCAGGGATCTAAAAACTGGTGTATGGAGTATTTCTATCAGAACCTGTAACTTTCAAGTTCTATAAATACTGAATGATTCTTACATCTGGTTTATCTTATCATGCTGTTTCTGCATATCTGATAGTCTTTTTTTTTCTTTTCAATCAGGGGTAGGATTGGAGGAAAGTCAAAAAAGAGGAAAAAATCAACCCAATCTAGGAGGATCCAGGGGCATGCTCCCCAAGAAAATATTGAAAATATTGAAATCTAAACACAAATCTGTGCAATCTGGTGCATTTTGGGGCTCTAAATTTACTTCTGAATTGATTTAGAAAATTACTGAATTTTGTCTGAATTTCACAAAAGAAATTGCCTCACTGTTATTTCTCACATTAAAACTACATAAAATATAACTATAGCTTTACTGCTGCTTTGTGCTTTGCCGAACACACGTGGTCTTCCAAGGCAACTCTTCCACGAGCTCCATGGTTTATCTCTCTTCTGCACAAGCTGCTGTAGGCTATGCCTGGTGCTTGCATCTTTTGGATGAAAAGGCTGATGATTTCACTGTCCACCTTCTTTTCTACCCATTCCTAACGCCAGCAATTCTTCACTCCAGGCTCACTGAAAGTATCCCCACAAGCGACAATGTCTTTCCGCGTGGCCATGTTGAATCTTAGAATGCACTGAGCAAATGGGAGGTAACTCTGAGAGCACTGAACTTTTGAAGTCTGCACTTGAAAGCAATAGACTCTACGGGTTTGACCGATCGGGCCATTCCACGCGTTTTCCTTTTTTTTTTTCTCCAATTCTTTTTTCTGCGGAAACAGCTATTGGATCACGCGGATCTGAGATTTCGATTCATGGAAATCCACCCCTACGCGGAAGAATCCCACCCCTGTTCAATTGTATGGTTAAAAAAAGAAAAACAAAGACACTACATAACCAGCCAAATAAACACACATACACACACACACAGAGCCAACCAAAACAAGAACAGTACAATTTGAAAACAAATCACACAACAGATAAAGCAAACGGCATTGACTGACTGGTTTATGAGGGCTGAGTTCATCAATGATGGGCTGAAGTTGCTTGCGGCGCTGGTGAAGGTAGGATGACTGATGCCAGGGGTGGTGGGAAGATGTGTGATACTCTGGCTCCCATTCTATACCTGTGCGGACAAAATTCCAAGACAAACCATCATAAACGCATGTAAAAACATACAGGGTATGAAGGATGTAACGGGAAGCAGTATTTTTTGGGATGGCTCCCAACTGATACCTGCGTAATGCAACAGATGACATGAATAACTGCAAATATCACAAACACACACACACATACATACATACATATATATATGTATATACATCATGAACAACTGCAAATATCACAAACACACATACATATATATACATATATATATATATATACAAAACACACACACACACACACACACACACACACACACACACACACACACACACACACACACATGTCTGTGTACATATATATCGAACATAAATATTGTCACAAAACACGGAAAGCACTAATCTGGGATAACTCTGCTTCCTTCAGAATGCCTGTGTGCACACATACACATTACCTGACAAATCTGGATAGTTTCTTCTTCTTTTTTTTTTTTAAAAAACCCTCTCCCCACTGTACCTGCCATTTGGCAACCTGTAAACAGAATACTGTAGTTGCTGACCCCCTCCTCACACACACCTACACAAAGGAGTTTTTGTGAAATAGTAACCTGAATTTAACCAGTTAGCTGTTTGGATGACTCATCAAACACTATTCATGTAAGGTCAGTTCAATGAGTGCAGTGTTTGCATAGGTGATAGTGAAAAGGTTTAACACCTTTTACAAGAACGGACAGATCACGTTATAATATCATATGGCCAACACTTTAGTACTGTTCTTTTGAAACCTGAAATCAAAGTGACTGTCAACCAACAGATGAGTGTGCAGTGTGCTCAGTTGGGAAAACTGAGACTTCAGAGTCAAATGTATTGCATTTCATGCATTACTGAATACTTCACCGAGTGTCTTTACCATTATACAAATTTCCTTACCAAGGCTGGACTGATGCCAGAACACATTAGGTCTACCTATCCATTTGTCTGTCTGAATATTCATCACAAGAACATTCATTAGGTCTACCTATCCATTTGTCTGTCTGAATATTCATCACAAGAACATTCATTAGGTCTACCTATCCATTTGTCTGTCTGAATATTCATCACAAGAACATTCATTAGGTCTACCTATCCATTTGTCTGTCTGAATATTCATCACAAGAACATTCATTAGGTCTACCTATCCATTTGTCTGTCTGAATATTCATCACAAGAACATTCATTAGGTCTACCTATCCATTTGTCTGTCTGAATATTCATCACAAGAACATTCATTAGGTCTACCTATCCATTTGTCTGTCTGAATATTCATCACAAGAACATTCATTAGGTCTACCTATCCATTTGTCTGTCTGAATATTCATCACAAGAACATTCATTAGGTCTACCTATCCATTTGTCTGTCTGAATATTCATCACAAGAACATTCATTAGGTCTACCTATCCATTTGTCTGTCTGAATATTCATCACAAGAACATTCATTAGGTCTACCTATCCATTTGTCTGTCTGAATATTCATCACAAGAACATTCATTAGGTCTACCTATCCATTTGTCTGTCTGAATATTCATCACAAGAACATTCATTAGGTCTACCTATCCATTTGTCTGTCTGAATATTCATCACAAGAACATTCATTAGGTCTACCTATCCATTTGTCTGTCTGAATATTCATCACAAGAACATTCATTAGGTCTACCTATCCATTTGTCTGTCTGAATATTCATCACAAGAACATTCATTAGGTCTACCTATCCATTTGTCTGTCTGAATATTCATCACAAGAACATTCATTAGGTCTACCTATCCATTTGTCTGTCTGAATATTCATCACAAGAACATTCATTAGGTCTACCTATCCATTTGTCTGTCTGAATATTCATCACAAGAACATTTAAACAAGGTTTTTTTCTGCCCACCTGCTTTGGTGGCATCACAAATGCTAACAAAGCAAATGGGGAAGAAACTAGAAATAATATGCATATTTTGTAAATTCAATTGACAAACAAAGGTCTTCATTATGGGTGATAAGTATTGTCTATGGCTAAGCCATGCTGGCCGTAAACCCTAGTCTTTCACAAGCTCATTTCTCTTTTTTCTAATTTTTTTTTTAGGATCATCGCACTCAGGGAGGTTACCTTTGTGCTCACCTTTTTTTTCCCTCCCGTCCCATTTTCTATGCCAACTTAATGGCCACAGAAGCTGGTACAGTTTTTACAATGTGATGATGATGACGTTGATGAGGATGATAATCATGATGCTGTGGTGTTCCATCTAGGATTGAGACTGCATGACAGGGCTGTACTCTAAGCTTACTATCATAATATATCCTGGTGTCAACCAGGCCCAAGAGATACAGACACCTGTGGTGCTGGTCAGAAGATTTGAGCAACACCCTCAATGACGCATCTGTGAAATGGATGAGACTTGACTCTGTGGTCCCAGTCTTCCCAACGAGCCCATAGCACATCCAGCTCTGGGTAGGAGCTGGTTAGAGCCAAAAAATCCCACAATGATTTCTGAAGGGACTGATGGGGATTCAAACTCACAACCTTCCAGTCAGTAGTTGGTCACGCTAACCACTACACCATGGCGACTGGTTTTACTAGCTCATTTCATTTCGAACACTTTTTTACATTAGGTCCAACTGGTCCTGTCCTGCAACTAGTTCTTGCTACTCTACACGTACAATGTAAGCATAAAATACATGAATTAAAATTAAACAAAGAAGATAAAAATGAACTGCTGAAATAAATCAAATCAACCATGCAAATTACAAACGTAACAACACAGGAAAAGAAAAAGATAACAGAAACATTGAAAACGGCACTGAACACAAAGGAGCGCGGAGACACGTCAACTCTAACGCTATGGGGTCAAGGTCAAGGAAAATGATAAAGCTTCATACTTCCAAAATAAACAGCACTACTGCAACTAACTCACCTTTCTCATCTCGAACGCAGTTAGGAATTCCGACATGTTCCACAGGTGGGGGGTATCCACGTTCTGTTTGGGTCAACGTCATGCTGGAAGAAATCAGACAAAAATGGGTTCCATAATTATCCCACTCTCAACTTGACAAAAAAATCTTTCTCAAAGGACACATTAACCACTGAGCTAATTTACGATCAATATGCTGCACATTCATCTATGAAGTTGTTCAGAAGTGAGGTATCAGACTTCTACTTCTTTCAGGGTCCAGCAGTACGCCACCCAGTGCTGACGTCCAAGCATACTCTTAATAGCAAACACTGAGACCAAAACTGTTCCAAATCCATTATTTTTCAATCCAAACCAAGTTTTATCAGTTTACTTCTTTGATCAGTGTTTTGGTCTACACGTGAATTGTACTTTACAATCTTTCTTTGTATTTTAGAGCAGAAATTGCGGAAACATCAGAGAGATACAGCGTAGGAAGTAGGTAGGTTAAACAAGAGATCTGCTTGGACTCAGGCAACAGTGTCCTGAATGGGTTAAGCGTGTAAAAAGAAAAAGTAATTGTCTTTTCTTTTTTCTTTCATGAGAGAGAGAGAGAGAGAGAGAGAGAGAGAGAGGGGAGAGAGAGAGAGAGAGAGAGAGAGAGAGAGAGAAGAGAGAGAGAGAGAGAGAGAGAGAAAGAGAGAGAGAGAAGAAGAGAGAGAGAAGAGAGAGAGAGAGAGAGAGAGAGAGAGAGAGAGAGAGAGAGAGAGAGAGAGGAGAGAGAGAGAGAGAGAGAGAGAGAGAGAGAGAGCAGAGACAGAGAGAGATATTTTTTTTCTTACAAAATTTTGCTCAAGAAAAATTTTTTTTTTTCCTTTTTTCCCCATGGTTTCTAAATTCTTTTAAGCACATTAAGTGCACGGTGCACATGGGACCTCAATTAATCATCTGATCTGACAGACTAGCATCAAGAATATTGCTTAAGGTCTAGTGGACTGGAGAGAAAAAATCCTTAGGTCTACTTATTTCTCAGGCAGGTGATTCTACTGCTGGGCCATTGATCCACTTATGCTATTTAACCCTTTCCCATTTTATCCCGCCGCAGCCCGCCGACCGGGAAACTCCACTTTTTATTTACACCCGCCGCAGCCCGCCGCCTGTCACTTAGGCCTGGTGGGGAATTTCCATCACGCTCCAAGCGCTAGGGGTTACACACACCTCATGAATGAAATTTCCCGCAAAAGTCAGGATTAACCAATGAAAGAATGATACTGAGTTTGGTACCACACATCGCCTCATTTACAAGATATCGGTCAGCGTCTGACCTTTTCATTCACACGCTTTCGGAAATCTGCGAATACTAGGAAGAGTTTCTGAGCAGAATCTGCTAATGGGAAAGGGTTAAATGGTACAACACACACACTGTGCACTTCTGCCCACTGGACACATCATCCCCATCCCACTTCTTCACACACACACACACACACACACACACGCATGCATGCATGCATGCACGCACACGCTCATACACACACACACATATATACACACACAAACACACAGAATCACACACACACACACACACATAAACATACACACACAAACACACGCGCAAGCGCGCGCGCACACACACACACGCACGCACACACACGCACGCACACACACACACACACACACACACACACACACACACACACAACACATACATGCACACATACACAAACAAACATTCACCCACACACCCACAGCTTTACTACTCACTGGATACCGGTCAGTTCATCGCCAAACTGTTCCTGCTGTTTCCAGAATTCACTGCCCACACGGTCTGTAAGGAAAACACAAACAAAACATTACCTATTTTTGTTTGTTTGGTATTGTCATTTTTCTTTAAAGCCCAGCTGACTACACAGTGCCAAACAACCATCTCAACACTAAACAACACTTCAATGGGAAAAGAAAAAAAAATGGTAAAGAAAATCAGGTACACATATCAATGCATTTTCATACATAATCTGAGGATATGCCCCCCTGGCATTGACCGCTCTGCCCAGTTTTTCAACAGGGTGTTTAGAAAATAAAACCTAAATACAAATTTGAACATAACTGACACTAAAAAATACACAAAAACGGGTCTAAATTATCTCAAACTGCTTCTGCGTATCACATTTCTATAGAACCAAAAAATGCACTTAATACAATGTATCCAATTATCAATCCAAGAAAAAGTATGTAAGGCTTTATATAACACATACAGGTGAATGGACCAGCAAGGCAGAAAATGAGAAAGAGATGACAGAAAGCAAAGGAGCAAGGCAGAAACACAGAGAGTGACAGAAAAGAGGACATTTCTAGCACAGAATTTCCTGAAGATGGGGATACTATTTATACTGAAAGAGCCAACGGCATCCCCAAGGGGGAAAAAACATTACCTAAACAAGTGCAGGGAAATAATGAATAAACAGATCTATGAAAGTAATGAATAAGTAAATGATCCTGACTCTCCAATGGCAAACACAGTGACATAATATAATGATCATTAGTCAATTTTCCATGCCTGCCACTGTCAAAAACAAACCCAAACTAACCAAAAGGTTACAGAAAAACACTGAAGTGGCAAAGGATAACACATGTACATGACACACACAAAAAGTGTTGCTAGGAGATGAGGCGAAGAACAGTATGCATTCTGTCAGAAATACACTTTTCAAATGTACAAAAATCAATATATACACACAAGATGATAAGATCACAAATGAAAGAATGCAGAGTGAACTCACAAGCTGAGTATACAATTTTCACAGAATAACTTTTCTAACCGAACAAAAATTCAATAAATGCACGATTCAAATGCCTTTTCCCCTCACAGTTCAAGGGCCAAGAACCAAGACTTGAAGGGAAAAAAATCTATCCTCCTACTTCAGGTTACGATGTTGTCTCGAAATGGAACATTATCTCTTAACAATTATCTTCAAGATGAAACAAGAACTGACCAAAATCACACAACAAAATATATCAGATAGACATTCAATCATGACAACAGGCACAAATGCACATAATATATTCACATCTTTCGCTTGGCCCTCAAAAGAGTCATAATCTCAAAAACAAAGATCTTCAGATGAAATTTTAAGAACTAATCAAAATCATCCCACACACCATGTTAGGAATTCAGTCAAGATGACACACCAAACCAGTTCACGTGCACATATGTACTCACAGCCTTTGCCATAGTCTTTAAAAGGGATGGTGCGGTCAATGAGATAACGATCTTCCTGTGTCTTGCGGTAACTGTCAGCCTGGTTCATCACCAAGTCTTCTGGTGCCTTCTGCAGCAACTCTGGAGAGACAGAACAATAATAATGAACCAATGTTAGCTGTACTTTTCTCAGGAAGGCATTACCGCCCCACATTGATGACAACAAGCGTTCCCCTACAAACAGTGAGAATGTCCTAATAACTCGAAATCTAACTATTGCAGCACTTTGAAACTTTACACACAATTATTCAGTGAAACTATGAAATTACACACAAGTATTGTGAGGTCATTTCTTAGGATGTCACTTTGGGAACCATTGTTCCAAGCATAATGGCCACGTTCAATAATGAAGAACAGTGCGCTTAAAAGTGAGGCACAAGCTCTTTCACAGACTGTAGGTTATAAGTAGGTGTCGTTCCATATAAATGGAAGAAATGACTTTATAGGCAACTTTAGCCCTGGCAGCATTATGTTCATCTTCTCTTGACAGCTGCTTTACTCTTTCCATCCCTTCAAAGGGACATTTGAGGCTGGGTGGACTGGGGTGATGTGTTTAAGCCAAGATGTGATTCTTGTCATCCATCTTTGGCCGCCACGCTTGATTGCGCTTAAGCTTGGGAGCGCATACTCTAAATATAACATAATCCTGTCCCTTTTTCTCTAAACAGCTTTAAAACTAACATAAATACATTCAAAGACAAAAGGAACAAACGCAGTTTTAAAACTAACATACATACATTCAAAGACAAAAGAAACAAATGCTTACTTGAGATATATCCTTGCTGTCTCTTTCTCTCGATCATTTTCAGCTGCCAGTTACGCAGAGCATTGTTTTCATCCGACTTCTTCACTCCTTGCTGCACTGCTTCCTTCCTCTTCTTCTCATATTTCACTGTCAGCTGCTCACCACAGTATGCTTCATCAATACGTGGTGTTGGAATATCCTGAATAACACAAAAGTAATCACATTCAGATGGGTTAACATTTTATCCTGTTGCTGTAGAAGCACACTCACACTGGTGCATACACACATACACACACTACAGCCGCATGCCAGTATTTCCATATTAGTGTTTTCAAATCAAACTTTTTTTTTCTTTTCCTTTTTTTTATACAGTGTAAAAAACTGATGAGGTCACACCTTAGGCATGCTTGAGTCTATACTCAAATCTGTGCGACACTGGATATGGTGCAAGGTAGGGTAGTTTGTATGTCAAAACTGAGTTTGTTAGTAGTTTGTTAGTAGTTTGTTCTTCACTGCACTCGGAAAACTCCATATGCGCTACACCCAAATCTGTCAGCAATTATCTGACAGACTTCCAAAGCATGCGCAAAACCCTATGTGCTGGCAAGGTTTTGAAACGGGGAAAGGGGGATGAGGGACCAATGAAACAGTAAGCTGACGCTACCAGAATGATGAAAACATTAAGATCAGCAGCCAACAGGCCAGTTTTTAATGTTGCAGGCTAGGATTGAACTCAAAGATACTAGATCTCGAGTCTGTGGCTCTGCCAACTAGCCCGTGTTCAAAAATGATTTGAAACAAACATAGCGCTATATAATGAGCTGCAGATTGCTGCTGCCAAACAAGACAAGAGACAGCATGCTGCAGAGTAAACCACCCAAGTCTTTATCTCTGCCAGACCTTCCTGTATCAGTATACAGCAGTTGTGCAGATCTACGGGTTTGTTCCCATGCAGCTCTGGCAAACACAAACACAAACACACAAGCATGTGTGTACACAAATTTCAGGTGCACCTGCCTTTGTCAACTGACCTTTATACATCACAGACAATAAAGAAACAAAACCACCAGATTTAGGACAAAACAACATGACAGAAGATCATTGTGCTTTTATTTATGTATTTTTTTTTCCCATCTTCTCCAACTTTGCTGATTGTTTCTATTTTTTCCCCTACTCCAACTTCAGCAGTGTTTCTTCTCTGTTCTTTTTCCCCCTACCCCAACTTCACCACTGCTTGCTCAACAATGAACCACTAATCCCAAGAACATTCAGTCAAAGTCTCAGTGCTAGGAAGCCCAAATCCCTTTCCTCTTCCCTTTTATGAATGGCTGAGAAAAGGCCAGATGACCAAAAACTTGCGCTCGTCTTGTTTTGTCAATTAAATAAAAGGTGTTCTTGTTCTCTTTTGGTGTGTTTCTGTTTTCTGGTTATTTGAGTATTGCAGTCTCTTTGAATCAAACTGCAAATGACTATAAGTATAACACTAATTTTTGTTTTAGACCGTACCAGCAGGTCTCCTCTATTGAGGGCCTCACGACGATAGTCCTCAAATGATCCCAAAATGCTGTAGTGGATGACACGACCTGCAGCATCGTATCGAGGACCTGCGTAACCTGAAAAAAAGCAAAATTTGTTTGTCTTTTGGATAGAACATGTGACCCTCACCCAAGCTTTCATCTCTCTCTCTCTCTCGTTATTTGAAGTAACGATTGCAAATTGATATATCGAACTCAGTTAAATTCTAGGTTATCTGATCGATTAAGTCACTGGGTGACTGATTAACTGGTTAAATGATTGATCGATTGATTGATTGAGTGAGTGAGTGATTACGTGAAGTGATTGTTACTGAAGTGATATCGATTGGATGATGCATCTGACCCAGTCAATTGAAAGTTGATTTGTCAGTTGATTCACGGGCTGAATGGCGGATTATTTGATTGATCAATTGGTAAATCAGTGGATTGATTGGTTAATTGATTGGTTGACTGATTGATTGGTTGGTTGGTTGGTTGATCAATTGATGGATTGATTGTTTATGTCAAGTAGCTGTGGTTGAATGTATTGATCAACTATATGATCACTGAAGGGTACAAGAAACGTCAGATCTGTGCACTAATTGAATGGTTTGTTTGTCTGATAGCCAGTTATTGTAAAATTGACAGTTGGATGAATGACATAGATGCGGTTAATGACAAATATTCTTAGCTGGCCAGTTAAGGAATACGGACTAGAATACAAATGAAAGGACTACTGCAAATGCAAAGATGAATGTATCCCAGCTTATGTGACGTAAACGACAGAAGGGGACAATGTGACAGAGTTCACTGCAGTTTGATAGTAGAACTTGTATGAATGTATAAGAAAACCTGATCTCCTCCCCTCCCCTTCCCCATGCATGTATTGTGGCCTAAGGCCGATGTACAATAAACATTTGCTGAGTTTTGAGTTCTCTCTCTTTCTCTCTCTCTCTCACACACACACACACCACAAAGATGCTGAGCAAGTTGTCATCCTCTCTGTCACAACACACACACAAAGATGCTGAGCAAGTTGTCATCCTCTCTGTCACAACACACACACAAAGATGCTGAGCAAGTTGTCATCCTCTCTGTCACAACACACACACAAAGATGCTGAGCAAGTTGTCATCCTCTCTGTCACAACACACACACAAAGATGCTGAGCAAGTTGTCATCCTCTCTAACACACACACACACACACTGTTCCAACATTAATTCCCCTCTGCTCTGTTATTCACTTTTCTCCTTCACTCACTCAGTCTTGCTGTCTCTCACACTTCTTTTTTTTTTTTTAACCAACACTTCAGAAAAGCAAGAAGACTATCTGGGCTTCAAGGAGACAGACCTGGGAAATAAAATAAAACTCTCTCTCCAATATTTTATGCCAGATGTAAAACAACACTATGTTAAAATAAAAGATTAAAAAACAAACAAAAAACCCAGACCAATAAACTAACCAATAAACCAAGCAAAACACAGTGTATGACTATGATGCAACCAAAACACTCTACAGACAGACAGACAGACAGACAGAAGCAGAGAAGTGGAAGAAATTTTTAACTTACCAGAATTGTCCACAGGTTTCAGGTCAGCATCAGGAGAAGCTGGCTTGGCCACCATCACACTGTAACACAGTAACCCAGAACAGATTACAGACTAACTGGGGCTAGACTTGAAACTTGCAACCAGAATTGCTTAACCCTTTGACTCCCGCACCCTATCCAACAACTGCAGGAAGCTGGTGGATAGGGTGAGGGAGTCAAAGAGTTAAGTTTTTGCTTTGCTAGCATGGTTGATAATGCAGGATGCTGGTGGGCAGGGTGCGGGAGTCAAAGGTTACGTTTTTGCTTTGCTAGCATGGTTGATAATGCAGGATGCTGGTGGACAGGGTGCGGGAGTCAAAGGTTAAGTTTTTGCTTTGCTAGCATGGTTGATAATGCAGGATGCTGGTGGACAGGGTGCGGGAGTCAAAGGTTACGTTTTTGCTTTGCTAGCATGGTTGATAATGCAGGATGCTGGTGGACAGGGTGTGGGAGTCAAAGGTTAAGTTTTTGCTTTGCTAGCATGGTTGATAATGCAGGATGCTGGTGGACAGGGTGTGGGAGTCAAAGGGTTAAGTTTTTGCTTTGCTAGCATGGTTGATAATGCAGGATGCTGGTGGACAGGGTGCGGGAGTTAAAGGGTTAAGTTTTTGCTTTGCTAGCATGGTTGATAATGCAGGATGCTGGTGGACAGGGTGCGGGAGTTAAAGGTTAAGTTTTTGCTTTGCTAGCATGGTTGATAATGCAGGATGCTGGTGGACAGGGTGCGGGAGTTAAAGGGTTAAGTTTTTACTTTGCTAGCATGGTTGATAATGCAGGATGCTGGTGGACAGGGTGCGGGAGTTAAAGGGTTAAATAAGAAGGATTCGTTACACTCAGACATTCATTATGTGATCCACTCAAATCTGCCAGCAGTTTTTATCTGGAAAACTCCTAGAGCCTGCACAAAACCCTATGTATGGCTAGGCACTGAAACGCGGAGATCAGGGATAGGGGAGAGAGAGAGTGTGTGTGTGTGTGTTGGGGGGGAGGAGAGGGGAGGGGAAACAGCCTCTATAAAACACTAAGCTGACACCACCAGAATGAGTATTTAAGTAGTAAATGGGCCAGTTTTAATGCTGCAGGCTGAGACTGAAGTCAGGATATCCACAGCTCTATCAACTAAGCCATAGTTTAGAATGTGGAAACATTTTCCTCTTCATATCAGAGCAAGGCCAGAATCAGATGGCAAAATTGTCAAACAGACGCATGTGTCAAAAACAAATACACAAACAAAACCCACCAACAACTGAACATTCAGTACCAGATATGTCCAAGAAATTAAAAAAAAAAAACAGGTAAGAAATATCTATGCTCAACAGAATTGCCCTCCCTGAAAAAAAACTACCCCCATATAAATAAAAAATACAAATCCACTAATCACTCCATCAATCAGACAATAAACAGAACATGTTTGACTTGCTACTGGCTTTAAAAACCAATGTATTAAACGTTTTATCTGCCATCTTCTCCCTCTTCCCATCTATAATCAATCTCTATGATTCTGTCTATCCATTGTCTGTCCATCCACTTGTCTGTCTGTCTCTCACAAGCTTTCATGCATACACACACATGAACCTTGTTGCATTGTTTATGAACCTTGCTGCATTGTTTAAACCCAAATGGCTGAAGCTAGCTACAGTCAGGGATTAAAACAGGAGGAGGAAAAAACCACTGAAACTAGGGGGGTCCAGGGACAAATCAGGGGCCATAACTTGCGCGCTGTTGCTATGAACGCTTGCAAGCCGATCACGGATGACTTGCTCCTTTGTTTTGTTGTTGTTGTTGTTTTTTTGTTTTTTTGACAAACCCAAATTGCAGAATTCCGCCCAGACGCGGAACGTTTTAAGCCCTGTACAGTTCTCACAAATCCACATAATCCAGTCTGTCATCACATTGCAGAATAAGACAAAGGAAATCCAAGCAGAAGAAATGAAGCAAAAGAAGAAGAAGAAGAAGAAAAAAAAAAAAAAAAGGAAAAAAAAAAATGGGGAGAAAAAGTAAAGAGACAATTCGTATGTTCAAGCCATTTTAAAGCTCTCCCTTGTCATACAAAATTACTGAAAATCATGATTTCCTATTACTCAAGATCACTGTGACCTTAAACAACTGTTGAAATAAAATCTGACACGCACCAAGGACAAGAAGAAGCTGTCACAATAGTCAGAAAAGACTTTCAAACACTGATTGTCACAAGTTCCTAAGTGCTGTTCAAACATCTTCCTCAAAAAGATGTCACTTAAGCACTTTCTTGGTCCTTGTGACCTTGACTCTTTGTCCTCCAAACTTAGGCATTTGTAATTCCCCAATGGTTCACATCTTGGACCATCTCAGAAACAGTTGAAAAATCTTGCCAACACATATGCAAGGGTGCAACTTAGAAAAACTGAAAAAAACTGAAAGGGGTCCAGGGGCCAGTAGTGACCCGTATGGGGGGTCTGGGGGGTATAAGCCCCAGACGCTGAAGCTTTTTCAAAAAATGGATTTTCCGTTTCTGACTACATGCATTTTGAAAACACGGATTCCGTCATCAAATGGAAAAAGTTGCACCAATGCATATGTGTATGTGTATGTATGTGTGTACATATACATATTGCAACGAATGCTTCTTTTTTCTATATTTTATTAGATCTGTTGATTATGCACTGTATACATTTCAAGACATTTGTAAATGCTATGTATTTGAAAATGATTAACAAATTAAAAAAATCTTGCCAACACATTTTGGTCTAACACACGTATGCACACATCCTGCAAAATATGAAATAATCTCCCCTTTTCACCCTCTTTTCATACAAAAAGAGGAGATTATTAAAAATAAGAACAAAAAGAGTCAAAGACGACGAAGAAGTAGAGAAGAAGAATACAGCTGTTCACAAGAAGAAGAAGTAAAGAGAAGAAGAAGAAGACAGCTGTTCACAAGTCTACAATTAACAGACTTGATTCATGTCCTCACTGAAAGTAATCTCTACGGGAAAGATGATGGTAAACTGAGAAAGAGACAGACCGTTTGACTGGCAAAGATGGAGCGGACCAAAAGACATCAATATCAGATAAAGGTCCCGTACCTCTTCATTTTGGGCTTGTTGAGCTCGGATGCTGGTTTCATCTTGCGTACAGTCAGCTTAGCGGTAACAGGAGGCATCTCTTCTGATGGAGGCTCTGGGACATGCATCTGTTTTAAAATGTGGAACCATTAACTTTTGTTTAAACTTTTCAGCCTAAAAAGGTACAGAACGAGGAATCTATTTCAATGTAACCCTAAAATACCTAGATCATCTTCATCATACACACCCCACTCTACCCAAACAGATGTTATGTGTGGGAGATGAGAAACAGTGGTGAGTGATTAAGCACAATCATGCATGGCTGCCAAATGGGTGGGTGATAGATTTGTGCCCAGACTAGAATACACCTACACAGCTGTAAAAGGGTACCTGTCCCTCTTTGGGGGCTGTGAGAATACAGCAGTGAGGAGAGGAGATGCTCACCACCTTCATGATGCTGGCCCTGGGAGATGTTGAGGTCTCTAACATCTCTTTGACCTATAGCTGCTCATGTTGTGGAAAAACTTTTACCTTTAACAGTAGAATCTATTATTAAGTTTTTAACTTCTGCTCCAGTTGTCCAAATTCCAAACAATCAGGAGTTATTCATGAACCTGATTTAATGTTAAGACAGAGCTACACATTCATGTGTATGCATATACGTGGGCAGACAAATACTCCTCCTTCTCCTGATCATGGGCCCTTATCTGCAGCTGTTCCTGATCCTCATCCCAGATGATAACACACACACACACACACACACACACACACACACACACACACACAGAGATACACGCACACACACAGACACAGACAGACAGACACACACACACACACACAAACACACACCTTATCCAGTTCTTGAGCCTTAATCTGCAGCTGTTCCAGCTCTTCATCCCAGATGATGTGACGGGATGGAGGCCGATTCTCATCCTGGGCCTCCTGGGAAGGTGTGGCCGACTTGTCCGGAGTGCCATCTCGCTTCTTGCCTTTCAGCCGATCTGTACACAAAAGTGACATATAAATTATGTCATACTGCGTTGCTTCAGACAGCCTCGAAAAGGTTGTGGCTTTTATTATGTGTGTTAAGTGCATGCTCCACATGAAACCTCAGTTTATTTCTCATCTCAAAGGCTAGCATCCAAATCTACTGACAACACATTCAACAGCTCTGAACAGCTGCTATTCGATGGTAGGACTGTGTAAGCAAAACTCAGGGCCACAAGACTCCTTTCTATGCAGTGTCTGCAGAACACATGCCTCCAGAATCTGTCTCTTTCTCAGTTTATCATCATCCTTTCCATAATTTATTTACCTACTGAACACAATCACCATCTTCAACATATTTACTGAATGACCAACTCCCATTCTGCAATTCTGTTTTCAAAGTTATAAACAATGCTGAGTTTACACACATACACACACACACACACACACAGTGAGCACACCTGCTCCAGTTCTGAAACACCCCAATATTTCTTTTAAAATAAAAGCCAAGCTCATCAAGAATCCATTTTCATCCCCACCTTGAAAAAACCGACCCATATCTGGATCCTGACCGATCCTTGGAGCACAAAATTACGGCCTGTGAGGTAACACCGTTTGAGGAGAGCTGTCAGCAAGACCAGACATGACATGATCCGAAACATCAAGGTAAGAGAAATGGTGATAACAACATCAATCCACGATGGTACAAGCAGACAGATAAAATAAAGAAGTTGAACAGGAACCAGCTGTGGCATCAATAAAATGACGCAAGCTAGCTCGGCTTTGTCATTTCATCCACCATGACACACTATCTAAAACCATCCCTCAGTACATCCTGGAAGGAGGCCATTGCTGAGGTCATCAAACCAAGAGCAGAAAGCCAAATATCAAAGAACGAGCCAACTTCAACATGCCTGCCCTGCTTCTTGCTGTATCCAAAAGCCAAAGACACAAAGGATCCTGTCTGCGGCTGCATTCCATCAGCTGCAAGGAAAGAGTGGAGCACTTTCCTCAAAAACCTGACCCGAAAGTTAAGACGTTAGGTCAAAGACTATACTCTCTGGTAAGGTCTCTTCCATCTCCCTTCCCATCTTACGTCCTAAGGTCCTGAAGCCTGTGAACTGGGTGAAGATTGCAGATTGTGAGATATGCCACGAGTCATGAGACCATCTTTGTCTTTTTATTAAATGTAGTAGTAGTAGTAGTAATAGGGACTGGCTTTCAATGGCCTAGGCCTTACGGCCTATTTACGTCCCCTCTTTCTCAACTATTTCTAATACAGGTGTTAAAATGCGCATTTTCATTTTGTTTGCATAAGCCTAATCAGGCCTTTAATCATCATAATCGATGAAAAGTTCTTTGAATTTTGGAATTTTGTCCAAAAATTCTTGAATTTGTTAGTATCTTGTGCAAATTTTATGTTAGTTGGGAGTTTATTCCACAAAGGGGCTACTCGATGTGAAAAAGAAAATTTTCTTGTGTTAGTATGACAGTGCTGAATAAATATCTTTCCTTCCTTGTTTCTTGTGATATTACATTGTGAAACAGAAAAGAGTGAGTTAACACAAATATTATCAACTCCATTAAATATCTTATATGTTTGAATAAGGTCACCTCTTGTCCTTGTGCCTTTAAGTGAGTGTAATTTCAAATACTTCAATCGTTCTGCATAAGATTCATCTTTGCATTCTTTTAATAGCTTTGTTGCACGTCTTTGTACTCTTTCTATTTGCGCTGTCTTTTCAAGGATGGACACCATATTGCATTTGCATATTCCAAATGTGGTCCCTTATCTAAGTAAGAAAAGCTTCTCCTAATAACTCCCAACATTTGATTTGCTTTATTAACTATTTTACCAATATGTAAATCGAAAGTTACTCCCAAGTCCTTTTCCTCTTTTAGGATTTTTATCTGCTTTATGCTGTCATTTTGTCTCATGTAATATGTGTGTTCTTGGTTGGTTTTACCGATATGTAGAACACATTTAGAAATATAGATTCCATACATCTGACCAATCTTGGAGTTTATATATATCATTTTGTAAACCCGCAAATTGAGATGTGTTGTCATATAGTTTTGTATCATCTGCAATATTTTACAGGTGCTATTAATTTAGTGATACTGGCAAGTCATTTATAAAATGAATAGCGTATGGTGCATAACACGAAGGTGGAGCAGTACAGTTACTTGGTAATATGCCATGATAGTGCCAATTGAAACCGTTCAGCATACTCACAGACGTCAACTTATTTTTCCTTACATAACAGTTTGTATTATGCGTTTTCTGTACTTAGGGCTGGAGTGCATTAACATGGTACTGAGCATGCGCAATGAGGACTTATTCAAAAGATTCACTCATTTTCGTACTAATAATTTCATTGTAGACAATATTTTCAAGCATTATAAAGTTGGTTTATTTAGCTCTTGTTAGAATGTAAACTTAAAATTTAGCTCTTGTCGCTCATTAGACTGTAAAATTTAAAATACATCAGTCATCAGCTTACAATTCAAGATGACTTAAATATATCTGACGATACTGCCTTGATTGAATACGAAATCAAATCGAAAATATTAACATCTAGGCTACCCACTGGAATTATGCAGTCTCTTTTGTAGTGAACAGTGTACAGATGTGGTTAAAAATGTCGATTCACCATCGATTTGAATCTACATGGCCCTCATGGGTGCAGAGACGATTTTGACACTCACAACAATGCTGCTGTTGTGTCTGAGCAAGATTAGATCTAGACCTATCAAATTAAATGTGATCTAGAAATAACACTTCGAACGTTTAATAAATGTCAATGAGAAAATCGGCCAAGCCGCTCCTATCACACCGAATCTTGATACAAACTCATAGCATACACGTCCCCAGTCTAAAATTTTTAAAGTTCATTTCTTTCTCGTGATATTCAAGCAGAGGATAATTTTTTATCCGGCGAAAGTTCCACCACCACACAGGTATATCTACACCTATCAACACACTATCACACAGCATGTTCACATCAGAACAATCTACGTATACTTACATGTATCTACGAACATCTACAGTGGCACACAAAAACGTTCATTCACTAGATCTACACACACTTTTTTCAGTCAAATCAAACTCTAAATTTATCTGCATTGTTCAAAATAAGTACGCCTACGCGATTCACAGTAAGCGCTGGTCCACATGGATGGAGGCAAAATCAAATACTAAAAGAAAATGCACTTGCATTCGATTAGTAGGGCTAGTAGAAAAGCCAAACCACTACAAGCTCCGGCAATATTCTACACAGAAGCAGGGAGCAAACTGTGGCCTGAACAATCTGTGACATTCGGAGTAGGGAAGCGAGGTGTAACGGATGGAGCGGATGACTGGGAGCACACAACAGATCTACCAAAATGAAAATCAAACTACCGGTACACCAGAATGAAAATCAAACTAACTACCCTGAAATCATCAGCAAGAGCGGCATCAAACTAGATATAGCACTGCACTTCCACTGATCAAAACAAATGATCCTGATCGAACTCAATGAGCCGCATTAAAGTAGAATGGAGGAAATCAAGATCTGTTTGTTTTCTGCCAATTAAGACTCGGACCGGATATCTACAGTACAGTCGGACTGTATTGCTACAATCTGTTCACATTCTCTCTGCGTTTGCGCCAATGTGTGTGTAACAGTCAGGCTCAAGATGCTTGGGACTCCAAGGGGAATGGAAGTAAAAACAAAATGGTCAAACCGTTCTAACACTATTTCTTTCACATAGCAGAATCAACCCATCTCCTTTTGGTGCATTCCTCTCACCGAAGAAGTCCTTGCAACAGGTGTGTGTGTGTGTGTGTGTGTGTGTGTGTGTGTGTGTGTGTGTGTGTGTGTGTGTTGTGTGTGTGTGTGTGTGCGCGCGCGCGCGTGCACACACGCGAGCAAGCGTGAGTGTGTCTATCTGTGACTGTATGTCAGTGTGTATGCGAAAGCTTGCTTGTTTCGATTTCCAAATGCTGCTCTCTCTCTCTCTCTCTCTCTCTCTATCTCTCTCTCTCTCTCTTCACACACACACACACACATTCTTACGTTTCAATACTAAATCTCTCCATTACGAAAAATCTCATGGCAAGATTAAAAACACGATCAAGGGGTGTCTCAAAAAATTACGATACCGACCGAAATCACCCAGATCGACACATGGTCTCTTTGGCTCTGAGCATAGACAACACACCCTCTAAATCCACACTACAAGTTTTTGCCCTAAAACACGACATACAGCGCCTTTTCGGTTTAAAAACGAAAATTTTCATTGCCACCTCTGTAACAATAGTATATCAAAAATTTGCCACTTTAGTCACAATAGTATAAAATCCATGTGTGTGCTGTGGCAGACGACTGATGCTTCTCGATTTTGTCTGTTAGTCGCTTTCCGCCTGGTACTTTTCTGGTTTGGGGTCCGTAACTGTTTCGTTATCATAAGCTTAAGGCACCATTATCCAAAACAAGTGTGACTAGCCCGCGTTCAAGAAAACAGGAACCATAAGAAGAAGAAGAAGAAAAACACCTTTCTCACACTGGATACAGCAGCAGGGAAGTTTCAGTCTTTTTCTCCTAATTTTTGTATCTGGTGTTTCTTTGTTTGTGACCTTACGCTTGACAAAGGCCAGTTGGCCGAAAATTTGCGCCTGTCTTGTCTTGTTGTATTTAATGTCAATTAACATCAGGAAAAGAGTTCTTGAATGTTATATAGAACCAATACTGTTGTACGGTTGCGAGGCGTGGACAGTCAACAAGCAAAGCCAGAACAAGATTGAGGCAGCCGAGATGTGGTTTCTAAGAAGGATGTTGAGAGTTCCATGGACAGCAAAGAAAACAAACGAGACAGTCTTGATGGAGGCAGACACAAGTAGATCATTCATAAGGAAGATTAGGAAAAGACAGGCAACATTCATAGGCCATTTTATGAGGAAAGGGGATTTGGAGCACCTGGTCACAACGGGAAAGCTCGAGGGAAGGAGAGCACCGGGTAGACCCAGAGAGAAGATACTAGATGGACCTACAGAGTGGCTGGGGACAAGGAGGGTGGAAGAGATGCTTGAGGCAACAAGAGATAGAGACAGATGGAAGTCCATAATCGCCAACGCCATGCTGCACGGCACCTGATGATGATGATGATGATGATTTTTTTTCGTGTTTTTTCCCCCCTGGCTCCTTAAGGCACCATAGTTTACCAAGTTGGTTTTGGACGTCAAACTTCCCAAACGGGAGATGTGGACACAGCCCTGCCTGCAGCAGCGCCAGGTAAGTAAACGGTAGAGATGGTTCCAATCTCCAATATATACAGAGCCGATTGTGCTTTTACCCCCTTAATGTGTAGGCCTAGACGCAAGCAAGAACATCATTTAAATGCTTCAAACTTCGGGCGGGCCCCAGCAGCTCAGTTGGTATGAGTGTCGGATTCACATGCTAATGGTTGTGGGTTCGAATCCCGGGGTGCCCTACGTTATAACTGGCCCTCTCACAGTCCCATCTTAACATCATTGTTGTTCTGATGGTGTCAGTATAGGATTAGATAAGTCGCCCTTCCCCAACTTCCCTGGGATGGTTATCCCCGCCGGCCACATCACATGAGGTGTCGACGTAAAAACTGAAGCAAATCAATCAGAGCTTCAAACTTCAAAGCACTTCGTCACTCAAGAACAGTAACCTTATGTCCCTGTCTTATGGACAGTATTAGCTAATCTACACAGATCATACAAGCACTCTAAAAAGCAGATGAACGCATACAACGTCAAAAGGTTATAAAAAAGGAATTAAAATCAAATACTGACTTCTGTACGTCAACTGGTGAAGCGCTTCATAGAAGCATGAGAGACAAATGAAGAAATATGCACTGTAAATATATGTCAACTCCTAATAATAACAACAAAAACAATATATTACCGTAACAATAGTAATAGCAGCAATACTATATAATTATATATGTCTTTAGTCATACTTATGACAATGAAAATAGCATCAAAAGAAACACAAGCACGTACATTACAGACACAGGATCAAAGAAGAAGAAAGTAATGGAGCATTACAAACAAACAAGGGGGAGTGGGTTTGAATGTCAAAACAGTAAGACATAATGAGTGACAATGGAAGATGAACAGTAACACACGCAGCCTCAAAAACGTTTCTATAAAACGAATGATAATAAAATGTCGACTTCCATAATTATGTCAATCAATCAAGATACTGTAAAGTTATGTCAGTATCTGGTGGTATGTGAAAATACGAAATGGTGATATGTGAAAATACGAATGGTGATATGTGAAAATACGAAATGGTAGTATGTGAAAATACGAAAATACCCAGCAGACACACTTCACGAGCAATTAACTACTGTTATTCTCCTTTCATCGTCTCCAAGCTATATGGATTGTTCAAAACAAGCGTGACTGCCCACGTTCAAGCTAACAGGAATCAGAAAAAAAAAAAAAAAAAAAATCCCAAACCAAAGAAAAAAAAATCCCACACAGAACGCATTTTAAACCAGAGTAGACAGGTGCAAATTTTCGGCCAACTGTCCTTTGTCAAGCATACACGTAAGATCACAAACGAGTAAACACCCAATACAAAAAATTTTTTTTTAGGAGAAAAAGACTGAAACTTCCCTGTTGCTTTGTCCAGTGGGAAAGCTTTTTTTCCCACTGGACGAAGCTCCCACTGGACAAAGCAACAGGAAGTTTCATTCTTTTTCTCGTAATTTTTTGTACTGGGTGTTCGTTCGTTTGTGATCTTACGTCTACACTTGACAAAAGCCAGTTGGCCGAAAATTTGCACCTGTCTCGTCTGGTTGTACTAAATACGCGTTATATGTTATATAGAACCGACAATGTTATACGGTTGTGAGGCGTGGACAGTCAACGCGCAAAGCCAGAACAAGATTGAGACAGCCGAAATATGGTTTCCAAGGAGAATCTCGAGAGTTCCATGGACAGCAAAGTAAACAAAAGAGACAGTCTTGATGGAGACAGACACAAGATCTTTGATAAGGAAGATTAGGAAAAGACAGCAACATTTACAGGCCATTTTATGAGGAAAGGAGAGTTAGAGCACCTGGTCACAACAGGAAAGCTGGAGGGAAAGAGAACACCAGGTAGACCCAGGGAGAAAATATTGGACGGACTGCAGGGTAGCTGAGGACAGAGAAGGTGGGAGATGTACTTGCGACGACGAGGAATAGATGCATATGGAGGGCCATGATCGCCAACGCCATGCGGCAGGGCACTTGATGATGATGATTTGACACCTACCCATCAGTGTTACGGAAAGAAGGAAGCCTGTTGCACAGGCAACAGCAGATTCTCCATATCACTATACCAGGCCTGAGCCCCGGACTTGTCTATCTAGCGGTGCAATATCACGGTCCTTAGGGACTGAAGGTGGCCAGTCATCATTACCAGAATCCTGACCACAAATATTCACATCAGCTTCGGTCATTTTCACACACAAATTTCGGTCAGTTTCTGTCAAGTCTCATAAATCGTACTTTCTGATGACAAATGAGGCCAGTTTCACTTAACCCTTTGACTCCCGCACCCTGTCCATCAGCATCCTGCAATGTCAAGAATGCCAGCAAAGTAAAAACTTAACCCTTTGACTCCCAGGGTGAGGAAGTTAAAGGGTCAAGTTTTTGCAGTTGGTGGATAGGATGCGGGAGTCGAAGGTTAAACACAGTTGGTTATGGTCAGTCTGCGGACCGACTGAGATGGATTGGTTATCTATGGTCGGTGTCAGTCGGTATGGTGGTTTCAATCATGGGTGTGTCGTCGTATGGTGTCAGTCGGGGTGTCATCGGTTTGGTTTCAATCATGTGGTGGTGTGTGTCAATATGGTGGTGTCAGTCGGTATGGTGGTTTCAATCAGTGTGGTGGTGTCAGTCAGTATGGTGGTTGTCAGTCGTGAGTGTGGTGGTGTCAGTCGTATGGTGGTGTCATCGGTATGGTGGTTTCAATCAGTGTGGTGGTTGTCAGTCAGTATGGTGGTGTCAGTCGTATGGTGGTTTCAATCAGTGTGGTGGTGTCAGTCAGTATGGTGGTGTCAGTCGGTATGGTGGTTTCATCAGTGTGGTGGTGTCAGTCAGTATGGTGGTTCATCGTATGGTGTGTCAGTCGTATGGTGGTGTCAGTCAGTTGGTGGTGTCAGTCAGTATGGTGATGTCAGTCGGTATGGTGATGTCAGTCAGTGTGGTGGTGTCAGTCAGTTGGTGATGTCAGTCGGTATGGTGATGTCAGTCGGTATGGTGATGTCAGTCAGTATGGTGATGTCAGTCAGTATGGTGATGTCAGTCAGTGTATGGTGGGTGTCAGTCAGTATGGTGATGTCAGTCAGTATGGTGATGTCAGTCAGTATGGTGATGTCAGTCGTATGGTGATGTCAGTCGTAGGTGTGTCAGTCAGTATGGTGATGTCAGTCAGTATGGTGATGTCAGTCGTATGGTGATGTGCAGTCGGTATGGTGATGTCAGTCAGTATGGTGATGTCAGTCAGTATGGTGATGTCAGTCAGTATGGTGATGTCAGTCGGTATGGTGATGTCAGTCGTATGGTGATGTCAGTCAGTATGGTGATGTCAGTCGTATGGTGATGTCAGTCAGTATGGTGATGTCAGTCGGTATGGTGATGTCAGTCGGTATGGTGATGTCAGTCAGTATGGTGATGTCAGTCGGTATGGTGATGTCAGTCGGTATGGTGGTCTAAGTCGGTATGGTGGTCTAAGTCAGTATGGTGATGTCAGTCAGTATGGTGGTGTCAGTCAGTGTGGTGGTGTCAGTCAGTATGGTGATGTCAGTCGGTATGGTGATGTCAGTCGGTATGGTGGTGTCAGTCGGTATGGTGGTCTAAGTCGGTATGGTGGTCTAAGTCAGTATGGTGGTGTCAGTCAGTATGGTGGTGTCAGTCAGTATGGTTGTATCAGTCAGTATGGTGGTGTCAGTCGGTATTGTCGGCGTCAGTCAGAATGGTGGTCTCAGTCAGTATGGTGGTGTCAGTCGGTATGATGGTCTAGTCAGTATGGTGGTGTCAGTCGGTATGGTGGTGTCAGTCGGTATGGTGGTGTCAGTCGGTATGGTGTGTCAGTCGTATGGGGGTCAGTCAGTATGGTGGTGTTAGTCAGTATGGTGGTGTCAGTATGGTGGTGTCAGTTGGTATGGTGGTCTAAGTCAGTATGGTGGTGTCAGTCAGTATGGTGGTGTCAGTCAGTATGGTGGTCTCAGTCGGTATGGTGGTCTCAGTCGGTCTGATGGTTTCAAGGCACTGATGAGTAAGGCACTGATGAGTAAGGCACTGATGAGTAAGGCACTGATGAGTAAGGCACGGATGAGTAAGGCACGGATGAATAAGGCACGGATGAGTAAGGTACTGATGAGTAAGGCACTGATGAGTAAGGCACTGATGAGTAAGGCACTGATGAGTAAGGCACTGATGAGTAAGGCACTGATGAGTAAGGCGGAAACTTACGCAGGTGAGGAGCGACACCTGCCATAACCGAGAGACGACGACCGCCCACCACATGTTTGCTGCTGCGTCGTCCTGACATCTTGGATCTTTCCTTCAAACGCCTTCAGTTTCTACCTTCTCCTTTGCCACGATCACCTTGACGATCACACGGTTTTGGGGTGTAGAGCAAAGACAGAATGTTACAGGACATTCGTTTTTCGCTCAAGTTTAGTTTAAAGGCCGACTTACTTAACACGTTGCTGTTCTTCCGAAGATTCTGAAGACGAAGAAGCTCATGTTAATATATCTACTGTTTTACGCAGTTTAAAAAGCAGAGTACTTGATTCCTATCCACTTTCGACACTGAAGTTAAAAGAAAAAGGCTCCAATTCTGAAACATATTTTCCTGTTAAGCCATTCTGTAGACAAAGAAAGCTACTGAACTTACTGTTTTTCTTCCACTTACTTTCAAGCTTACGTTTACACAGAAAGACGCAAAAACCTAAGCCTGTTTCGTTCTTTGCTCGATTTTAGAGAACGGAAAGTTTGCACTGTGATTTTCATTCTTTCTCTCTTTTTATCTGGTTGTCTACAATAATTATCTGATTCTGAAAGGTAACAAGGTTTCCATGCGTATACTTATACTCTTGACACGATTCGAAAGACAAAAGAAAATTGTCATGTTAGGTTTTCACACAGTCGAGACGGAAAAGGCAAATTTTCCTATGTGTTTGTTCTCCACACAATTTCAAAATCATACCCACAATTTCAAACACTTATTTTCGCACAATTCTGAAGACAAACAAGGCTCCTGCTCCACCCTTTATTTGCACTGATCTTTAACTCTAAGGGTTAAAAAATAAACAAAGAGAGAAAAAAGGTGGTGGTGGTGATCTAAAAAGATTGATCCTGCATAGTTATAAAATGAAAAAAAACAAAAAACAAACAAACAAAAAACACAACTTAAAATCGTATTTCGAAATAACCAACACACTCAACAAAAACAAAAGAAAGAAAAAGTTTTAAAAAAATAAATAAAACGACAAACAAACAACAACAAAAAAAAACAACAAAAAACCCGCTCTAACACGATTTGCTTTTCAACGATTTCAATATTAACAAAGTAAAGCTCCTAGAGTCCGCTTTTCTCCCGATTTTCACTGTCACACACACAAAAAGTCCCACGGTCAGAAGTCTGGATGAAGGCAAAATGAGCATACGGCAGCTTCACCACTGAGCACTCTGATGAGTAAGGCCTGCTGTAGGGACGAACCGTCACGACTCAGAAGACCATGCACGTCTCAACCTCTGCTTCTCAACCCCTGTATCACACAACTCCACTCTCTTACCACTTCCATCCACGGTCGATAGTCTTCCGTAAGGGTAAGCGGTTGCACACACACACACACACACACACACACACACACCACACACACACACACACATACACACACAAAGTTCGAAGCCGTCGTCAAGTCTTGACAAATCCACACGTTTCCCTCTCGCATTTCTCTCATAGACACCAAAAAACGGTTGGCACTGAATAGCCTACGCCATAACAACAACGACAACAACAAAAAAGTCCATGAAAGAAGTTGTTGTCAGTGTCTGTGCAGAAATGTGAAAAGAGTGGGGGACGATTGTGGGGTTTTTCTTTTTCCAGTACCATGTTAATTCAGACATATGATCCCGCCAGTGCGTTTTCAATACCGTATTGATTGTCACCAAACAGCCCCTACGGGAGCGATAAACAAAATGTGTGTGTGTGTGTGTGTGTGTGTGTGTGTGTGTGTGTGTGTGTGTGTG